>JAKEEE010000059.1:0-1200000 GCA_021498325.1 Bactrocera minax
ACAATTAAAATTAACATAACAAAAACAACAACAATTATGAATGCCCTTAAGTGGCAAAAGTGCCAAAAATAACAAGAGTTATCCAAATGGGTTGGTAAAAGTGATTCGCGCACACTGGGGATACAAGTTAACTGCCCGACCAGAGGGCAAAATTCCGCAGTTAGAAACTAAAATTTTTTTTTAGCTTTGAGCTTGAGAACTTACACCGGTGTATAGTTCGATATATAATATGTTTTAAAACTTTTTCGCTACACGTCTGGCTGAAATAATACTGTTCATTTCGATATATGTGATTGACTTTCAGTCGGTGAAATGGAGCGACATTGGAAGAGTAAGGAGTAATTCATCTTTGTTTGACGATTTAAAGAAATAATATCTTATGCTTGTTCGAATAGGTGGCCAGGTAGCTAAATTTTTCAAACTAAGTAGTTTAGGTTAAAGTCTTAATTGAAAACGCTTTTCTTTGAAAATTTGCTCGCAGTGCATTCCTAATTTGCTACTCCATTTCCATAATTTGTAAATACTCTCTAAACTGCTCGATGTGGTGGGAGTCTCGGCGCGCTTTCGAAAGTTCATGTGTATGTATGTACATGTGGCCACCAGTGCGTATGAGGAACGCAGGTCGTCGCGCTTTACCGCCTCTAGGCGCTGCCTTCGTCAGCTTTTCGTAACAACGTTACTTCCGCTCTGTAGTTAAATATTTTCGCTGCCTCGCTGAATAGCGATACATGCCAAAGAAGCGTGAAAATTAAAATGCAGAACACAAGAGCGCCGAGCAAACGAGTAAACATTATTACCGTGCGGCAAGTAACGAATTAATGTGGGCCTGCTGTTGGAGTCGCGGCTTATCCTTAGCAGCCAGCACTTGAATTTGAATACATCTTATTAGTTATGCTGCGATATAATTAGGCATTCATACTGGCAATGTTGATTGTTGATTAAGCAATTTAGTGAACGTGGTGGAGAACGCAACGCTTGTACGGCGACTTAGCAGGTTTAGGAAGATTAATTAAAGCTGAACTTCTTTCAGATACTTTAGCTTTTGTTGCTTCGACGAAATTATCTGTAATTTCATTATTAACTTCAATACTCTGATTGTTTGATTCCTTTCGCCTTGTTTGTGCTGAATAGGCTAAGTCACTTGCTTAGGCTTTGCTTTGCGCCAACTGGCTTAATACTACTACGGAACTGAATCTTGAATGCGTGAATTCTCAACATGAATACCTTAACTTCCTGTTAGTGCACTGTATTAAAATTAATAATTAAAATATGAAGGAAGACTTAAAAATTGGGATACTATTGGTAATATCAAACACACATAGCTTTCTTTAAATAAAGATAGAAAAAAGAGGTTTTTCCAAAAAGCACACACATAGAGATCAAATTAAATAGCAGATTAAATAATTAAAGGATGTATACAATAGTGATTTCAATAGATAAGTTATCATAGGTATCAATTCTATGGAGCAACGCATTATTTTTCAACAGATGGGATAAAAATGCAATTGCAGCTGCATAGATACCTGGAGAAGAGTTCAAGAGTCAAACACCTTCAAGAGTCACCTGCACAGTTATTTCATTTTTATTGCCTTAGACTTCAGCTTCGCGTCGTGCGGCAGTAATAAATAACGAATCTTTCTTGTCCGCCGACAAAGGAGAAATAGTTTCACATTTCACTGCGCTCACTGCGTCACGTTTCTCACGTAGCCAACGGCAAATGTTATCCTGTAAAACTTTTCAATTTACACACACACACACACACAGCCATCTACAAGGTTATCTGCATGCGTGTGCGTGTTTGCATGAGCGTTCACGTAAATGTTCCGATCAAATACTCGTGAAGCAACACAACTAACTGTAGTTTTTAATAATTGATCTGTTACCGCAAACTATTATGTTCATTTGCCGGTTGCCGCATATGGCATTTACGAATAACTGTAAAATGTCCATCGGCTGCGCCAACGATGGGCGGCTCTTAAAAGAGGAATCCTGTGTTGTTGGGGACAAGAACAACATATGTGCATGCGGGTGCTTCCTATTCCATTAGGTATGTACAATATTATTGGATAAACTAGAGTTTGTATTTGCGACACATCCGTTAGCATCGTCGGTTCCCGGATATGAGCATTCATCAGCAGCACACATTACCGGCTGAACAACGACCGATGCCATTACAGTGTGCACTCGCAACAACAAACACGATGCAGACGAATGCATGTATGTGTGTGATTGTGTGAGGTCGCCGCCGAATGACCGCTGCGTTGACGGGTCCTGAGCGTGCTCTCAGGTCTCACATGTCACGCTCACGTGTTGCATGTCGTTTCGGCTGTTGCATGCACACAATTGCTGTGCCAACCCGGATTGCTGCAATGCGACTACGTGCGAATGTGCGCTCCAACTACATCAATACCCGCCGGTGTGTGTGTGTGTGTGTGTGACTTCCATACCCAGCTATAAATGAGACGCATTCACATTATTTCGAATGCCTACTCCCAGATCTCCCAGAGATCCTTATTATGAAGAGGAAGACAATAATATAAGAGGCTCTTTGAAATCCCCTAGATCCCAGCTTGAACATACACAAGCAAATATTCGATTAGAAATGTGAAACCTGCGGGATGCTTGGGAACTTTGCCTGGGATACGATTAGTTAGTGACAGTTTTTGACAAAGTCCATTATTTTATCATTCGTTCGAAAGTGTTGAGTTTGAATGTGGTTACCTTCTGGTGTGTTGACGATCGATTCCACAGGGATGTGCTCAGCTGGGTTTATGTATGTGTGTTGTGTGTTGCATGCTGCATGTGGCGCCATTGAATGCAGTTAGTTTACGGCTACTCATATACCATCAAATGGGAGTGCATACAATTTTTAGTATTGGCAATAAAATGTTTGTATCGTAAAACAATTTTACAATACGTTGAGTAATTCTTTGTCTGCCAGCGTTCGAAAAACAAAACACGAGCTTCGAAAATTGTAAACTCAAACAAAGTACCCACGTTCCAAATTTAAAGTTTAAAACTTCCAACTGCATAACGGAATTCCGAATTTCTACGTGGAAACGAGCTTGAATTGTATTTCTGCCATTTTAATCGACTTCGGTTGGGAATGGTCATCAATTCTAACTGTGCGTAGTGTGTCTGTAGGTTTTCACTTCCAAGACGATCGTGAAAAGTCGAACGTATTTATATCTTGGAAAGATAATAGCCATTTCAATTTCCATTGAAAAATATTCGAAATGCTGTTGGAGAATACATATTCTTATTAATTTTTTTTTTTTTTTTTTTGGGAAGATTTGAATCAATGACGCCATAAACTTGAAGCCAATGCTCTGGCTTACCATTCACTTCAGTGGTGACCACCGCTAGCAGTAGATATTCAACACTGTCGATTCATTTCGTTGTTTGTCGAAATTAAAACTAGCTTAGAACCGTAAAAGGGGACGGAATTTTAAGAAAAACTTTTTGGAAAGGACAATGAGTCAGGTGCTCAATGCACTACTTTCGAAGTAGCTCTCCTATGCTGGGTGCGTATGAAGATTGGCCCCTGTTTTGGTCCCTTTCCCATCAATTTTACCATAAAATGAATCATCTGGTAGTCATGTGCATTAGTTGCATATTGGGTCATCGATGCCAAAACATCGTCAATTAGCATATTTGCCAAGTAATTAAGCTCGCTATATTGAATGGCCGCAGTGAGCGGAAGAACCCCCTCGTGATTTTAGCTGAGCTGGTTGTTGTCATTTTCTCTGGTCTCTTTCTTTGTGCCGGTGTATTTATGAGTCTATTCTATCTCAGCCAATAAAAAGTGCGATAGATCTGGCAATACGTACATTCTTTGGCTGTTGGCATGCATGCTTAATCTTACGATGATAAAGCGACGCAATATAGGAGCAATATAGGAGCCAGCGTCGGAGTGTAAACTGATGCCTTTGCAATGACTGCGGCATTCATAACGCACCATAATGCTATTTTATATACATTATTATGAAATCGCAAAACAAGAATAAACAAAGCGATAGTAGAATAGAATTGGTACACAAGTCAGTGTACATACCATTTGAGTACATGCGCCCAAATCACCATCCAGTGCCGGGCCATAAAGTACACTTGAAAATGGCAGTAAATTTCTTAGGAAGTAAAAGGCAACAAAATGTGGCAACAAAATAACATTGAGTGGTATCAAATGGGGTGCTCATTTTATGTTACGCTTTGGCGTTTCTGTTTTCTACGCCCCGCTCGAGAACATAAACGCTTACAAGCGGCGCCTACTTGTAAATCTGCCGGCATGAACTATGTATGCACTTGAGTTTGCATGTGTATGCATGTGTGTCACTGTGCATGTGGGTGTATGTGAATTTGCGGCATGAAATTAACCCTTGAGTTCTTTCGGCGCAAAAGAAGTCTAGAGAGTTGGGCAAACAACAATAGCTGCCAGTCTCGAAAGCAAACAAACTCGGATAAGAATGGGCTTCAACAACTGGTATCGATTTATATATCTACGTCTAATTATTCCAGAACTTTAATAATAAACACTCTTTAATTTGAAAAAGAGATATTTCCTTGTGTGTAAATAAACAGAAAAATTATGGAAGATTTTATGCAATTCGCTTGATTGTCAGCGCAACATATTATATATATTATATATATACATTATATATACATTATATAGTTATTATTATACTATTAGTGGTCTCAATGGGCAACTGAATTAATTTTTATATATATTGGATATGGACACATCCACATCCTAAAACTTAGAATATCATTAGCATAAACGATCCCAACTTGCTGTAGTAATCAAGGGGCTAACAGATGTAGGACAAAATATATTACAGCAGAATCATTGCAAAAAAGCAAACGTTTCTATTCTCAAACTTCATTACTTCTTGAGGTCGGCGTTCTGTATCAAACCTTGTATCTTGATATCTTAACATTGTAACCTTGATATGGATATGGATCATATATATCATATCATGGATATCATAACCTTGTATCCATGATATTGTAATACTTGTAGACCTTACCTTTTCTTTCGGCATCCGGAGCATTAAACCCCATTCGATAACTTAGTCACGTGTCATCGATTTCTGATTATTTGCATAGAAAACAATATTCTGTGGATATTTTCAAGAATTTTACAATTTATTATATATTTAAAGATAATAAACATTTTAGAGGCTTCTCCAAGTACGCTGTAGAAGAGAGCGAGTGTGTCTTCAGAAGCTTGCAGAGGCAAGCGGATGGATCAAAACAAAAATTGAATCATGAAAAATATTGATCTCAATAAAGTGCAGAAAAACTGTCACACAAACAACATCGAACAAATAAGAAATGACAAGAGACCCGCGACACCTGATCGCCATAAATGTGATTACGAGGCAGTAGGGTGATACAGGTCGACTAGCACTCCACATGTATTTTAATGGAACGTTCTAAACTGTAACTGTAACTGTATTCGCCTATAAATGAATGTGCGTGTGACAAGTGAGCCCTTCGAGTATGTACACGCGGCAGACCGAACGAAAGATGGCCACCAAATTGTGACGTGTGCAGAGCTGAATTGTTCTTACTGGAATGTTTTTCACATCCAACGGTATTGCGAGCCATACACTTGCGATACACCAGGACTACCTGCAATGCAATTGCATAAAAGGCGTTTCTAGTCACGCACCAGTACAAACAGTATTGCAATCGGAATAGGATCGAGTTAGCTTTCGGTGAATTTAAAAGGTCATTCATGTGTATAAATGGCTGTCCGTTTCAAGAGCGCAACACATAAACAATTGTGATTATATCTGCAATGCGTTTAATGTATCCACTTCCATGAAGTTGCAAAATGCCAATTTTTCTGGGTCTGCTGTACACACTCATGTGTGTATATATGCCCTACAAGAAGCTGTTTGAGTAGTCTTCAAAGATTTCTGTCTATAGCCCAAATCATTCAGAGTTAATTAGTCAAAATTTGTACAAACGATCATATACGGGTTGTTTTTTTTTTGATTTGCTGACGATTTTAATAAACTAATCATAATGTGTATATGTATACAGGTTGTTTCCCTAAATAAGGCACAAGATTCGATCATTTCAATGATGTACTGAAAACGGAATCTAACAGGTCCATACCGAAAAATGACTTCTTCTTACGCTCCCACTCGACGTTCTCTGTATTGATGTTCTTCATGGCACACCAGCCATACAGAGCCATAAATACCACCTCGCTGGCAAGTAGCATTTGTACCATAAAATATGTCAACAACAGAATCATAGCCGAGTAGACATTGTGTGCTTCGTACACCTCATAGCCACTGAACAGCAATAAAAATTGTCCGAGATTATGCAACCAGTTCTGAGCGAAGGTAACTATCCAGGGTATCAAGCAAATCCAGTAATACTTTTGGCGCACACCCATCATAGCCTGCTCGAATGTAGCCAGAGTATCACCATAAATACGGCGGTCCAAGGCAGCCACCCCGCCGCAACCATAGAGGTAACCAAATATAGCGATTGCGCTGAAGAAGCTCGATTCCAGCAGAGCGAGTGGCTTGTGGTGCATCCGAATGATGCAGGTGATCTGCTTCGCGGAGGTGAAAAACGTTTTGGGCACCCAGCGAGCGTCGATGTCGATGCCCGGTCGCAGGAGGGTGGACCACAATAAAATCACCAAAAAGCCATAAATAAGCACCACGCGCAGATATTTCCGCACTGCAACCAACAAATCATGACCGAAAGCTCTCAAATTGGTTGCCGGTTGCTGGGACATTTGTGCACTGACTTAAATGCCTGCTAATTTTATATTTATGATTCAAATATTAACCAGTGCTGCTTGCTCAACTCCGTCAACAGAATCGCCTCCAAGATTATTGATTCTATTCGAATGTTTATCGGTAGAAATTTTATTTTATTGAGTGCAAACCATAAGCTACAAAATATATTGTGTGAAGGAATATAATAATAAATTGACACACTGCATGACATGGGAAAAATTCGAACGGGTTGATTCAAATTCTCAGTTTTTTAAATAAAAGAGCAGACACAAAGGTCTTTAATCGATGTCTGGGCAAAAATGATCGACTACGGCCTTCGGTACACGAAATTTCTTCTGGAGCAAAATGAAGGTGCTTTTATTTTATGGTAATGGCCCCAGCGATGCTTTTAGATATTTTAAATAAATGTGCTACGAAAAACTAAAAATATGTCATTGAGTTTCATGAAAATTTCCCCGTTTCGTACCCAATTTTCTTAGCAGAATTGAATTAGTAATTTCGAGGTGTCGTTTTATCTTTTGAATCTAAAATTCCCGATCGTTTAGGTTAAAAGCGACTTAGAATCGACTTAGAATATCGAACAACTTCAATGTTTAGGCTAATGGAAAACATCCACGACATTCGTTCTACTCCGCAGAATTCTTCAAAATTATTTGGGGATTGTTTTCCATAACTGCATTGCTGCCCTGTAAACATTCTCGGCTGTTCGCATTTCAATAATAAGAATGAACGAAATCATTAATGTAGGACTAAGCAATATCCATTTTGCACAAGTATATGCAGTTTGTTGCATTTTGGCAGAGAAGAGGATTTTTTCCAATGGGAAAAACCATTCACTTTCATAGAAATTATCGCTCGCTACAGCTTTTCGCCATATTTCCACTCGTTACAACTTCTCGAGTGGATTTTACACAAAAGTTTTATTAGCGGACCATGTCGATAATAAATCAAAATGCCTATTCCACGTACAGGAATGTAGGTCACAGCCTCTGCTCATTCTTCCACTACAATACGTCAAATATTCGCAAACATTCGCATATTTCATTTGGGCAAATGTACGAATATGAACGAATGCATGCTCCCTTGCCTGCTCCCTTGCCTGCACCCAAATGAGTAATGGTATATTACGAAATCGCTTTGATGGTTGGACGAACTCGTTTATGCCCGCGCAGATAACTGTGTTGTTCGAGCAGACACCGAATTCGGAATCTCCAGTCTTATAGTTAGTATAGTTGGTGGTTGCTCTCCTATATTTTTTACGAAGATTCGACTTTTACATTTTATTGTCGGTGCGTGGGTATATTGGCTTAGCCGGCTGGTCGTTTATAAAAGGCAGAAATTTTAGTTGCGGATATTATGGAGAATACTACTACTTGGTGGCGGTGTTTATCTACTTATGTACACATGTATGTAAGTACGTGTATAAGTGCTCGATGGTATGTGTTAGGAAATTGTTCCACCTGCTGTGAGTGGATGAGTGGTTGAATGCGAGTAATTCCTCATGCAAGAGCCGACAGCCGGAAGTAATTACATGCTTGTGCATCCAACTTAGCGGGAGGCAGGCTTACACGCACTCGCATGCACACCCATTTACAAACAGACATACACACACACACACACACACACACACACACAAACACATTTGTTAATGAACGTATACCGAACGCTCTTATGGCTCTGGCATTGTGTTTGCTGTTGTTGTTGTACTGTTGTTGAATGTCAGCATTGCAAGGGTGCTTCCGCTTCCGTCCAGCTTTCCAATCGGAATGAGACATTCAACCACTGAACCTGCGTGAGTGCCAACAATAATAATCATGTCATAGAAAGTATAATGAGAAAAGCACAAATAATAAGCGTAAACTATTTATTATAAGCCACCCGCACTATTCATTATAAGCATACAAACATACGTATTCACAGCCAAACCTATTAAACTCATTAATGCCCCTCTACGTCGGCCGACAATTGTGCGCCTCTTGCGTAGCTCGCCCAGGCAGCCGTCCGACATTTACCTTTCGTTTCGATTATTTGCATTTCTTATTTTTCTAATAATTCTCATAATGAATCCTAGTCCAATGTTTGATAAATCACATAACGGGTTTCTTCGTAATTTATCCGCTGCCATTTTTATTGGATTTCTTATTCTTATTTTCCACAGCCTTTTATTGTGCTCAAATGCATTGTTGTTGCTGATCATGACTTGTGCATTCCACTAGCAACTGTCAATCGCCAAGGAGGAGGAGCCAAACAATTGCGCGAGGATTCAATAGGCTTTAGTTCTCGAATTATACGATACTTTGGTAAGGTCAAATTATTCCCAACATGACGGCAGTGCGCCATTGTTTCGAGGCCCTCCAAAGGATTAATGGTGGCAAATTTTCGATAGAACGCATCATGCATGTCTTAAGTAACAATTTCAAATGTCTGTTATCTCCTTATCATTTCGTGTAGTGTATTTCAAATCTAGCTAATCAACCGTTTCAAGTATTTGATTGTAATGAAATATTTCAGCCGAAATATTCTACATTCCGGCATCTTGCTAAATTCCTACGAATTATGGGTTCAAGCCAAACTTTCAGTAATTAAACACACGTATAGTCGAGTGCTAAGCCGTAATTACCCGGGCTAAGCATTCGCAGAGTTTTGAAGTATTTCATGCTTCGGCAAAGTCGCAAACTGCGAAATTTATCCGTGAAAATATGTACGACGTGTTGTCATTACTCGTCGTCCATTCATATTTTTTTTACCATGTTTGTTTTCATTTTTGCAGCTAGGTTGTCGTGTTGCATGCCGCAAGGTGTCAATCAATAACCTCCAATTGTTCGCTGCTGTCAGGAATCATCACGCAAATGAAGCACGAATAGCGGTACAAGTGTAAAAGCAATAACAACAATCCATTTAAGCGCATTAAAAGTGAAATTGGAAAAAGTTCTTGACAAAGTTTTATCAAAAAGTTGCTGCATAATTAAAATTAACAAAATGTTCCACTCTTGTAATATTTGTACTATAGAAAGTTCAATATCATGGACTTCGTTCATTCATCCGGTCGCTAGTCATTCATTTTTCATTTCCGTTTCCCCGTTTTTTCGACGGTTAACTGCACGCTGTGAATTATAATGTACTAAATGAAAAAAGAGCGTCTATGGCTAACACAAAGGCCATGTTGGTATTGGAGCGAGACACGCCGCCTATTACAGCACCCCATACCAAACGGCAACCCTCTCTCCCACCAACCGACCAGACATACCCAGATGGGACGCGTGCATTCTCACGACGTTATTTGTACAAAGGCGGAGCAGGCTGAGGTAGTCACAGGTCACAGGTCACAGGTCACAGGTCGCAGGTTCTATTCATATATTCTCATATCCTTATTCAATATATAAAGGTAAAGACTGTTTTCAGTGACTCATTTAATAACGACGCCCAACATCATAAAATATGTCTTATTTTAGTGCTCTCGGCATCGCATCGCGTTTACGGCTATAAAGTTCGGAACCGAAAGAACTGAACCAAACTGAACAGTCGAAAATACTGTGGCAGAAAAAACAACAAATGTTACCGTAAGAAAATTAAGAACTCAGTATGCGGAAGAGTTCTGAAATGAGCTGAGGCAAGTAGTTCGGAAAGTCATTTCGTTTTTTCCCGCCAGAGGACTTAATTACGTTTTTTCGAAACTAACTTCACACTTAAGCCCCATAACCATTATATGTCATGAGAGCTGATATTGCAAGGCTTGTGTGTGAAAAAGTTCTATTAATTCTACCCAGTAGTTTTTGGTTGGTGCCTTTTTAAATATGGAGAGCAATAAGCAGCATTTTCGTCATATTTTACTTTTTAACTTCAGAAAAGGTAAAAATGCTGTCCAAGCGAGAAAAAAATTGACGGATGTGTATGGAGAAGGCGTGTTAACAGTACGCCAGTGCCAGAACTGGTTTGCAAAATTTCGATCCGGCAATTTTGATGTCGAAGATGCACCACGGTCTGGAAGGCCGGTCGATGCGATAAAGGCATTAGTTGATGCAAATCGGCGAATCACCACACGAGAGATCGGTGAGAGGTTAAATTTGTCGAATTCAACTGTTTATGGCCATTTGAAAGGCATTATACGAAAACTGTCTTCCATGTTCCCCAAAAAAAACGAAATGACTTTCCGAACAACCCAATATATATATATAGGGCTCTTTCTCATTTACACACCACCAAAACCAGGAGCTTCTAAGACTCATTAATTCGTTTTCTCCATGCTGTTGCAGTTGTTTCTTAAAACCCTCTCTCAATAAGCTTTTGTCAGCCAGTGTGCGCGTGATCCTGCATATATACAAATGTACTCAAAGGTATTGGTGTCTCAGCCATTCCATCACCAATTTGACACAACGAATGTAATTAATTACAATACATTAAGCCGTCTTCTGTGGCTGAAATGACAATCTACTGCGGTGTAAAAGCATTACTAAGCATTCTGAACTAGGTTCAGCCCTTTTCTTATTCCCAATTGGTGGATATGCTTACAAAATGTTTTATTCATATAGTTTTCATTCCAGTATGAGAATCAATTGAGTCGCTTACCTTTTTCTGATTAACAAAAATGCTCATAAATATTTAATTTTCTTTAAAAAAAAAAATCAGCTTCTTCCTTGCCTTTAGTGCGTGACCAAGAAATGTTCAAGAGAACATTTAAATTATTATTAATGATCCTTTATAATAATAAGTAAATTATATCTAATTGAAAATGAAAAAATTAACTAGCGTATTTTTCTGGAAACCACACACTTTCACTATTTAAAGACATTTGTAATTTACAATTGTTGTCATATTGTTTGTCCTTTGTGGCATTGTTTTGAGAATTACCGGAATATGCTGGTGTTAACCTTCACATTACACCTTTGTGCAAATAATTGCATTTCAAGCGAAGGATTAATTACAAATTGGCATAATACAAAATCGAAAACTTTTTCAGGCGCCTTTAAAATAAACACATATGCAGTTTTTACCTTTGCGGTCGGGCATCCCAGCGACAACGATTGCTGACGTGTAATTATTGTACATATGTGTATTTACATGCATGTTAGTATGTGTGTGGTGATGCATTTATGTGTTCGTCGTTGCAAATAATAGCGGTAAAGTTTTATTTTCGCCGCAAGAGGAATTTATGGTACTTCATTATGTTTTTAAATGGCCATCTGGCGACCAGCGTATCGATGCGACACCCACACACACACACACACACACTCACACACACACATAAATTTGCAATAATAATCAGATGCAAGCAGTTGATATGTGTTGGTGTACATCGGCTGTCCACGAGACACCCGCACCTAAATGTGATGGAGTGCAAGCCGGTGCGTAAACGAAAGCGCAAATCGCATACACGGACTTTCGCTCGTAATTCTTTGAAATGGGCATTTGGCTTCGTGTGGGAGTGAGTGTGAGTGTGAGTGTGTGTGGTGATTACTGTCGCCGAGGCATTGCAATATTTTCCAATTATATTTACTGCATATCATTTTTCGCAGCAATTCCACAAGCGTCTATGAAGGACTGACTGTTGTCGCTCCGGACGAGCGTTGGCAATAAAATTGCTGTTGCAAAGGCTTGTTGTTGGCTGCCATTTGATGATGTTTTGCATATAAAATGTCACTTAGCATTACTGCTACATTTCACAGACTCCCTCACATACACACATATACACGGCCACACACGTACACAGGTGGCTATTGTCATAAGTTTCGTAAATTGACATTTGCAACTTTTTAGCGCATCAATCGTATGCGACATGATGGACAACCGGGGCAGGCCGAGCATACGGCTCGGACGACCTCGCCGCACCAAACTTGCATCTAGTGCTTTGCCAGAGCAATAACAACGAGCCGGCAATGGATCCCTTGGCAAGCGCGCCAAAACAATCAATTGCCCTCAGCACTGCCCCACAACCGAACGGACGAGCGAGGTGACCAGTTTGGCTTTAGCAGCTTCCACGTCCCGGGCATATTGTGTCAATTGCGACAATTTCATTTTACAACCCGGTGCGCAGTAATTATATGGCCACCACTTGTCAGCTGTACAACACAGAGAAGAGGAGGCTTACCAAATCTCCAACTAACTACGTAAATATGACCTGACACCCATCAAGTAGTCCCACTCGAATTCGTTGTAACATAATCAGCAATGTTTGAACTCATCAGAGGTTCAAGAGCGGGCACAGTGGTGCATAGCGCATTTCCAATCAAAATACATTCAAATTTCTCGAGGTACCGATTGATTCTAAAAATCTATTGGACATGACTTTGAATATTGTGTCTACGAAATTTTTGTTAGGAAAGGCGCCTAATGGAGCACACTGTGCCTTCATTTGCCGTCAGCTTAATTATTTACTTACACGTGTTCCTGTGTGCAGATACCGTTTCGGGCCGCACCACACACTCGATGACCTACCTGATCGCAGCCGATGCAATAAAGTGAACTCAGTTTAACTCGTAATTTGCGCAGATGGAAATTTGTGAACGTTTCCACTATCGGTTGGCTGTGTGCAGTTCGGTAGGTGACAGCCAGCAATATTGTGCAGAATTGGTTGGCGTAAGTCCTTGCAATCATACGACCGTGTTGTTTACCGGTGCTTACGATGCCCCAGAGAAATTGATTCGACCTTTGAACAACCTGCTTGGCACACAGATATTTACCTATCCAACTATTTATGTGTAACATTGCCCAAGTGTGCACACCCATATATTGAAGTATATCTATATATATATAACGGTGAACGAGTGTGAATGAGTAATGAATTTGTGGAAATGCTGCATTTAAGCATATTTTGTTGTACTGTATTTCCCCTCTGCGTTATAGTTTGAGATTCTAAGTAATGATATCACTGGTATGATCCCTCTCTAACTTATAGATCCATGTATATATGCAAATGAGAGTAGGAGTGTAATTAAAGTACCACTACTGTTTAAATGAATTAGATTATATTTGAAGCAATTTGCTATAGAGTGATTCATATGGTTAGTTCTTTTTAGGAAAATCGGGAACCATTTCAGTCATAAGGCTATTTGAGCTGACTTTGCAATGGAACAGCCTGCTAACCCTATTTTCTAAGATCTCTGTAAAGGTTTCTGGCTTCATTGCCCATTAGTTGCAAAGGCCTGCATCGTTAATAATTTGCTTCATTAGCGTTTGCCTTTAACGACATCTAAAAACTCTGATTGCCACAAAACGCAGTTCAGAGTTGGTCAATTGATAACTGATAACAGAATTACTCAAAGTGTTTTACTGATCGATTCCCTTCAGTCAACTTCTCACTGGAAGGAAGGATTATCGATTTACGATTTATATTTGAGGGTATCGTAGTCAGGGCATGCATGCCGCTATGTAAGTCTCTCCAAATATCCGCAATTTGTTTGCTTGCCAAAAGAATTTGTGGATGTAAGGACATTATCCTACTCTGGGTGACTCCAGTGGGTGTGATTGTTTAATTTCCAAAGAGCTTTGGTGATAGCTTATTGCAAAAACCCTGGATGCGAGAAGCGCAAAGAGAGCTTAGGATTTTTTGGTTGGTTGGTGTGGTTTTCTTAAATTAGTATTAGCTGAGAGCAGTCCACATTTAACCTTCTTGAACCAACTGTTCTACGCACCTTTCCGGTTTTGGCTTTCGCTAGAGAAGTTGCTTGCTCATCCTTTGCGGCATTTACTCCATCCTCTGCAAACAAAATTTAAATGTAATCTTCGCAAGTATTCGGAGCAAAGGCGCCAACTTAGTAAAATAACTTTGGCGGAACTTTTATGTAGAGCTCTCGGTGTGGATGTGTGTGTTACACCTATTTAGTGCTTATTGTTATTATAAAGTAAACATCTATTTATTCTCAAATGTATGTGTGCGTGCGCCACATAATGAGTTGAGGTGCAACGCAGGAATGACAAATTGTAAACAATAGCGATTGTATTTTGTTTCACCATTCGTTCGTACATAGGTTTGTGTATATGTGTATTAGCTGCAAGTGCGAGCATTGTAAAAAGGTGTCCAAAAGGAAAGTGTGTGTCGATTCCAAGTATGCGAAGATGGTTGGCGAAATAGACAATGCTAAGATTCTGCAAACTAGAAAAAATGCTTAGGCCTAAGTGCAATATAGTATACGCTCTAATTCACTTTCACGACCACTATACCCGATTGCCCAGATCTTTGCCTTGTGATCGGATGAAAATTATAACCACTTTATCCGTATGCTTTTCCTAAAGGGTTTTTTTTGTACCTCTGTATGTACTGTATACTGTTTCCTGATGGAGTGTGAGCGCGAACTGCTGAACTTCAGCGGTGTTGAATGAGAAAAATGTGTTGAAGTACGTCGACTTTCCCTGACATGCACGCATAGGTGAGACACTGCCAGACAAAGACAACGGAAACTTTTGGTGGAAATGCTATTTTAACTTGAGTAAATAAGTGTGCAAGTACGCGCTCTAATGGGTGGGGTGGCGCGAATAACGTGTCGTATAATGGTTTTAAAAAATTTTGTTGCACACATTAAAATGTGCCACAAAATCAAATACAACTTCACAAGTCCATTTACAACTGCAGATATACCCTGCAGTGCCCCCTACATGCCTGTGAATATTAACTTTTGACTTTATACATACATATATACATGTACATAGGCATGTGCTTAAGTTTGGATTAAAGGCTGTGTCCCTTTGTACGTGGATACTCGGATAAGCATTTTTGCAAATTAAATATTCACTTGGCTTAACACACTTCATTTGCATATAAGTGTTCGTGTATTTGCTTGCTTCTCAGTCTATTTGTGTGGTATTTGCTGCAATTTCTCGCGTTCTCAAATGTCTCAGTGACACTTCTATTTGATTTTATATTTCACTAAACACTTCAGGCTAATCACCCCAGATGGGTTGTGGAATGTACTCAGGGCTCACTTAAGGGGTTCGGAGAATTTTATTCCCTCATTTTGTATTTTGTATACAGGAAGTCTTTTTATAGAAATAAGCGTTTTAAAAAGATGCGTTATTGCCTTTTCACCAAACAGAATTCTGTTCAAAGCTTTTGGTGTGCAAATTCACGTTTTTGTCTGGGAAAGTTCCGAAATGAAACATATCTTTGTTCTCATTTTCTAAAGAAATTTGTTTTGTAGGCAGACTTCCTAGCATCTCCGCGCTGGTATCTCTATAGCATAAACAATGGTACATTCCAGCGGACCAACAATTGAAATTGAATCATTGAAAAAAAAGGCTTAATCTTGCCAGGGCAGTATTTTGCGCGAACTTTGCGAAGTCAAGGGTGCATACTTTGTTTGGATTAGAGAGGCAAGTTGTATTTACTTAGAAAGGCCTCAGCCTGGTCATTATAATAAACTCTGTTCAGTTGTCCATAAATTAGATCGAAATGGTTTGCTAGTTACAACAGACACATGGTAAGCGGTTGGATAAGTAATAGGTGTTTCTTCAGGGGTCTATAATTTCCAAAAAAACCACAGTGCCAAAATTCGCAAATGTGTTTGAGAATTAAGTTCAGTATTATTTGAGAAATACCCATGCAAAAATTTACTCCGAAACAAAGCTTCAACAGCGTATTATTCTAGAAAGACTCGTTCTATACGACAATCTTAAGTTTTAGTTATACATATGATTTTGACAGCAAATAAGCTAAATTGTGGTATTTGGAGTGAGGATATTCCTAAAGAGGTAAGAGGTACAAGAGACCCTTCCCAGGGTCTTTTGTATCTAAAAAAAAGTGACAAAAGTGACAATATGTTGTGGTCTACATGGCGAAAATTTGTATTGATGCGTAAGGGTTTTAAACTATGGAGGGAGCCAAAGTGATCGTTAATGGTGAGCGTTACAGGGAAATGCTTTGGGACGATTTGGTTTCCCAGTGTGAGTATTAAAACTGTATGCGCTATTCGGTCTCAGCAAGACAGGACAGGACAGCAGGACTCATCGCAACAACCTGTATTCATTATATTTTCTGTACTTTTTTTGAAATAAAATTCATACAACTCTGAAAACACACCTTATAAATGACTTTAGTTGCAACTTATTACCCACCCACACATATGAACGGGCATGTGTATCTGAGAACATTTGGTCTAAAGCGATTTTATAAAGAAATTTAAAAAATACATAGATTTAATGTACTTGCCTTATGAAAGAGAAGCGAAGGCGTCCTTGTAGTGAGAGCGTGAGAGTTTGAAAGCGAAGACTAATGGAAATTTACAAAGCTGAAAAATAAACCGGCGATGAGCAGAGAGAAGGAATCCTCAAAACTAAGCATTCGTCTGAAGAAAAGAATGTTATCAAAGAAAAAAGGCTTTTGATGTTTTTTTTCTGTTGTTTAGCTACAACGCATGGCCCATACCTAGATGGTTAGCTGCGTTAATTAAGTTCTTAAATGCAATAAGCCGATTCTCGTAATTCAGTCATACCATGCACATGCCAACACACATACGTACAACTAATTGAAGGTATGTGTGAAGGTGTGTTTAAGAGCGTTGTTTGCGAAGTCTCTTAAATGCAGGGAACATAAAGAGAAAGTGCAAACTTGTTTGACTATACCGCAATATTCTAAGATTGCACACATCTAAGCATACATGCACTGGTATGTGTGGAAATGCGCAGATATATAAATGCATAAGTAGGCAAAGGATAAAGAGGCATATTGAGCGGACGTAAACTCCTGCAACAACATGTCAATTTAATAATGATAGTTAAAACCATTGGCCAAATAAGGACTATCTGAGAGCTGAGTTATGAACAAATTGGATTACTGCAGGAGATAAATAAACGAAGTATGACAGAAGTCGAAATCAATCGAGACTGTTTAACTACACAAGAAATCCAAATATATACTAGTAGAAATATTTCGAAACCTTTCTGTAGCAATATGTTAAAGTAGCTACAATCCACTTCGATGTTGATATATCCGATATTTTGATTCGCCTGATGGAAGGTTTAAAAATCATAAACTTGAAATTAAAATACTTTTTTTTTACTCGAAACCAAAGTTAAGTACTAATTTTTGATTTTATTGGTTTTAGCAACCATTGTCACACCTCCTACCGTCAAATGCATTAATGCCGCGACAAGAACCGACATGATAAACACACATACACACATATGCGGGAGGTGAATTACACCACATTAAAACTGAAAACTGCTCCAGTGCTTCGGCAAGATCCAACCGAGAAATTAAATTAAATTGCAACAAGAATGGAAAAAGTTTGGGTGAATTAATTGCACCGGCACCGTAGGGAGCGTTAATTGCGGCGAAACGTTTTTGCGAAACTTAATTTGTTTGCTTCGTTTTCTTTTCTCATTCCGCCGCGCCGTCTTCAAAGACACCTGCTCGCCAAGTAATCATCAGGCCGTGATGTGCCCACCACGACAGGCGTGTTCGCCGGTATTTCCCTTTAGCCGCTCGGCCGCAATTGTAGCGAGTTGCCTGCCGCTGCCTCAACACGAGCGAAACGAAACCAATACAGAGACAATGCGAGAAATGCCAAACTCATTAAGTATTGAGCTAACAAAAAACAGCTGAATGCGGTCGTCATCGTCATCGTCATCGTGGCGAAATTTGTTTTTGGCTTAACTAATAAAATGACACTGGAGATCGCGAGCGCCACCAGGAATGTAGACGGATGAGCAGAATGCAAAATGTGTGTAGCGTTGACACGGAAAGGGGGTGCGCAGTCCCGGCAATTGCATGAGTAGGCCAACAAACAAGTTAAGCAACACCGGCAACAACATTAACAACAGCAATGGTGACAACAAAAATGCCAACTAATAAAAGTAGCAGTCATGAAGAAATTAATTAGTTTGTTAAGCAGTATAGCAAACGCAGAGCGGCTTCCGCCACCGCCACCGCTATGAGCGTGCTGCCCCCCTGGCTGTGGCAGTGGCTGTGACTGTGACTGTTGTTGTTGTTGTGCAAAACTTTCATGCCGCATTGCTAACAGCGATTGCATTTTGTCGTTGCCGTCGCGCCTAGGTGTGGAGTATAAAATTAAAATTAAAGCGAAGCGGCGCGAAGGCGGCAAACATTTTAATTATGCACATTTTTCAAAATAAGCGCCTATCGACTAAAACTTCACAAGTGACAATAACTCGTTCGCGATTTGTGTGTGGCAATTTGTTATATCACGCAAACGTTGGGAGCAATCCACCAGCACAGGATAACACCGCATGCAAATCGGTCGGAGGGATTTTGTGATTTGCAAATCTTTTGGATGTTTGGAATTTCAGTTGGGAATGCTACAGATGAGTTCTTTTCAAAGAAGCTTTCATTTCCCAGGCCCTGGTCTCCCCACAGATTCAATAAAGACCTAAATTTGTGTGATATTCCCACTTCTCGATGTTTTTCTTGAATTGATTTGTAGACTTCTTGATTTCATAGACAAGCCTAGGGACATAAAGCTAAGGAATTGTCCAAGCTTAATTGAAGAATTCGTTTTTGCAAAACATATTTTTCTGTAATTCTCACATTCACGAGGAGTATCTTCACTGTGCGTACGGGAATATATGCATGTAAGAGAGTATGCGCTGCAATAAATATTTAATAACTTGTGTTTTTATGTGGCCCACTTATTGGTAATTAATTTTGCTGGATTTATTGTCATTGGTAAATAAAAGGTCTGAGCTAGCTGTCAATTAAGCAATCCGCTTTCACTCGCACCGCCATTCCAATTTACCGATTTTATGTGTCAAACGTTTTCAATTAAAAGCTTTTTATGTAAGTTTTTCTCAAAGGTTTAGTTGTAGCTTTGAATATAAAGTAACTGTTTCGCTATTAATGGTTTTCGCTTTTATATTTTAATTAAATAATAACGTTCCTTTGTTTGTCATTTCATTTCAATTTCGGTTTCAATTAGGCAGTGGCATAAACATAAAATAAACCAATTATATAACTTATGCATATACATTAATATAGAGGGTGTTTTATAGGAGGCTACAAATATTTTTCAAGTGAAACACGAACGAAATTATATAGTAATATATATTTTGACTATATTATATTGAAAGTTTTTTAGTTTTCACCACTTTTCAAACATAGTTGTGGTTATCTCGCCAATAATGCACCGAGTCTCAATTTCCAACTATTGTACATTCGAAGCAAAATGCATATTAGTAGGTGAATTCCAAGGGTTAGTTATGTTTGGTGGTAGAAAAATAGCTTTAAGCCCTAAACGTTAATCAATTTGTGAAGGACGTCTCCAATGTTGAACAAAAGTCCTCACGATAACCGAATTATCAAGGTTATGTTTGAGGCTGAAGCTTCGGCTTTGCTTAGAGCTATGTGAATCTAGTGGCATTTATTTGTAAGGTCAAGTTCCTTAAATTCCATAAATCATTCTTAAATATTAGGAAAAAATAAAGTTTTCTGAGCACTCGGCAATACCCGGCAAAACTTGAGTAAGGCTGTTCTGAGTGTGCGCGAGTGTGGGTAATTTGGACGTACTTAAAAAAGCACCTCGGTTCAACGAACTTTAACATTTGGACATACACACATACAATCGACGTCCGTTTGAGATCCGTTCTTAACGCACAACAATGCCTTTCTCCTACGTTTCAACTTAACTAGACATACTCTATGTTGCTTAAATGCGGGTGGAATGCTGTATATTTAGAAGCCTTTGCGCTTTCATTCGCTTGCACCTTCGCGAAGTTTCTGCCGTGCTCTAAATATTTACACACACTTAAAGCTGCATTTCGCTCCAAACTTTTCATTGTTTTGTTTCATCACATGCACTCATTTTCTTCGCTATTGTTACTTCATAAGTGGTTGAGGGTATATAAGTAAAGTAGTCATGTGATTTGCGAATGGCGAAAATTGGCTGCCATGTAACTACTTTACATGCACTTTCTAATCTCAAATAACTTTGAACAAAGAGGGCGAACAACGCATGCAGGTACTCAAAGCGTTAGAGCTGAACACGGAAGGCCGCGGTGTGGCCAAGTTACTTCTTATTTGTATTTCAGCTTAAGGAGAGTTATGCTAAGCGCCGGGAGAAACATATCCAAAATTGTAGAAGCCAGAAGTATTTAATGGTTCGCAGCGAATGGTTCCGCAATGTTGCGGAGCAGTTTCCTCCTGAGGTATTAATTTACCGTTATATACATGAAATTGGCAACCCTAAGGTTTTTTGAGAATGAGATAACGATTCCGGAATAATATTAAAGTATTTCACTTGATTCTACCCAATCTCATAAAACATTCCTCCTGCCTTACCTTGTCATGCTGTTTCATTGATTAATCGATTTTCGAATTGGATGCCATCTTTTCTCCTTAAGCATTTCGTGTGTCGACTTTTGCTGCAGATTCGCATTCAATTAAGGGCTGTCCTCCCAATGTGTAAAGACCTCTCCTGCGATAAACGTTCAAAAGTTAATTTTCAGAAATGCAGTTAACAAGCCGTCCTCGGCTCGTTGATGCAGTCATCCCCTCGTATGTGCACACATTTATATATATATGCAATTATGAGAATATCTGACATGAATGGTAAATACATTTCTCAATTATTATATTTTTCGAGGAGTAATCGTACCCTCGCGTACACGCAATGGTCAATGCAATGGATATGTCGAATGCCCGGCATTCGAAGGAGCAAAGTGGACAGTAAATCTTCGGGCTGGCGGGTGGGGTATATTATATTATACAATAACAGCATTGTCGAGAGAGAGTTGCATACAGCTCGTTACATATACCCCGTGTTGGCGATAAAGGAAAACCTATTAAAATCATTCGTCGCTATGTGCAGTGTCTTGTCTGTAGCGAAAATTAGGAGATGTGTTCAAATTCTTATTTCAGAAAACCACATTTAATTGTTCTAGCTTTATTGAATGAAATACAAGGTAGCAACGTATTTATCTTTATGCCATTTCAAAATAATTTACCCATTTCTATTTGTTCTCTAACCAAATCCTTCTCATTTAGTTCGTTAGTTTCATGTATATTCAACCCTTCATAATAAAATTTACAAGAGTTTCCACTTAAGATCGTTGTTTATCAAATTTGGTTTTTATTTAATTTGAAAAAAAAAGCGTTGATGCGGAAATTATAATCAAGTGGCTTAACAAGTGTCTATATATTTATGGGAGGAAAGATAATATTGTTAGGGGACATGTCAAAAGGGATTGTTTGCTCCTGTTGACAATTTCGAAAAAGTAATTTGCTTAGCAAAGCTCTACCGTATTGACACTTTATTGTAATGAGAGCAACACGACAACGTTTATTTCCAGTATAATGTTTGCGCAAAAAGCCTGGGTGCTAATAAGATTTGCATTTACATGACACCAGCAACACACCTTTAATTACTTTCCAGCTTTTTGTAGTAAACAGAACTTTCCATCGTTGTAGGCTTGCTTCCATTCCCCCTTCCATTGAATATGCAACTATGCAGAATCGGCATGTCATGGCAGTGGTGGTGGCAGGGCTAGGTTTCGCTATTGCAGTTGCCGCCTATTAATGTCGCACCAATACATTGTTGCCGACACCTAAACAAACAGCAGACTACAAATCATCGAATGCGAATGACATGCGGCACCGAGCCCGACGTCAGCACAAAAAAGGGAACGACAATGGCATCTGCATTAATAATTGCGGCAACAACGGCGTTGAAGTAGCAATGAAATTTTATGCGATACATTAATGCAACAACAACCATATTTGCAACTGCTTAGTGTTCACAAACGGGAGCAGGCATGGCTTGGCATAATAATAAGCTGGACACAAGGTGCCCTTTTAGCTCAATCTCAATTGCGCATGTCCATGGTGAAGTGACAACCGGACCTGCTTGCATGGTCATACGGTGTCGGCGTATGTATTTAAATCTGGAGACCTCGAGATATGTAACATGCGAAGCATGGGAAGTAGATTCATCTCGATCTTTCGTTGACAAATTAAATATTTTCAGTAGACTTTTAGAAGGTTGATTCAATAAAAATGCTTCACAAAGTAATCCATGGAACCTGAGTAGATGGCAAATTTAGATTATTCGATTTAGCGCTTCGAACCATGTGTATATTTTTGTAAATGAAAAAGTGTTTATGAAAACGGAAAGCAAAAACTTTAAGTATTTGTTCTGATTTCGGTACGAATCAAATATAATATAAGTTTTTGAGTTAGATAGTAAGAAATAGGTTTTCTGGTTCAAAACGCCCTTAGTCCCAAAACTGGTTCCCGTTCCTGCTTATTATACCGAGTACGTATTTGAGATACCGCAAAAACCGAAAGCGCTCGGCGTTCAGGGCCTTATTGCATTACGGCAGTAAAAATCAGGAAATAAGAACTCTATTCGAATATCTCTATTCGAACTTCTTTTTTTATAGTTAATACATTACAGCTGATAAATGTTCACCTGCCATAAATGTGGGTTTTGTTTACTCGCATTATGAACTAATTAAAAAGTTACACATGTCACAAATGTTGAAAAGCTGTATTTATTTGCACAATTCCGCAGCGCCGAAATCCCGAAAACCGAATACCAAACCGCAGATTATAGCTGTTGTGCGAATGTAAAAATAATGTTTCGACAAATACCGTAAGTATGTTGAATATATTACCAGCAAAGCATTAAATGGTGCCATGCCGACAATGGTGTCAGTGTCAATTGACCGCCCACTGCACAGCCAACCATTAAGCCGACTAATGACATCGAATACAAGTCAATGTATTGCCAATCCGCCAATCCGCCAATCCGCCAACACATCCACACATACATACTCACGACATGTTAATGTCAAACTACAAAATCGGACGAAAACAAAAGCAAGGGAAAAGCAGTGATCAATAGGGTGTTTTTTTTTTTGGGTGGCATAGAATCTTCTAGAACGATAACTGTCAAACCAACTTTTAGTGGAAGCAACTGTTTTTGACATTTACCTTCATTACGCTTTGGCCATGCGAAGACTTACACCGAAACAGCGTTTAAAAAGTGCTTTCGGTGCGGCAATCTAACATTTACTTCATCAGCTTTGGGATAGATTTCTGGTTTAACGAGTCCCTGAATAAGTTCAATGGCTTAGGAGAGTCTCCAGGCTCTTATTCTTGCAGAAATAGTTAACTTTATGGTGTGAAACCAGCATTTTATTAAGACGAAATCTTGGTGGCCGACCAGCTGACCACCCAGACCATGTGGTTTGACCCCGTTAGGCAAAATTTTGTGGGAATGCATCAAGTCAATGGACTACGCTGATAATCCATTCATAAAAAAAAAACCTGTGGGAGAAGTTGTCCAAATTGGACCGTCGCTGTGACCAAATGCTCGATATTTTTCTCAATCACTAAACGCCATAAATTTTCCGAACTAATAAAGTTGAAATGATTGCCATTTCACAAATTGTTCTATCTTTTATTTGGAGGAAAACTTCTCTATTTATCTCAAATAAAAACACCCTTTAAATGTAGGGGTGAGTTTGCTGCAATCGAAATGCCCAGTACACATTTATGGCATTCAAGGTGTGGGCTTCTCCCACAAAAACAAAAACCAATTAATACCATTGTAAATTCAATATACTTTTCTAAACGTACGCCCGCACTCACCCCTCAGCCATGCTTCCAGCGAAGGCTAGGTCGCACCTAAATACAACGAATAAGAGTTACAAAAGCGTGATGGTGTTGATTTTCCCATTGCTATGTCCGTCTGAAAATGTTACTAGCCGTTCGTTGATGGCTTCATTATTAATGCAAATACATTGCAGTTCGCTTCCAGGTTTGTGGTGATGCCATATAGCGACGTTTCGACGACAACACCAGTTGAATGAATTTTATTATTGAAGCTATACCAAGCGCCACACCTGCTTTCAACATTCCAAATCTTGATTGATAAAACTTTCCGATGCTCTTTGGAATTAAAAAATCGCCATCTCCCTTTGCTGTCATTTCGCACCAGGTTGACATTGCGATGAATACATCGGTCGTGACGACCGGACGGCTTTTGATTCGATTCTCTTTTTATGCGTACAATTTCCACAGCTCTTTGATATGATTTGTATGATATACTAAGCGCAAAGTTTAAATTGGATGTTAAAAGCAGAGAGGACCTTTTATCGTGGTGTCTTCGGTGCCTGTTTAGGTAATCGTTTACATCAGGAAGTACAATATCGTCGGGCTGCATTGAACCCATTACTACTTACCAATTAGCAGTTCACTTTTTATATTTCGTGGGAATAAAACCAAAAACGGAAGACCAAACACTTTTGTATGCATTGGAGACAAATAGTATTTATTTATACAATTTTTTATAATAATTTATTTATGAATGCTTAATTACATCTTCATTATACATGTGTAGGTTTGTTTTTTTTTTTAATTTTTTTCCATATTTTTTTATTTATTTATTTTTTTAAATTGTTTTTGTTGGTTTTATTTTTGTTCAAATTCAATAAACGCACTCAGGTCAGCATTAAAGTCAAACAGTAATCAGCATTCGCAGTTGCATTATTTATTCTTCTCCCATATGTATGTACATAAAATACATTTATGCTTATATACATATGTATATGTACTTATGTATAACTGACTAAACATTTATATCTTATTTATTTAGTTATTTTTTTTTATTTTTTAATATTTACATTTCCGTTTGCCTTTAGCTATTGTTGTTATTGTTGTGAGAAGTTCCCATAATGAAATGATTATTCAAATACAAATATCCACATATGACTCATTACACCTTATGTGACTCATACACTTATGATAGTAATTGAAAGGGATGAAAAGTAAGTGTTGTTGTGTTATGCTATTGCTTTTAATCACAAATAGTACTATTTACATAGGTTTTTTCTCTGTTACACAGTTGAAATTTATTTTTTTATATGGAATATATTTTTTTTTATTTGACTTATACATACATTCTATACATGTATACATGTTGACTTATACAATACATAATGCATGCAAAACATTTATTTATCAATATATTGTATATTATATGTACATACATTTATATATATGCGTATAGTCACACAACTAGACACTAATGAACATATCTATGAAGAATTGCGTTGGAGTTTAATAGAGTACTTATGCATAACGGTATTCGGCGCTCGCTATTATATTGGCGTAAGTAGTTTCCTATTTGTTTGTTTGTGTTGTATTTAAATATAAGCTTTCTTCTAATAACTAGCCTAATGATATCACTAATGCAATTTCGTTCAAAACGCTGACTTCTAGCATATCAATGCACTCACAGTAGCCATAGAACAGCTTAACCCCCGTACGGCCATTCACACACACTCGCAAATAGTAGATTAAGATACACTGCTTATATATGTTGGAATACATGTCACTGTACTCTCTGTTTCCTTTTACATTTAAAGAACTTATTTTCAAAAAAAAAAAAACAACACAGTTACTTAAATAATTGAAGCTTTACACTGACCCTCATCCCGTTGCATTACGATCTACATGTGTTCCGACAATTACTGGAAAATTTGCATTGCTTGAAAGCGGTGTACTGGTATACATGGAAATTTAGTTGTGAAAGAGATAGAGTTACAAGTATGATTCTGAATACACTTTATACAGCTATGGTCAACTGCCGGGGTGTGGCCAGTGTGCTAAATGTTGCTTTGTGATTCCCTCAACTTTTTTTTTGATAAGACCTTCATCAGAAGTGCAACGATTTTCGGCACCTTGTTAGAGACTAAATGAAGTATTAGACATTCATTTAGTATGAAGGCTTCATGAAGCATTAGACGGCTTCATGAAGTATTAGACGATGACTGTGAGACAATTGGACTGCCTTAAGATATGGCAAATATCGGCGCCTAAGTTTTCTTCTGTATGCCTTGTGCTAGGGTAGCATTTTAGAAGATAGTCTAATATTTATAATTTTTTAATTCAGCACAGCCTTATTATTACAAAAACAACGATTTATTTATTTGGCAGGGACTTCATGTATATAGGAGCTCGAATGTTAGATTAACTATTTCCACTCATCCATCCATCTGCCTTACACACGTTCCTTGAAGATAATTTGATGCAATAATAAATACTAAATTACGGTAAAAAAGCTAAGCTATGAAGCAATAGCGGATGCTCATACTAATGTGAAGCGAAACAGAGGCTCGATCGCGAATGTGGTTGCTGATGGCAAAAGTGATTGCAGCAGGAGGCAGAGTCCAGCAGTTCAGTGGGTGCGTTTTTGTTATGGTGTTTATTGTTTACATTGGCGATGGTAGCGGTGCGCTGAGCACCTGGTGGTTCGCGAAGCCAGCTGCTCTTAAGCTTCAAGCAGCTTATTATGAAACATAATACATAAAGAAATTGCCGCTCCAGACTTGGCGACCTGTAATTGACGGTGTTGCATTGTGGAAATTGCTGTTGCACGGTTGAAATTGGAATTATTGCATGATGGGCATTGTTATTGTCAGATGCATTTTCTTGCGCCACGCCATGGCACAGTTGCCACAGTGTTGCATTGTTCTCAACGGTGTTGGTTCTGAAGTCGCTGGTTGCCACAACGATAATATTAAAGCGGCAGTAACACGAGCCGTTGCAGTAGAGTGTTGCTGGCTGTTGCAATTGCACCCTTCCGTGACCCCCTTGCAGCAGCATGCTACCAGCCCGTAGTTGCAACATTGTCCGTTGCATGTAAAAATTTTCCATTTTATTCGCTGCAATTTTCGCACTCAGTTGGCCTTCTTTCGGCGGCGGTGGGGAGGCGCTCATGCCTCGGTAGTTGCGCTCCAACGCATATTGCAGCATCAACAATATCCCAAGCAGCAGAGCAAATGCTGCCATTCTCACGTTGAATAACATCGCCGATATTGCGGTCCGGTATTTGGAAGCTGCAGTCATCGCCAGCGCCAACGTTGCGAATTCAATTTGTCTCTTCTTCTTTTCAACGAAAGACTGCTGCTGCTGCTGCTGCTGCTGCTGTTGCACTCTCATGCGTGCAATGAGTTTCGGGAGCAGTGCGACAGCTTGACGACAACAGGATGCCAGTAATGCGCACATCAGCACTAAAACAGGGCAGGCGCCGGCGAGTGCCGTGTGCGCAGCGGGAGCGTGCGAACGCAGCGCACTCTGCTCCTTCTCCAGGCATTGGCGGAACTCTTTGTAGTCCACACGCGTTATGGCGCAATAATGGTTCAACATGCAGATGCCCTCGCAGGAATCCCCTTGATAGCGGACGGTGTTGGCGCGGGAATATCTGGCAGACAAACAGTAATAAGAGAGAAGAGAGGAGAGGCGAGTCAGTGAATGATATTTTGCGATTTAAAACGAAAATTGTTTAATTATTTAAACTGTGGAATCAAAAACAATCAAAAACAGACAACAAAAGCATGTAATTAAACTTTCTTTGTTTCGTGAGTTAATTTAAATAAATTTAAGTGTGAAGGCGGATACAAATTTCTTTCATGCAAGAGAGGTAAATCTTAAAATATAAAGTATAAAATATAAAGTCAATTTGAGAATAGCAGCATTAAATGTACTTCGATCGTTTTAGATTTAATTTGTTTCCTAGCCTGGATTTTTTCATTGAATTACGACAGAGGTCGAGTGAGAACCGGTGAACTACCCTAATATAATTTCTTCTAAATATTAGGCAAATCAGTAAATGGACAATGGTGCCAGAGCATTGAAAAATGGAATAACACCGAGGTTAAAGAGAAAATAATTGTTAAAGAACTTGTATGCCATAGACAGCTCTTGATTATTTATAAATTAATAAATGTTTTTCTATTTTTTACTAAAGAGAATTAAAATAATAATAATAAAAAAATATTCCTATTAACCATGCATTATACAGTACTCTGCTGGCGACCGGTGAAGTCCTCAATGTTTATGTAGACAAGGTATTTTTCGTCGGTGTAGGAAGTTAAGGAATATTTACTCCTACTTATACTACTTTGAATTTAGCTTGCGGCCACAGGGCATAACCCAACATCGACTAAGAGCTCGGCAAATATGTGACCAGCTTTCCACCCATCCGTGGATTGGAATGATCATATGCCCAAAGGCATACTCTCGCACACACACACTCTGCTCCACCTGTAATGTGTGTGTGTAGGTAGCGCTTCGCAGTGATGAGAAATCAACATACAAATATAATATGCATAAATTTGCATAAAAACAATCAAGACAATCAACAATGGACCCAACAACTGCAATGTATATAAAGGCAAATAAACCAACAAGTCTATCAACGTTTTGCAACATCCACAGGTCCACTCACACACCCACATATCCGCACGCATGCACGTATAGGTAAACAAAAGTGTCACAGTTCCAGCTCACCTCACAAGCCATATCCATGCGCGAGCATGCATGTGTGAGTGCACTTTCGCAGGGGGGCGACACGTCAACGACATGTCGAGCCGTACAGCTACTGAAAATCTGCACGCTAATGGCGGCTACGGTCGCTTAGTTGCTTTGCAGCAACAATGCCATATCGTCAATCGTTAGCCAAAGGCGAAACAACAGTCGTACCGAGAAGTGCAAGAGTGGAAAGTGAAAGGAAAGAGTGGGAAGGAGAGGGGTAATGCTGTTACAGCGGATGACAGCCATGCAACGCACAAACAAAGGCAGAGGTAAATGCAAAATATTTTTGTTTTTTTCTTACAGTCAATTGACTTTTTGTGTTCGCTTTGCCGTGTGGCCCCAAGCCCCTCAGCCACCAGCACATTCGCTTTCACTTGCTCGCGCGATGGAAAATTGATGCTCAGAAAATGTGCTCTTGTTATGGACTATTACGATTGACTTGTTGTTGTTATGCCTGCAGCAAAATACATCAAAACAATACCTTTTTGTTAGATGTATATAAAAACAATAACACACAGGCTTTTATATATCACAAGAGAATGAGCAACAGCGCAGGCGAAAGTTTTACAATGGCAAAATACCACAGAAATATTGTAAGTACTAGATCGTAGGTAGTAGACGCAGAAGTTATACCATAATTAAGTATAATAGGAACTGGTCCATTTAACTCGGTCCATAATCGGAATTGGAAGATTTGCTTTTCATATGTTGGGAGAATATTTTGCCTTCTGATATTCACGGTTAGCTTAGGAAGGAACAACTCGTGTGTGTTTGACTTCTATTTGTTTAGAACTACTTTTATTTCTCTTCTTTAGAGAAAACGAAAGGAAATAAGAGGCACAAAGCTTTCGGAGACGGTGACATCGTAGCAAACTCTACTCGAAGATCAGACTAAATATATGATTGAAATGGGGTTGGAAATTTGTAGTGTTGGAACACGGGAGTTATCAAAGGCTCTCAGTTTTTCTGACGGGTTCACCTAATTGATATATTTTGGTTGTTGACTCTTTTAGAGAAAACGAAAGGAAATAAGAGGCACAAAGCTTTCGGAGACGGTGACATCGTAGCAAACTCTACTCGAAGATCAGACTAAATATATGATTGAAATGGGGTTGGAAATTTGTAGTGTTGGAACACGGGAGTTATCAAAGGCTCTCAGTTTTTCTGACGGGTTCACCTAATTGATATATTTTGGTTGTTGACTCTTTAAAGTGGCAAATATTATCAAAAGGCCGCAAGCTATCAATGCAAACAACCAGAAGCTGTGGCTCCGGCCTCAGGTTTTGTATAATTTCAAATAGAGGAAACATATGATATATATATATATATTGTAAAAACAGAAAAAAACTGAAAATATAATTCCGAAAGCAAATTGTAAGTAATGTACTCACTTACAATTCTCACTCATAATTCTTGTACTCACTTGCCAAACCAAGTGCCGTCGCCGCTTGTGAAACGATCCACAAAATTGTGTAAAGAAATCGCCGATATATCACTGAGCGCGTAGTAATGGGTGAGATTGTACTCCGGAAGCCAGTTGGGCTCGCCCACCTGATTCGCCAATTGCAAATCCATGAAGTACTGCGTGTAGTCCAGAACCTGCAATTATGCATGCAAGTCATGCAAAAAATAGGTTAGAAAATTGTGCTTAAAAAATCAAATAAAAATGTGAAAGCAATTCGGTTTTCTGAGGGCTTGTTTAGCCCAATTACAAACACACCCACGTATGCGAGTGTGCCATATATATTCAGTCATATCGGAAAATAAAGAGAAAGGCGAAATAAGTAACCGTTCGGTTGGATTTGGAAATTTACAAAATAAGGAACTTCTTCTGGGTCAATATTGGTGGAATTTTAATACATTCCTCTAAAAATATCAAAATAATTTCGCAAAAACCAAATTTGAAGGAGTTCCATTTTGAACTAAACCAAAGCGCTGATTAGCTATAAAAATAATAAAACACAGGCTTAGAAATGCAATAGATCTGTGCATTTCAAACAGATTATTCTGTCTCCATTGTAATAATCCCTAATATGGTTCGTAAAGTTTTCCAAATCGAATTCAGTAGAAACAAATCCTAATTCCTCCCATATACAGTGAGGTTTTAGTTTTGTTTTAAGTTGGCCTATTTAAGAACGTCAACACAAAATTTTTCAAATATTTCTGTCTCATGTTTTCGGTTTTAAGGCACTTCCAGAAGTGAACCACCCTAACGTGTAAAACCGTGTGTCGATGTGTGTCTCGCAGTCGCTGGTGGGGCTGCATGCATTGCGAAATTGTCTATCATAAAAACGGCAACGGCAACGGCACACTCGAGCACAAACATAGTTGCCATAGCGATGGGACAGAGTGCGTGTTAAAATGTGCATAACTTTGCGAGCGCTTGCGAGTGGCATAAATTTGCAACGCGCTGAACAAATGGTAGGAGAGTTCTTGTGAACGCGAACAGGATGGCATAGCCCGTGTGGTCATTTGCATACGAATATGTAGACGAAATGTATATATGTATGCATCAGCAGCAAGCGCCATTCGCTGGCGGATATGTGCACGAATGGCGGAAAGTTTGCAGCTGTATAAATTAAATTTGTAGCACACTTCGTTACAAGCCGAATCGAGACACACTAAGAAAAAAACAAAAAAAAAAACAGAGCATGACAACGCAAGAGAAAATAATTCTCGAGCAAAATGTTGTCACTGTTACAAAATTGTACGATTCAAATAGAAAACAAAAGCTGGATATCCCGTTTTGACTGAGCCACCATTCTTTGGAAGACGTTGGTGCGGAATCGAAATGCGAATCGCAAATACATCTTTCATCTGTGTCCTCAATGACAATGCGACTAGTCACTACTTTGACTTATCTTGTGATTTTGGAAATGAATTATTTTTTAAATATTGAGAAAAATCAGAAAATTCAATAAAGAAAAGTCGACAACTTTGAGATATAGCAAGATAGTGTGATATTCACCTCCTCCAAGATGTTGCCATGAAGAATGAAATTATAATAACATAATACACCATAATGATGTAAATGATCGCCATAAGCTAAAAGAAGAAAACTATTTTGGAATTCTAAATAAAAATTAAAGGATACAATGTATCAAAGGCCACTTAAATTAAAGCTTGGCTTTAAGATTCTTTCAAACACTTGAATCAGGTATAACAAAAATTAAATCAAATTCCATATATCAGTTAAAAGCTAAGACAGGAATGTGAAATAATGGAAACGTATGAAAATTAGTAAATTTCTGGAAAAGTAGGGTACTTAGAGTTATGATATAATATTAGGGTAATTTCTTTGAGAAACTAGGTTTTTCTAGAAAAACCGCAGACAGTACAGGTGGAAATGCGACTAATATACTAGTCCAGTCAATATCATATAAAGCTTCTAAAATAGATTTTGCCATAAATTCAATTATATAACAAAATAAGTTAATCATGCCAACCAACCTGGCCGGAATCCGTATCGAACTTGTAGAGCCGCATCGCCGGATTATTTGAACCCACATTCAGTTTCCTTGGCGTTACAGATGGCGAAATCATCATCCATGAAACCGGTTTTCCTGCAATACCAAATGAAATATTGAGTATTCGCCAAATGTGTAATCATATGTTAAGTACTACTACTACTCATCCATGTTCTACCAGATGTTTACCCATTCTTCGTTCGCATGTCTGTGACTTCATTGAAGAAAATTACGTAACTTAATATCTAATATAACAAATGACTACGATGAATTAAGTGAATACTTATACATATTTCCCATACATGTATATATGTAAGCAGGTATGCGATGGCACCCTGCAGGAATCTTAAGATCACTAGACCATGCTTTAGCTCAATTTTCTTAAAAACTGAACTTTTTAGGCTCCTAATAAATTGGATAGCTCTCTCCCTATCTCCCTTTTCTGCAGTTGTGCTTCGCTTAATTTGTATCTCTACAAATACACGAATTAGCCATAAATAACATTCGAATAAGGAAAAGAAATGCATCAAAACTCGAGAACCACCCGTTTTGGTGAGGGGTCCTCATTTGCATTTACTCCCGTGTGCATTAAATATGTACGTCAGCAAATGAAAAATGAATTATGAATATGTTACTGCCAACATATGCACATGGTACATACTTATAAGGCTGCATGTGCATATACATACTTACGTTTACACACTTACATGATGCACACAATGCCGGTGGATGTGTGTTTGTTTTTATGCCGACATTAAAGGCTTTTATGCACGTTTCATTGCGGAAACAATTAGCCAACGGATTTACGCTTCTCACTCGACAGTCGCGCACTTGTGAATGCAAATATGTACGCCACGCCACTTAAATACATTGTAAGCTCAAATTTATGGGAGAAGCGAGCGCGCGTTTATAGATACAGATACGCCCATAAAGCATTGGGTGACCACTCGAAACTATAAGAGCGTGCTCATTTTTCGGTTCAAGAAGTGCGTTATTAACATGCCAGAGTCCGGTAAGAGCACTTTTCAAATTCACCATTTGCAATACCGTTAAATTTAAATTAATATTATATTAAATACTAAATATCTGCTTCCCAATTAAAAAAGGTTGTCTTTTAATTAATTTAGAGGAAAACTCTATAATTAGATGTTTTTGGGGTCTTATAGGGTTGCGTAAAAAGTTAGTTGGATCTATCAAAACTGGTGTTTTAAAATCGAAGATAAGAAGCAACTTCCTGCAGTAATGGGCACCGCTCCCCACTGTGCGGTATATGCAAACAAAGATTTCATATCAGATGCAAAATTCATTTTAGGCTAAGCACTAAACGAAGTATTTATTATTTATAAAGGTATAATTTTCTTAGGATATTTCAATGAATGTGTGTTTGCGGCCAAGATATGACGTGCTAAGTGGTTTCCTTGTAATCAAATAGCTTTCTGGTTGCGAAATGGCAACTTCTTGACAACTGCAAATATTAAGCATATGACTTCCAGGTCATTGCACTTTGCTATCTGCAACACTATGGGCTTGGCATGAGTGAATATAAGCGTATGAGCATGTCACTAAATGTATATATTGCTTAGAATACAGACATGCACGCACGAGATGGTGAGTAAATCACAGCCGAAATCCACATAGACGGAGCAAGTGACACTGTGACAAAGTGAATTGTGTATAAATAATAAATGTGTGCATACTCTAATTCATCTAAACGTAAATACATATTAAATATGTAATATATGCGCTGTTGATTTTAGCATGAGTGTGAATTTAAAGAGCAAAAGCACAAGCATTTATGCAAATAACACTCGTATGTTATATTCATGTGTCATATTCCGGACGATCTTCGCCGCAAAATGGTCAGCCAACGACGAAACGCCATCAGCGATGGTAGGAAGGAAGGCGGAAGCAGCAGAAATAAAATAATTTTAAAGTTTGTTGACTGGGACTTGCTTAACATGGTGACGCTTGGTTGCTCATACGCCCCGATGTCCGAGGAATTTCCATTTAGGAATGTAAAGGTAACTTTTAAACCCCGGCGTCAATGTTATTTACAATTTAAACATATTAAGTAATAAATTTTGCTTGTTATTTATTTGAGGTAATTGAAAAAGTTTAAACTTGAAAGTAAATTGTTTTCGAGCACATTTTCCGAGTGTGGCGCTGCGAAGCATCGTATAAAAACGATGGAGAAAAAACTGTTTGTTTAATGAGCACAAACTGTCAACAGTTACTGGTACACACCATATTTTTTTCAAATTCTTTATTGTTTTCTTTTTTCTGTTTGCTTTCGAAGTCTCTTTGTCGCAGTTGAAACTTTTTGTTTTTTTTGGTGCTCTGTTAATCTTTTTTATAGCTCATAGTCTGTTTTGACCTCCTTTTTTAGCTGGGCATCCATCATGTGCCTTGTAAGCGCTAGCAAATATGACAAAAGAGAATTGCGACTAAGTCTTTGTAGGCTTGTGGGTATATATATCTACTTATATACTATATATCTACTTACATATCTACATTTCGTATATAGTTTGCTTGCAGATTTAGATCACGAATTGGATAGGGGTATGATTGTAAATTAAGAATATGGATCCTATGGCGTAGATCCTACTTTAAAGAGCACTTAATCCTGCGTAAAGCTTAATTGTTATTTGTCATCATTCGATCCTTTTTAGCCAGCCAGCATTTTTGTGTTGCATGCAGATAAGCTGGATGTCAGCTCTGGAGAGTTAGGGAATAGTTCGAAGTCCACTAAAGGCCATTTATTATGCCCAGTCACTATTTCATTGCTATTTCACTCAATTATCTCACAAATACTTGCATGATATTGTTATTTAAAACACTACAATTATATGCAGTAATAAATAGTTGTGCATGTTCGAAACCAACCGATGTCAATTTTACTTTAATAAACAGTTTAATTAACATAAACGCTGAGTATGTCATTTGTGGAAATGTTGTAATGTTTGAATATTTGCAGTAAACCGAAGTTTACAACTGTTTATGTAGTGGTGCGCATGACTTTCGATAATTGATTGAGGAAATGCCAACACAAAACCAAATGCAAATATGCCAGATAGCATTAAGAAGAATGGTCAGGCAAAATCTGAAATCATATGAATTTCGGTGGAATATTGTATTGACAGGCGAGCACAGTCGCTCGCTTAGATGAACGTTTTCTTCGCTTGGTCAATTCAATTTTAGTATTCAAATGCTCACACTTACAAACATACAAATACTTATGACTTGGAGGAGAGCTTCAAGACCTTTTCGTCTTTGTTCACAAGCCTTACAAAAACTACTAATTAATAGATGGTTAGTTTGTCCAGAGGTCAAGGAACCCAACAATGGCGAACACAGCGAGTGCAGATGTGGCCACAAGAATAGACCTGCTGCAGGCGACACACACATCTCACCTATCAGAATCAATCAAAATTGCGATTGAAAACTATGGCGCGCCCTCATCCTAAAATAGTTTACTGAAAATTGGATTCTCTTCGATGAAATTTAATGTGATGCTTCAAATATAGTTTCGCCGGATGGACGAAAGTGTGTTTTTAATGACCCTTCTCAAAATCTTTCCTAATTTGCTCTACTGTATTGGAGTAATGTGGTCTACTCCGAACATTTCTTAGGCCATCTTGTCGTTTGAGTTTCAGCGTCTTTTGCAGCCATTGCAACAGCTGATGTGTATCATGTCCTATCCTGTCCTATCCTGGTATGTTAACTTAATGGCGAAATTCAGTTCGAATCAATTTAACAATCGAAATGCGGAAATGCAATTATGTGCACAAATCTTAGCAATTGATATGGTTCAAACAGGCTCTCTATATTACACAATAACAATGGCTTGCGTTTCGAACTTGTGATGCGTAGAAATTAATGCTCGTACAATTGCGAGGTCGAGGGTGAGACAAACAGGCTTATATTAATGAGCAGTCAGCAATATTCCTCTACTATATGAGTACTGCTTTTTAATATTGCTTTTATACGGATCTCATTTTTAGCAAATAATTGATGTTTGCGTAATTTTGTTAGGCAAGTTCTCCGTCAAATGCAAATACTTATCTTCTATTTACTTATAATTATATTCTTGAACTATATTACATGCGAATTTATGTATAAAAAGGTCTTTGTATGACTATAACTCACCATTGTTGTCATAAATTATACGAAAAGAGTCCGAATGCAAATGGCCGAAGAACTGGCCCTGAATGATTGATGAGTATTTTCGTATCAATTCCAAATAGCGCTTATTATGTGTTTCGGTGAATGTGGTGCGGCCGTTTTGCTGCAAGCCGATGTGACGTTCATCCGAGCCCGGTGGAATATGCCCCACAATGTAGACCTGTCAAAATAGAAAGTGACATTGTCATTTGTAAACAGCTTAATCGATACTGTTGAGGACGGAATTTCTCTCGTTCTTCCACTCAAAAAGGTTTCAATTCCCTCAAATATATTACTAAGGAGCAAAAATAGATGAGAAATACTTAATATTTAAACGCAGACCAAATACATACCTACAAATTTCAACAAAACTTGAAACCTTATGTTTCTGAATATATGGTCGATCATCCCAAATACATTCATTAGCAGCCTACTGTAATAAGATATCGTCGACAAGTCCATGTAAGGAAATAAACTAAGGATTTTGTCTCCGTGCGCTACATCAAGTCATACCCATCAATTCTCCGGCAATAGTCACGGCTTCGGAAATGATAAACTCTGAAGGTTACATTGTACCACCAGCACTTCTTAATGCCTTTGTATGAATTCCACAAGCCCATGTGGTACAAATACTGGTGGTGAAGGCGCCACAATTTGTATGCACTTAATGTGCCATTTCTATTTAGTGGCACACAAATAGACACAATATTTTATACTGCCTCTTTATTGACTTCCTCGCATGATTTATTTTCGATTCGATAGCCTTGCAAAAAGCTCTTTGTTTGGAAATTTCAAGCTAACCTCATTAGAGGTAAATATCCATCATTAAATTATCATTAAATTAAACCTCGAAGCAAATGGGTAAGCCAACAAATAAGTTTTTGGTATTAAAGGTATACAGGTGCTAGTAAAGTACATAAGTGGAAATTTAGCTCTGTAGAGATAATAATATCATTTTATTATATTATAGCAATTGAGAGCTTCCTTAATATATATCTATATATATATGCAAATACCGCATATAGTACTCTTACACCCTGAATACAAACACTTCAAAAGTCGTGTATGCCAAAGCTTAAATAGACCTAATTAACAGGCTAAGCTTCGTGTCACGCGCTGAAACATTTTAATTTCAAAATTAAACATCAACAGTTTAAAAGAACATACAAATCTGCTACCGCATGCGAGCTAACTACTATCTCAGGCTGGGAAGTCAACTTGTTTAAATATAAATGGATGAACGAGTGCATGCACGAGAGTATTTAAGATTAAATCAGCACTGGCAATGAGGCACAGACAAAAGACAAACGACTAACAAACCTACGACGTTATAGAAGTATGTATATTACCAGAGCCTTGGTCCATGTACACACACTAACAGATACCTAATACCGAGCCTCTTAGTTATGTGCCGAAAAAACGTTGCCCTTTCTCTCTTATTCTCTGGCCCATTGCGGTTGAGGCCGACTTAGAATTTAAACTATTAATTTGCACACAAACGTCAGCAGAATTGTAGTCGAATTAAGTAAAAGGCAAGCTTTCAATGTTCTGCTTTAAGTATGCTGGCTTTAGAACAATAAAAACTACAAAATCAACCGAGTGTAGCCTTAAGTGGAAGCAGTAGGCGAATAAACGGCACTTAGCCTTGTAGGAATAATTTAGCACACCGCCGTTTAAAGCGTTAACTGGGCATGACGAGTAGAGAACGATTGCTTTTGAATGACTAACTGAGCTGAAAAATACTAAACTGTTCAGAGATGCGCGATTTTGCGAGAACGAATACGTTGCACGTGGCAATACATCTTATTTGCTGTTCCTTAGGGGAGGTCTTATCTTGTGCAGTCCTTTTCACAATTAACAGCTTTTCCGGTTTGCCAAAATTTAAAGAGAGGCGAATCGAACAAACAACTGGTACAAAAATGGTAATAATAATAAAAGAAATAAACAAAATATATAACTTTAATGAAGAACTTGTATACTGTCTTGCATCGAGTTTGACTGGATAACTTTGTTATTTCTTTCGAATATTAGTTTTCTAACAAAGTGGCCTGAGAGGTGCCAAATCTAAGACGATCAATGTCAAGTCGCGGTTATATGAGAATCTTATTAATTGAGTGTGTTGTTCCCGTTTAGTCAGATTTTATTAGATCAACATTTTAATAATAATAGAAAAATATTAATTGATTTGAATGTGGAGCGACATCTGGTGAATAATCGCATATCTCAACGAAATTACCAATCGAAATAGAGCGATATCGATTTCGCTGAAGATTTACAAAATTATTTTGCGAACATGTTCATTACATTACATGTATATAGGGAAATGTAAATGAATACCTCTTCGGAAATCAGTTACATCAACGTTAGTCTTTGATCAAAGAGTTAAAACTATTTTGAGAAAATCGACTGGTTTTTGAAAACGGTGCTTTAGTATTAGTAGTATCAACAAAAGAATCCACGTGAGGCCCAACCATATGCTCATAGATTCTCATTTGATGCGCACTCTTTGTTAGCCCAAGCCGCAATAAATAAGTAGCTCTGTGTGTTGGCCCTTGTTGTTGCCCCTTGTAAGCTTATTAAAGCTAGTTTGTGCTCAACTACGGCGCCACTTGTTTTACTAAACCCATTACTCGCGTTCCCTTGTGGGCAGCTTTCCCGTTATCCTTTATTTATTTATGTGCGCACACTTTGGTCCCCTTGCAGCTACACTACTACAGAGACTCTTTAATCTATTTATGTAAATTTGATCTCATTTCGGTACACATTCGCAAACGTTTTCTCAAAAGCCTCTTTACCTTTGCTGTATTCATTTATATAAATAGAGTTACACTCGTATACAAACACCTCTTTTGAGTTTTTAGCAGACAGTGTTCTTATTCTTCTCCGGCTATACATAAGTATGTACGAGTATGTATAAATGTGGCTTGTCTCGCCACACTGGAATTAAGTCAACCGCCAAAATGGGAGAAGCGAGTAAATTATTTAAATGAGATAAACATAAACAGCAAATCCACTTATGCCGTTATTCCGCAGGCGCACTGAGGGCACCGAGAATGGTTGGCTAAAATGTGCATGTTTGACCGCTGGAAAAATTCCTTTTAATCACTGCCACACTTGGCTGAAGCTGGTAAAAAGTTCTAGTCAAATTCAACTATTGCCAATGTGCCCAGCAACTTTTGTGTTTTATACGGATTCTTTTATATGGTTCCTTTATACAAAGTCTTTCTTCATATAAGATTAGCTCCATTCAAGTTGTAACTATTTGACATTCTGCTTTCTTTGTGCGGTTGAAACTTTGCTCTTAAACTTTTTATATACTCCTATGCCCATTCCAGTGGATGGAAATATTCCCTTAGTACTTTTATGTACTTTTTAATGCGAATGATTGAAGAAAAGGCGATCTGACTTTTACTGGATCTGGATTTTTGCTGGTACATAATAGGTTTTCATTTTGTATAAATTAACGAGAACCTATGTCAAAATTTAAAGACAATATATGTATGAAGGGGTTGTGCAACATCGGAAAATTAGTCCGTTAGTGGCACTATTTCGCCATTTGCAAAGTAATTTTATGCTATTGAAATCCTTCGTTAGTGCCAATGCAAGGCTGTGCTAACATTCTCTATAGGTATTTTCACATCAGAAAAATAACAATCCGCAGTCTTTTTTTATGTACGATAGTACTTTTTAACCGTGTTTTGGGTGCCTCACAAGATTTGTTATTTTTCCCGTTTTAGGACGGATTAAAATAGCTAGAAGCAAAATAAAAATATTAGAAAGTTCAGGAATTCCAGAGCCAGTATTTCGAAAGCGAAAACAGTACCACACGAAGTTGGTTTAAGTTATACACATATATGTATATGCGGCACGTATTTAATATGCTTACTCATATTGGTAATACATATGTGTATTCGTTTTTGATTGGGTTAATTAACCTACCATAATTTCCTAATTCGCTCGTTCTTTAGTTCTAATACAAAATTCAACTCCAACATCAGGGAATTTGAATATTCTTAACTGTCTCAGATCCATCTGCTTATACGTTAATATATAATATAGTTATTGATTCCTGTTGTAATCCGTATGTATAACGACAAGCGCTTTATTTGTGAAGTGGTGGGCGGTGGCCAAAGTTCTTGCATTATCGTTTTGAAAATGACAGTGAAAACCCCCTAACTGGAACCCCTAACCACACATTTCAAACATAGCGGTACTTTCTCTCTCGAGTTTGTGAACGCTGTTTTCAGAATATATATTAGTAAAGATGTGTATTTAATGCTTCAAATGATACATTTATACTCATAATTTATATACCTTTACATAATGATATTTTCACAGCAGCCGAGTACTCGAGTTGACAATTAAGTCAGCAACTTGCAACAAGCAGGGAGTAATAGAGCTAGATATGTATGCATGGGTATGTGCGCTGTGTTGAGAAAAGTGTGTCGGGCAGACCCATGGAATTCCTCACAGTTATCAAATTTCTGGTCTTCGGTAATAAAATCGGTATAAAACTCTCCTGCACTAAAACTTGTCATATATTTAAAATTTATAAAAACTTGTCCAGCACATATATACCGATAATTATTTGCATATAATATACATATGAATGTAATATATATGCAAGCAGTTGTTTTTGCTCTTTCATATTAGTATGTGTTACGGGCGGGAGTGCTCTGGGCGAGGGACTAAGGGTAACATTGGTGTAGTTTACACCAACTCAGAGTTGTATTTTCTACTTTTACGGCTTAAAAAGGATTAAAGTGGTTTAAAACATGTGCAATATGCATGCAGAGTTGCAAACAGTAGAGGCAAATAAAAAGCAGAAAATGCATAAACAAAGGTGCTGGGGAGATATATTTGGTTTCATTTGGCCGGGTGTGCCAAATAAATAAAATTCATTTCCTCCGTTCCCGCAACCATGCATGCCAAAGATAAACTAAAATGTTTGCAGCAGAACTTCCTGCTCGTAGATATTTATTTATATTGGCCAATTGCCCACCTGGTAGCGGAAGGTTAGTGACCACCAATGCGTCTTCGAATGCCGCCTTTGTAGCTGCGCTCTGCCAATGAGCGTGTGTGCGTGAGTGTAGTTTTAACCGCACGCCCGAGACTAGTGCAGCTCGTGCCACTTACCCTTGTATACATTTTGTAATGCAGCACACTTAAAGTAGATTATGTTATTAACAAGTGACCTCCATGGCGCTTGTCTGCCTGTTTGATAGTATGGGGTCACCGAAGTGCATATATAACGGTATGTTGTTTACAAACAAATATGGGCACGTTTTAGTGTGTTTTTGTTATTGCATGAAGTTGACTGGACATTACACCTGTCCTTTAAATCTTGCCCGCAGAGACAATAGGGATCGGATATGCCAACTAAATTAACATGTGAGAAAGATTTTATTAAATATGTGTGATCGAGTTTTGATTACGAAAATTCGACCCCCTTAAGGAAACCTGACTCCAGATGAGATATTTCCGAGCAGAAAAATGTCTTTTTCCCAAAATCTCCTCTCTTCTCTACTAATTAGGCTCTTAAAAGCTTCATATTTCACTCAGGCGGTGCGACAGTGGATAATTTTTTGTCTTTTCGTTAAGGGATTGTGTTACGTTTTACTACCGTTGTCAGTGCGCTTGTCCAGAAGCTCTTCGTTGTGATACGTTTCCTTGGCGGTGCAGACGGTGTTTAGAGAGATTTTATTTCGGCTAGTAATTTTGCTCCAAAAAATTTGATTCCTTGTTGCACTCACTTGGGATTTTCATCTTTAATTAAATAATTTGCTTTTGGCTTGTAGAGGTAGGAGGGAGCAAATATACTTACATCATTAAATGTGATTCACTGGCGATGCGGTTTGTTTACGTATATGGGCATTGAAGGGGAAACGAAATAGACTGAGTCAAAATTATAATGTGCAGGTGGTGGTGAGGTTGACACTCGCTTTCGGATACGACCCACAGAAACCTTAAGCTTTAAATGTCGTCGCAGAGCGCCTAATTTGATGCCACTTGTGTTTGCACTTGTGCTTCTTGCCTTGCTTCCTTTTCTTGCTGACCTCCTTTGCAGTGCTAATTTGTATGCAATGTAGTAACAACAACAATGTGGCACATTGCGCCATTCCAATTCAAATGAAGAAACAACAATAACAAGCACAAGTAAGTTCCCACTTGAAATCTGTGACTCGCCATCCTTTTGCCCTGAGAGGCACATCTCTATTTAGACGCAAACACACACACACACACACACACACACACACACACACACCCAAACTTTTGAGCTGTTTCAGCCATCCATTCAAATGTCCGGCCATCCAATGGTCCATCTGTTTATCTGTCGCACTTCAATGTTGCATTAGTTGCCGCCCTACTGTGCCCGCTCCCTGTCCGTCCGTGCGTCTGCCAGCTGCTGGCGTTTTTCATTTGCCTTTTGTTTTTGCATGGTGTTTTGTTGGTATATCTTTGGTGCACCTAACTCATCACTTAGGCAGCTGGAATTTAATTAAAATACCAAAGCGGGTTAAGCGCATGAACAGCACCAGACTACAAAGCGAATACACCAACAACATATGCCAACAACAACAGCGGCAGCAGCCGTGATGTCGTGACTGGGCGGCAGGCGCGGGGAGCTTGCAACACAACGTCCATCATACATACACACGCATTCTAGAACACGGTAATAGAAAGAAATTGTTAACAAGCTGCTGTCTGTCCGTCTGCTAGTCTAATTTTGCTGCTTGTTCAGCGCACACACACACGCAAGCATTCATGCCAGTCGGTGTGTGTGCAACTGCGTGCGCTGTTGTTCGCCTGCCTGATTGCACGACCTCTTGCGTGCAGCCTTTGTCTTGGGTCTTAAATTAGCATTGCACTACTTTTCAATGCAAACTCGTCGGACTTTCGAAAAGAAACAAATCTAAAGTTTTCCTGCAATTTAAATACCTTTTCCCATCTCTTCCGCTTGTTCTACACTCTTTTTGTTTTTAAATAAATATATGTATGTGATTCTTTGTTTGAATCTTTGTAGTCCTTTTGCCGCATTTTTTAAGTGGTTGACGACAAATAAACAAACCCGAAGCGCACAACACAAAAGATCAACTTAACAAGAGACGAGCAAGTAACTTTGTTTGCTTTATTTCTTCTAAATGTGATTTGCAGCTTCCACAGAGTTCTCGGCTTCATCTTGCCATCCTTCTCTCTCCGATATTTCGGTGCTTAGCGAAATAATTCTGTTTTGACAGGCCAACTAATGTCTTAAAGTCTAAATGAATAAGCAAAATTTTGCATTAAAGGGGCCTTCAAAAACTGCGTGATTAAAGGGTCGAGCGTTTGAGCTAACTTATTCAGAGTTAATGAACCCTTCTGAGTTTATCAAGGGTAGTGAAAAATCGTGCAACGATTAAGAAGATAAATCATGTTCTTTTGCTTCTTAATTAGCGTGTTAGGATGTGGCGGTGTAAAAGGATGTTCAAATTAAGCATTGGAATCAAGGTCAAATAATTGAAATTCAAACAAAAGTTATGAAAAGTTCGAAGTATGCGTTTGGCGTTCCTAAATGAGAGACTCCTCTGGGAAGCTTGTGAGGTCCATGAATAATTTCGGCAGTGAGAGAGTCTCGCAGTCGAATAGCACTTGACCTCCGATTCTTACATTATTTGGCAACCAAGTGTGGATCTGTGCTATACAAATAAGGCGTAGAATTGTACAAAGCCATAACTAAATTGACCGGAATAGACTTTACATACATATATTTAACGAAAAGTTCAGAACAAATATTCCATTTTTGGCATTAATTAATTCTTTGTTGAAAGTAATAGCCCAGCTTTATCTATTTAAGGTTTTTTTTTGCTAACTATTCTAAAGTTCAAGTGCAGCTTTGCTGGTTAGCCTTTCATTATTGCCGTGGACTATGAATTTCACTTTTCGTTGTCAGGCATTCTAAATTTTCTACCATCTAATAATTATTTGATTTTTTCCAAACAAGGAGAGGACGCAGCCTACAGTCTTTCTTCGGTGGTTTTTTTCGGAATGAAGGCCTATTGGTATGATGATGCCTATTTGAAGAATATTGCAGCCATCGGCTTCAGATTATGAAAATCACTAACACGTACATATGTCTAACGGCATATTTGCAAAGATGAATTTCACACTGGTCCTGTGAGCTAATATGAGCGAGCGGATATATGATTTAGCTTTTCAGCATGGAAATGTGGAATTAACTGCTCATTAATTTTGCTATTTCATTTTTCCATATTTGCTTCATAATATGCATGTAGGTGTGTAATTCTACTACTTCGTGCTTGTGTTCTCTTTTTATTTCACATTTCCACATCGGTTTGCATTATTGTTTATTAAGGCTGCAATGGATTCCTGAATATAAAAATTGTTGTTGTGTTACTCTTTTGTGCCTTCTAATGTGTGCGTAAATATTTCCACAAGTCCCATAAAAGGTAGAACAAATACGTGGCTCAATCTGTATTTGTATTCAAATAAACAGGGTCGAAGCAAACTCATAGGCCCCCAAGCCTGTGGGTATGGCTGTGAGTACGGGCAGGTGTGTAATATGCATTGCGCCATCTATTAGAATATTATTTTGCAAATGAAGGTAGTGCTAGCAGCTAACGGTATAATTTGATTGGATTTGCCTTTTATATTGACTCTCGACCATTGGCAACTAGCGTTGACTCTAATGTACATTTTTATGGTTTCTATAAATTATGCATACATGAATGGGTATTATGAATGGCATTCAGCAGTTTTGTTTAACTCTGATGTTTAGAAGTGAATTGGTGAACTTTAAGAGACGGATTATACTTAGCACTCACACTTTACAGGAACGAGAATGCTATCTTATCTTTGCCTGTTGCATTTTTTTTAATGGGTCCCTAACTGCTTTCAACGATTTTCAGTTACCATCTCTCCATACACATACATATTTTCAAAACAATTAAAGTTTTTACCTCAACGGCGATAAAGACATCAAGTTATTCGAGTTATTAAGAAAATATAAATTGGTTGCGCAACGAATTCGAAATTAGCTCGATCGGAATAGGCTTTAGAATAACAGTCCTTCATATTAATTTGGCGGTACAGTCACCGCTAGGACGTTCTTGTGGCACGCACCGATCGCATAATATAATTATATAATCGTATGCATACTCGAGTATATCTCAGCATTTGTGACCCGGTACTTGTACTGAAATGTTGTAGTACAAAGCGCCAACTTGCGGCATAAACGAAGATGCACACACAAAAAATTATGCAGCGCATTGCTACCCAGTGTGGAGTCGTCTGCCTGAAGTCGCATTCAAGGGAAAAAATATTGCAGTTAAGGGCAGACATACATATTGCATATGTGTATATTATATAGATGTGTATATGTGTGTGTGTATACTGGTGTATCATGCACATGGCTGGGGTTGTGTAAGTAGTTATAAAAAGTCGCTTGTGCTTTGCCACAAAAGTGGCAGCTTTCAGTCCTTTTGTGGCATACCAACTGCGCCAAAACATGTTCCGTTATATAAGTGTGCACATGTGTAAGCAGTTGTTGCAGGAACATCCGTTGCACGTACAGTCGCCGTTCGCGTTCGCAGACGTATTTCTCTGCCGACAATATATTTATTTCAATTTTTTTTTTTTGTTTTTGTTTCTTTTGGGGTACTTCATAGTCACTTTTATATGTATGTTGTGTTGCACTGTGCCATTCAAACCAATCTAATAGCAACGGTACTCCTATACGTCTGTTTGTATGTATAAAATGACATAGTTTGCTCAAAGCGCCGCCTTTCGTGTTTCACTCCAAGTATATATGGGTTACTGTTATTCTAGTTGATGCGACAGTTTACCACGATTCGGTGTGTGTGTGTGTGTGTTAGTGCTGTCGAACGTTAGAGTTCGCATTGATATATTTTATAATATGACTTACAATGTGGTTGCGCAAGAAGCCAGCTTGTCAAAAACGTGTACCCTCCCTTCGCAGTTCACTTCCAGATATTTCCCGCATCAAGCTCACATACATATGTGTGTAACATGTGTGCAGTTAGTCATGTAGTAAGCCCACAGATGTGCGCTAAATGTCATCATTCTAACATAAATGTTGCTATGTCTTCTCGGAACCTTGCAACTTCAACTAATAATGTCTCATGGCAATATGTTCATATGAGCGTGTGCGGACAGCGATTATGTCTCTACATATCGGTGAAAAATTACTCCTCTCTGGAGACCCTTAAATAGTTAAATCCTATAGTTATTGAAACTGGAAATCACCGAATTGTGATTATTAAAAATTGATTCGAAAATTATTACCTTCGGAAAGGGGATGTATATCAGTACCGTTATACCATTTTAATATAGTCTAAAAGGCCCATAGACTGAAACAAAAAAAGAAAAAAATCATCAGGAAAACCAGGGCCTGTAAGCAAGATCAACGCGGTTGGTTCAAGTGACAAACGAAGTGCAAATCAACGCAGTCAGCATAATTAATCTTACGTTAAGTCATCCGGCAAGTGCTTTCAATTTCGAACAAAATTAAAACAAGCCCATAAACGAGAATCACCATCAATGCCAAACAGTTACACCGGAAGCACACCGCAAAGACAAGCGACCACCCTCCATGTAGTATAGTTTTTCTAAGTATGTATCAGAGGGTGCACACTCACGAGCAGGACCGTAGCATGCTCAGTATAAAGACTTCAATGAAGGCCACAATTTCGCAATTTTTTTATAAGTCGTCTGTATTGGTCACCAAAATTTATTTTTTACACGCATATGTTGTTGTAATCAACAGATTTTAGATAGATGAATTCTGAATCATCAGTGCAATTGTGTTGTTCGCTGGTGTACGTGTTTACACACACAAACAATGTTTGTACCGTGGTAAAGAGAAATGGCCAAAGCAACGGCATCAGCTCGTCTAATATTAAATTGTTATATAAATGCATTTATATGAATACACACATAAATATGCTTATACGCCAGAAATGCTTCTATGATAAACCACTGTACGGCTGTACGTGCGCTCAAGTGTGCCGACCAAACCATACGGTCGGGGATGCGAGAGCGCTTAGCTTACAAAACATTAAAATTTGAAGCGGCATTTGTTTTATGTTTTCCATTTGGCCTGCTTCAGGCCTCTGGTATTTCCAGTGATTGTGATAAAATCAGGTTTCGTCTTCATTTCCTCTGCTCTGGTCCACCATTCGCATTTAAGGCTCTTAAGCAGCAATGGAAGCATAAAAAGGAAAGTTTTCCGCCTCCGTTTTCGCATGCCTTCGCTGGCAGTCAATTCATTCGCATCCGAAATTAGGCACAACGAATGAGGTGTTCGAGCGTGGCGCAACTCAATGGCTAAATATTCTACCGCCACTTCAGCCGGCACCTTCGGCGGGCATCACTTCCGCCGCCGCATAAAAGCCAACTTGATTTTGTTTTCGTTGTTATTTGGCTCGCGTAAAACAGAAATGTTGTAAATGTTGACACGCATACACACACACACACACACACACACACACACACATACACATACAGACATAAAGTGATAAGTGAAAACAATTTCCCAGCGAAATTACAATGATTGCCAGCGCCCTAACGGCGATGAGCCCATCCGCGCCCACTTCTTTCGCTCCGCTATAGTGGCGTTTGTGCTTATTTTCGTTGCTCGCCTATTTTGCGTTCGCGAGTGGATGTGGAGACAATGCGACAATTGCTCTTGTTTCTTTTGCCTTGAGTTGCTCTTCTGTGCTGCAGACTATTACAAGTGTCTACCGCACATAAACACAAACGTTTAATTCTTACTTAGTCCTGGTTTATTCGGCATTTTGTGTTCTTCTCGAGCCTATCCCACACTTTAAGTGCTCGATTCCGTTTTCCGCTTTAACGCGATGAGAACGTGTCGAGGCCTCTAAATTAATTTATTCGCACCTCACTTTAGATTTTCCTTTTGGTCGACTTCAAGTCCTAATGAACGCAGTTTTCCAATGTTTATCTGGACTCATAGGAGATCTTTCGGAATCATAAGGAAAATTTTATTATGTACGTGTTCCCAACGAGATGGGGCCAGTAATGATGGTAGAATCGCTGAATACGCGAGAGGTAGTTGACCTTCTGATCGTTTAGCGGTCTGGAGATTTGGAGTTTAAAAACAAATTATTCCGACTTTAGATGATTCATCCTATTCGCTATTCGAGTTACCTACATAAACCGATCCAAATAGTTAAAGATATTTAGTGGAAGCCCGATGCTTATGCGAGGCTTCTTCGCAATAGAAAACAATTTGGAGGTTTGTTTTTGTTTGATGAGAGTGGATCCAGCACCATACAGCACGAACTTCCGACCCCTTCACACAGTCGGAAGTAATTATCAAAGCGTCGAAGAATTCAAACTCAAATGAAATTCGATAAGAAATGCTTGACGCGTAATATTTCTGTCAGAATAAGCGAATTGTTATTCGTGGCTGTCGTGGCAACACTCGTGAGCAGTGACACATACATTGCTAAGAAATGTTGTCAAAATATGTTGGTTACTAGTCGATAAAACAATAAAGCTCAAATGTAATAAGCAAATCTGCTTACGAATGCTTATGTCAATTGATTGAAAATGTTGCCGTAAAGGAAAAGTTTCGTTTCGCTTAAGAAATATGCAAAGGTATGGAAGTTCGGCAGTTCGGAATGGACCAGAAATTAGAAAACCAGCTCGCATGAGGAGAGTCAACTCAAAACTTGCGATTTCCTGAGCGCTTGGTGAAAATGGAATGCGAAGGCTATATTCAGGGCCCTCATGCGCCATAATCCGTAACACAGCAGCAACGACAATGGAGTGAGTACTGGCTAAGTGCATCTCGCTTGTACCAGGGGCGACGAAGCGCATGAGTGGAAGGGTGCGATTGGCTAAAGCAACGCTTTGAGTAGAAAAATAAAAATGAAAATAAACTTTGGCCACGACACGAACTTCGTGATGAACTAGCCGACCTAACACCATCCAATAACAGTTTGTTTGTGAACAAACTCGAGCACATAACAAAGTTTGTCCGTGTATGAGCGAAGGAAGAAAGTAAAAACTACAATAAAGTGGTAGCATAAAACGAGCGGACGCAGCAGCCTTGAAGAGCTATCGGTCGACATCAATCCCGTCAGCGACATTTTCGCATTTTCGCATTTTCATATGCTCACGGCACAGTCACGGCACAGCCACTTGGAGAGTGGTGGCAGTGGCGCACTCCCTCCTCCGCTGATTGTCACTTAAACACAGCTACACACTCGTGCGTGTGCTTTAATGTATAAATATTGGATTTGCTACTCTTCAATATAAGGCAGGCAGGCGTGTGTGTGTGTGAGGCATGCTCTGACTCTTAAATTTGCGCTCGACTGACGAAATTGTTGACTCAGCCTGACCGGATGTAAAACAGTTGAACAGCTGAACCCAGGGGCCATCGCTGCTCGGAGGGGTAGTAGAGCAGAAGTGCCAAATGCCAACAGCTTTTCAGAGCACGAACGAGCAATGGCTTGCATGAACCACCTCGCAAGAAATCGAACTGCTCGCAGAAATAGCGCGCTTGGGAGCAATAGAGTGCATGATGCTTTTAAGATGTTTCAATAGTGGAGTATTTTATTAATTAGTAGTTCAACCCTCGAATCGTAGTCACCTTATCTTAATCTTAATAAAAAACGGAAATCTGTGTGTTCCCTTGGTGGTCTTTGATTCTGAATAATCTATGAATACTAATTTGTATAGTGCCTCAAACCGAACTGACTTATGAAACCGCTGTGAGGAGATCAGCTCCACATCATATTTACCGTGTCAGACAGAAAGTCTGTGATTGATTTTACCACGGCAGATGAATACACATTGTACACAACTTGTATGTAGTTACTCTAAGAGTTATCGACCGAAATGGCGACATCCGCTGACAAATTGGCTGCCTTGCTTAGAATCGCACTTTTCACTAAGGATAGTATATACTCGTAAGAATGTATTATTTAAACTTTGGCACAAGTAATGGAAATTTGTTGCCATTTTTTCAAGCGAGCAATTTTCTGTCTTATCATGCGTCCCTCTTCTTCTTGGTGCAGATTTCGGTTCTAACACATCAAAATGAAAATGAATAGATAACTATTCGAGAACGGTTGTGGCCGCTACAAAAGAGGCTGAGGCTAGCGTTTCTACTTGGTTGAGGACTATCAAAACTTTAACTAAACACATATTTATTGTCTTCTACGAACGGTCCCACGGTTGCTCAATTTATGAACTTTATATTCGAAATTAATTTTTATAATTCCCATTATACGCCCCAAAACGCCCAAACAGAAATGAGGCAATATATTTGCCTCACACACGTGTTTATTTGCCCTTTGTGCGCGTATGTGTGTGTGCATGATTAAGTTTACACATTTTTACATACGCGCATATTTATGAATTGGTATGCTTGGAATTCAGCCTCCAGCTATGCAAATAATTTGCGATTTACAAACGTTCTCGATTTGAAGTAATTCGACCTCGACCCTTGCTTGCTATAGCTGGTCCCTGCTTCAAGTATTTAATGATTCTTGACAACAAAAGTCAATTAATGCATCGTTTTTGGGTCATATAAATTGCGCTGACGCTCACCAAACTGTGGCTATAAGTTACAAGCCAGAAGAGATGCGTCTAAATGGAAAGCCGAGTGTGGCAGTTTTACATGTGTCTGCAGTCTCTCTATGACTTGTGAGACCATGTGCGAGGGTGTGAAGGGACTTCGTTACGAGCATTTGATAGATGGCTAAATAGTCATGGTGGCCCAGCTCTAGTCAAGGAGAGAGAGAGAGAGAGAGAGGAAGAGCGGAAGCATAGTGGCAACAAATGAGAAAGAGACAGGGGAAGAGGCGATTAGGCCCACCATGAAATTATGCAACTAGCAAATTAAACAAGGCATAAATGGTATAGGTAAGCACCTAAATGGCGTGCGTATGTATGAGTGCATTTAGACAAAGCTAATGAATACAAGTCAATGGGTGTAACGAAGATCCACTGGGGAAACTATGCCATACTTACATACCTACATACATTCATATATTCATTAAATGTACATTTGCCCATTTAGAACGGGATTATGTTGAGATACGAGAGCTGATGGTTGCAGATTTAAAGTGGCGCCCACTTGTCGCCTGCGAATTGGTTAATGCGTCACTGTTCCCTCTCACTTACCCTGGATGCTTAACACACACATACTCTTGCACGAATGAATACATAAATACAGATGTGTGTGCATACGAGCGTACTCTGTTATCCTTGGCTGCGACGCAGTCAAGCAGAATCGATGAAAGTAAATAATGTAAGGTCCTGAGGCAGGATATATGCATCCTCGTAAATGTTCGACAATGGCGGGCTGTTCCAGTAGAAGCGGAAGAGTACGTTTTCATTCCCACTCTCTGTCTCTCTCTGCTGTCACTTTCGCCAGTCATGGCTTAGTCGTTGCGACACATTTCAGATCACATTAACGCGATGACTTTGAGGCCATGTTTGTTATCTCAAATAAGGTGCAGGAGCATATCCAGTGCAGCTGAACTCCAACATTCAGACAACTGCACCTGGGCTAACATGCGTGCACGTGCGTTACTTAAATCGCAATAAAGGGTGGGTAAAACTGTCTTCTAGGTGGCAGCATTCTTCTTGATACTCTGATCAGGTTGCAGGAAGCAAAGGTGTCCTGCTGAGCAAGGAAGTTCAGTTATAGTATGTGGCAGCAAACAAATATTGCTCTACAATCTGCGCAAGGCGTTGACAAGTGGCAGCACTGTTGACTACCTTTACTAGACAACCAGTAAAGGTTAACCTCTGAGCCAAAATGAGCCCTTTGGCAGGGAAAAAAATTATATTTTTTTTCGGAGATAAGTTTTTCACAAACTTTTTTTTCGCAAATATTTTCACAAACACTTTAGGTTCCGTATTTTGAAATAAAGACCCTTAATGGCAAAAATTAAATACATATTAATGAATATATTAGGTAAAGTATATTACATAAATACCAGCAGGTAAGGCAGGTTATGTTCGTGTGTAACAGAAATTCTCAAAGGCGGGGATATATTTTCAGGTACTGTCAAAGCTTTATATAACGTAATGTTTTCGTAAGCATTAGACATTTCTTATTCGGCGAAATTGTAAACGGATTACAATGATGTTCGGTTCCTTAGTAACTTATACAAAAGGGCCATATACTGAGTTAATTTCATTACCACATTAGGCTTAATGGTGTTGCCACAATTTTATATGTATGCTCATACAAGAATAGGGTTTATTCCCGTAAATCTTTTTAATCTTACTTAATTAATTTTTTAATTTTTAATTTAAAGAATGTATTTAATATCGGAGAGGATGTATTGAGAGATAAATGCATCCACAAACTTCGCAAAACTTCTACTACAAATATATAGAACAAAATTAATAAAGAGAATTAAATGAAAGGAAAAAGTTGGGAAAAGAAAAGTTAGAGGCGAAAAAGCAGGAGAGCACCGAAAGAAATAGCGCGGAAATTTATTAAAACGATAAAACGCAAAGAGCAAAAAGATATCAAAAAGAATAATAACAATACAGTCGAAGCAGCAAGAACCGACGCTATCAGCGAATCACAATCAGCGAAATAGTACAATACTGATAAAGACAAAAAGCAGAACATTTCCCTGATAATGCAGGAATGCAGCAAGACAATCGGGAACTGCAACAACACAGTGGCAATTGTGGAGGCAGCAGCAGGCTTTCATGGTTGGGACTATGGTAGCGGGTGTGGTAATGAAAACTTGTTTTAAACTTGAAATCGTTCATTAAACTTTCGCTTGGTAGTTCCGAATTGAAACTTTTCTTAGCAAGTGAAATCAAGCCAGCGAAAATGGTTAAACAAACCGCAAGGAAACAACAATTACACAAGTGTTTGCAGAGCACAACTCGAGTGGTAAAAGGAATTACGGAAACAACGGAAGTGGTGACGCCCAGAAGTATCAAACACGAGTAACTAGCAACAAACAACACTTTCCGCATCGTAAATGTATGTGTAATGATGTTTGCTTTCTCTTTCGACTTTTTTTCAAGCGCATATAGAAATGAGGAGGGACGAAAGCTTACCTACTGTGAATTAGAAAAAAAGATTGCAACAGACACAGAAGTATTTTGTATTTACCGCTTGTTCGCCTTTGCCATTTTCCACTCTTGCAGGGAAATTATTCAAATTGATCACGGCAGCGTTGAATTAAGGAACAGATATGTATTTGTATATGTAAGTCTCTCTTTATGTTGGTTGTTTTTTGACATACACATATGTACCTATGATATTTCAATTCAAACAGGGCCGTAACGCATTATATTTTGTTAATTTTACACTCTTTCATTCGATTGCGTATGAATTTAGCTCTTCCTTATTTGTTTGTATACCAGCAAGTACCGCATTTAAAAATTATTTTGGCTCTTTCTACGTTTGCTCATAAAAGTATCACACAATCATGAACCATATTTTGTATTTAATCGCTCAGTGGGCCTTTCAATGCTGCTCAGCATTAGCTGGGCTTTTAAAGCGGACTAAAATTATTCAATAATATTAATGTGAATAAGCAAACACGTAAATAAAAGAGTATATAAGCACCCATATAGATATATATATAAATGTATATATGTATGCGTATGTGTGTTTAAAGTGCCGTAATAAACTATCGTTATTAAATCAATAAAAATCTGCAAAAACTCTTTACTCAATTACGAAACAAATTTACAAAGGTTAATTAAATAGTAATTAATATTCGCATTTTAAATGCAGCAATTACATTTAAAAAGGGAAATTATTTGCGAACCACGATGCACACAAGTTCGCACGAATTACGGTATATTTGATTGAATGTATTCAATGTGTTTTCATTTGCGTAATTTGCATTTTTATTCGCACTCGAACCGACGTTTCCCCCCTGCACTCCCTAGGGGGGCCATTCCGAATGAAAGTTCGCAAATACTCATACATAATTCGGTTTGCAATAATGCCGTTGTGCAAATGATCGTTAATGGCCAATGTCATTATTTGAGAGCGCTGTGGGATGTGTTAAGCGTTGGGGAGTTCGCAGCATTCGGCTAGTTCGGCACCGCCGAAGTTTGTAAGCAACGTGACTTACACTCGAACGCACTGTTCGAAAGTGTTCATATTTCAACTTGATTTACTAAGAGTCTAAATGAGCTCAGTATTTGTCGTTTTAATAACACTACACATGGAGCATAATTGCTGGCCCGAATATATTAATATGCATCTTCTGAATATTCAAAACTCACGTTTGTAAAACTTCTTTGATTTAATATTAAAAGCGTTTACTATTATGAAGATTAGCCCATAAAACATTATTTGTAAAAAATGAATAATTTCGACTACCACATTCTCCCTTCTCTTTTATTCTATTTAAATATGGAACCTCAGACCAGCAACCATTATTACAACAATTTGTGAACAATAAGTACTCCCAAAACTTGTAAGATTTAAAGAGATGTGGAGCCTGCAAAACTTTAATATAAAAATTGTATCATCTGAAGGGATGAAATTATATGGTGCTTGCTCACTTAGTTCTATTAAGACATCTCTCTTACACCTTAAATTCTATCTAGCAAACAAAATTTAGCATATTCTTCATTTTGGTGGTGGAAAGACCTCACTCATATAGACATCATAAGACTATCACTCATTTTTGGGCGGCATCAGATTATGATAAACGAAGTACTCTCGCTTAATTTTATCGTAATTTTATAGTGATCGGTATGAACGGTGTATGGTCAATCGAAAGGACGTTAATCACAATGTGTGTTTGCAGCTTAATTGGAGATTAAGTAATGTAAATGAAATATAAAACTTATGAATTGCTTCAAATGAGAGGAAATTGTTTTTCTAAATTAAATATCTGTTCGAAGCTCCAATGACTAACATTCATAGATATTCCAAATCTCAGTAGCAACATAAACTCACCGTTTCTTTATTATTTCTCGACTTGATAAGCTCGTCGTCCAGCCATACCCATTGCTTCTCGGCATCCTGAGTCTCATACTCGGAAAGCGCACTGACGCGACCCTCGCCATCGCCCACACTCAAAGCTGGTATGGCATTCATGCCACGATGATGACCGCCACTATAACCGCCGTAGCCGCCACCATGAGACATCCAATCGCTCGACGAATGTCCGTGGTGTTGATGTATTGAGCCGTGATGATAGTAGTAGGTCTTGTATTCGGAATCAGCGCCACTGCCCCCAGAGATTGGAGTGCGCTGTCGCACCGCCGCCATATGGCTGGACGGGGTCTTATGATCGTGCCGCATGAAATTTGTGTTCAGTGCAATTATGCGCAGTCGACTTTTCGTTTGCTCAATAGAGTAGTAGCCACCTACGAAAGGGAAACAGAGTTAGTGCCATACCTAAAGTGAAAATGCTTCTAATTCTTCACCATACACTGGTTACTATAAATGTAACGAGTACAGCTGGTTACTATGAAAAAAATTAAGGAAGAAAAAAAATTGTCTTCAAAGAAGGTTTTTTGAGCACTTCGGTTTTGATGTTGTCTCTTTGTCATGCTAAAAATATCTGCCGTTTCACAAATGCCGTCGGCAATAGCAACGATCACGTATACGCCATGCCGACCGTCTGCTGTCGCAACCATTCATGCACGAAGTGAATCGATGTGATTGCGCTGACTGGCATATATTTTCAAGGTATTTAGGCTTGGCGAGAATAACAATAAAATATTTTCTGGCGATGATGTTTCGTTTCTCGTTTCTCGTTTTTCGTTTCTCTCCAGCTTTCTCATTATTAATTCAGACGGCGTAAAAGGTAACAGCATGAAAATCAATATTTACTGGAGCGAAATGCGCTCTGATTACAACAAGACACAGCTGGTGCGAAGAAGGTGCAAAATATACACATTTATTGTTTTTATGTACTTTCATATGTTTGTGTATGTATATGCAAGCGTGGCAATTGTTTGTTTGTTGTTTCTGTACATCACTCTTATGGCTGGTTTACATATAACTTATCTCGCATTGCTTGACGTCATGGTATACCATGTTGATAGTTCATACTTTGAGATCGGAGCGAAGCAAACATAGGGTATGTCAGAATGAACGCTTTGCTTTTGGTGCTTCTCACCGCTATTTAACATTTGGAATTTTGTTATTTTCATCTTAACAGATTCGGTAAATATTTCAAAAATGTATTTCGATCCAATTGAGAAATAATATGTTGTAGACAAAAGAACTGAATAATAAAACTGGCGACAGCTGCTTGTCAAAGCATTAAATGATGAGAGTTGCCCAACATTTGGGTTTGCTTTGCTTTGCATTGTCTCGAAAACTTTTCATGTGAACATACTCATACGAACGCATACACCGAACTTTTATGTCAATCCAAAAGTCTGAAGCAAAGCGAAGCCAAAGTTGTATATGAACCAGTCATTAAAATCACTTTCCTCAACTTCGTTCACTGGCTGAATACAGGAAAGAGATTACCATTTAAATATAGAAGATTGTAAGGAATTGTAATATTTTCAGTGCATATGAAATATATGAGAGGACTCGAACTTTAGGCATACATGTAGTCTTAAAATGTGTGGCAATAAAAGGTCTTTAAATTTTTTTTGCAAATGTACATGTGGAACCAGCACATACCCTTCTCGAACGTGTGCAATGCTTCCGATGGCAGCCAATGGCGCCAAAGTTCACCCAAATGGCGAAAGTTTGTGGTGCCATCCTCATGGCCGAGTACTGGAAACACGAATTGCGACGAGAATGTGCGACCCAGCAAATCGGTGATATTGCGCAGGATCTCCAATCTCTTTGTATCGGACTCCTTCAGAGCTGAGTGTGATAAGCCATCTCTGAAAATAACAAATATATCAGTCAAAAAAGTGTAAATATTAATGTACGTGTTCCAAAATTTTGTTTCTGTTGTTTATGCCAAAAGCATTCGATATTTGGAATTAAATATCAGAGGTAATTAACCGCACACCCACACAGATTCAAATGCAGATTAATCACAATTAAATTTTGTCTCGGATGTCTTACGTTAAGCACTAATTGAATTTGGCCAATATAATAGTGGCTAGTTGCAGTTTAGTAACTAAAGACTAATTTATCTGCAAATTAATATGGCCCTAATTTTAAACACATACGCATTTCAAAAATACTACGACACAAACAAAAATTTATATATATTGTATATACATATTAAGTGTATTCATATGTAGGATATGTGCATGTGTGTGTGCGTTGTAAAATATAGATTATGTAAATTTTGCCGTGTGATACCGTTGGGCACAATTATAGTCATATTAAGAACTCGTTTGTGTGTGTGTGTGCCGCGGTGATCATTAAATTGCAATTGTGGTAATTACTTGATGATCACGGCAATTATCGTTGCTGGATAATGCCGAATTCCGTAATTAAACATTTCATGTCAAATGCACACAAAAGCAGCCGAAAGACAATAAACCTAACTGCTAATAACACGCTATCCCGCCTTGCTCTCCCGTACATGCCGCTTGCATGCTGTGTGGCTGTACTTCAATATAATCATATATTCAATAGTAATGGGAAATTTTAAGTCTTAGAATTAAATGTGTGATATGTTTGTAATATGCTAAGCGCAGGTGAGATTAAGAAAATATGAAAATAGACTTCGAAAAAGGCGAAAAAGTGCAGTTTACGAAAGATTTTTTGAGTCTCTTATTTCTTGATTTTTGAATTATTAATGCTTACTAAATATGTTCCGACGGATCACAATATATTGAGAAATGACAGTTTTGATTATAAGAAAACTAGATTAGTGCTCAACTAAGCAGAGGATATAAATGAAATCTTGAAACTCTCTTTGCGTATGAAATTTGGACCAAGCACAACAAAGCAGTTGTACACCTATCCCAGTACCGAAGTTTTCGAGTCTACTCCGTGGACCCAGTGGATCCAATGGTATTAGATTAAGAACACATGACTCAAAACACTACCAAATTTGCGCGATTTTGAGAGGTCATATTTTTATTCAAGAATCTTATGACCAATGATTTATGCATCACCCGCTGGCCCGACGACCTTTGCACCTTCCAACGAATCCCAATCAAATTGGCGATTGCAGGCATTTTTACTTTTTATTTTTATTTTCATTCCGATTAAAGTTTTTCCAATCATTTCAATATCAGAGGTCATGCAAATCGGGCCAGTCGTTCCTGAGTACTAATTGGTGTAGCTAAACCTACTTTATTTTATTTATATGGATATGTGAAGTGCCTCAAATTTTCCCTCAATAAGCGGTGTGTACAACATTTGTGAGAGTCCTATTTCTGAGAGCAATGCTGTGTGAACTACGTAGTCATTTGAATGCTATTAAATAGTAGTCGAATAATATGAAATACTCCAGCAGGAGGTAAATTAACTCACATTAATTATGCACATATGTATATTATCGTAAGTAAATTAATATGTCATATGTTGGAATAGTAAAGAGTGAAAGTGCATAAATAGTTTTAATTAAATACTCAATCGTATTGAAAGTTCCAGAAGAAAGCATTACACAAACATGGGTACATCATACATATGTTTATGTAGTATTCAATAATAGTTGGTGTTGACGAGGAAAAGTGTGTCGACGCATATGAGCGCCCTGAGAGTGGAGGCTCGTGTGCGTGTGTGGAGGCTTTTGGCCTCCAGTCATCCGCTTCTCAGGCGGCGCACTCTGTTTGTCTACTACTCTTTCAATTGAAAATAGGATTATGTCGAGTGGATCTTACACATAAATACTTGGGAAGCCAATTAATGTCAGCCAAAGGCAAATGTCCTATTAGCAGCAAGTGGCAAAAACAACATGTTAACAATCGGCGTAGAAAAGCGAAATAAAATGAGCAAATTAATCAGTCATTAAGTATAGCAAAATACAATAGCACGTTCAGTTGTGAAGAAGCCGTGTGTGGGATGGCATAATAAAACATGTGCTTGCGCGGGTGCCTGGCGGGACGTAATGCAAGATTGAATGATTGAACTGTCGCCTTACGAGCGCACAATGCCTTCGCAGTGGGGCGAACAACCTGCACATATGCATTCATTAAAATGGAAAGAAATCAATGACAAAGTATAATAATATGGCAGACATTAACGAGCGGTCGACATATGATAAGTCGTCTGTCATTTTGCGATACAGATTGTAATGAAAATCGAAAATTTAAATACTGCCGTTCGAAGTTAGGGAATGCTCTAAAACGTAATGAATGCAAGTGTGTATATTGAAGAAATCTATAACTAACTTGCTTTCCACACAGTTACTGATTGGTCTTTAGCAAGAACATTTGTTTGCAATCTGTTTGCAATTTGTGGGTACATGTGGGTATATCCGGTTATTGTACTTTATGTGCGCTCGTCAAGCACCCATCCACTCGATATTTGTCATTGTAATTGCATTGGCACTTACTAATGCTTAAGTCTGACAAATAACAAACATTATCTTATTAGATTACTTGTGCAATATATCGCATGTGGTTGTTTCTATTGCTGTTGGCATGACAAAATACCAAGGCAATGTACAAATCAATCCCGACTAGTCGGCATTACTGCAAAAGCCCAACAAATTGCTTCGGTATAGATTACATCAATCTCAGCAATATACACACATTTGTCTTGTATATATGTGTGTGCATATGTAATCTTGCTTGTAGGTATACTTAAGATTCCAATATGAGTACGTTCTTTCTGCATAGGGCTTCGATTGTTGTGTCTTAATTCATAATGCACTGGAGTAACTGGAGCTAGTAGGAGCTTTGACGCCTTCAAGAAAAAATTTAATTGTGATCAAATAGAGATTTATTATAATGATAGGGAAAGCCCCCTGTAGCTGGTACATGATGTCGTTTCTCAAGAATGAACCAGTCACCTGAAGAGCCGTAGACCCGTAGGGCCGTAGGCCCGTAGCCGCGTATACTTTCGGAAACACAGAAAGCCAGTAGCTCCACAGGATTCAAAAGACAGACTGTCCATTTAAAAATAGCTCAATTTCACATCAAATAGAAGATATACATAACAATGTTGGAAATCGCTCTTGCTTAACCCATTATGATATAAAATACCAAGATCGCTAGAGATATGGGAAAGTATATCCTCTACTCAACTCCTCTACGAACTAGCAAAATAGCTAAAGCCTGCCAGCGAAACAGATGTGCCTGTTCCTAACGCCGCAAGTGAGCTACACTTGAATGTCCTTCTTTGCCGCCCAGTGCTTTCGCCCCAGATGAGTGTACGCGCTCAACTGGAGACTGCAATAATTTTTATGAATCACCTGAAGCAAAGTTCCTTGCTGGCATGATACGACCAAGTTGACCTCCACCTTGTCGATGGTAGTTACTAAAGAGTGAAACGTGCTTTTTATGAATCATAAAACTCCTGTTATCTTAATTATTTTTGCGCCCCGGCATGTTTTATGTCCTTCTTCCTACCTTTGCACTCAATTTTCTTGCAGTTGGTTATCCTGTTTCGGTTGGGCGCGGATTTATCGCCTATGACTAGCTTGTTGGATTTCTGATATCGTCCGCCGCGATTTAATGAAAAAAATATTTTATGTTTGCTTGAAATAAAAAGTGTGTGTGTGCGAAAGTTTGTATTAATGTATCACTTGGGAGTGTTTTAATTAGATATGATTTCCCTCCAAGTATAAATTATGTTATAACCCTTTCTACCCAGCAACAATGGAAGAGCAGGTTGAGTTTCTTGCCATTTATTTTTCATTCCAACTTTTCAGATGTGTTGACCTTCATGTGTTGACAAGAAAATATTCTTTGGCAAAAAGGGTGAATTTGCTTCCGCGCGGTAGAGAACATTTTTTGACGGCTCCAAAAATTAAATATTTACTAGTATTATATATATTAAGTATAAGTATTAAGTATTTTTGGCTTAGAAGAAGTCATTTTCTATGAAATCAATAATTTCCACTCGGAAGTTGAACAACAATGAGATCTGAAATTATGCTGACAATCTTCTTGAAATTTCATACAAATTTTAAAGGCAGATCTTTCATGGTGCTCGTACTCGGCTAATAACTCAACCATTGCACTATTTTTGAATATTACGAGATATTACTGTATGTAATGAAATATCTGCTCTACTTTAACGAAAGTTAGAAATTACGAAAGGCCTAAAGGAAAATTGTATTATTTCTGATATCTTGAGGTAATGTAAGTTTTCTTATTGTTAATTATTTTGCCTTTTGTCTGCTCATATTATGCTTGATATAGATGAATGGATAGAATGGATTTTATTGCATAGATGGGGTCTCGGCTTTTTGCTTGTATTCACATCGTATTGGATTTATTCACCTCGTAATCGTAATTTCCAACAGAAACGGAGCTGTGCTCTGATGGGGGATTAATGCTACGCCTGCAAATAGACATATATGGAGTCGGATATATTCGACATTAATTTTATGTACAAATGCTGCGACATTTTGACGAAATCATGCTTCAACATTTCTGTTTTACGGCAGTTTACGAATCCTACTCGAACTCGTTTATATTTTTCGTTAGATAATTAAACTAGAACCCACTTTCGTTATTATCAAACTGCCAATTCTAATACAAATTTTTGGGGACGTTAGTTTAGTCCAATGGTTCCCTTTCGGCATAAGATCTACACTCTACAGGTGTATAGTGTATGTGTTAGGTGATATATGTCACTTAAATATGATATTATGTCACCTGCCACATTTGGACTGTAGTACACTAGTTTTACTTCTCTTTCGAGAACTTGACAAAATTTTCTTCGCGTTCTGACGCCACGAAGCCTTAAAATAGCAGAGTAGAAACTGAAAAAAGAAACAATAAGCAAATTACATTTTATACAATTTCTTTAAAGAGCTCCTGAAAACAAGTATCCATTATAATAAATACCTTGGTAAACATAATAAACTTTTTACATTTTAAATCGTATTCGCCGCCCACTTCCACTACACGTTCTCCAGCTCACTACCTACCCTGTCCACAGAACGAACTCGACGTTGTCGCCCTGTCGAGTCTTCATCGCTTTCGCTGCCGACTCAATTAGACTCCATGGACTATCGCAGAAGTAATCGCCAAAACGACCAGGTGAGCGAATGGAACTACTTGGCGATTGACCGTCGATGCGCCAGCAACCTGAAAAAGCGTAAATAGAAAAATACGGCTTTAGGATACTACGAAAGGTTTTCGCTGCATAAAAGAAAAACAAACAATGTGCTTTAGTTGACGTTATAAACGCAAAAGAATTGAAACTGAAACTAACGAAGTCTTCGCGTAAGCTGTTCAGGTGAGGTAAAAAAACTAAACAATGCTGTGGCATTTCCTCAATCAGATTAAAAAAGTAGATTTAATAAAATTAAAAATACTGAAAAGCATAGAAAATTTTTGCTTCAACCACAAAATGAAATTGGAAAGTTGCAGGCACGAGCAACCGACAGTTTTTAGCTGACAATGCTGAGGGCTATGTGAGCGCCCATTCATTGTCCTAATAGCAGTCCCAGCACAGTTTCGGTGGCTATCCGTGGCCCCGCATACGCTTCCGGGCAGTTCTTCCTTCACTTCACCCGAAACGTTCACCTCAAATCAGCACGTAGGACACCGTGCCACAATCAAATAGCCAAAATAAATGGAAGCCAACAATAACAAATACTCGTAATAAAGACTAATACAAATAAACCAACACCGTGCCGAGTGAAGCGAACAGGGCGGAAAATGAAATCAAAGAGAAAAAGGAGGAAATGAAAAGAGCAAACTGCTTTGTGGAATTCGCAATAGAAATAAAATTTTAATTTGATTGAAACAATAACAATTTGCGAAGCAAATGAATACCAGAAATCTGCAGGACACTTCGGGGCCAAAATGAAATGAAAGCGAAAGGTGTCTGCATTTCCGGAAACGGCCAGTTAAGTAGATGACTTGACTTTGAGTGAAGTTTAAATGGCAAGTTCAACTGAGTGTTACATATTAAAAATAACATACAAATTTTAGGACTTTTCTTGTCGTGATATTGAAAGCAAATGTATTTGCCTTTCTTCTATCGCGCTGAGTTTACCGTTATATACCGATGGTTTTGAAAGTTTCCATTAGATAATAAATTCTGAGCTGGGGCGGAGGATGAGCAATATTGAACTTAACTTTGTTGCCTCCAAATGGGTGTATACTGCCTTCTTTCACCTAATGGTTGTTCATAAGACATATATACACACATTTATGTATTATGTATATTTAAATACGTTAAAGAGTATCATGTTCGACTTTCCGCTCCCCTCCATGTGAGGTTTTTGTTTACAGAGAGTTCTAATTCAATAAATTGAAAGGATTTGGTATACCAAAGAAAATTAGCAGAATTACTTTGTTCACTTACTTTTTATATATGTTCGAATTACTTTGTTCGACACGAACCACTCTCACATATTGATATTAAAAAGCGCAGAAACCCGTAAACAATCCAGTTGCAAGAAATTCTGACTGGGGTTCGGAGCTATTAAATCATAAGAAATCCGAAAATATTCGTCAAAAGATGACAAGGAATGAAACTTGGCTCCACGGCTTCACTACGGAGTTTAATCGGCAGTCATCCAAGCGGTCTGCATGCGATGAACCGATTTTGCGAATATTACGTTATTGAAACATTTGAAGGGCGAAATAGCGGAAAACGGCCTCATTTGAAGAAGGGGAAAGCTATGCTTCGTCTAGACAATTCACCGTCTCACAAAAAAATAAAATAAATTTGTTCATTTCCCATTCGGTAATAATAAACTTGTATGTTATAACAAATTTTAGCGCTCATGAATTTCTTTTACTCACTGTGCATAACATCGCCTTGCATTGAGTAAAATGTGTCCAAGTGAAGGTCTGTGATGTGCCAAAAATAGCCTGAAACGATAAGAAAGACATGAAATATTTAGAAAGATACTAGCTAAATGAATTTCCAGAAATCCTGACAAGTTGTCTTCAAGTTGTCCGCAAATTGATACAACAACAAATGGATTTGTCGCCAAAACTTAGCTTTCACATTCTATTTTTATTAGAATATTAAAATTTAATGGTGTTAAAGAAGTTCTTGGCTCAACGCCTCACAACTACGACTGCAGCAGACCATCTCAAAGCGCATAATTTAAAACATCACTCAAAGTCAGACCGGACATTTAAGGCCACAAGGAGGCAAGATGAAAGGAAGCAAGGCACAGATACGGAAATAAAAAGACAGCCGAAGCAAAGGCGAGTGGGCGAAGGAACAAGTGCCTATATATATCTGCATACAAATACAATATATATACATATTTTTTGGATAAATGCCCAAATATATTCATACAAACATACTGCATAACATGCTCACATTTTCAGTCAGCAGGCAGTCTGCAACTAAGAGAGCTGGGGCATATGGTGTATGCGTTTACATTTGTTTGCGAGTGTGATTGCGTCTCCATTGACAAATTGTACAACCGTATTACAATTCGTAAACGACAATTGAACGAGTTACAGGCGCAAGTACATGTTTGTCCAGATGTGAGAACGAAATAAGCATTACGTGAATGTAAAAATATAAGCGCCTTACCCACACGCATAGGCGTACAGTTGGGTGTGTGCAATAGAGTGGGTTGACAACTCTTTCGTGTAATGTATGCTCACGGTGTCGAGACTCTCACAGGAACCTACGGTACACACAACCAAACAAAAAAATTAGTGCCGGTTCGCACATGTAGACCTTTGATGTCGCAACTGGTAGTTTATCGGCAAGGGGGTGACGGGGAGAAACGAAGAGCATCGATTTGCTCGTGTTCGGGCAACACGCCTTATTGTTCTTGTTCGCAACAGTCAGCTGCCAGGTAAATCGGCATTTCTTTTCATTTTGAAAACCTTTTCATGAGGACAACCGCTCTCCGTTTCAGATGAATATTTACAATATGTTCGGAAATTCGAATTTTATGGTATATTTTTTGCATGCAATATGCAAATTTATATAATATATAATATTCGAAATATTTTAGGAAATACTGATTAAGGATAAAAATCAGTTTAAGAAAAATATTTTTCTGAACCGCTTAAATAAAGCATACAAAAATTTTGGAAAATAATTTGAAAGGGAATGCTGAATGAACTGTGGGAATGCTGTGTGAATGGACAATAATATGAGCAACCGATTATGAGCAACAAAACTTTTTGCGTATGAACTCAGACTTACAGCACAGCCTATCTACATGTGTATGCCTCTGGGGAATGAACGAGCGCTGCTTGTACTTGTAGCGTTGATTTTACCGCGACAGAGTTGCCAATCTAACTAAAAAGTAAGAAATAAATAAGAAATGATTGAAGTGTAGCGCTTAAGCATGCAAGCTCACTTCTGTTTACAGCAGACTTGATCCCTTTGAATCCTAAACATACACTGTTTGTTTTCACTCATCAAGATTATATACACGAGAATGAAGGGTAAAGAATACCCAATGACTTCTAAACCGCTGTTGCAAAAATATGTCCACTGAAATCCGTTATTTAAACCTTCTTCCTTTATATTTCTTTTTATATAATTGGCAGCGATTGGTTTCCGAAGCATCACTGCTAAGATATTAGTAATTAGCTCCAATCCAAACAACTATTTCCCTAGTTGCAATTTAAAAGTGTGGCAGCATAGCACGCATTTTGCTTATTCTGCCTTGTTTATTTTTATATCAAACACGATATGGTATAAGTTGCTTTCGCCTCGCCACTTCTCTGCTATCTATTATTAAGTTCTACGCTCTTATCAGAATATTTACATTTGATAGGAAAACAAGTTATTGTTTGTTCGAGTCGCTACTTTCAAATGCTTCGACGAATCAAATACTAAGTGCAAATGCTTTGGTTTAATATTTCCAAAAACAAAAAGAAATTAAACCCTCGGTATGCCCTTCGCTTACCAGGGGAGGTCCAAGGTGAATACTCTATGTACCTATTTTGCGACCAATTGTTCAGATCATATACTTTTTCCTTCAAAGTTACAAAAGCCATAACACTTTAAATTGAATTCGTTGCAGTAATGAAATGTATAAAGCCTGCGGCGTATGCAACTCGGTATGCATATGTACATATGACTTTGTGTAGAGGTAGTACAACAACAAAGCGAATTTCATAAAAACTGCATTTAATTTCAACAGAAATTTCTACGAGTGACGCCAAATGCCCGGACATGAGACTTGATGTGACTTTAATTGCAGACGGATATTTTCGCAATGGAGTGTTGCTGGCGACAAAAACACGCACAGATAGAGCCAAAAATGGTGAAAACATGATAATGAAGGAAAATAGTGAACGCAACCGCCAAGTTGACTTTAAATGAAATAACGCTAGTGTGCATGTTTTCTTATTTCGAAGCAATAGCAAATAGCCAATCGGTGCATAAGCGCCTTGCGGCCAACTCAACTACTTATTAACTACTTAACAACTAGTATCAACCGCATGGCCAACTAGTCAGCCGCCTATTCCTCTTACATATAATTATTGCTTTTGTAATAAATAAAAAAATATATATTTAAGGACTCATTCATTTGACTGCATAGATGTCTAAATGAGAGCGATCATCTCTTGAAAAATTAATTGCAATTAACCGGTGAAATCAAATCAACAAACTAACTAGAAAATCATTCCATAAATGGTTTAAGCCTAATGGTTTTCTGACTAGTTGGAATTTGGACTGGAGTTTTTAATTAATACTAACAAATTCCTTGCTTCACTGCAGGACGAATTACCCATACAGACATACATATACACGCGCACGTGGTCTTGAGAAATGTGCAACAACAGCCAAGGGAAGCACTCTAGTGAAAGTCAGTTGTGCTGCGAGTATAAATACACACACATCCGTGCGCTTTTGTGAAGATGTGTGGGAAAAGTAAAGAAGCAAGGACGCGAAGTTGCCTACAGCCTCCAACAAACAAAAAAAAAAAAGAATCGAAATTCGTACGGGATGGCAAGGACACATTGTCTGCAGTTGTCTGCATTATTTCAAAAGCTTGCGGATTAATGCCTGTGTTGATGCCTTGTGTGTCATACACACACGCATGCATGCATGAGCGAATGTGTGTGTGTAGGTCTTCTCTTTTTTGCTCCTCAATTCTGGCAATGTCTGTTTCTATTCAAGTCTTGAGCTTTTCAAGCGATTTGCAGTTGTATTTGTCACAGAGCCTTCTGTCAAGTAGCTAAGTGTATGTGAATTGCTGCTCCATTTCCTTTGCTAAACACCTCCTCTACTCAAATGCATGGATGTGCAGTTTTAGGCCTCTGGGATGCTACATTACTTGCGCTTGCAAATTTACGTCAGTATAATGCCACCTTGCCTGGGCACTTTTCGTCTGTTCTTTACTCAAGTAGTTGGCCCAACCGATGCCAATATAATGAATCGAGATGTATGACGGCACACATTTGAACATTTAATTGGAGGTACAGGTATCCCTGTAGATACAACCGGAACTTCTGTGTTATTATTGCAGAACTGTTATAATTTTGCCAGACATTGAAAGACATATTGAAATATCTCGTATTTAACGAGGATGGAACGGAGCATTGTAGGCCTTGAACAAATTAGCTCGTTTCGAAATTCAGGTTAAGACTAAGTTCGGTTTATTATAAAATATAATACGTCCGAAAACAGCACACATTAATATTTGATATTATACTATATACTATACACCATATACTATTATAAGACAATCTTAGATATTAATGAAATTTGAAGCATAATTGTTAACAGACTCACAGCGCTGTTAGTATTTCGCTTCTTAAGTGTAACAACGGTCACTTTCCGTTTATTTTTGAATACTCCTCAGGGTGCTCGGCAATCAATGTACTTAGTAATAATATTAGTAATATATTAAATTCTTGCTATGTCCAGAGTATTTGCTTGCAGTTTTATCACGAAACCAATTCACCTCGCCATTACGATCAAATTAGTCCCAAGCTCTGTTCTAACCCATGGCTATTACTAATTTTAAATATTGTTACTTTGAACGAGAAGATTTCTTCCATCGGTTAGCAAAGATGGATCCAAATTTTATTCTGAAGAATAATTTAGGAAGAAACTGGGTTTGTATTGTCCATGACGTGTTCATGCATAGTACTTTACAATCTTCCTCAACCATGTATGGTAATTTCTTCAATTACTACTACTACTTGCAACTACTGCCTCAATTAGTATACAAAACATTATAAAATTGAATCTGAGCATAAAATATTTTAAACCGAAGCTACTTTTTAATTAAATAATCCGATTATAAGACGAACTAAGTGGATTTGAATTTTTTCTGTAACTAGAAAAGTAATCACATATAAACTTTCTATCCAAAAGCAAACGAGGGTAAACCCAATTTACTAAAATCTTCCTACTGTATTGTCTGGGCATTGGATCCGGCTAAATCTAGCATCTAATCAACATTAATTTTTTTAAATAATTCTCGCAAAAACGTTAGATTTCGTTTAGCTTAGCTTATAGCTTCTCTATAGTTCGGAAAGGATTTATGGTTGTTTCATCTATGACGGTTTACATGGGACATTTTATCTCGGCGCAACGGTGCAATTAGGCACCAAAGCCCAAGCGGCCATTCTCGGCATAAGTCGGTATTGCAGCGTCTTAAACTTATGATAATATTTGACGTTTCCTTATTCCAAATTCACCTATGCATATTTATTTCGTGCCCCTCAACTTATTTGGTTTTATTTGTTCACTTTGACGGTTTCCGACTTTCGCTACGGCTAGGTTGTGCAAGTTACCCAATTGCAGGCGAGCAATTCAGCACAAAACTTTTCGCGTTAAAGTTAAATTTAAGTGAAAAAATTCTTCTCAACTTTATGCATTGTTTCAGATTAAACATTTTTTACTTTTCATCCTTCAGAAATACAAGTGTGTTTTTGTATGTGTGTGCGGGTATGCGTGGCTTGTTTGCTTTAGATATGATTTGGCGTCGCCGCCGCCTTGTCGGATTGACTAACATTTTACGCAGTGCATTTCTTCCACTTTATAATCTTTCTCTCTTTTCGGAGCGCAACATTTATTTTGCAAAAGTTTTCAACAAGTCGTCACTTTGCACATAGACATACTCACATATACATTTATATATATGTACGTGCATAAAAGCAGGCTACTCTTGCTCATAGGAAAACTTTGGACTTCTTGAAAACTAAAGCGATAAAAGTGTTCATCGTTTATAGGCAGAATGCAGTCAAATGAAATGTTTTCTTTTAAAGTAATGCTTATGAACTCTCCGCCACATTCACACACACAAACACACAGAACAAATAAATATACATAAGCAAATATGGAAGTCTGTTGAAGTTGGGAAATGGGACAAGTCCTTAATAACATTTGTCACCTGAATGTCACTCAGGCAACTCCTGAGTGAAAACTTCCTTAGTCTTTTTAAATAACGGTGACAAATCTTAGCGGCGTTGTGAAGTATGGCCTTTAAAATTATTGAGTCACTTACCAGCGCCATATAACCTTTACCAGTCTCTTTATTAGCACCAGCTACTAAAAACATATATCTTAGTGATTGGGAGGGAGAGCTGAAGTGATATCCAGTAGTCGCATCTAGAACTTAGCAGAAACCTGCACGCGCTTGAAAGTCTATATAGGTGCTCTCCCACAGTTTTTGTAATTTCACCACTAAATATTTACGATATTTTATAGCATCGATTCCCCAGCATAAATCGCAATCCTCTGAAGCAATCGTGAAAGTTTCACTAAGTGAAAGTGCAATTGATAGAGAATGAAAACCTTGATCTAAGTTGACCTTGCGAGCGATTTCATCGCAAATCTCTGCGGTTATTGCTTTTACATTGCAATGTGCTTTCATGAATGCAGACAATCACACATATAATAAATGCGTATGTGTCCTTGTATATGTATGAATGAGCAAACAATAAGCACAGCTAAGTGTATTATTTGCGAGTATGTGCGTGTTTATTCACGTGATCCCGGCTATATATCCCCATGCACTCATGTACCCTCCAATGCAAGTTGGAAACCCTCTCTTTCTCTGTGCCAAGTGGGTTAAATGTTAACGGTGCAACGGGGTAATTTCTATTTGCTATGCAGTGTTGCTTATAGAAAATATGGTCTTTATGGATATATTAAAACACACATCAAATTTTACTGCTATTGCCTAGGCAGCTCCAGTTCCAATTGCACCGTTCCTAAAGTTGTCAAAGCAGTCAGTCCCCTTTGCAAATAGGTTGTGGTTGTAGTAACTCTACCTTCCTCATACTGAGGTTCAAAGGTTGATACATCTCAGTCATTGCGCGTTCTCTATAGAAGACCTTGAAAACTTGTGTACTTAAGTTATTGGGTGAATACAGTTGCTCTTTATCGATGAGATAACCCACATTTTATTCAGATTGATTAATACAAATATCTAATATCTAATATTCCAAATGAGTGCCAAGCCAATGAAATAATCCCATCTTTACCTAAGGACAAATCTCTCCACTAAAGCAACTGACATATCACTTTTCTTGGCATTTAGACAGCAACTGGTTGATACCTAAACCAAAATGTTTTCATTTAATCCTAAAATGCAACTCTGAGCCTCTGATAACTTTGCAACATTTTTCTTGTATGTTCGACTATCCTTCAATTTGCGGTCAGAACACACTTTTGCCCCAGGAAATACATCAGTATTAATATTCTGTTCTTCATATTAAAGGGGAGAACGGCCCTGCTTTAATGAACTGAGTTCCTGCGTCAATGTCTACCCACAATTCCACCTATATCCAGCATGCAAGTATTTCAGACCATGTACGAGTATGTACCATATATCCCGTTATGCTGACGGGCTTCAGTTATATAAACATGTATATTTTTGTATAAATCAAGTTGATGTGATATTCTTTTGTCACTGTTGCAAATCCGAAGTTCATTGGTTTGCCTCAACTCCGTAAGCTTTTCGAGGCACTGATTTTCGATTAAGCACGAAACCGAATCTCTATATAGTATAATATAGGTATGCAGTTGTGTTCTAAGTTTGAACATGCGAGTTATCAGAATTTAAGCGAGTACACAAGAGTGGCGCATGCGAGATGCAGCGCATGTGCCTGGGAATGATACAAAGGGATTATCGACTACAGCAATCAACGGAGTGCACATATATATATATATGTATATACATATATATGAATCACATATATACGTTTCCCTATTACATATGCGGCACGCTGAGCCAAGCTTCAACCAAGCATGCTGTGAACCCATGCACAAGAAACCATAAATCGTCAAAAAAATATTGGAGAATTGTGGTATAAGATGGCTCGTACTTCTTTTTTAAATTTACTCCAGGTAATGTTTTAATGAATTTAATAAAGAGTTCAGTCATTGGAAGTAATAAAATACCCATTTAATATTGTCTGCCAAGTTTTGAGGCAAACTGTCTTTACTAGTAGCCTACCAAGCCCTAGCCATTCTATTGAGCGCCGTAATATTGTGCACCAACAAGTGAATTATTTTGGCGCTTCAAAGACTCTTAAACTGTTATTCTTCCATAAATTACATAAATTATTTCGTTGCCCAGAGGATCGAACCTTTGAATAAAAGACTTCTTATAGTCACCCTAAAGTATTATGGGCAATGTTGTTTTTCGGGTAGGTAGACATGTTTGTAGGATGTAAAACCCATGGCATTCGGTCCGTAACACTTTTACTCTACATCAAATATGTTTCAGTACGTTTATGTAGGTGCATTCGCGACTACATTTGAATGTATGTGTGTGGCTGCAGCCTTGACAGCTTTTATTTTCATTCATTCGTTTTCACAGCGTTTTCAACGGCGCAATACTACTTGTTTCCGGCCATCAACGGCACCAACAGCACTTGCCGCACACTCACACATGTACTTACGTACGCATATAAGCAAAAAACGGTCCACAACAACAGCAATAAAAGTGCGTGTATTTCATTGTTTATTGTTGCACCCAACCAAAGTCCATGTTGCACGTGTATGCCATAAACTCAGCGCCTTGCTCTCTGCCACACGCTTCAAGTGGTTATGTTGCTAGCAACATTTGGGGCAAGTATAAAATGAGTGATGAATTTATTTTGCACTTTCTTGCCACCCAGTTTTGCGCTTTCCATTTGCTACTACACTCACTGCAACACACACATAGCACACGTGCACACGTGCACACGTGCCTGTGCATGGCAGAGAAATTGCGGCACAGGAAATGCTGTAAATTTGCATTGTTGCAAGAAATATAAAACATCAACAACAACAACAACAACAACAGCGACAAGAAAATTAATTGTTGCAGTGCGGTTACTCGACTTTGTAGATTCTAGAGCAGCAGCTTGTAGCAGTCGGCCTTTGTAGCACAATTACGTACCACACATCCATAAAAAACGTGCCACAGCGCAGGTACTCTCCAGCGATTGCAGGCTGGCAAGCAAAAAAAAATAAAAATTGAAGAAACGAACAGTAACAACAAAACAAAAATTATTATTTCTATAGCTTGGCATGTGCCTTTGGCCTGCTTTAGATGTAAATGCGAGCGCCTCTACTAGGGGGGAGCGAATCTAACAGCAGTTTGAGCTTGCAAAAAATATAAAATAAATCAGAAATAACCCCGATGATTGGCCTGCTCTTGCAGTTATCTTTGTCATCACTTACACTTTTGCTGAGCTTTCGAGGGTAAAAATTTATAGATCGCTTTGGCGTATCGAAAGCGCGCTCCGCCCTAACATTGCACAAGATTTAGCTTGCTCCCCAACGCTGGTGCGCCCAAGCCTGCAGGTGGGTGGTTTAAGTAAAGTGGAGCACGTTGCAAGTTGCACGGTCACCACACACTTCCTTTAATGCTTTTTTATTATTCCATTTTTTATGCTTAATTTTCATTTTCTCTTTATTATTATTTTACTTTAATCCGGCATTGTTTCGGTTAAGCTAGAGGAGTACTGCAACCTTGCAACATTTGTAGTATCCACTTTTCACTTTCACAACCGCTCGGCAGTAATTGTTTATGGCATGTGGATTAAATGTAAACACAATCCTTCAGGGTATGGAAGTGAGAAATTGAGAATAACTAAATTATGCAGTCAAACCCTGACAAACCTCTGCAGAAATACACCGTTACAAGATACTACTTTCCAAACACAAACATTTTACATATCCATATATATTGATGTATCGCAGACGACATATATATACGTTATGCCAAATTAGAGGCATTGTGAAATTGGATGGCTATATCCTCATGGACCTGGTCCGCAGAAAATTCAAGTAAATTGCAAACGGGTAGCCTTTGAATCAACTCTTTGCACTGGATGCGCCGAATTGTAGTCTTCTAAAATTTTGGTTGTGAATGTGATCCGATTTCAGTTAAAGCACGTGCCGTTATTTAATTAATTCTGCACTGGAGTCGGATAGCTTTAACTGGAATTTATGAAAACCCGATGGCGGCAGCAGCTGTGGAAACAACCGATCAGTGCTGAAATTCTATATACGCCATCGTGTGCTTCGTGTAGGTTTTCGCATGCATATTCATTTTTAACCCACTCAGCATTTTTCCATTTTTGCAGAAACAAGTTTTTTTGAACAAAATAAAATAAATATTCGTGTTTATGCTATCAACCGTTTAACTTTCAAGTGCCATCGACACAAAAGTATGTGTGAGCGTGTGCATAAATTTGCAGTGGGGAAACGACAACTGTTGGCATAAAAAGCGAGAAAAATTGAAATGTTTATGCTTGGCAGGCAGCGATTGACTAAACAACGTTCGGTTCCTTTACTCGGCATTTAGGAAGCAATCCTAAACAGGGCAGCAAAGGGTGCTCTGATATGGGCGACACGATTGGGGAAAGAAACAAGTGTGGAAATTCATTCATTCATTTCTTGTCCACTATCTTCTTTTTCCTTGGGCTTTCATAAACGAAACGAACTTTTACCCAAAAAATTAAAGAGCGAGTTGATGTCGCTCACTTGAGATTGGTGCGTTAGTTTTCGGAAAGCTTGTTTTCTCCACAGCTTTTGCGCAAAGTCAGGGGCGATTGCTTAATTAAACCCTCAGCCTATCAAAATGAAGCTTTCCCAATTGTTGAACCGTGTAAAAGTGCTTCAACTGAGAGTGCGGCGAATGGGTTAAGGTGTATGGGCTCGATCGCCTGTCGGTTGAGCTGGTGACTGGTGTACATGTGACGATATATGCCAAAGAATTTATTCACATTTTGAATATTCAATTTTTTCGATAAATTCTACGTTCTATCGCATTGGATTGGAAAGCTGCTGGAAGCTGCAACTTTCTAAACCGCGTCAAATGGCATGCAGTTGTTCGCCTAAGGAGGTGTTACCTGCACATTTACATATGTATGCAGGTGCACACTCGTTGCCGTGTGCACAATGGTGGATACAAGGCGATGAAAGTTGCTTTCACATCACTTCTCAATGGCGAATTGAGTTCTTTGACACACTCAAAATACGCAAAAACTTTCGAGTGCCATACAGATGACGGCCGATGAAGTGAAACTGCATGCAATAATGCATAGTAATGCAAACTAAGGGCATAATACTACTCGCAAGAATCGATAAGTACATTTAACTGTCATGCACTTACATACTTCAGTACAAATGGCCCTCAAAACGTTTTGAATTTTCGCATTTTTATTGGCACATGACCAAGCTTTGCTTTAAAAATGACAAGTTCGATTTAAATTCGATTTTAAATTAGATACAATTTCTACAATTTTTATGGCCTGCACAGGTTTCATTGACTGTGATAAGAATGAATTGTCCATGTGTGTCCAGTGAATTGTCCATGAACTTGAACTAATGATTCAGTAATAGATGCGATAATAATAATAATGACTTTGCCAGTCCTTCTCAGACTTCCCCACAGGGATTTTATTTTTTATTTATACAAGGGGCAATGTGTTAAGTGTTCGCCTATCTCTAAAATAGCATTAAGTTATAATCCTCTCCTTACACATAGCCCAACTTACTGGAGGAAAAGGCGAAGATATTTCCTCCGTATGGGTATGGGTATATTAGCACTTCTTTACTAATGTCATCTATGTTTCCATTTGTTGTCACAACGTCTAAAACTATTTTAAAACTAATCTATTGTATTTCTAGGTCAAGCGCCTGCAACTGAGCTTATCACACTCACATACACCCATCTCCCCCCAGCGACCGTACAGAAAGCGACCGCCTGCTTCAACATATGTGGATGATTGCTATTGAGCAGAGGATTCTGCAAGACACTTGGATGGAATTGAAAATTTAGACCATTGAGTTGATAGTATTGAAAAGAATTAATTGAATATGGAAACTTTGCAGAAATAATTTGTATAACAAAACATTTTAGTTATTAAAATCCAAGCAATTTATTTGTGAGGATTCACGCACACATGCGCACATGCACACATTTGCTTATATATTTCCATGGATATAAACACACACACACACACATCTTTACATTCATATGAATAACCGATAACATAAAATTATAAATGCTTTGCCATCGAAAGCAAACAGTTTCAAATTGAGCTTACAACTTCGAGCTGTACGTACTTAAGGAAGCTTCCGAAACAATGAAAGTTTAATACAATTTTCAACAAGAAGAATATGAATTACAGATTCGAATACTTTCTTCTGAAAGTTCAACAGTTTCATTAATTTTCCCTGAAATAGCCGCCCGAATAATCCATTCTCTCTCAACATTGATCGTCGGTGCTAGTTTCATTGAATTTGCATATAATATTTGGAGTAGCCTCTTTTAGTTTTCTTTAACTAATTTCCTTTGGTATTGCACAGTAGAATAATAATTTAATATTTATTTAGCGATTAACCAGTGAAACATGTTTGCTCAATGAAACTGACAGGTCCTTTGTATTATATATGAAATAAACGAAAAAGGCTGAAATTGCAGTTAAAACTTTGCATTCTGAATGTTGAAATATTAATGTTTTCAAATAAAATCGTTGAATGGCAATAGCCTGCGAAATTGCCGCAAAAAGACTATGCGAAAAGAAAATATGAATATTTCACATCAAAACCCTAATTGAGCATGGACCCAATAAAACTGCGAATTTTTGTGATTGCAATTTATGCTTCACGCTCGGATTCCCATTGCTCAATCGAAGCAGAACGAAATTCCGGCTAAATAAATAAAATAATTAGTGCATGGACACTTTTCATGCAACATTTTTTAGAGCTACGGAGCAAAAAGTCGTAGCTCACTTCCGTTTAATTGCTGCATTTATTTAGAAAACTGAATTTTGAGTGCTGAAAGATTTGTAATGCTGGCGCACACACAATCCCACTGCACGAAATGCCAGCTGACGGCCTGAGGGTCTGAGGGTCTATCAGCACGAATTATATGGAGATTTTGCCGCAGCAGCCATTTGAGTGCCACACATTTTTTGACTATACGAGACAAGCAGCCATTGTCCTTCCGAAAGTAGCAAGCACATAATAGCCTATAAACATTTTCGAGACTTGCAGCAACTATAAAATGGAGCATCTTATATGTATATCATAACTGATCGCCTTTAATGTTGTTGAAATTCGGTCGCAATGTGAACCTCTCGCACGAAGTCACACGTTTGCTGTTGCTGACTGATAATGCATGAGCTGCTGCAAAGAGGCAAGACGAGATGGAAACAACGCGGCCACTCCGCTCGTGCAAGTGTGTGTGTGTGTGCGGGGCGTGCAAGTTTTATGCGCCTCAAAGCGGCATTCTAGACCTTCGGTGTGTTTGTGTAACTTTATGATAAGCAAATGCCAGATGCTGCCATTCACCCACACACACACACACACACACACACACACACATATATGTACACTGTCGTTTTGCCCATAGTCGCCCGCCAGACAGGCTCCATTGTTGGCACTAATGCGCTCCACTTGCTACACATGTTGCCACAGCGTATAAATGTATGGACTCATATCTAAGCAGGTGCTCATATGTTTCTGGTTTCAAACCAAATGCAATAATTGCACCACTACAGAGCTGCAAATGTTATTTTAATGCCACACAAGTGTTTTATACATAATTTCATATCCCTACATTACATCCCTCACTGCGGCATATATGCGTATGCCAAGCGCTGTGCTGCCGTAGATGGAATTGCATTTCGTACGGTGGTGGAACTTGTGTTCTCTAATGCAAAAGCAGCCATTGCAACTGCCACCGGCAGTGGTAGTGGCACCAGCTATACCCTCCCAGCAACTGCGCATAATGCTGCGAACATATTTGTGCGCGATTTGAAAATAAAACCCATTGAATCTCGGAAGAGTGTTTTTATTTTGCTTTGAATGCACCGGAGCCTTCACCTTAATGACATTGTTTCTGTCTCGAAATGGAATTGAAAAATATCGCATGTTTCATGTATGCGCAGCTTATTGTATTCAGACTGCACGCTGCACTAGAACTCCGCCGCTCAGGTAGGTACTTCACCATGGAAGGGTTTGTAGAGTTTTGGGAAAATTCTAATTTAGATTTGACGCAATTCAGCTTTGATCTGCAGAACAAATTCCGGTTTTAAGTAAAATGTCTGTCAAAAACACTTGACTCTTGATGGCAACATATCTGGAATGCATTTTGTTTTTTCAATATTCAGTTGACACTGAAGTGACGTAGAGCAAAGTTTTCCTTCCGTGAATCGAAAAAGCGAAGTGAGAAAGAACCGAGTGACGATGGAGTTTATGTTTGTTATAATTGTTATTATGCTGGATATAATAAATTTTTGTGTATATATGCTTAATATCTCAATGTTGTATTATTTGTTATTTAATTTATATCTCCTGCACGGAATAAAATTATGCTCTTCCCTCATGGCGTCATATTCATATCAATGACTCTATCATTCTAGTCAATTTTGATCCTTAGGAATGGAGATCTTCAAACTACAAACCTCAGAAATTGATATTATGGAGGTGGCAATAAAGTCCATATTAGTCGATATATAAAATATAGGATTCGATATTCGATGTGAAGTTGCATTTCTTAGCTACGACTAAAATATCCTTGCAAGGACAACAGGTTTATTAAATGTCTGACGGGCGGTGGTTTAATTCTTTACTTAAATGGTCCTGCTTTACTACGTTAGTGTTTAACACTGTTTATAAAACTAACAGTCATTCTGTTTAGTGTGTGTGTGTGTGTGTTTGTGTGTGTGCAGTTATTCTTAGACATACATATGAACATATGCTTGAGCATATTCAAATGGAAATAAGTAAAGAAGAATATGAGAAAGTGTTGTGTCCTACATTTGACCACGTTTTAAATTAATTTTTTCGCAATAAAGATATATTTTATTCTTAATGGCGTTTACTGCAGTAATGGACGAGCACACTGGCTTTACTGAAGCAGCAGAAGTCGAACGCAGTGTTCTGAAAGTGACACACCCCACCCCCTGTGCCTCTCGCTGCCCGCTTTTTCATTCGGTTGACTTCCTAGAAGAATCATTTCGAAATGAATCACTTTAATGGAACAAAATATTGCGCTGGAGAAACAAGAATAAATAGTACGCGGAAGGTAGTGGAATGTGGAAAAGCGACCACGGAATTAAAATACATAAAGTTCGCGAGCCACACCGGATGCGGAATGAACGGATGGATGCGTCCGCGGAGCATAAGCGAATACTTAGCACAATGGCGAGCGCGAATGCTTGCAGAGCACGCTTTCCAAAGGAATAGAATATGTGGCTGTGACTCCAGCGATTCCAGCTGCTGTGGCCGTCAATGTTGGAGCAGGAGACAGTTCAGATGTTCGCGAGTAAACAAAAATAAATACAACAAGTTTACATGTTTTAAATTTATTTCAGTATTTCAATTTAAATTAAATATTGCAGTTAAGAGAAACCCTTCCCGCGCAGAAATTTGCGTCTTTGAAACGATCGGTTGTTGGATTTCGTCTTGGAAATTGAATGCTCGAATTGCGTTCTCTCAGCAATTTTATAATTTTCCATTTAGTTAAAAGTATGAAATATATTCTGTCACTACGAAAAGTATCGATCTGAGTTTTCATTCTGCATATGGCCAAGTTAGTCGAGGTGCATAAAAATGCAGGCTTGAGCGAAATATAGCATCACTGGCAAATGCAAACATTTGAAATGCGAAAAATGAGGATTGTCCGAAACAAATAGAGAGAAGTAGCAACTAGTAACTCGCTGTGTCAGGCCATCAAAGTGCAGCACAAAAATTTATTACCACTAAGCAAGAAAGGCGGCAGCAACAGCCGGCCCAAAAGAACCACAGAGCGAGGTTGATAGTGAAGACGAGTTGGTTTGATTTGTGAAGTTGGAACACCGCTCACACCAAGATGCTTATTAGAGTGTGTGCAATTGGAACGGTGGCGCATGTACACGAAGACAAGTAATGCTTTATTTGAACTTCGGCCGGTCGGAGGAATATGGATTCACTATGTTCATACGAGTATAAACTCTGCTGAACTGCTTTTAAGGTCTAAAATAAATATCTATTCCCTCATGGAATATGTGCTTATGTGCATTGTTTTAAAGTACTTCATACTGCAGAAGGCGTGTTTTGGTTAATCCTCTATAAAGGCATTTATAATTACACAGCTTGTTCTTTATCGAAAATATATCTTGAAAATATAAATAAACATTTATTTATGTGGGAACCCGGAAAGAAAGTCAGACATGTGAAAACTGAGCTAAAATCCCGGATCAACACAAAAACTCTTCGAAATCCTTATTTTAGGGTCTTTAGGGAAAGAACTGAATTCGAACTCATATGGATTATTGCTACGACAATTCCAATGATATATAAAATTCGCTTATTGATCGACTAAGCGACTTTAATAATTAATTGAGCCACTAAGAGCATAGAACGTCCCGGAAAGTATTTGGAGGTTAAATTTAAAACATTGAAGCTGTCTACAAATTGGGTACTCCTAGTACAAATTAATGATTTTCCGCCACCTCAAAGAGTTATGGAGTTTTATTTCCAAGTTTCCAAAGTTATTTGCTACCGAAACACTGTTTTTCACTAACAATGATAAGAATATTTATAGAAACCAATTTAGCATAAAAGTTTTAATTATCAAGCATATATGTAGGTATGGCAGGGAATGGGAGACTGATGATTTGTGTACATACAGTTTTCGAGGATATCTTCTATGTACACACCTCTTATATATATATATATATATATAGTATATGTAATAATTTAAAAGCGAAAAATGCGTGGCGTGTGCTTCGCAATTTAATTACCGCACGGACACTCAATGGTCCCATCGAACAGGACTTTGACGCAGACGATTTACTGCCACATCGTGCGCTCCAATCAGCCATTAAGTGTAAAAAATAAGATATAAAGTGAAATGTTTGTTTAATTTACTACAATGTTGTCGCACTAAATTAGGTTATAAATACGACTTGCAATTTCCATGCAAAAAAGTGAAATAGCAACAAAGGAAACAGTGTCTAAGGGGCGTTCGAATGTGTCTCGAAGCTTCGGAGCTTCGGGGCTTCGGAGCTTCGGAGCTTGCCAAGTCGAATGATGCGTAGCGAAATATGCAGCGGAAAGGCGTTGACGCTGCAGCATACACCGCTCTTCGATTTTTAGTCGCATTCCGGAGCTATTTGGGCGGAAACTAATAAGTCGTAAATTTTCCACTGTCATTTTTTCCAGCGATCGATTCGGCAACGTTTTGGTGGCGCGAAGCTTTTGGCATGGCCAGTGGCGGAAGACCAGTGTGCGGTTGGCAAATGAAAATGATAAGTAGATATATCGTGCTAATAATGTGACTGAAATTTCTCTTTTATGCACGAGTAAGTGCACACTTACATATAGACATTTTTTGGCTTGCCCAAGAGCATTCTTCTGCAGACTCATAACCACTTTGGCATGAATTATATGACAATTTTTTATCGCAGAAATTATTTTTAGTACAAACACTTGCTGAATATTTTTTGATGTACACGACAGTGGCCAACTCTTATGGAAAGTGGCGAAGGAGCTTTGTGAAGAATTTTTGTTGGAATTACTCTGAGCAGTCTGCAGAAGAATTACTTTGCCTCTAGAAATTATACTAGCAGACACAAAACCACAAATCTTGACTTACCTAATTTTTTTATTGAAGATTTGTTGACATATTTATTGTCTTTAATTGCTTTTAAGACTTCCAACTCGAACGATTCAAATTGAAAAAGTTCTCAACAACTTGACTAACCTCGAATTCGTTTTTTGTTTTGTTATAAGAAAAAAGGACTTTATAAAACCACCCTTTCTTACAATCTCTCTCTTACAATGACTGCCTAATGCAAGTGAAGTTTCCTTCAGATTTAGGCCCTACCTGGAAAATATTGAGAATCCTATTATTTGAAAGATAAGCCCGTCGACGGCGCTGAGTGTGTGACTTTTATTCAGTGGATCGTGGGATCAAATTACCACTGTGCTAGGTTAAGGATAAATGGTAAACGAGTGACTAGCAAAGAAAAATCTTTGAGTGTACTGCTGAGATAAAACAGAGTAGGATTCCTTTTTTGTTTATTGACTCATCAAAATTCGCCATAAACTGTTCTATCGGTCATCGAAAGCATAAAAAGAAATGAAAACACATGTGGCTTGAATATTGGCAGAAGCTAAGTTGAATGTCTTTTAATGGTGATAATAAATATTTAATTGCCGCTTTTACAGTTATGACTAATATTAGGACAATATGTTAGCTGTGATGTTAAGACATTAAGACATAACTCCAAGTCATAGGCGAGGAATATTTGGTGCATTGCGGTAGGCGTAAATTTTTAAGAGAAAGTATGAGAGGATAATTTCGGAGGCGATATGATTTCCCAAACGAATTTAATTCAAATCACATTTGTTCGAAAAATTGTTTCAAGTTAACCTCATTGTTCTAACAATCTTCATATCATATGGCATACAGCGTCAAATATAAGATGTCTAAGACAAAATCGAAGGGCCGATATATTAGTTCCATTAGGAATTCAAAATTCCAGGGAAATAGTACTTGTATAAGCTAAAAAGAATTGCCCTTAATTAGCTAAATTCAAGCATAAGTATCGGATATATATTCCATTAACTATTCATAAAGTCAGCTAAAGTTTTTATGTTTACTGATTTATTTTCATCCATTCATAATATACAATACTTAAAGTAGTCTCCAGAACGAATATTTCCCTCTATTAATCCATATTTTTTTTAAAATATGAAACGAACGCGCTTAAACTTTTTTCTAAGCACTCTCATTTACATATCTGTAGGTGGTGCTTCCCAACATGTGCGCTCATAAATATGCAACAAATCTCTCACACTCATCCCGCACGCCCTTAGGAAGCCCACAATTATGAGATGCATTGAATTGACATATGCTAATTCATAGGAGAGTAAATAGCTCATCTCTTTTTGTTAATTTACTTCTATAAAAAGAAAGACAGAAGCTGCAAATTGCATCAGTTCCTTTGCACAGGTTCAATAGTCCGCTTTGCCACAGAAGCAGCTTTTTAGGATTTGAGACATATTCGAGAACACACTACTGCCACTATGATATCGATGAATACTTTGAAAATCTGCGCCTTCCTGATCGTTCTGACAATGGTGTTGCCAAAAAGTCAAAGCCAACGCACCGTTTGTGGCCCGGCTTTGGACGCTGTGCTCAGCACCATTTGCGTACATGGCTTCAATTCAAAGTTCAAGAAATCAGGTGAGTAAACCAGTCTATGATTAGAGGACTGCCCAATTATTTCCCTTTCTTTTAGTTTGTTATCAAAAATTACATATATTTTCATATTCGAATCTCAGTCGAATGGGATGATCTGGGAAGTAATGAAGTGGACTACGAGCTGCCCTTCCCTTATGTGAACTCCCCATTCTTGGCCAAAATTCACGGCGCCCAATTTGACACATTAGCCAAGACTCGCCGCCACCGAGACACGGTCATAACTGGTGTTTATGATGAATGTTGCAGCAAGGCATGCAGCTACAACGAGATTCTCTCCTATTGCAATACAATTTGAAAATGAAGCGTCCACACTACACAATTTAAGTTACTCGGCTTCAATTAAGTATTTGTAATACCGCTCCATTATAAAATCACTAAGAATAATCAAGAGATGAAAATGCGCCTGCCTAATGGGAAATGTAAAACTTATTCGCGTATATATTTTTATTTGCTAATCAGATTGTGCCAGCGGCATTAGTTCGACAAAAACTTAAAAATATAAATTTAAATAAATTAAGCAAATTATTCGACTTTGCAAACAAAGGTTTTAGCAAATAAACAAACCTCAATATTTAATTTAAGGATCCTTCCATGTTTAATAACTCTGAGGCATACGTTTTATTTAGACCCAAACCCCAGCCCCGAAATACATATTTTGGTAGTCGGAACTTTTTTTATGTATTCATAAAAAACGAAATGTGATCGGTCTATTGATAGTTGGCTCAGATGCGGTTGGATTTATTATGTGAACTTTGGTCTTATTTTAAAATGCAGCTACACTTACTTGTTTTCGCACATTCACTCTCTGCTCTCACCGTGGTTTGCAGCAGGTGGGACGAGGACGGCAACATTATTTCAAGTTTTATTATAATTTTGTTGTTATATTCAGTTTATTATTTGCGCGCATGCACTCTTAATAAAATATCACACAGATTGCCTTTTAACGGTGTGGAAATTCAGGAAATTACTCAATCGCAAGTGTCCTCCAATGGCTTACAATTACACACCAACGCCACTTAAGGTCGGAAAATCTACACAGCACAGCACAGCCGCGTCCTCTCTTCACAGATCGAGCAATTGTTGAGTTCGTGTTAGTGTGCAACACAGCCGCTCATGTGTGTGTGTGTGTGTCGAGGGCTATTCCTTCCACCTAAACTTTTTATTTAGTCACAAAAAGTACACAATTTGGCATTTTTAATGCTGCCGCATCCTGTTGTGTCGTTACACTCTTGGCTGTGTTGTTGTTTGTATTGTTTTTGGTATATTTTATGCGTATTTTTTACAGGACATTTAATATATGTACCTGCTTAGGTCATAAATTATGAAGGGAAAAAGTGCAGTAAATGAGACTCCATAAATTTGGGTAAATTGTTTATAGCTATATATTTGTTCGTGTTGTTGCTGTTATTGTTGCTGAGCACACAACACTGCTTGCTCGCTATTTATCCGAATTTCACATTTTATATATTGCATCGCTATGCGATTTAGCTTGTGTGGGTGTGTGTGTTGGCATGTGCTATACTGCTTCTAAAACGGCCTGTAAGATTATAAATACAAATACACTTGCACTTATGTAGATTACGCAAACACACACACACACACACATATATATATATATATGTACGTATATATACGTATATATACGTACATATGGGAGCCCATACGACTCTCAAGCACAACATGTTTTTGTTTTATTGTTGTAGGCCACATTAACCTTGCATGACTAAAAATTTAGATATTTTTATGATGTTCACTTTATTTTAAGTGTATGCGTGAGCATTCGCACCTATTCAAATTAGTTTGAAAATTGCTGGCTACGCGTGCACACGTGTGTGTGAAGTCTGCGCCGGCCTGTGTGTGTGCCCCACAATTATTTGCACCAAATATTGTACTGGCAATAGGTTACTGCTTAAAAAACAACAAAAACAACAATTGCGAGGCGGTTGTGGTGAACGGTTGAGATGGACACCAGCAGCGAGTTGGCAGCAGGACTTGCAGGAGCAGTTCCCGCCTTACAATCATATTATGTATTATTATGTATGTGGGTGTGCGTGCTTTCTGATTTGTGCGACACTCGCTAAATTTCAATTGCTACGTTTTTATCCCTTCTTCTTCTTCTTTTCTCTACTTCTCAAACATTTCGTGTTTGTGTATTTACATATGCACCGCATCTACATATATACATGCATGGCTGACAATAGGTGTGCGGCGTGTGAGGTGTTTAGGAGAGCTCATCTACATATGCTCAAGCACGTGTGTTAAAAATTGAAATTGGCTGCTTGCCAACATATTTTTGGCATTAAATAAAATTTATCTCCCATGTCTTCGGGGTTAAGTGTTAACGGTTTTGTATGCTCGGGGTTAAAAAATTAATGATGATTTTTATTAAATATCCTTTTATGCACTGCTGAATTGAAGATTTGCTGTGATATTACTTAGACTCCGGATAACTTCAATAGAAAAACCTGCTGCCAGAAGAATGGGCATATGCCCATTTCACTATACTGCTAACCCAATTTAATTTTATTTCATGTCGCATTGTCAAGGCAATTATCACTTCTCCGTAATCATTGCAAATGTTTGGAGGGACATTAGGCCTTCAGTGGGAATTGCGAGATACTGCTAAATTTGCCTCAGGAGAGTCATCCGCTCACCTCTGTTAACGAGTATAACTTCGAAAAGATTAAGGAAAATACGAAAAACATGGTGTTAGCTTTAGAGGAATAATGCGACTCTAGACATCCCCTATGAGTTGGCACAATGAGTTTGTATTAAAAGAGATGCCCGCCACTTACCAACAAACACAAGCAAATATCACCGCCCAAAATCTTACCCGGCAGTTCTAATTCCTTGAGACTCTTCCCACTCCATAAACGCGAAAATTCTCTACAACAAGCGCGCTAAGCATCAACTGAGTTCATAGAAAGATTACCGCTGAATATATGATTTTGATCGAAATATATATACCTATTGTTATTCTTGAAAAAGTTAGTGAGAAAGGCAACAGTCTTTAATAAGTTGATAACAAATTATTAAAATTTTTAATAGAGACCTTCAATTCAAAGGGTTTTAAAGTTTTGTTTCGCGGAATTCGGCAACCAAGTTACCTTATATTCCCCTTGCACAAATACAGCAAACACCCGCGAAGGGGCGAACAAGAATTGTACCGAAGTTCAAAAGTTTCGCACTAAGAAATTTCACACAGGTAATTATCACCGCTGTCACGAAGTCGAATTGGCATCATCTGATAGTTCATCTGAGTGCAATGCACTAGTCACGACCCTACCGCTATAAGTAATCATATGCATGTGGATGTGTGTGTGTCATTTGCATACCTAAGCGGCACTTCCACCTCAGAGTTGACACTTTGCCACGTGCTCAAATGAGCTCCACTTCCGAGAAGCATGAGCAGGTGTGTAATTGACTCCAAGAACCGTGAGTCTACACCTTATGCTAACCAACTTCTAGCCTCAATGCCAACAATGGTAGCCACACTTGCCGCTCTGGGCTTCGCGCAGGTACATATGTATGTGTGCATATTTCACCGCCTTCGTATTCCTCCACACAGGTAAGTCGTGCATGAGTTTAATTGCAAAACACAAGGCTGGCAAATATTTGACAATTAACTCAAGCCCCAGCGACGGAGGCCACGAGCACAAAGATTATGGGTTAGAAGCTCTTTGTTGCTTCCCAGCGTGTCTTTCGAAACTTATGGCACATATCCATGAGCGCTCATTTCCCTCAAACGTGTGCAAATACGGGTTTCGTTAGGGTAAATATGAGAAAAGCGAAATAAAATATGAAAAAGAAAAAGTTTAGGGGGGTGGGATGTGGGTTGTAGAAGTACGGCTTAAATTTCATTCATATGACTTGGAGGCTTATTAACTATTTTTCAATTTGTGGAATTATTTTGCAAATACATTTTTATTATATGACACATATCAGTAAACATACATCTAAGTTCCTCAACTTTGTTTAAACTTTTATTGCCTCCTGGCATTTAATTTTAATAGCTTTGTCAGGAGCCGTTTCGACTTATAAAGGAGAAGTGTCTCATTTTTTATTAAACTATCAACCTACCGGTGGGGTGCATTCAGCCATTTAAAAAAAAAAACTCTCTTTAATGGGCCATAAATAAAAGGAGAGCGAAGAGTTTGTTCAAAACGTTGGAAGGGTGAATTTCGGAAAATAAAATAGACAATTCTTCAAACCCATAAACTTTAAATCTTTTTTCATTAACTTAGGAAACAAAAAGTTTCCAGCTTCCACCCTAATACCGACTGTCTTAAATACTCTCTCTTCATATGCCTTTGCTTTGAATAACTTAATTTTATGTTTAGCTTTAGAAGCTTTAGATAAAACAATAGTTCCTGCTTCTGCACAGACTATAATTTACGACGCCATAATTCCAATTGGTGGTTGAAGTAAGTGCTGCACTTTTCTTTACTAGAGTCTTAACGTAGCAATTATTCTTCCAAATTATGTTGCGAATGCGAGAACCACACCAGGCACTTGGCGAAAATGCTCAAAAAATTAAAAATAGTTTGGCAACTAAGGCAAGTGGTAATTGGCAGCTTGTGTGGCAGGGTTTACGGCCAGGGCAAGGAAAACTTGACGTAAAATCAAAGGCAGGAGTTCGAAGGTTTTGTGTTATGTTAATATGTGCCTTCAGTTTTCACATTCAACAAGAGAGAACCCCGACGAATTGCAGCTGTACGGAATCATTGCCTGACAGAAAAAGATCCATAATTAACAGAATTTTTTCTCCTGGAAGGTCAGCAATTTTCTACTAGAGATCCAGATATGTATAAATGTTTGCAATGTCTGCTGCAAGAAATCGCTTTAGTCCCACTAGCCAACTCCAAATTGCTTACTAGTATTTTTTCTCTCTTCCTTTTCTGTTCTTTCTCTCCGGTTATTCCATTTTGTCCAATATATAATAATTCATTATAATCCTTCTCGCTCCCGTTATGTCTGCTTGGCGGCACATGGATTTCAATCAATTTTACTTAATTTTGCACCGTTTAACCTACGCCCATTAATAAATGTAACCCATACATACATACATACTTGCAGAATATATTTTGTGTCGCCTATCCTTTCATCTTTAAACGCTATCAATTTGCTTTTTCTGTCTTCATATCGTCGCTAATATGCACATACATGCACGTACATATGTATCTCGGGGAAAAGCATTCATACATAAGTGTGTGCACTAATTCAATACATATGTACGTACAGCAACAACAAATATACGACAATTATTGAAATGTTTTCATTAATGATCGCAGTTAAATAGCGAACGTAGCAGCTGAGCGCTTTGCAACAAGCAGCGAGCCGCGGTCGACGGATTTGACTGGCTGAAGCTGAGGCTGCCGCAAGCATTCTACGTCGATAAGTGTCCAGTACAATACAACAAACATATCGCGTTTCTTTGTATCTACAATAAATATTGGAAGTGTGCGTTTGCAATGAGGTCGATTGGGACATGACAATAGTCGCTATCAGTCTTGTTATTAGGATGCTTCTTCGGGCCTTTTGTTGTTTGTTTGATTGGCGATGTTTGCTCACTCCTCAATTTCCACAAAAACAAAAAACAAGAAAACAAGAAAACAAGAAAAACAAAAATACAAGACTTATTTACATGAACGAGCTAGTAGAGGACCGATTGGGGTGACGATGGAAGCAAATTTATTATTGTGCTCTGCTTCTCTGTAAATATACGAAATGGATAGAATGTGTGTCAACAACAACGCTACAACAACGCTACAACAACGCTACAACAACTCCTTTATAAACCATCTAAGCTGTGACGTATTGAATCATTGATAATAATAGAGTGTGTGCGTGCGTACTATGCACTTTACATTTAAACTCGTTTCCAGCAAATGCGGACTACAAATAGAAATAAAATGGAATCTAAGGCCACTGGCAAAGACCAAGTTGAAATGTGCTTGATAAAGTCAAACCAATATGCCTTGACCCTTGACGAAAACGTTTTTTCCACTAATTAAATACTTTTAAATATTGTTATTAAAAAGGAGGAGCCAAGTTCGGCTGTAACCGAACATTTTATACTTTCGCAATATGCAAGGATCAAAGGAGGGGAAATACTTGCAGGTGCTGGTAAAACTTTATATTAAAAACAGTTGCGTTAGAGTTTACCATTAATTATTTGATGAAATTGTGATAGGATTATTGTATAATCATATTTTTCACGTTATTTTATTAACTTAGACTATAGGTCATATACTCCGTTAGTTCCATTATTAATTTTTACTTCATCTCAGAGATATTTATATTAACATTAATCTAGCTAACATAAATAACTATATTCTTCACATCAGTGCCACAATTTTTTCTAACGACTGACATAATACTCGAAATACTCTTCCTTAATTTTGTTGTGACATCTTCCATTTAAATTTAATATAATGGCTGTATGAGGAAAGAGACAACCAGATGCCTAATTAACTTAATTAATTAACTTAATTTCATTAAAATATCACAAATATTGTACTACACAAACATTTTAAAGTCAGCTGGAATGCCGGATCTCACTATATTGGCTATATTTGGGCTAGGTAAGGTCTAAGCAGATAACTTCTTTTGATATTAAACTAAAGTATACTCGAAAACATATTGCCAGGCATTTTACTAAAATTACTCAGAATTTGACTGATTTGTTCGGCATAAAGTCTGCTAGAATTACGGAAAGCATTTTATGTAGTACATGCGGACTGCGGAATTCGTAGATCGATGGACCGACTATAGTATATTCAAGATTACGCGTTCATTTAATTTTGCTAGATATCTGACATATTGCCTGTATATTGGGACTAGGGAAGAATTTTTGCTGGTGTGATGACGTAGCTTAAGGGACTATTTTTGTAATGTTTTATTCCGATATCTCATTTGGTGCTTGATTGTTTGGTGAAATTGTTTTATATGGGAAGTAGGGAGAAGGGGAGTGTTTGTAATCCGATTCCCTCCATTTTCGCACAGCAACATACAGATACAAATATAAACCTATGCGCCAAATTGGAAATTGGTATATTTGTTTTTAAGATTTGATATTTTACATAAAAGTGGGCATTACCAGTTTCACTGTCTAATTTTTGCGCTGATTCCTGTGCAGGCCTTCCGTAACATTTTCATTTTAAATTTCAAAGCTTTTGACGTTTTTTTTTAGTGAGTTATCGCACTTATTAGGTTTCACTATAACCGTGATATGGGTGCTAGCGTAGTTACTATCTGATTTCACCCATTTGCACATTGTATGAGGAGGTGTCAGAAAGACTTGTCCTCAGTTGGTTTGATGAAATTGTTTTGGTGGAGCCACTCCCACTTTTTAAAAATTTTTAAAGCAAATATGCCCCTCCCTACTTCGATGCTGTGTACAAATTCACGTTTATACCTTAATTTATGGTTTAGTTATTGCTCTTTATAGGTTTTCGCTTAACAGATTTCTGTGGGTGTGGCAATATTCCGTTTCGCTCTTCTACATTTCCAACTACCTCAGCGTGTCAAGGAACACGTGCATAAATTTTCAGCAGACATCTTAGTTATTAATTAAGTTATTGATAAGCATCAAGTTGCACGGACGGACGGACGGATAGACAGTCAAAAGGAATCCAACTCGTCTCGTCATCCTGATCATTTTGATATATAGAACTCTATAACTATTAAACTCTGTTGCAAAACGTTGCGAGAGTACAACAATTGTCTTGAAAACTTGGGTCGGCCATTGTCCATCGAAGAATTTAGTAGGAAACTGCAAACTTTTGAAACGCTTTTTGAATAGAATTTATACAGAAGTCTCAAGTCAAGTCAAGTCAAAGCAGAAACTTATATTGGAAGTGCGCCGTTAGAAAATAATGTTCAGAAGAATTTAACATATTTTCCTTGAAGCTGCAAATTTGATATGTTTGGGTAGATTAGATGTAAAGGTTGGCATTTACTCCACTTAATCGTTCCCATAAAATAAAACACCATCGATCTAATTAACCGCAACAACTTTCCCCGAAGACTACTCCTCTGGTAATTTCTGGTTTTTCTGGAATTTAAAATGGTCAGATTTATACTTTTTTGTGTTTATGTGTAAGCTTGTAATAGAGCATTTATTTTGGCACATTCAGGAAAGTTGCCACTTCGAAAGCAATCCCGGTAACAAAAACCAGCATTCACCTTTAATTTCACCTAGCCCTTGGGTCTAAAACCAGCAAAGGGTGTGGCAAACCCATGGTTTCTTGTACAGTTTCGGTACAAACCTGGCATAGTTTGAATTATTCTAAGTTCTAAAATAGTCGGAGAAATTTATGGTTATGAAACTGTAGTTGTGTCCAAATTTAGGCTTCTGGGTTTATTTTTAAATTCATGCTATTTTGGTGTTATGCTGCTTTCCTCAGCAATAGTTGAAAACTACAAACAATAAACGCTCTGAATGCCTCAGAGGTTGTTGTTTTTTCTTTGACCTAAACACCAAAAAAACAAAAAAACAGTGACACAATGTAATCTGTTTGAAAATAATGTTTTATGCCCCGCGCTTTTCTGAACTGATATCTATTTTTAGCAGCTGAGGCCGAGCATATGCGAGTACGTGGAACTGTGCTCATTGTTCATTTGTTTTGATGTGAACTAAAAATATTGGCGAAACGACAAGTTTCCGGTGCCTATCCGATACTGCATCTATTTCTTATAGGGTAAGTAATTAGGAAGCCAAAAATTTAAAAAAACTAAAGAATATTAATGCTTTAATTCAACCACTAATATATTTAGACGGCAACCTTAATGTTGAGCTCAATTCTCCCATGAATATTATGTGTATATAAGGGTAAATTAAAAAAACCCCGAATATTTATCCTCAACAGTATCGAGTATTTTGAGAACTTAGGATGTCTCGTGTGATATTATTTATAGCATTGACCAAGACCAAAATATATATTTGCATATTATTACGACATGGCGCACAGAGTGTAATGGCTTTGCACACCTAACGATTGTTTTTAACGCCTGAAACTGATGGATGTAGGTATTGGGTTTTATATATCTCAAATTGACAACCATATTTTCCTTTGACTATTTTAAAGTCAATTCGTTTCGGGTTTATCGAACATGTTTTACGGCCATTCCAGCGATGATTTCGGATTCTCAAGAACGTTTCAGAACTAAGTGACCTAAATACAATTTTATTTTCTGCACTATTTATAAAATTATTCATATAAAAATATCATTTGGGATGGTATTTCCAATACTACGCTGCAGCCCAGAGCAGTGTCGGTATCATATCCGACCGAGTATTGCTACAAAGATGGGTAATAATGGTAATGCCTATTAATAGCGTTGCTATTTATTTAGTTTAATTGTGGCTGAAAGTTCTGCAGCAATCACCCTGTATTAGCACATCTAGATGCGTAGGAAATACCCTTATGGTGTTTAGGGCGTTTGGTCACTTATCGCGGCTGCTTTAAACAGCTGAGTGCCCAGCTGACTACTGTTACTACTTAAATGGTGTGGTCGTGTGTGTGAAAACTCACAATTCCAACTTCCTATATATAGAATTTTTTACATATGTACATATGAATGGGTATGTACATAGATGTGGACATGAATATGTACACAATCGCCTGAGTACAGCCATGTTCGTTCAATAAAAAAAATTTATATTTCCAAAAATAGAAATGTTAGGCAAATAATTTTGTAATAACATTTTGTTGAAGTTTTGTATATGCAACCTTTGTATAGAACGTATTTGCTTCAACTACTGTAACAAACATATTTAACCTTATTAAGTTGTTTGTGTTTTTATACGTTCCTCTATGCCATCAGATTAAATTTATTTATAAACATCATGCATCCAATGCAAATTATTGCCCTATAAAGGGCATGTACATATACCGTAAGTACCAAACCCCTATACATATCTAAATCACTTTGCAGCAGACATTAATTCGTATAAGTCTTCTACCTGACATGTGAATCGTCATTGGAAACAGCTGTTCGTCGCATAAATAACCAGATATACGCGGTCCCGCTCACACACGCTTCAGTCAACCCTCTTCGTATATTTACGCATGGCGTTACTAATCAACATGAATTCTCTTGAAATAAGAAGTGGAAGGCGCTCTCATAGCTTAGTTTTAAACAGTTTTAAACAGTTTGAAACAGCCGGTGGACTTGTAAGGTCCATACTTAGTTAGTACCAACGAGATGCGGAAAAATCACTACGAGCTAGTATGGCAGCACCTTTTTCTAAATTGAGTGATCCCTTGCGACAGTTACTTTGTATACTTCTAATTTTGTTGCCCTTAATGTTGTTGGGGCAGGTTTGTGAAGCGGAAAAACCTTTTAAAACTCTTTGTGGCACTGCTCTGGAAACTATGCTATTCAGTGTTTGCAAGAATGGCTTCAATAAAAAAGATTTGGGTAAGTATGGCACTAACTACTTGCGGAAATGCATTCAAAACACTGTGGAAATGAGTTTTAAAAATTCGTGATTAATCCGAAATATGCTAATTGGTCTATTGTTCTTATTATTCTCTGCACAAATGACAGATGGAACATTAGGTCTTCCGCGCAGTCGCAGGCACGCCGATCTACTTCTGTTACCACTAAAATTCAAGAAAAAATTCGAACAAGAGGCATCAGCAACACTTAGGAGAGGCATCCGTCATCCTAGTCTGAAGCAAACGCTGAGGGAGGAGGCCCGCTGGCGACGAAGACTCCGAATAACTGGGAAGCGCGTGCGGCGGCAACAGCCCTTTGACATTCGCGTAGTGGACGAATGCTGCAGCACTAGTTGCCCCAAATCCGAGATAGCTAGATATTGCATGGGCCTGCTCTAAGCATCCATTGACCAGCATTGTTCTAGTTTTAATTGAGATGAAAGAACTAATGAGGAAGAAGGAGATTTTATTGCTCCAGAATTAAAAGTTCAACATGCAAAGTCAATTTATTCTTAAAAACAAAATTAAAGATACATTTCATTATATTAACTCCAGTTATATTCTAACAATCAACAACGTGATAAATGCATATTATTATACATTAAATCATAAAAAATCATTATTTGTTAATGGCCTTTAATTGATCTAAATGTGTTCAAACCAAGTTTTGTGCACTAAATTTCAACCATATTATATTTAAAATAGGAGTTCATATTAATAACATGGTTGTATCCATTTGATTAACAAGAAATATATCGGAATTTCGGATCGGTTCCAAAAAAACAACTTATGAACTTCTTTCTAACAGTCTTATTGCGGAGGCTCCTAAATTGTCGCTGCCGGAATACTTGAGTTGAATATTAAAACAGGATTTTGCTTTGTGGGTGACTGCAATCGCGAGTTTATAGTTTTCTGAAGCACTATTTGAAGTATTTCGCAGCATTGCCCAAACTTGTGGCATAAATGGTACAATAAAATGAAACATATAATAAATTAATGCATGAAATGGTAACGCGAATTCTTAAAGAATATTCCGCAACAAAAAAGTGCGAAAGTAAATACTGCTTGATAAATTCATAAAGTGTTTAAAGAACAATGATTATTTTGGAGACCAGTTTTGGTAAATTATTATTTATTTGGTTAGAAACTTTCGTAAATAAATAAAAATTAAAGTATAAACAATTTCTTTTAAGATATTCAACGTATTCAAACTCAAAAATTTGCAAAACATTGTATGCAACTGCTCAAAATCAGTTTCCCGATTTTTGCATTACTACATAATATAACAAAGGTCGATAGTAATCGATAGTATGTATAAAATGGCGACTGCCGACTCAGTTGCCTGCGGTAGGTAGTCGATATCCATTCGTAATGAAAATTTTGGTATGATGTTGGGGAACGATAACCATACTCGCTCTATTATAGATACGTAATAGGGATATAAAAAAGTTATACCTATGTACCGAGTCTGTACTTGTGAAAGAAAGATATTCTCTAAAGCGTCATAGTAGAAATGTAGTAGGCTTGTTGAAAAATACGGAGGAAAAAGGCAGGAAGATGGACTATGGTCTCATAATTTATGAACTATAAATTTAAGCCTAAGTGTATTTTAGAACATCCACTAAACTTAACAATAGTTGAAATTTAAAACAACTTTATTTTGTTAAAATTTCAAATCGTATACCGATCAAAGATTGTTTTCATACGTATATTGTGCATTTGAGCACTCATACAATGAACCGCTTACTGGCAGAATTGGAAGAACTGGAAGATCCAACAATGAGCTGAAAATCTCAACTGTCAACATTGAATTTTAGCCTTTCAACACACATTTTTGGAAAAATTGCTGAGCTGAAATCGGACAAAAGCAGCGTGCTGACTGCCAAGTACTCGGAAAAATGGCAAAACGGGAGACGTCAGCGTAGGACGAGGTGCAAGTAATATGATGAACTCCCCGAATGGCAAGAGCCAACGACAGAAACGAAAAATAGCCAATAAGTACAATATTAATCTCAGCCATCTGTAAGAAGCGCATCGCAGACAGAAAGTTGTTTTGCCGAAGTGAAAAGCGGAACAGCCACATAAACCGAGGAAAAACTTGCTAACAAGCTCGTTGTTGATAGGGGTGTCACAGTTAAATTTGCCAGATTGCAAGCGAAATTTAGCGAACTGACGGCAGCATTGTCAACGTCAATTACAACACCAAAAATGAAATTTGCAGGAATAGCGGTACTTGTGGTGCGAATATCAGCTGCCGTTGCCATGTCGTTGCCGAATGAATTTAAGGCACTTATAGATACTCCTCATGCATATCGCCATAGAGATGGCAAAATGTGTAGATACATAAACATAGTGAGAAGCACAGCAGTTGTTGGCCAAATGAGAAAATTGATAACCGTCTCCACTAATGCGCTGCACAATATATACCGTGCATTTTAGAAGTTTTTGCCATTTTTTAGTAGAATTTAATTATAATTTGCATTTAGTGTCGTGGACCTAATTGGTAGCCATGAGCCTTAACTAGTGGGATGTTCGGTGTAGTCATCCGTCCAAGTACAAGATATTCCAAAATTTCACTTCTCTTATGAAGAATTCAAAGTTTTTATACTGTAGCATATATGAGACTGATATGAGATTCATTACTTCCCAAATACCCTTCGAACTAATGAAAATACTTTCCCCGACAAATGTGGAAAGCATTGTCGTTGAGATCTCGACTTTACTCAAGGTCAATTAGCACATCTGTGAGTTCGTTGCATATTTATGGGAGCACGTCAAAAAATCATAAACCCGAAGCTTCATCAATTTTTATCTTTTTACCTTTATTAATTCAAACCGTATTTGTTTGATAGACAGAGAAATGTTTGTATAAACTGAAATTCAATATCTTTCAACAATCTTCATATAAAAGTGAGCCTTATAACAGAATCTTCTAAAAGTCAAAATCATTTATTCAGTGCGATTCGTTGCTTAGCCATTTAGTTTACCTAAAACCGATTGCAGTAGGAGAGTTTCATTGTAGGTGCAGAGGACGATGTGCTTTACGTGGGTACCTGCCGTTGTACAGCCCTACTCCACGGTGTTCAAAAACACAACGGAACAATACAATGCGTTGATCAGCGCCCCGTTAATAATAGCTTGCGCTAAAACCAACGGTACCGATCGGCATTGTGGAATGGCACAATAAGCACCTTGGTGGGGTTCGAGGCCTACCTAAAACTTCTGCCGTGCTATGGGTCTGGCACCCGGTTGCAATGCAACTCCACACTGAACTGTACCGCCCCAGACAGTTCTACCCGCGTTCAGGTGTTAAACCACAGCCACCACGATACTCCCCGAAGGGCCTACCGCAATGAGCAGGATGGAGCGACAAGCAACTCCACCGGGCTCCTGCTCCCCGTGGAACCAGATTATAGTCTCCGATCAGACCTTGTAGCCTAAAGGCTACTACCAGTTGAGTTACCCATTCATCTCGACTGGTGGCATTTGTAGCTTGAACTACAATGCCGCTTTAAGTGTGTGCATAATACATTTAAAGTGATATAAACTCAGTTCAAGCTAAGTAATATAGCACTATTTCTGACATGGCTAAGCGTATTTATTGAGCAAAGTCTATTTCAAATGCAGTGCATGTTGTGGATTTTAGTCGCATCTTACGACAGGCATGCCTTACCGCGTACAGGGGGTCATTGTAGGTGCAGTCCTTGTTGCAGCATTCATCGTAAACACCGGTTTTGGGCGTGTCTAGGTGGTGGCGACTTTCTGCCAATGTATTCACCTGACCACCGAGAATCGCTTTCAGAAAGGAAAATCTGACATAAGGGAGAGTTCATCATAAGCACATATTTCACAGCATTGCTACCGAGATCAACCCACTCCATCGAAAGATTTCCTAGCTCGATTTCTTTTGTTGAGGCCTTGCACTGTGTTGAAGCCATGTACGCAAATAGAGCTGAGCGCCGCATCCAGAGCAGGGCCACAATCGGCTTTCTCAGTGCTTTTATGCAAAACCACTGATAGAACAAGCAGCAAAGCGCGGATTTTTAACAAAGTCATTGTTAATGCTTTTAATAAATTTGAATTACGTGTTCCTCCTCTTGAAGCTACGAATCCAACTGATGGATTTTGAGATTTTGGGTACGCTTTTATAAAGGCCACCTTGCATAAAAGTATCCGCGTGGTCTCACCAGTTTGAAGCCATGTATGTGCACATACACACATGCTATTTAGCATTGTGGTAATTTAAACCAATGCGAGCGGACATGTTCATTAAGCTTCATCGATTTGTTGCATACTATGGAGCGAACATGTCATTTACACCAACGATAACGGTTAAGTCTCAGCAGTTTTAGACCAACTAAGAAATCCGTGTGCAACCAGTTCATATGTATATAAAATATGCATTTTTGCGGAAGAAGATAACACTTTAATTTGAAAGGCATTTTAAGAAGTGCTATTACAATTTAATTTTTTTATAAGCTTGAATAATTATAAAAAACATTACCCTAAAGACCTTTTAGTTGGAATTAATGATAATGAAATTTCGATTTTGTAAATTATTTATTCAGTTTTTCTTTCGGATTTTAATTCATAAGTAAGTATGTACCGCAACTATTATAAGCATTTCAGAACATCTCTTAGCTTAGTCTCTTGGAAAATTGTCTAACCGTATGTTTAGGAGAAGATCGCTAATTGACTAATAAAGAGACTGACTGAAAGGCCTATATGCAAGATTTTAGAAATGTATAAGCCTATTTGCAGTAGGAAAACAACTCGTTGTAGGAGCAGGGTTTGCGGCAGCATTCGTCGTATACACCCTCGCGACGGCGACGAGTTTTTGCCACTGTATCGACCTGGCCGCCGTGAATTTTGGCTAAGAAGGGAAAGTTCATCATGCCGTAGGGCGACATTTCTTCGGGCTCAGCGTTACCTAGGTCATCCCATTCCACTAAAATTCCATAAATTGGAAGATTCATTCATTCAGGTATGAGGTATTTATGAGGAATGAGCAAATGTCGGTTACTCACGTGATTTCTTGAACTTCGTATTAAATCCATTTTCGCACATAAGACTAAGTGATGCGTCTATGGCCGGGCCGCAAACAGCTTGTTCCCCAGAAATATGTCGTAAGCCGACTATGAAAACCGTTAGAAAAGCGCAGATTTTCAGCGAACTCGAAATCATAGTGGTGGTGAATTAATTTAGTTGTGTGTGTATGTGTCAAAAATTAACTATCTTGTTAACACACAACGTTCTGTTGAAGCTGTGCAAAGGAACTGATGTTATTTGCAACGTTCTGTGGCGTTTTTATAGGAGCGTAGAAGCGACTCCGCAAAATATTGTTGACGTATTCGATGGGTGCCACCTTGAGAACATGCAAACGCCATGTGTATGCGGTACCCATTTTCAGATCTGTAGGCGTAATAGATTCATTAGACACTTTCACTTATATTCGCTCTACTTTCATATGCACACACATATATATATATATAGTTGTTAGTTACCTTTTGAATAAACAAGTAGACAGGAATATCCTTCTTTCGCCACAACTGGGCTATTTAAGTGTGGGACTAGTATTCGCAATGGCGTGGGATCAAATTCGACAGACCGGATTCCAAATCATCGAAAACAAGCAAAGAAGATGTAAGTTCCGATGCAGTCGAACATTATATATTCTAATAATTTGTAAGACGCAAAGGTGTGACGCATATTTTCAGATGCTGGAAAAATCATATATTAAAATTTTTCGATGAAGTTGAATTACAATCAAACAGAAGGGCGGAATACGTTATAATGATTAAATGCGAATGGGCTGATTTCATACATTTCCAATACTTTTGTGCCCAGACTTGCAGTTGGTAGACGCGGGTGCGACCAGGAAAGATGAAGGGCACCGCTTCGTGTTCTTGTTCGTAACAGTTTGCTTCTATGTAATTCCGTATTCCTTTTCATTTTGAAATTCTTTCTATGGTTGTAATTGAGCTCGGTTTTAAATGAGTTTTTATAATATGTTGGGAAATTTGAATTTTATCACCTATTTTTCCATGAAATATGCAAACAGGTAAACAAATATGCAGAGTGCACAATATTTGAAATATTTTAGAAAATATTGGGTAAGGGTAAAAATGAGTAATTGAAAAATATTTTTGCGTCACCCCTAAATGAAGCGTAATTGCCGGACTTGAGTCGCCCGTGTGAATGCAATGAGTAACACCATAAACAGAATCTCAAGATAATGAACAACAAAAGTTTCCGTTTATAAATTCAGACTTAGTCGTATTGTATTTAAGGAAACATGACCGTTTAACCCCATAGAAACATCGCAATATTGACCGACATATAACTTAACCGATAGTAGTATCGAAAGTCTGGCACTAAATTACGCTATCTCCAGATCTTACATATGGACTGATATGTACGACATAAAGTTAGCCGAAAGTTCCAAATCATTACATCAGGTATATGGAGGCTAAAGGAAATACTGAACAAATTTCATCAATTTTCTTCACCGCAGCACATTATTTTCAGAAAAGTCAAAGTCAGCCATATACCAGGAGGTTCTCACGTTTGATATCTTGGCGTTTAAGAAGTTATATTCCGATTTCGACCATTTTTAGATGAGAGTTACCTCACGTGTCAATGCTGTTTGGTTTATATATTTAAAGTGAAAGAACCTGATGGAATTTAAAATGGTGGCTTATAGAAAGTAGGCGTGGTTGTAGACCACTGTTCACTGACCACTTTTCAAACTGTCGCATAGAGATGTATCAAATTTGATTTACATTGACAGAGTTTACTGAGATAACATTTTATTATTTTTATACCGATTCACGAGGACTACTTGACGTACTACCTTCCTGGCGAGATGTAATGCGTCTGATCTTTTCTGTTCCACAATTATCGCACTTTTAGTAGTATTTAACATAACTACTGTTTGGGGATAGGCATTTCATGGGGGCCCATTTTCATGCTGTCTAATGAAACACAGTAACATTTTTCCATCAAGTCTGGTTCATACAGCTTTAGCAGTGTGGGGGATTTCATATTAGACTTATTAAAATTATGACTTACTATGATACTCTGTATCAAGCTTAAGTTTTTTAGCTTAATTCGTAATATAAATTAGTAATATAAATTAACGGCATTTTGTGGTCGTTGCAATGGTTCGCTTTCGCTCGTCAACTTCTTCAGAGTGCCAAAGAACAAGTGTACTAAGTTTTATCTAGATTTTTAAAATTTGTTGGACGAAAAGGTCGATACGGAATTTAATTCGTCTCGACATCCTGACTATTTTGTTATATGAAACCCTATATCTATCTCGATTCGTTCTGGGTGTTTCCCACAGCCGTAACGTAAGCAAACCTATTATATACTCTGTGCAAAATATTCGGAGAATATAAAAACGAATGTAAACGAAGAGGTGAATATGCACGAGTGTATGGAATCTGAAATTCTCCCTAAGAAAGACTCCAACGCTGCAAGATTTTGTATACAAAACAATGGCTTAAAGCTTCGTAAAACCGGATAATTTATTTATTATACTTAAGCTGTTATCATTGAAGTGTACATAGAGTTCTGAGAATTAAGAATATCAAACCTTAGCATTATATTACACCAATATAATTTAACAGAATTAAGCAAAGAAACTGATTTTAAATATTAATCTATGATTACAAACCAAGACTTGTCATTATGAATCTGGTCCTCCATCTGAGCAAAGTAATACGCAGCTCACCTAAGTGGACATCAATTTGATGAACAGGTTGGGAATTTGGTTTAGTCAACAATTTATTATTTATTAATAGAATTATTAAATATAAATTATGTATATATTAATACTTTCAGTCAATCTAATATCATTTATAAATCCTTAAATTTCAGACGATTGATGGTTGTGTAGTTTGATTTATCAGGAATTCCAATCGCTGGCAATTAAATTCCTCTCACATTCACTATAATTTATCTTTTTGTGGGAGAGTAGAGATTTACCTCCAAAAAGAATCTAAATTTCTCATTTTGATGGAATTCAAAATTTAACATACTGTTTAATATCCTTTAGATATGTGTCTATAAAGTTCGCTTCCAAACCATCTTAGCACTACCTTAGACTTCGAAAATATTGCCCTTTGCAAACCACATTTCCTTGGTAGATCGAAAAATCGCAATTGGCACCTGAAGGTGTGACTCATGCAAGAACGCATCAGCAAAAAGCCATGCGAATTTGTTAGTATAAAAGGATAGAGAAAGGATAAAAATGGGCTCATTAGAAAGTATTGGCACGAATGGAACTTAGTTTTGGTCGGCAAATTATATATGGCCCTTAACTGGATATGATGCTCCATATTTTGGCGTGTGCCAAAATGGCTTCAATACCAGATTCAAGTAGTCAATTAAGAAGCCTATTGTTCGAATATTCATTCTTCAATCATTTTAATTTTCTTCACAAATAGTATGAATGTAGTGGAATCGGATGACCAAGCCAAGAGTGAAACGGATGGTTTTCCTTATGTGAACTCTCTTTTCCTAGCCACGACTTAAGGCGGATCGGCGTCGCCGCAGCATATATGACGAACGTTGCCTCAAGCCCTACACAAAAAGCGAAATATACCCGTATTACTTTTGTAAGTAAATACCTGGACTCTTGCCAATGACTAAATTACATTATATCTGCGAGTGACATTCCTGCAAAGTACTACGTATTTATGCCGAAGTTAGACGAAATTTAGCTAGTACCAACTGGTGATACTACACATATGACAAATTGGCGTTATGTGATGAACTGTTAATTAAGTATTATTAATATAGTTATAAATGTTAACTGTGAAGAATTGTACAAAATAAATGCTAAAACATTGAAATATTGCTGCAGATAACTTTTAGAGCATTAAGGTGAATAAAATGAGCTTAATTACTTGCATTTTATGTACATTTGCGCACATATGGGCTTGCATATGTATCCGGTAGTGCGGGTGCATACATAAACGTGTGTATATAGTAAGTGTATATTATGTAAATATCGATACAGGACTCCCTTCTAAGCGTGAAGAGCGACGACTGAGGAGCGAGGCATTTTGTTCGTGTAGCGAATGTTTTGTTAGATAAAGTGAACTTAAAACTTTTTCAATTAAGCTTTATGCGTTAATTAAGCCGACAGCAGTGGCAATAACACAAATAACAAGAAATCAAATAGTGAAAGCTTGGCAGCTATTCGGCAGCTGTAGAGCGTTGTGTAGTGAATGAGCGAATGAGGGACGAGTGTTAATGACTGAGTTAATGGGTGAATGGGTGAATGGGTTAAGCCAACTTAAATTTTAGAAGTGTAGAGAAAATTGTTAAGGAAGCAAAGAAAGAATATCTACTGTACATTTAACTTAAATTCTTAGTGTTATTAAGCGACTTTTAGTGAACATTCACACACGCGTTCACCTGATTATCTAAGATCTCAGCGAAAGTCAATGGAATTTCTCCAAGATGTTCGCGTTGATTAATTAAATTAAAAGTGTACACAAGCGACCGTAAGTGGATTATGCGAAATGAGAGCAGATATGCTCACACATGCCGTTACAGTTGTTTCAAAAATGTGAGCTCACGTGAATATAAAATTACACACGCCCACATTAATTTCTAATAGTAATCAGTTCAGACATTGAATGGTTGGGGATGTTCGGCAGGACCACGCCTACAACTTTTCCACACACACCATTCTCCTACACTGCTTGATGCAATTACATGAGTGTTTCTCTTTCATAAAGTGCGCTTTGAAAAAGAAACCTTCTCAACTCACTTAGAAAAAAGAAATAGAGTCTTAATAACTTGCTCGTTGCTGTCATCTACAGTTTTTTGTTTTATAAAATTTGTGATTTTTTATCGACTTTTTCATTTCCTCGTTTATAGTTTTGTGGCCCTTTGTGTTGGAATAGGGAGTCAAGAATTCGCAAAAATGTTGTTATCGACATAATTTGTGAGACTGTACAACCTTAAAGATCTTGTTGAGCTCTGATTGTACTGTTTATTACTCTTTGTGTGTAGTAAGAATGACTGCTGGAAAGCGTCAACTGGTCATGGATTGCCTCCTTTAAGCTTCGTAACAGAACGAAAAATTCCCGATTAAATTTACAGCAATATGTACGATATATTATGAAAAATTTATTCGGATGCTAAAATTTCGATGTCCGATTGAAATACTTAGTATAGTATCAAACACAGCTTTCTTAGTAAGCGGCATACACACGCACATACATACATATATGCAAAACTAACAGCCGCATCAGTGATTTTGTTTTAACTGCCTGGAACCTCACTCTGTGCTTGTATATGTACTATGGTATAAGAGTAGGGGAGAACCCGAGTGAAAACTAACTATTAAATATAAACTTTGTAGACGAGGATGAATTTCGTATTCATTTGCTTAGTCACACCCACATTGTGTACAGCTTGTTGTCGCTCATAATGATTTCTGGAGCGATGTGGTCTTTGTTGTTTTTGTTACAAGTGCATGAAATCAAATAATTGTAAGGCATTTAGCATGGCAAACACATGTTCCTTCTAGTCTGTGTTTATTTCACACAGATTCACACAGATTCACACACTTGGGAATTCTGAAAATTTATACAATTTGATAAGATGCATTGGAAACAGTCAAAGGAATCACTACAAGGAAGCGGGGCATGTATCCCACCTAAAATCCTGGCCAAATACCGTAAGCAAATATGCCATATACTGGCACAAATCTGTGTACATATTTACAGGTAAATAAATATTTGGTCCAATTTCACATAAACCTTCACACATTCAGCTCACAGGCCCATCAGTAACCGTAAAATTGATTTTCACTTGTCTTGTCAGCATTCTTCCATTTAATTTGCCAGTAAATTGGATCACCACGCACTCATATGCATAGCTCAGAGGATTCCCATTGTCCCACATTCATCCTAGAAGCTGCAACCGAAGGAAAAATATAGCAACATATATGAGAGAACATATTTGATCTCACAGCGATTTTTGGAAAAATCATTTTAGAAGTAAATGCTGCTTGATTCGCCCTTAAGGGCTTACTCTGGTTTATTCATATTTTGAATCACCATTTAAAACGCTCCAGATATCGCAGCCGAAGTTTGGTTTTAATTGCTTAATTAAATTCCAGTTAGCTTTCCTCTTTTACAGTTTTTTCATGTTTCCCGAACAGCTGCTCTACTCAACTGCAACTGTATGGAAAATATTTCGCAACATGTGTGAGATCATAAATATTCAATAGCATCTACATATGGTCATGTATGTATGTGTGTGAGTACTTACCGATTCGCGCTTCCGTGTTAGCCAACAGCAGCGGCAGAGCGAGGAGAGCCAGGCGGAGGGCGCTAAAATATGTCCAAATGCACTTTTTCGCAGCCATTTTATTATTGTTGTTGTTGTTGTTCGGTTATTTGTCGGCCTTGTCGGTTTCAATTGCACCGGAAGTGCAAAAGTATCTATTTTAGGGATTTTAAATTAAACACACATACATTTGCACATATATCTATATATGTATTATTAATTCACTAGATGCTTGGATTTATTATTGAACGCTGGCGAATTACACTTCAATCGCTACAATAATGTTATGAATTTTTCAACCGAAGTCAACTCACATGCACACATGCTTATGTTTATGACTGAGTATAAGGCAGATACTTAAAAACGGTGGCGCTGCAGGCTCTAAACCGGATTTAGTTTCAACTTTGTTTTCTCATATTACTCGCATATATGTGCGTGTTAATTTTATTTTATTTGACTCCGACGTAAACATATTGTTGTCCGTTTATTTAGGTGATAGTCGAGGGTTTTAGCTCCTGCTCGTGCCCACACCTGCAATTGCAGAGAAATCAAAATTAAACAAATTCTGGATTGTTAAACTGGAGTGTGTGTGTATGTATGGGTGTAGTTTTATTTTTATTACCAGTCCTCTGAGTTGTGGGTTGTGTATGTGTGCCTTTTCATAAGTTATATTGTTTAGATTTTACGCGTCAAGCATTTGTATTATTCTCGTGTAATTTTTATGCATAAACTGACTTACAAATCCTCCACTTTTGCTCTGGTACGCTCCCAAAAATGTTTGCGTTTGCATTGATTTTATTTCGCTTTCCTATTAATTTCGTACGAAGAAACTTATTAGCATATTAGAAGAAATTTCAAATTTGAACGCAGTTGCATTGTTTTGCCTTTGCGTTCCGATAGAGAAAAGCTCTCTAAAATTCTAAAATGGCTGTGTAAAGCGGAAGCGCGCTGTTAATTGCCGAGTGGTGATGAAAATTGTATGGTAATAAATAGAAGAGTTCTCAATCTGCAAAGTACTTTCTCTGCATTTCAGAATTTTGGTTAAATGGTGTAGGTATACAGCACTCAAGCCCCACATGCGGATGGATAATTATTTGTAAACACATCCGTGCACGTGGCTTTGTAATCTCTGATGACCTCTTAACATTTGCACCACTTATTTCATTGATCCGCATGCCAGCCGTTCATGTCATTCCGAAGTTTGGACAGCACAGCAAATCAATGCGGCGAAGAAGCAAACGCGTGTGAGAATCATATCTGTTCGCTGGTCGGGACACTTTGTCCTGCTTATGTTGCCAGTCAGCACAATGGTTTCCGTGACCACACAACTTTGCTACAACCATGACTTGTTACCCATCATAGCGAGCTTTCAAGAATTGCCAGGAAGGGGAAAACGCGAGTGAAAAATTCTTTGCTGCATATCGCAACATACCAACTAACGCCCCACAAGCTGCCGCATACCTGTATATGTGTGCGATGGTATGGAAGTAACCACAGTGCGCCCTATACGTGCCACCCAATTCGTTCGGAATTGGAAGTTTGGAGGTTTCAATTTGCCCAAAATTTTCAAAACATCCTTTTAGTTAGCTCCTTCAGTATGCAGTGTTTTCTTTGCCGCATTTTGATCACATTCTATGAGCTTTGGGTTACCTTTTCCGTTTCGCACTTGCTTTCCGCTACCGTCTCAGATGCGTTGCGCAATTGCAACTTCAGCTTCTTGCAACCGCTTACAAGTTGCTTTGGTCTGCTGTCTGTTGTTGTTCCAATGTAATGATTTTTCCGGTTGCTTGCAATCAGACATTTTAGTCAACTAATTGCGAACAGCAGCGCTTGAGGCAGACATCTTATGTACCTGGAAGTAGTTTTCGAACAGAAAATAAATGGGGCAATTAAGTGAAAGGTTGTAGAAATTATTTCAATATGAATGGCTTTCAGAAGTGTTTCAACCCAATTGGATAATGTGCGATGAAACGAGTTATTTTCAATATAAAAAGCCGAGGAACTAAAGCGTAACTCGGGTGTTGAACGAACTTGATGATGATAGAGTTCATATAGCCAGAAGATGGTGGTGCCAGGAACTATTACGCCAAAATTAACCGTTGAATACTTCTAGAATGATGTGTACTCGACTAATTATATCTTTTGACTTCATTTAGATTACAAATAGCACTCATGTGTTGCTGCTTCGTGAACTCTCAAGCTATTTGTAGTTTTATTTTGTCATATATTGCTTTGTCATATATTGTTGGAGACCTGTTTTCAGAAGAGGATTCTCTCGTGCTTTGTTGCCTCTGTTTTTGGTTTTCTTGTTTTTTGTTTTTTTGGCGAGTGCTGGCGATTTAACTCTGCCATAAAGACACTTGCTTAATTTCGGTTATTTGTTTTACCCTTTTTCTTTGCTTTTCTGCCTATATAAAAACATTTATTTTATGGTCCTTGTGTCCTTGTCAGAATGGCTATTTGCACCTTTTGTTTGCCTTAGTGCATATTTTCTCCTCTTTATGGCAGCAGCAAGGGAGCGTTGTAATTGTCTTGTTGCGTTTTGTTACTTTTCCACCATCTGTTCATTATAATTGATTTTACAGTTTTCAGTGGGCCAAGACTAGCGGCTGACATCTTCGCCATCATCTACAGAGGCAGTTCCACCATTTCTGTTGACGTAATCGCACACTTTGGCTCTGAGGAAACGATAATAGCCGATATTGGGCGTGAGTGGGTCATTACCACCAGGATCAAATTGGCGTTCGTCGGCTGCTCGCTCGCCTTCTTAACGCTGCGACCGGGGCAGTAAGCCATGGCTCTTCACTTGTGTCGTTTTAATGTTTATTTGTTTCCTTTTTCGTGGCAATAATGGTAATAATACAATAACAACGACAAGGAAAAGCAATGTGAATGGTCAAATATGCGAGGCATATAACTTTTTATTTGCCTACAATTTTTATTTTTTACTACACTCAAGCGTCTTTCGGCTCTTGGTTCCAGGGCGGGGAAGGTGGGCGCGTGTTTGTGTGTAAACAATGTTACGAAAGTCCCTATTATTTTTATTTGTATTTGGGGAAATTATAAAGGCTCGAAATAGGTCGTTACTTTTTATGACACGAAAATTTCGTATCGAATTATGGCGCTGAGCTGTTTCGTTGTCTAAATAATAAAGCAATTTGTCTTCCTCCAATTGTATTGTCTTCTTTTTGCTTTGTTTTCGGAAGACGATTGTTTACTTGAACTTCTGGCAAACTTTATAGATCGATTTATTTATTGACAAATACCAGGTTTACTTCATCATTAGTTCATGAAGCGAAGTTGAGAATTGAGAGCTGTAAATTTTTCACTTAAGAAAACGAGCTTGTGGAGGTCAACACTAAATTTAGAACAGCACACTGGCATCGATTTTTGCTATTATTCGATTAATAGCGGTAAGCAATTGTGTGAAAAGTTGAGTAACCGGTTTTCAATTACATTCAGAAAGTGTCTATAACTATGTGAATTTATGTGCCTAATCAGTTTTAGTAACTACCGTCTGTTGTTTAACAACACTCTAGCCTCCTTCTATACTCTGTCTAGGGCGAGTTAATTCAATGATGCATGAGCAATCGGTTGAATGGATGCTATTTATATTAAGTATTATTTGTGGAGTGAAGAATATTACCGTTTGGTTTTATGGCGGATTAGTGTGCACCGGGCTCAGTGTATGCATGAGTGTGTGTAAGGAGACAATTTAATTACCCTTGATAGTCTCAGAACAAATCCGAACAACATTTGGCTTTTAATTAATTTAAAAATACTTCCGAAAATAAATATGAATATGACAGACTGTTTAGTAATTTATATATATATTTTTATTCGGACCTGTGGGATGTTATTTGCTATTGCTTATTCCCTCACATTATTTTACTCTTTTGCTGACGTGAGAAAGTCTAGATTTACCAGGGCACCGGTTCACAGGGCTAACATTAAGCTTCACCTTTTTTCAAGTCGAACAGAAAATATTTAATGTTCGTGTTTTCGCAGCGAAAATCGTTAAATTTTCGTTCACTGTTCTTCGCTGCTATTTGTTTTGTAACTGACGTCGCTGCCAACAGCAAATTTCGCTGGATGACGCCGCGCAAGCTAGATAGGTCCCTAATTTATGGCTGCATCACAGCCAGTTCCAGCGCTGAAAACAAAAACACACAGCTGCTGCTGATGCGGCTTTGGTAGTGTAGTCTTATGTTCGCGGCCCCATCTGAAGCACCCGCAGGCAATATTTGTACACCGCTTTGCCGATGGGTGTATGAGGTATGTAGCATTTTTTGTTCCACCGGGTATGCCACACACACTTAAATTGTAAATTTATTCAAGTATGCACACAGCCACACACATACATGTATCTAGGTGTGTTAACATAAGTGTAGATGCATTCTGAAATATGTGTTCACATTTTTCATCACATTCTGGTGCTTCTTCTTCAATCACATATGTTGGATGCTTCCATGTCGTTCAATTATGTCAGTTTTAATAAACATTTCTATGCTGTTGTTTTTCTTGTGAACTACTCATTAATTTGCATACATTAAGGCGCCGATTGCGTTTATTCAAGTGCAAACGCACCGTGGAGATGGAAAAGTGGGGTGCTTGTTGAAGACATCTCTTTTGACTTGGCGTCGATAATTCCGAGAATACCCATCGCTTCTAACGGAATGTATTCTCTACCGTCTTGGTAACATGGAAATGAGTTTGCTTTCTAGAGTTGCTTTCTAGTGGCGCAGTTCAGCAATTTGGTGGCATTTTTGAAAGTCACTTGTAATAAGTCGGTGGATACTTTAGTTGTGTGGTGCGCTACAAAGTTACTAAAATTTGCATTGTGGAGTAAGTTTCTTTTGCATTCTTTGTATTCTATATGATTTATAAACGATCTGTGTTGACCCTCTATAGCTAACTTTTATTTACAAATAGTGTTCACATGATGTGTTTGAGTCTTTCAAAAAAGACGAAAAAGAAATCTTAACAGTGCTTTTGTGCAGCGAAAAAAAATCCAAGAAATGCGATTGCTCAGTAATTATTTGATTGTCTTTGTAGTTCGGTTAAAATTGTCATGCCATGTGTTTAAGGTAGTGTCGTAAGTGCAGATTGATATTAAAGAAATCACTGAAATAGTGGACTCTGAAATGCTCTAAATGCAAGTCTCAATATTCTGATACGGTATTTATGTGAATTTTCGGGAACGAGATATCCGCACTTGCAAGATATTTTTACCCAAAAAGACCACTAATTGTTCCATTCTGGCTCCCAAAACTTAGTTGGTTGCTCTTAAATTGCCCTCTCTTGTCAATAATTGCAATAAGCGGAACAGTGTTTTGGAAATATGTAAGCTAAATTTAAAAGTGTATGTTTGTATACATAGATATTAAGCACTTATTGATCTTTGTTGCATTATTAAGCACTAACGTGAGTACATACTTCAAAAAAATATTTTGATAATGCGGCAATAATTTCAATAATTTAATTTATTACCCAGATTAACAGGGCCTCGCGGACACGTGCAATAATTTCCTCCTAACCGGCTTATATGGGTATATGCAGCATGGCATATTTATATTTGTATGTAAGGGGATATGTTTACTAAAAAACACATACATAACTAGGTGCTTGAAACCTTAAGTCATATCCCGAAAGGACAAAACGATTTAAAACTGTTGATAATTACAAATTGTTCAGCCGAAAAATTCCTAAAAGGGCTCTAAACTATTTTAAAATATTTGTCTGTAGTAAATCAAAATATTTGCGAAGAATTTTCAGAGTTGTGCAGAGTAAGTATTTCCATAATAATTACGTCATTAATAATTTACAAAGGTATTGAGTGAATTGGCCTCTACTCCTTATATTAGTGCGTGTGAATGTGCGCCTTGCGAAGCTTTCTGCATTCGGAAAGTTTAGGAAATGAGTACTCACAAAGACATAACGGCAATATAACAAGCGCTATTGTTATTCAATAATGAAAACACCAACAATAGTGAGCATGAATAGACCCTGAAACAATAACAAACACTCTGCTGCATTCCCCACCCATTTATCATTGTGAACATAACTGACTAAGCTCCGTTTATGTAGCAAATGGTGTAGGTTGTGGACTTTTTGGGCTTTACATCGAATTATTATAAGATTAATAATTTATTATGTTTTAGTAGCAAGCCAAACTTTGCAGCCTAAATCAACAGTGGAAAATTCGAACTTTATCATAACCTCACTTTATCGCCAACACAAGAGGGTGAGCGCTAGGCACAAATGGGTCGCCTCGAATTTTGAAATAATGCAACCTGTCAGCTATTACTAAATTTATAAAGCTTTCGAGTGAATAAATATAAGTTGTTGTGCTACTGAACGAAGGCAAAACATAACTGTGGGAGATCCGCAGCTCTCCGCTAAGCATTGAGAGTTCAGCTTTAGAATATGCACTTTGATGGGGGAAGGCATTTAATAGCCTGCTGTACATACTGAACCTTGAGTAAATTCGATATTTCCTCAAAGATTTATGAATAAAATTCTTGTTAAACATTTTCTCAATAAATTTCACGAAAATATGAAAGTCGTGCAAAACACAAGTGATTATTTCACATAGGGTCTGCAAAAGTGAAAATAGTAAACGCAGAAGGAAGTGGGGAAATTGCGTGAGGAGGTCTAAACCCTAATAACGAATAACTGCGAAGAGCGAGGAGAATTAATGTTTTGTTTTATGGAGAATTCGGCGAAGTCACCTAAATCAAAGTTGGACCATGTGCACGCACACTAGATAAATATATGGTGAATATTCAAGATAAAATTTGAGTAAAGTGGAAGAGCCCAGCGACGGTTTTAATTATCCACACGATGTGCCCTCTGGTTGAGTTATGTATTTAATTGTCGCTTAACGGAATTTGAGCACAAAACTTGCTGCTTCACTTCCCCGCTTTAGTTGTTGTTGATTTACTATTCAAACTTTTTCATTATGCGCTCTCCTATAGTCGCTGCCGTATTCGTTTACTGTGTCAAGGAATTGTTGCACTGCAGTTAAGTTTAGGTCAGCATGCATATTTACCCGTATTTCTGGTTATACATATGTATTTGCTGTATGGATGTTTCTGTGAGTTTGAGTATGTCAGTTTGAAAAACGATCCTGCAGTGAAATCAAGCACGTATAACTTTTTCAAGCTTCCTATATAGTTAGTCAAAGGCAGAGAGAAATCGAAGTTCAAGCATTTTCCTATATATTTTGTTGCAAGTGCGGCTTTCACGACAAGGATCTTTAAGTCAAGTTCCTTATCATCATACATATGTATCGGCTATATTCTTTGAGAAACCTTACGAAACTTTTGAATGTGGATTTGAGGATTTTTGCATTTTAGTAATAAATGCATATCGGAAAAATTTAGTGGAGATGCATATCGATATTATGCAGTACGTTGAGTCCAACTTCTACTGCTGACAACTACTCATTCGGTTGATGATTCAAATCCTCGTAAAACCGTTTTGTAGATTTTCCGTTAGAGGTAGTTTGCAGTTGGGCAATGTTAACCTGAATTCACCGGAATTCCTGAATCACCCGGAACCGGCTTAAAATTTTCAAGTCCTTTTAATTTTCGGACATTATCAAAATGCTCAAGACATTTAGAAGGAGGAGCTCATCTAGACGTTCTTTGTTTGCATTAATGACCTACGGATTTGTATTTGGATTATCAATGGCACAAACAGATGAGCAAACTGTCAAAGGCAAGGTCAAATGACAACGTCTATATAACATAGGGTAAGAGTTGTCACCTGTGATTTTGCACTCATATTCATTGACTTAATAAATGCTCACGATCACTTCGTATGTAATTAGTCAAAGTTTTTACAAACGCCTGCGATATTAAAGCGCTCTCGCACTAACAACCACTGCGACAAATTTGCAGGCCAAAATATGCGCAGGTAAATACAAATCGCATCTGACACTGCTACAGTAATACAAGTACGCCGCCAATTATTGTAACATACGGCGCCGAAGAGCGAGAGATGAACGTGCAAACTACTCCACTGATTAGCCGTTATGCGCCGTCGGATGGCGACCAGATGTCTGGAGTCTAACGTCTAGTGTTGATAGTGTTGACTTCTTTCATACTTCCTGTTGTTGTATTTGGCAAAGATGTTTCGATTTTGTTGTTGTCAAATGCCACAGTAGCAAATAATAAAATCAGGCTGAGAATTAATTGCCACAGAAATCAAAAAGTTAGGCGTAAAAGTTTTCAGCCAGCCATTCCTGTTCCGAGAGCAGGCAACATGCTGGAAGCGACAAAAGCAAAGGGGCCATAAACGAAAAAAGTACCATGTTTGGAATCAGTTAGAATGGTGAGGTAATGGCAGCCGGGAGTTAGCGAAATGCCAAATGAATGTTTCGTAATTTATTAACCAATTAAATAGCCATTTTGCTGTAATAATCGAAACTTTTGCGCCAAACAAACTGAACAACACCACTCAAAGCGAGCAAGTCCTTACGGTTCAGCTCGACGGGGGCAGTGTAAATACACCGAGGGACGTGTGCGAAGTTCGCCCGTGTTGTGAGTACGAAAGCGAGGGCGGTCTGAGTGAGCAGCTGCGTAAATTCGCCGCGTGAACGAACGAAAGATTGAGTGTCTGTGGCAGGGCGAGCGGATAGCCTTATGCTCTCAATGTAACGCTCGTACCTATCTATCTATATGTACATACGTACATATGTTTGCCCAAATTGTGCGTAAATTTCGTGAAATTTTAATTATTACGAATGTCTGTAATAAAACTTCATTAAAATAATTTCATAAATCTGCTTGGCATTTGGGTGGCTCGACGCCGCTGGTGACGTGTATTAACGACGTCTGGCACACTCGCGGCTGGCTCTGCTGTGTGCAAAGATGTTATGCGTTTCAAGCTAGATTAAATTTGAATTGAATATTTGAAATTAATGTTGCATGGGGAATGTTAAGCTCTGCGTTTGCCAATGGGTGTGAGCGGAATTTCTTGTTAATTCGAAATATGGTTTCGTTGTCTATGAAACTGTGATTAGAGAAAATTTAAGAGTGCACTATTAAGGCAATTTAAATTAATCTAATAACCGCAACACAATGACTTTATTCTCAGCGGTGGGGATGGAGCGGAAAGGAGAGAAAAGTTTTTCACAATTTACTAAAACAATATGAGCTAATTATCATTTGCTTAATAGGACAATATTCCATAAATTAGCGACATGGATTATAGGAGCGAGTTTACCATATTTTTTGTACCTCGGCACCCCATACCAACGTTTCTTTCCACCTAATTGGCTTTGACACCAACTTGCCAACATTTCATACATATTTAAACAACCGCACAACGGTATCGGCCCTATTAGCGCGCTCTAAAGAGAACCGACTTTATTTAAAAAGCATAATCCAAAAAAGGATAATCAGAACGATAATACACCCTTAAATATACTGAATGCCAATTAATGATCACGCACGTCTGTGCGCAGGCATACGGCGTACCTTTAGCGAGGGATATGTTGTGGAAGTGACTACGACAGCCTTTTTAAAAATTTAACATTTTCACTGACAAAGCGAAAGGCCCACAGGAGTCGCGCCGCAACAAAGGTTTGGCGCTCGACAGTGACCTTTGGTCACTTACATGTGTGTACGTAGTTGGACTCATACATGTAAATATGTCTATTTATAGGCCGACAATGAAGAGTGCGTTTGTGCGCGCCGAAAAGGGACAGGTTAGCGGCAACAAAGCTTTGCCTTTCTCCGTGCCGACTGCTGGGCGGCGGCATACCATAAGACAGCACCCTTTTGCCGCTACTCCTTCTTTATTTCATTTTCAGTTTATTCAGCCTGTTGGTGGACTTTTGCTTACCCGCGCTTTCATACACATACAAAAGCAAATGGAAATGGTGGGCGTCGGAGTCATTTATCTCTTATCTAATAATTTGTTCAATGAACCCTGAAGCTATGTTGGGAATTTGTTTGACTTTGCGCTGTTCACTTCGCCGCTGCTAATGCCTCGACCGCGGTCAGTGCCATAATATTTTTTATACGTTTTTCCAGGATATGCGCCACTCGCCAGGTCCTTTGCTCAATTTGGTTAACTAGCTGGCTGGCATGTAACTGAGTTAATGCATGAACGTGATTCTATGAATTAACATACAGGCACACAAGTAAGTCTTGTAGCCGCGCACTAGGGCTGCACTAATTTTAATTGGCAGAGTATAGAAAGCATAGAGTAGCCAAGCCACATGCAAACCGATTAAATATCACAAAAGTTATAGATTAAACCTCATAATTAGTAAATTTTGGTAGGAATGGAAGTTGAAAAATCGCATAATGAGTGCTCCTGTTTTCCTCAGCGGACGCCAGCCGCCAGTTTCAGGCGCCTCTAAGTTGATCCAAAAAGTACCGCCCTACTGCATGAGCACAGAACTTTTCCTTTAGATAGGCAGGTGCCTTTTTTTAATTTCATACATTTTTCGAGACTAATGAGGGTCGCAGTAATTAGGTGCGAGACAGGGTATTTAAGCGTAAAATTATTCGTTTTCGCTTTTTTTTGTGTAATCAATGGGAAATTTGACCACGTGGGGGTGTGGGTCAAAATTTAAACATACCAATACATTGGCGTGAAATTCACAATAGTCCATATATGTGCGGGTGGGTGTATGCCGTTAATGGCAGATTAGATTTATTAGTAAAATTTTATCAGACGAAAGCAAGGCGCGAGCAAATAGCGTTTGGCAATGTCTGTCCGCCGAATTGCGAGTTAGGCAATTTCATTTGATAATTTTTCATTATATTTCACACATTTTGCCAGACATTTTATTTGACATTTTATTTGACATTTATGCACGGCAGCGGAAAAATCAAGTACAGTTACGACCGTGTTGCCACACCACTGAAATACCAGTTGCGAGTTGACACTTTTTGCGAGCTTTTGTATGACGGGTATTTGCTCCGATAGAGTTTTTTTTAGACATTTCTTTTAGAAACTTAGAATTCGAATGGAAGCTTTCTGGTGCTCTCCCACATTGTTTTTAAAGTATGGCCAGATAAATCGTATTCACCATTCACCATTCATCAACACATGCACAAGGGCCCATCTGAGAGCCTCAAAATCAACGGTTCAAATTCCGCTCTCAATACACTCACTGGCAAACAAAATACTGGGTCAAAGGAGTTAATCCAACGATTAACGGTATGTCCGTTGAAGTACTTAGTGCGGAAATGATTAACTAAAAAGTGCTTTAAATTTATTGATATGCTGTTCCGGAAACATATGTATGTAGTGAGGTTAGACTTAATGGCTTTGAAATAATTAGGAAATTTTAATTGAGTAAATGAACGAACACGTGTGCTTAGTCGTTTGCGCTTTGCGACTACACGATTTTTCAAAAGGATTAAATGCGCAACACTTAATTTAATTAGGGAACCGACAATCGTAAAAGCAATAGTTACGAGCAGGTTACATAAGCGATACAGTTGAACGAAAACAACAACAAACACTAAATCAAAAGTTATAAACGGAAACCAAAATATTATTCAATCTACATTTAATTTCGCAATTTTGCTGTGCAATAAAATTAATGGAGCATTTGTTTAATTCACATTATACACATATACGCACCGACACACATACGCCGTCCTTAGACAAGCGCTGTTTGCATAAAAGAGCAATTAAAATTTTAGATTACCGTTCTCACCATCGATCTATGCATGGGTGAGTATGTGTGCTTGCTTGCGTAAACGTGTTGGAGGAGGGCTAAGTGGGTGGTGGTGGGGCTGGTTTCGGTGACATTACCGAAATTGCACAAAACAAAACCATCGAAATAAAGTCAGAAATGGTGTTTGGTCAAAGCTCGAATATCCACAGACACACATACAAATGCACTTGTACGAAGCTCAAGAGGCTTGATACTGGTGGGAAAAGGGACCGGCTTATGGCCGGTGAGACCACATCAAGTATTGTTTGATTGAGGATGGTCGTTTTGAATTCAGAGGTTGCTTCCTTAAGAGGCTTGGCAATGCGAGTCAACCGCGAGAGCAAACTTTTCACTTGAATCCAACCTTTTTAGATCCACAGAATGTGATTCCGCTTTCACATGCATTTACATAATTGCTGATAGATACAAGCCAGTTTAGGGTTTTCGCTACAATTAATTAAAATAAAATGAATTGTTCAATAAAAGCAAAATGCGAGTCAAATACACTCGCCGCCCACACGACAAGCCTCGGCCAGTGAGGGAGAGGTCAATTTTGTATGTGCAAAGCCACACAGACAAACCAAGCGTCAGCGCACATATCCGACACATCCACACACTCAACCCACACTAGGTTAAGAGTGGTATTTAATAGTGCTCTTTGGTTACAACAACCACCGGCAGCCATAAAACAAAGCTAACAGCAAATCCGCAATGTAATGGCAGCAAATTCATGCGGTTGTATTTTCGGTGTTATTTTGATGAAAATTCAGCCCGCTCGGAGCTCGTGCAGCCGGCGAGTTAGCGAGCTCGGGGCAAAGAGAAAGAGGTTTTTGGGGAGAGGTTGCTTGGTTGCCGGCGTAATCTTTCGCAGCCAAACAATAAAATAAGTAAGTGAACTGTCTCTAAGCAAATGTTATTCGAACATTTCTTTGAGTGGCGGCAAAACTTTCTGCTTCGAACCTTCAACTTTAAACTGCATGCTTGTATTACTTCTAAAGCTCCCCGCATGACTGGGCGTGGCAACAGAATAGCATCCATAGAAGGCAGTTGGTGAACTACTTTTGGCTTTCAGTAGCATTTTCCCTTTGTAGGTTTTATCACACACATACCGCCATAGCTCGGTAGTCTAAATGGGAATTATGCGCTAATTATTTGTGCTCCTGAGTATATTCAAAGTAGGAGGGGTTCCGCTTGAAAGTGCTTCTGCCACCAACTTTGCCAAATAAACATCGCTTTTGTTGTGTGTATTATAATGGAAACGAATTTCAAATCTTTAATACAAATTTAATGCAGTTGAAAGATTTTCCACGGCCGCATCCCTCACTTAAATCTACCAAAAATCAGCGCTTTAAATGCAATTTTATTCAACAGGTAGTTGTAAATGATTTTCAAAATGTCTTTTATTGTTTGTGTACTAGGAATCTTCTGAAGATTTGCGTATGCGAGTTGGTAGCCCCTATAAGTGTTATGTTAGTAAGCAGAGTAAGAAAATTATTCTCAATGTAATTGGCACAAAATTAAAGATCCGATTAAAATAATAATCGATTTTACGATCTTTGGCAAAATCACTTTCTTTTCTGTGGCAAAATTGTACCCGAATTATCTTTTATAGAAAGAGGAAGGTCATTAGTACTTCTACTTAATTTTCTAGAAGTTACATATTTAATATTAAAAGTATTCCTAATAAAGCAAAAGTCTTTTATGAATTCACATAAGCCCATTTCAACAGGATCAGTGGTTCAACGTGACCTGGTCGTGGTATTTGGGCTGACAAACAGCGGTTAGACCTTTAAAAATACAACCGAACATACCCTCGTGCGAGCGAATTTAATGCATCTCTGAAAGCCAAATGTAAACCAGAACAAAGTTCAAGAAGGAATTGATATTTAATTGATCGTTTATAGCATATTGATCAACTTAAAGTTTTTTTGAATTTATGTTTCCATAACTTTCAGCGGCAAACAGCCGCATTTTCTTCATATTTTCTTTCATATTGAGTCATGTTTTTAATGTGCGCAGTAATAGTTGCCTTTCCATCGATAATCGTAAAAGTCAACCGCAAATGAGCTTCTCATTAATTTGGTCTTACTCGGAGTACGGAAGAGCTAATTTTTTCGCTTAACAAGCTTGTACTTTGAATTTGCTTTAATTAGCGGCCAACAACTCGATATGCGCTTGACAGATGTAGTTGGGCATGAAAATCCGATCAGCCGGGAAATACCAATAATTGCTATGCATACATACGGCTAAATGGACACATGCCAATGTGCACATGTTCCGGCAGCAATCAGTGAACTCGTTTCATGTAAATTTCTTCAATTAATGAGGAATTCCGTGATGATATGATTTTTGTATGTGCAACCCAATATCACATCATATTTCTTTGATCTTCGGAGCTCCGCGAATTTACCAATTGCAGTTCCATATCTACGAAAGTATTATCATAATTTATGAGGCAGTCAACTTTCGGATTCTTGGACTAAACGTAGAAAGTGTCTGGTTTTCATTAAAAATTAAAAAGTATGTGTTGTATAAAGAATACGATTAGTGCAATACTTAACTCTAGTTAGTGCCTAAGTCACCTAAAATCGCCTTTAATAGTTAAGAATTTCATTTTTGACTTTACTGATAAATTTCCCTAAATAAATGAAATAGTAAGAAAAGTACTTTTGTGTAAAGGGCGAACAAGTACGGGGAGAGAGTTAATCAGAAAAAAAAACAACGCACGAATATTCATACAAGAATAAGGAGAACGTGTATAGAAAAGTTTCGTGTAAAAAATTTTACTTTCCGTGACTGCGACATACATATGTTTGGTTGTAAGAATAAGCGCGTGTGATAGCGTGAGCATGCGGCTTTTGTGGTTCGGCATCGCTCTTAAATTAAGGCTTGCGTGTTAATCAAAAAAGCATTTCTCAAACGACATTCATGTCCGCACTTCGCTGGAATAAATATTTAATGCATATTTATGTGCGAACACTACGCGCTTATGTGAAATACGGAATTTCTAGGCGAATAACTGATATCAAGTGGAGTGTAAATGAAAATTTTCGTGAGAAAAAATCGATGTTCGTTGAGGCGGCGATAAGATGCCAGCATATGGCTGCGTGCACGACTGGTTGCGAGTGAATATACTTAAAGCTGTGTTTGCCCGTGCGGTTATGTGTGAGCTTGTGAAAAGCAAACGAATGAGGCCAAACCGAATAATTAAATATTTAAAATGTAAAAACCGGTTAAAACCTTTCCTTCGGCCTACGTACGAGCTGCGCTGACGCTCTCAATAGCATGCGAACAATGTTTTGCACTGACACATATGTAGCGAGTGAGCGTGTATGTCGCACAGTTATTCAACTGATATTTTCCGCCAATTTCCACATGCAATGAAAGTGAAGAAAAAACAAAGTCCGCAACACAACATATTATTAAAAACAAGCACAAACGAACACATGCAATTTACAGCCAATTTCAATATATTGTAAATAAATACATGTTATAGTTTACATATATATATCTTCGTGTGTTTATATCAGCATCCAATCTCATCGACATTCACCCGGCTTCATATTAAAAATTGTTTATAAAAGGTCTATGAGGGAACTCGGTCGAAAACAGGGGCTTAAAGAAATTAACTCATTCGCAAGCTAAATAGGCTTCACACAGCACGATGTTCGGAGAAATTTGGATTTGGAGTATATCGGGGATGCCTGGACGTCGTCGTTAGAAAAGTTTGAATTTTCAAAAAAAAAAAAATTCATTTGGTGTGCTTTTACGAACCGGAAATACATTTGGTATTCCATGCCTAACTAGGTGTATATAAGACATTGAGTTGACTCATTAGTGGCACCAAGTACTTAATTTCAGTAAGATATCTCAAAAATTGATATGTTTATTGATTAAATTATTGATTATGTAATTAATAATAAATTGATTATGTACAATATAAAGTCAATCCGAGGGACCGAGATCCCCATGTTCAGAACATATATGGGCTAGAAAAGGCGAGGAGCGTTGCTACATGTCAGAGGAATTAATTACGCCAAGTTTGGTCTTGATAAGATGGAACGGCCCCCTGAATCTTGTAAATTCTGTTATTCTGAACTGAGAGTTAGAGTTAGAGTTAGTGCTAGATTAAGGCTAAGAAGGAATGCTTACTTGGATTAATCCAATTTTCCTTTTTGAATGTTCTACGAATACACGAATTTCTTTATTAAAAGCCCTCTTACATTTTTCAAATATTTGCAGCGCCCTATTTTCGAGATGCAACGCAAAATAAGAAACCATAAAATATGAACAAAAGCCTCTGGCTCAATATCGCTATGCAACAGTGGCTTTCAGCATTCTCTCTCACAATTGTGGCAATTCCCTTTGCTGTTGTTGTAGTTGGCACTCAGTCCGCATGCAGCAGTATTAGCTGTAGCAATAATTTGCAAACACGGCGCGAAAAGTTGGAAACCAGCACATGTACATCGCTATAGAGTTGTTTAAAGTATTTTGAGTGCGCGGCTTATAATATATAATACCTTTTACAGTGAAATAGCATTGAAAATATAAATGAAATGCTGCGCGCACTTGCTCTCCCTTTCATCTAGATTCAACAGAAGCAAACAAAAAGCATAATTTTTTGATTAATTTTATATAACACGCAAACGTTTGCGTAAGCCTTCGCACAAACAACAAGAACAAAAACATAGTTACTTTATATACATATGCATGTTTGGTGTGTGCTTCCACCACTATATAATAAAATAGCTTTTACACAAAGTACTCCGAGCAGAGTTTGCATAAAGTTTGATACACTGTAAACTGTAAATTTCTAAACAAACTTACAACAACAATACGTAAATTGAGAGCCAGCAAAAAAAGGAGGGAGGGTGCTAATCCCAACGCTATTCAATCTCGTGCAATACCGTTAAATTTTTAATTGAAATTGGTAAAAGGGATTTATGCAACATGACAATTTCATAAAATCTTTAATCCGAAGTTTGACTAAAAAATACATAATTAATGAATAAATCTCACACATTTGGCTGGGCACAATTTCCAAAGTGTTATTGTATGAGCTTCACACGTTGAGCTATTATTTGAAGATGAACCTATTCATTGATGAACTCAGTTCATGGTGCCCTGAATATCTTCTATCCTTTCCTAACTTTATATACGCGATCTCGATTTTCTCCTATATTTCGTACAAATTTATGTCGCCATTTTGCATTTACTAAATCTTCGAATAAACTCTGAGTTACTCGTGACCAGCGTATGCTTCGTTTTTTTAACTGCACAACTGCTCTGGAAGTTGCATGTTTGTATGCGAAACGCGCACACACATATATATCTATATACAATCATACGGTGCTTCACGTTTGTCCACTTGGTCAAGCAGTTGGCTAACCAACCAACCAAATAAACGGAGAACACAAAGCGAAGTTCATCCCAACCAACGGAAGAAGCTCCCTCAGTTGCCCAGTGGTGAGCAATGTTCACTGCAACCTTCCGCCGCTAGCTGAAGAACGTATCGCTTGGCTTTGTGGCAAAAAGGAGAAATGTCGTTATAAAAGTTATACGGCAAATATTGCTGGGGTTGACTTCAGATTTCGCGATAAGACAGGTTCAAGTTTCAAAACCGTTCAGCAATACTTATTTGCATAACATAAACACCTCGAGTCGTTTATTATTTATTTTAGTTCCGAATTTGATATTTTTGGAATTTTGCATTTGCTAAAATGAATTGTGAAGTTACAAGCTTTCAAATCTTAGACGCCAAAGCCTTGTATCTCTGTTTAAATGGGCATTTCTTTACATACATATATATATATATATAAGCATCTACCGTACCTAGATTCGTCGGCTTATCTGAGAAAATTTGACCATAGCTTATCGATTGCAACATGAGTGGCAGTGGATGCTGAAGCGGAAGTCAGTTCTGGTCAAAAAGCTTGTACATGGGTATGTAAGATTGTGTAACATATGAGAGGGAAGCTCTCTTGCCGCAAGAAGTACAAACTTCAAGAAAATAAAGTTTGGTTTAAGTTGAACGCTATGGTGGTATTAACAGTCTACAATCTAATACACTGGCGTATATTATACATACAGCCATGGGCACAAATTTAACTAGTACTAATTTAGGTATTTTTAAAACGAATAAATGTCGTAATTTATTTGCTAGCAACTGCTTGTTTTACAACCTCGGCTGAAACGATTTATATAGAACAGACTCCTTTGTAGATTTTAACTAACTGGTTAGAAAGCAATTTGATTATAAGTACCTACGATTTTAGTAAGTTTTTCAGAACTAAATTTAGATTCGAAAAATAAATAAGGATTCAAAGTGGGGTGTTCGTTTTCTACTTTTCATTAAATATTTATCAAAAAGCTTTAGTGAAATATAAAAAGACACACTTTTTGGTTCGAACTTCATATGCATATATACACCAAATACTAACGGTATTCAAAATAAAACTAGGGGGTGGTGTGCAAATGGGTACAAATAGAGCCCGCTCGAAATAAAATATAAAATTGTATTTATATGGCAGTGTTCAAGATTGGCTGGCACGTCACTTAAAGCTCTTTAACTATCGAGTGTAAATAGATAAGTATGTACTACACAAGCACTCAGAATGCATTGATTGGTTGTTTATGCTGCACAAGTAGCTGAAATAGTCAACAGCACTTGCTGCCACTTTCGCCCGCTATAACTAAACAAGTACACATCCCCAATTGATTGGAAGGGAAACTTAAAACAAATGTGGAAAAGTTGCGCATACATACATATGTACATACGTACAACGAATTGTAGCTTGCAACATAAAATTCGGAATTTATCTGAATTATACATTTGGCACCGCATTTTAAGTCACATGACGACAGATACTTCCTTGCATGCTGACCACATATATTCGTTGCACTCCAAAGAACTAGTTATAAACTACTTTCCAACTTGTATGAACCCCAAGCCTGACCACTCAATCGATCGTTTGTTTGTTCTGACGAAACCATAAGGCACTTATTATCCGCGATTCTGTGAGATGACAAATATCGGTAAAAAATATACCAGTTTCATACCAAACAAACAAACAAATAAAAGAAAAAACATTTTTACTTCGATTAGGAAGCAAAAACGCTGATCGAATAAAATGAAATAACTCATTTCCACATCATATCCGGTTCCATATACGCAACAGGAATGACCTTTTGAGGAGTGTCAGTTGTGATTTAGGGCATCCGGCTCTACTCTATAGTACTGTAGTACTGCGGAAGTGGGAACTTTAGCAGCCAAAACTAGTAAGTGAAACTTTACGTGAAGATATAATTAACTCGCATGGCTTCAACTGTCTGAGCGAAGAGCTCAAGGTTCAAGGACAACCCGTTTGATAAAACGTTGCGCTCACTAATTGTGCCAAAAACCAAAATAATTATATAATTAAACTGGTAAGGGCTGGAGAAAGAAGTTTCACTAGTTTTGAAGTAGAATTCGGTACGCTTGTGGTTCTCCTTACCGACTTGCGTATTTGAGGTCTAGGGGAAGAAGCGTTGTGTTAAGAATGTGCTTGTGTGAAAGACGGCGATAAAGCCCTAATAGCTGCGCATACTAATCCGCTAAGCTCAACACGAGGCTCAACTGTCAAACAGTTCACCAGATATACCCAAATTAGTAGGTATGTTTGTAGCGTTGTGTGCATTTGTCGTATGCGCTCCTTCTGTTGTTATCAACATATTTTGTTTGGTTATTGGTCATTTGCAGTTCGCTTCTACATCGCTTTAACGAGTGATTCCTTTTTATGGGAGTTCTCTTTCTTCGCTCTCCTTTGAAACACGCCTTCCTACCGATCCCAAAGCGATTGTCTGCTATTTTCTGTTTTTTCTGTCTTTTCTGCTGTTCGCCCATTTTCATTTCTCTGTGTTTTCCTCTTTTTTTATTTGTTCATTGTTGATTCTACTATTTGTTTTGGCTTCCATAGTTTTGTACTGTTATTGTCGTTCTCGTTGTCAAAATCCTTTGTTGCTCTTTATTCACATGTTTGCCCCAGCTTCATATTCCGAATCGCTTGGGTCCTTCGTTTTCTTAATGTTTGGTATGCAGTCGCCGGCCGAAGGGACGTGGGTAGGTAGTAGGGGCGCTGCGTGGGTCATTCCATGTGAATGAAGGACCATTGCGTAAGGCGGAGTGCTCTCGTCTAGTGCTATGAACAAAGTGTGGGTATGTGTGTGTGTGTGTGTGTGTGTGGCCGTGTGCTGCGTGGGTTATCGCATTAAATTTTCATGATAACTTTTCATTACATACAAATGGAATGTGGCTATTTCCGGTTGACGTATGTTGCCTTTTTTCTGTTACTTATATAACATATTAATAATTGTTTGTTTGTGTTGGTTTCGTCCGCCGTTTGTTCTTATTGTACGCAAGACCTTCCGCTTCGTTTTATTTGTTTGTGTGACTATTTCCGGTAGCCGTCAGCGTTCCAAACTAAAGCCCCACCGTCCCACAAACCTACATAAATGGTTATCCGTGTGCGCATGTGTGTCGTCAAGTAAGCATCCATGCGAAAACGTTAGGAAAGTGTATATGCATACCGCTTGCGAGTGTGTCTTCCATGCTGATGTGTCGCCTGGAATGTCCACTAATCAACACAAATGTGTTTGTGGATATATAAATATACATGTGTAAATAAACACATACCTGTATGAAAGCGCAGTTGTTATTCTTGTGTATGTTTGCACTTCTGTCCTAATGATAATTCATTCCCAATACACTTACGCCCCCACAATCCTCCCTCATGTAAATACTTATGTGAGCATACACACTCACACATTTACGCAATTCGATAACTCCAGCTTAGTCGTGTGTTGGTTTAGTTCTTATTTGGTTGCTGGCAAATGGTTTCGAAATAAAAATTTATGGCTTAGTATTTTTATGCTCCGCACCGTTACCACAGTCCATTTAGTTTGAAATTTGTTGTATGTCGCAAAGTGCTGAAATGCTTCTGTTCGTGTAAAATGGCCATTTGAAATGTGTTCAAGTTAAGCTGTCGTCTGATAAAGTTTATATGAGAGCGTATATAATCACATCGACACTAATGAGACACTGCAGATGCCCTCATCCATTATTGGATTCGTATACGACTCTTATGAACGTTTCTTAATGTCACGACCATCGCAGGGTTTCACTGTATATATTGATTAGAATCTAAGCAATTTTACTGGTCAAGGATTCTATCAGGTCTATGAATTATTTATTATACAATGGAAGGATGGTTGCTTCCCTGAATTGTAGAACAAAAATGTGGCCCGACACAAAGCCACATCTCTCACGCGATCGGTGCCATAAAGAAAAAAGAGAAAGGAGAGAGAGAAAAAGATATGTGATCGCGCTATTTATATTAGAAACTTGCTTTCAATTTCGATAAGATTTTCAAGCCTAGTCTTCTGAAAATACAGGTTTCTGAAAAAGGAATTGAATTACCTTTGCCACATGGAACACTTTGCTATGCCATTTGAAGAAGTGTCTAGCTGCGTTCGAAGAATCGAGCAGAAGAAACACTCAGCAACACCACTACACCTATAAAGTAAGGCGAATATTGGACAGTGGGTCGACATTAAATTTATTTCAGCTCAAAAATATTATTAAACTCTATTGACTTATCTACGAAATAATTCACCTAAGCTCGCTTGCATTACTTAATGCAATCTCCTATAATGTTTTATAAATATTAATTGTTATTAGTTATAAGCAAATTACACAAACTAACGGAATACTAATAGCTGCCACATCAAGCTGAGCCCGCTGACACACGAGCGACACACAGTTTAAAGGGACATTTTGTGTATAGTAAAGGATGCTTGTGTCGAAAGCGAAGCTGTTTTATTCGCCCGAGTATTTCGTTGAGTCATGCCGTCATGCCAAAATTATAACGCCAGTGGCCCTAGCCACTTCAATTACCACTACATGTACTGAAGCTAGCAGGCTGGCCATGCGGCTGGCCGAGTCGGACTTTGTGCGCAACGAAGTGGCTTTAGCTAAAGTTTGCAGCTGATATGAAATTGAACATAATTCAACTTTTCATAACTGTTTGCAAATGCACAGAATGGAGCAGTTTTCTCAAAACCTGTCAGCAACATTATAGTTTTCCCATTTGTTCACACGCTGCAGTGGCATCAACGTAACCACACATGCGTCGCCCATAGAGCTCACATCTACTCGTATATACGCACATATACATTCACACATTGGCGTGGTGTAGTGTATTAACGAAATCGCCTCGACCTAAAAATTCATATTTTGTCAGTTCAGTCAGTCAGTGAAAATGTACCTCATCCAGAGAGTCCCCGAATTTCATGAGATGTATTTTATGGTAGCGCCGATTTCGTCGTAATCGGGGACGTATGTGCTGTAGTCTCCTTTCCTATTTCTTGGTAACCAAGGAATAACGACTATGGCCAAATAGTGAGGTTAAGCCCAAAAATAGGTCGTTCTAATACTTTCGCCAAAACCAATATGTATATTTATGTGTTTGTGCGCATCCATATCCAAATCGTTTCTGCCACACGAACGCTTTTTGCATGGTTATTAAATTCGTAGAAAATTACAGGCTGAGCACGTCCGTGTGTGCGTGTGTATGTGAATTTTAATACTCTTGATTCATAACGCATGACATAAGTTAATTAATTAAATAAATAAATTTTAAAATCATTCGGAGTCTGTGCTTGTAATTTATAACTTGCAATCAAAGCGCCCAAATAAAGAGCTTCTGCAAAAGCTGCGGTTGAAAGCCCGAAAAAACAGGCCACACACACATGCACAAGCAGTGGAAGTGTTGCAACTAGGACAATTAAAATTTGTGCGGTGGCAAATTGACAGAAGTTCCATTTTTCGTTTTTGCCAGTTAACAATTACAGGTAGCTTTCAATTAGAACAAATCTGTACAATATCTCTACCAACTTTATTATGAACACTTTCGTGCTTATAGAAATGTAAATGTCCACCTAAATATAATATTTGCTTGTACATCTTGTTTGCATATGCCTCTTTGTGTATGTGTGTGTGGTGTTGAATATATGTGTGGTGTAGTAGAGTATCCTTTGTTCACACAAACTCCCACAAAAGTCGTTAAATTTTATAAAAGTTGACAAAGTGCCTATAGCTTAGTGTTACACAAGCACAGCATAAATACAAAGGAGAGAAACAGGGCACAAATACTTGTGTGTATGCTTGTGTGTATGTAAACAGCCAGAATTTTGTATTTTTCGCATACTGTTGCCATATTTACTCAGCTGTTTGTGTGCGAATATCTTTTGCATTAGGTTTGAGCTGGCCGCACACAACACTGGTGTGGCCACATGTCCATAGTCCGAGTGAATGTAGTTGAAATGCAAATGGTTGCATATTGTTAGGAGCAAGTTCGTAGCATAAGGATTGTGTTTTATATTTGAAAACAATTTGCTCGAATTGTGTAGTAGAAAAGGGTTAAACTTCTTGTTTACAACCGAACAAAATGTTTTCGCTTTTTATACACAAATGGCCACATACACACACAGCGCACACATATACCTATACAAATATTTATTTATGTGAACGTCAAAAATTTTGGGTCCATTTTTGAGGTTTATAGTGAAAGAAAAATATGCAAATTTGATTGTGACAACTGCATACAGTGGCATCGAAAAGTCATTCACTATTTTTGAGAGAAAACTTTCGGCAACAGAGAACCAGTAGTAGCGAGAGATATAGTTTTTTCTGTTATGGAGTATCCAATAACAAAACTTTCAGTCCTCCCGCAATTTATGACTTCAAATCTGGGCTGTGTGGGCACTCCGTAATGGCAAGCGATGAAAAATCTTCTTATACGAGAATCTGGATCTGCTTTGTCAGAATTAGCTATGAGCTATGTAATTGTCTCATCTCTGCCAGAAAGATCCATGAACTAGAATAATATATTCCTCGACCTTATTTGAGTGTCTTGGAAAATGGGTTAAGCTGCGAGTAGTTTTGGGATATACTGTATGTACAATGACACTGAGAGGCACAAGTGTTGAAAGGATTGTTTTCGTAACTTAAAACAATACAAAGTGTGCAAAAGTTTATTGCAGTTTCTGTATTATTTCCCACTTTCCCACTGAAGCTTTAATTATTATAAGTTTGAGCTTTAAAATGTTGCGAAATGACGAGCAAGTAGCACTTTATAAGTGAAAAATTGTCGCGTTGCTTGCATAACAATTAAGAAAACGAGACGAACGGAGGTTAGACATGAAAGAGAAAGCAAATGGTAAAGCTCATTATGTTGTGGGACACACATAGAGCCTAGAATGTTATATGGCAAATAGGATATTGGAAGATATCCAATTCTTTGAAGATTGGAAGAGTTGAGTTCTCCTCAGTTGGACCCTTTTTTTTTTAGAGAGCCTTAAATTAAATGTGTATTTGTAAGTAGATTGAGTGCTAGGATCCCTTTGTTACTTTCTTTTATGCCAATCTTTCATATAGTATTATTTCACCACATTTTTAAACCTTTTTCAAAATGACCTCATACCGGTTAATTGGTTAACTGACTCACGAACTTTCTTTTTATTATAAGGACCACTTTGCAAAACTGAACTTCAAAGCACCTCCAAGCTGTACAAATGTGATATTTAACGATACGGATATCCGAATCTTCTATTTTGATGTGCGATAAAATTTTTGATAATTTTAAGCCGATAACAGGGCTCATACAATAAACTCTAAGTTCAAACGAGAGAGATTGCATTAGAAGCAACCGAATTGTCTTGCAATAACTGGTAAGGAATTCGAGTCGCCATGAAATCACGAAATGCAGAAGCAATGCGGCAATAAATGAGCAAACCAGTAGAAAATTAATGAACACGGCGAATAAAGCGATGAAGAAACAAAACACAAACTGTGGCGAACGCATTAAAGCCGAACATTTCAAAGCAACAGAAATAAATTATCGTCAACATCTTAGTACCCAATCAATGAGAAATTGCTGTCAGCCAGACACGTCGACACGGCAAATTGTATTGATTTTGGGACAGATGGGCTGGGGGTTAGCAAGAGCCAGTTTATTAGCTAGCCGGGCGTACTCAACGACAAAAATTTCATTATCAGCCGGCGGCGAGCTAACGAAGTGGCGTGTGTGTGCGTCTGTCCGTGTTTAATTTGTTGTGTGGCAAGAAAATGAGGAAGCGAATGGCAGGCGAGAGGTTCGTGACTTTACAGCGGGAGCAGCGATTCAGACGATGCAACAAGTAACAACAGCAACAGCGGCTGCCGGCAGAGCAACACTCACCGATAAGCGCCAATGGGCCAGCAGCAAGTAGTCGCCCGATGGTCATCGGCGTCGTCGCGCCAGTTGCCAATTTACTACATCGCTATAGCACATCTGCTAGCCAAGTGGCTGGGCTAACACCAAGAGCAAACTAATTGCACGGGAAATTTATTAATCGTCGTAAATAGATTATCAATATTTGTGCAAGAAGTGGATCATAAATTGAAACATACAAAATGGTGGTCGATATTAAAATGTGCCGCTTCGAAAACGTGCCTTGGGGGTTTCGTTTGGTCGGCGGTGCTGACTTCGAATTTCCGCTGACGGTCGTTAAGGTTAGTAGACGCTTAGGACACGCAAAATCGGATTTCTGCCCTAAAAATTCTATTTAGTATGAACGCTCCATTGGCCAAGCCAGTGGAGTAGCAGCTTGGCCATTTTTGATTTCGACAATTCCTTCAACAAAGGCAGTACAGCGAAAAATGTGCAAATGAAAAATTTTGTGGTCAAATGAAATTACGTAACTTCAATGAAAAATTCGCTGCTGCGTTGATATGTGATAATGGCGTACTGTATGTGTAAATACGTGCGCGTGTTAGTTGGATGTGTGTGAGGGTGAAGAATTCAACGTTGTTGGCAATAAATGGCAGAAAGCTGCAACTTTTACAACTTTAATGTGAATTTTGCTATAAAGGAAATTATAAAGGACCACTTGCTAGCTAGCATGACGACAAATGGAATAATAATTAAAATGACTTTTCGTTAACATTAACAGGCCATATAATATTTTATTATTATTGCCAATCTACACGCAAGAGTGTGGTGAACGCACACGTACAAACACAAATGCGTTATTATCGCTTCCATGCGCGTGTGTGTACATATGCGTGTTTGAGTGTGTTTGAGTGTGTTTGTGTGTGTTCAACAATACAATAGGATAAGACATGCATGACGTATCTACTTTTAGATACATACATACATAGTTTCAGTTATACAAATGCACGCACGTCGCGCAAAGGATCATGTGGGGCAATGCCGCTGCTATTTAATCAGAAAGTCGGCCAACCATTCACCTCGCTCTCTTTCCAATCTGTCAAACCATCCATCATCACATGGCCATATTGTCAGATAACTTTCGCATGAATGCCCACACTTCTCTCTGCTGTCTCTTATCCACTCATTTGTATTACCTTCTTTGCATTCGTTTGTACTTTTAATTACATACCATAACGGTGAACAGTTACACACACAGTCAAGATAATATGAGAGCAAAATTAAGGCGCGTTGTATCGAATAAAGCGAAATTGAAGAGAAAATGGAACAAGGAAACTTGGAATAAAATCACTTTAATTAAAGAATATGAAATGGGATATGTCCGAATTTGTAAAATATTTCTTCAAGAAAGTAACAGAGTAAAGTACAATGTTCATAAATTTGAAAATTAAATATTATGGAAATCCCAACATTTCCGTAAAAGTTATAGTGAATTCGCCAAAAACGCTCACGATTTAGCTGCGCTTAAATTAAATTCCTATTCAATTAAAATTAAGTAGGCTTCCTCTCATCCGTCTTGCACTTAAGGAGCTTTTCATGTCGCTTGCGGTGACGGTTAACTCCATATGGGTATTTATCAGCTATGTTTGTATGATTGAGGGGTGGTTCCTAAGTAAAATTTGCCACAATTTAATTGGAGCTGGAAAAGGTGAGACGAAATTTGTGTGCTTTTACAGCCCTGCAAGCTAGTACATGTCTTGGCGAATTTCTCTGAGAGCTCACTTCAGTGTCGTTCACCATTTTATCACTCATTGGTTTGCTATAAATTGCGAGTTTCTTTTGTCCCGTTGCGCGTTTGCATTCTTCACATTTTATTGCCACACTTCTGTGTACGCACATTTTCATTGCTTCTCTCGCGTGCTTCTTGTCAAGCGCTAGCGGCATCGAGGTGAGCGCTTTACCGTTGCTGCCCCGTGTCGCACGCAATCGCTGAGCCGACAACTGTCAATCGAGTAACGCACAATACTTCAATGTCTAGCCAGACAAGCAAATATACATAAAGGAAATCACAAAGGAAGGAGCATTTCCATTCAATGCCGCCATGAGGCAGTGGAAGGGGCGAAGCGATAACGCAAACAAATGAGGCTGTCGCATTCGCTGTCACGCACTGTCCGGGGGGCCCAATGTGGGCATGTGAAAAAGTTCATTGCCGAAATTAACTCACTGACCAAGCAAACAGTTCGCCACTTGACTCATTGCGGCGAATGTACGAAAGGGAATTTAATGGTGTTATTCCTTTTCATTTTTATTTAATTGTTTGAGTGTTTGTTTGTGTTGGACCCTTGCCTGGTGTTTGATTTTCACATATTTCGTATTACTTCTTCATTAATTTAGGTCAACGAGGGCAGTATTGCCGAGGAGGCCGGTTTGCGTGAAGGTGACGTCATTGTACGCATTAACGACACTGCCATCTCGCCACTGACACATGACGAGGCGGACAAAGTAATTAGACACTGTGGCAATGTGTTCTATGTCGGGGTTCAACGGTAAATGGATAGTATAAAATCTATGTGGTGGGTTGAAGGGTGTTTAAATTTTAATGATTTTTATACTGCAGTGAGGGCGAAGAGGAATTGGTGCCGAAAATGTTCCCTGTTTATGGAAGCGAACACCCCACTACGCCACAAACTTTCATTGATGGGAATGGACGTAAGAGCCCTATACCTCGTCAGTTGGAAGCTGAGACAGAGCCAAAAACAGAGATTTTACCTGAGCTCCCAGAACGTCCATCGTCGGTCCTTTCAGAACAAACAGAAATCAAGTTAGTTGAAGAAGAAATCGCTGCTGTACTTTCAGGTGAATCGGAGGTCCTTACGGACCACAACGTCCTGGGGTTCGTTTCGTTTGCAATACACGCATGATGAGAAATAGAGCTTGTTTGTTAATCTTTATTATATTAGCGTAAATTTCTATAGACTCTTCCCCAAACCTGGTGTTTGTATGACCAGCGATGTGTTGCGAACCCTCAACGAAGACGTAACCAAAACGAGAGCTGAGAAAGACAAAGAAAACAAAAAGTGGTCAACGTTTCTGATGAAACCTGATCGTCCTATACCGAAGAGTAAGGAACAAATCGAGGCAGAGCGCAGAGCCGCCAACGCATACAAGGTTAAGATTGTTAAATCAGCTCCAAAATCGCGTTCAGTATCACCGATGGTAAAAAGCTAAGCTAAAACTAAAAAACCCAATATATAATAAAAATTTAATTTAATGAACTTCAATTTATAGCCGCGTCCAATCGAACCATCGATAGAGCCGGTTGATCCAACAGTGCCAGTAGAAAGTAAACAACTGTCACCTTCAAAGGTTGAGGAAATTGAAGAACCTCCACCAACCGATAGCGAACTACCCAATTTGGAGGATGTAAAAATTATAATCGAACCACCAGCTGAGGACAAGGCTGAGGACAAAGAAATTCAGCAAATGAAGACGGTTGACAAGCTAACACCGACTGGCGATAACCAAGCAGAAAATGAGGAGGAAAGGCGAAGCAATAACGGGGAAATATCATCAACAAACGAGGTGGCACAAATATTAGAAGGAAAAGCTGAAGAGTCTATAACAGTAAAAGATGTTACAGCAACACAAGAAGCTTCTATTGAACATAATGACTCCATACCCAAACGTGAAAAGTCCGAAGAGGAACTTGCCCTCGAGCGTCAACTGGCCGATGTGCAACGCCAATTAGCTGCACTTTCTTCCCTGCCCTCCACGATACAATCCACCCTCGACGCAGTCACAAAGCAGTTGGCAACACTCCTACCAGCCTTCCAGTTGCAGACCACAATTCCGCCATCGCTGGCTCCCGCTCCAGCTGCATCTGAGACGCGCTCTATTAATCTAGAAAAGATAGATGAAGGCGCAGAATTGACCAAAAGGGAAGAAAGTAGGTTATTTTTGTGGGTAGTTAATGTTATTTTAATATGCATAGTAGGAAGCATTATTAAAACAATGGTCTTCCTCTATTTACAGCACAGGAGCCTGACTCCAGGTACAATCAGGATGGTTCAGGAGTTACTGAGAATGTTGCTGTAGTTACAGAGGAGGTCAAAGAAACAGTTGAAACCAATGATGCCACCTCGAACCCAGCGAAGATCCAGGAGGCAAAACAAAATAAAGAAGAAACGCAGCAAATGGAGGATGAGCAGAATGTGAAAAAACAAAAGGTTAGTAACAAAACATTTTATCGAAGAATAGAATAGAAGAATAGAACCTAGTTACACAAAATACTCGCCAATTTAGAAATTCAAGTTGCAAAATATATTAATGCTTTTAGTGGGGCCATGATTTAACAAATGGATTAAGATATGCGCTAGCAATTAAAAGGCTTCATGAAAACCTCCATTAGTGCCGGTCTCGAATTTTGGAAGATGTTTATAGTCAAATATAACAACCTTAGCTTATCCTTTCTCCTATTTTCTATCATCTAAAGATATAACTTTGTTATTATTCTCACCTCTTGATTTTCCGGCAAAAGCTCAGGGAAGATATAATTCAAATAATCACATGAACCAATCTAATTACTTAACCTTAAAAATTTTCAAATATCTTATTATCCACTAAATAATAGCCCTATTTAAAGCTTTTGGTCTTTTACAGCGGCAAACAGTACGCTTTGAATTATGAAGATGAGAATTTAAGCAAGAGCGTGCTTTAACAAAATCGGCAGCTTCTCAAAATCCAACTGATTTATCAAAAGTTTATAATTTTTAGCAAAAAGATACTTTCCGCAAACAAAAATACATACTCACTTTAATTAAACAGAAAACCGACTACAGCTTTCGTTTTCCTCCGCATGATATGTACTCACAAAGAAAAAGTAAATCTTAAAATAGCCGTTATATTATCTCATGAGAATTACCGAATGCCATTAACTTCTCCACACTCGTACACATATCTATAACCAAAATCCGCTTTATGTATAATTGTTTGAGTTTGAAATGACCGTAAATTACATGAAACTGGCCTCGAAACTGGCAGCGCAACGATGTCATCGAGGAACTTGAAGAGCAGTTGGAGCGCAAAAACAATCCTCGTCGCTCAAAACGTGCCTTTGGCCCATTAACACCATCCTCCGAGCGGCCTCTTGTATTGCCCGGCGGCAGGCGCTGGTATCGACCCAAGGATGCTTACAACGATGAATTCATAGCGGAAACCTTAAGCGCACAAGCAGAACTTATAACTGGCACCACATTGGGGTAACTATATTAAATACCTATGCACCTAAATTAAGTTCGTTTTTTTTCCTTTTCGTGAGCGCAGTCATATTCACCTAACACATTTTTAAACCAGCTGCCTCAATGATCAAGACAAATATATAATCACATTTAGGGAGCTTCTACCAAAACTAAACGATATTTGGAAGCTGAAACCCTTAAAACGAGAGAAAGAAATTAAGGGATTATTGCACTCGAACTTTTTCATCCTCTGCAGGGGTATTAGAGTATATTTAGTTGTTGTCTGAGTAATAACCTCTTCGGCATTATACGAAATATAATTTTTATATGATAACAAATAATTAGAATGAAAGCATTAAGATGTATTTTGAAGAATACTGGAAGATTTCAAAAATCATCTTGATCTAAGTTTTAAGATCTAAGTCTGAGAAGTTAAGAGAATGAAACGCAAAAGCTTGATTCCTTTAGTACGAAAGTAAAAAGAAAATATTTAATGCAAGGTTTTAAAATACTGGTCAAACTCTGGTCGAAAATATGTTTATACTCTACCTTTTATAGTAAAATTTAATAGTACAAGGCATGTAATAAAAAATTATAATTAGGACTAATTCAAAAACATTTCCTGAGTTTTTCCTGAAATTGAATTATAAATAAATTTTATTAGTTAACATGGTATACTTAGGGTAGTATTTGGTTTAATAGCTTTGAATGCGATGGAGCCAAGCACGATCACGACTCAGATAAAGTTTAAAATTAAAGTACAGGCTAACCACATATTGAGCTGAATTTAATATTGCTATGAGTTCGGTACTATGGAGCTATATAATACAGTTTCATTGCTAGTTTTCAAATGATTTTGTGAACTTAATAATTTTTGTAATAATATGTAATATTTGCACACTTATTTTTATTAATAACTGTTTTTGCATATCCTTGTTTTCATTGACGGCAACATCTACAACCGGCACTAACTACATAATCATATTTGTGCGCACATTCCATCACATCTGCACTCATCGGCACTCATCGGCATTCACATAAATATTACCATCGAAGTTGCGCATTTGAAAGTCCATTGCTTGGCTACGATCCAAGGTATGCATGGAATGATTTATGTGGACAGACATACATCTATCATTTACAATATATAATATTAATTTATTCACATTTTTTTTTCGTTTGTGTATGTATGTGTGTGTGTGTGTATGGATATGAGAGCACTGTACCTAGGGTACCCTAAGTAAGACTCCCCTCCCTTCGAGCCACCCATCAATTTGCGAATATTCATATGGCATTTAGTGAAAGGTGGCGCTCACAACGAATTATTCATATCCACAACCCATTAGATTTGCAAATTGTATATGTGATATCATTTTCCGTTCAATTTACTTTGGACTCATATCCATTTTCACCTTCATTATTCCACGTATTGTACAGCCTTTCACAAGAATATTAGCCAATTTTTTAATAGCAGCAACAATTACTCATTTATTTGCCACTGAAGATTGAAGGAAATGTAGTTTCATCAGATTTTGAATAGAACCGTGTAAAGTTTTTTTTCATTCCTATAGTTCATATTTATTCATCCGAAGTTTAAATTGGCACTTTCTGTTTATCTAGTTGAATTAAAGGAAATTCATTTTGCTATTTTGTTAAGGAAAGAAAACTGCTAACTTTTAATTGGCAAAGTGCTGCACAAGGATTGCAACTCAATATCCGTCGGCTGCTTTCATTATGGGCTTGCATACATAGATCTCCACATATGCAAGTTCATGCACACCTTGCGAAGGCCTTCAATGCGTTGGAACTTCATTTAACATATTTATTGGGCATGCGCGTTACCAAGAAATAATAAGAATATACGAGTATACATGGGAATGAATAGGATAATCTTTCATTATTTTATGTTTTTCCAGGAGAATAGTTCATTTGAAGAGTAAATCGAATATAATTTGTAATGGTAGATCAATTAACATCCCAGTGATTACCCCGTTTGGGGAATAGGTTATCGTGTTTGAAATAAATATCCGCACAAAACATGAAATCAGCGTGGAAAAGAAGTAAATTTGTAAAGTTATTAGTCAATAGTAAGCACTTTTGCCATTTTCTAGCCATTGAGGTGAAATTAGGAAAGACTATTTTAATTGCCGTGAATGAGAAATATATCGAGTTTCAATAAAGTTAATAATCTTTTAATTTAAGGAAAAACTAATTCGTTATCACCATTCTGAATGCCCGTCGTAGACGGTTCCACTAAAATAATACTCCAGGTGGGCTAGTTGATGCTGGGCCCTTACAGCAAATGAAAGGTTTGCACTAATTACCACTCAATAATATATTTTTCTTGTTGTTGTTGTTGCCTTACTATAAATTGAAAAACTTTAGGCATGTGTTAGAAAACATGGCAGCTGTCTGCTTTCCAGGTAATCAGCTATTTAAAGTTATTTTATAAAGTGGAAATGAAACCTGTACGACTTTGTTTTTAATGGATACAATATTGAATAAGAGTTAGTACAGTTTGAACTGCTTTTTCAATAATTCACATAAAGAAATGGCACTCTGCCACTCACGAATTATATGTAAATCCAAACACTGCACAGCCATCGGTACAATAAATACAAGTCATACTCATGCGCAGCATCATTACAGAAAATAGTGATGAACAATCAATTGCACTTCAATCAAATTTTCATTCATGTGCTTTAGTGTTTGTTCAGTGCTTTTTCTCCCTTCGCCTCGTGTTGCTCATATCTAGCTTCGGCGGTCGGGTCAGTGCAATGTTAGACCATCTGAACTGCTGACTGGCAGTTTGAAGTCCCTGTTCACCAAGCAATTTATTTTATTTCATTCAACATTCAATAGTTTTTATCGACATGCTTTTCATTTTACTCATACTTTTTCCACTCCACCATTTCATCATTTCACCTTTTTTTTGCCGTTTTTCCTCATTTCTATTATGTCTGTACAATTGCTACAACTATTACATAGCTTTTAAACAACTTGCTTCATGTTGAAAATAATTTCTCTTTGTGCTCTATTTTATTTTATTTATTTCGTGTTCGTGTTTTTTCTACTGCGCTCGGCGTATGTCGGCGCATGTCGGCGCGTGTCGGCCACCACAATTCACACACATACAGAGTCAACTTCATGAAGTATCAAAAGCCTGAAAGGAAAATCGACTTGAATAGAAGTGAAGTTTACAAAGTAATTCATCACTTGGACCGACAGCCAGTGCGCGGCATTGAAGTTCGGCCACCCGTGGTGCCGGCTGAAGTGGATATAAGAAAGGTGGCGTTGCAGCCGTAACCTGTCGCACTCGGCGGCGGAACTCCAGCGCAAATGTACGCATGCTAATATCAAAACCATGTTCCCGCTGAACTCAACAACTGCGGCGGGAGGCACAAGGGAGCCGCAAACCACAAGCTTATGCCTGCTCCAAACCGCCGACCAACCAGCCGACTGGAAACCTCAAATAACAAGATGCCCTCTGCGTTCTGCGCCAATGCAGATTTCTAATTCAGCTTTTATGGAGACTTTCTATACGCTGGCATTATATACATACATATATATATTTAATATTTTAATGTAAAGTTTTTCTGATTTTAATTCGTTTCCCATTCGCTTGCGACAAGCAAAAGTAAGCAGCATTGTAATAAATCAAAATTATATACATACTCACCTACGCGTTTTTTTCTGTGCGACTGAGGGATTCAAAAAATAGACGACGAGAAACAGCAATGAACTTGCTACGCACAGTTCTGTTGGCTTTCTGGTGGAATGTTGAAATGAGTGTTGTGTAACAATAGGAATAGAAGGGGTATATTTAGTTAATAATATTTTATGCAAGTGGAGAGAATAGTTCCAGCGGTGGTCAAGGAGACATTACACTGAAGTGATCTTTACGTTTGTGCCTGAACCTTCATGCTGGATGAAATGTAGTAAAAATCTTGTAGCACCAAATATGAATAACGGTAGCACACCACTCGTGGTTAAGGCAACAAACAAGGAGAGTAACCATGCGGCAGCGAAAGATGAGAATGTCAATAATTTAAGTTTACATGCAATTGACACAACAATAATGCCACTCCAACAAGTTGCATATGGGCATCCAGTAGCTTATTATGTACCAAAGTTATTGGCAACTGGCGAAACTCAATGCCACTTTGCTTGCGCCAGTCAATCAGCGAATAATCAACAGCAGCAACAACAACAGCAACTTTTCGCATTTGACATCTGCACTTGTTGGCAGCACCAATTGCATTGACAATCGACATTTGTGAATTTGAATGCGATTACGATACGAATGCGATTGTGGCAGAGAACGCAATCGCAATCGCAATCCCAATCGTAATAATAACAACAATAAACATACATGTGAGTGGCGGCTATGCGGAGGCAGTGTGTTTGATTTGATTGACTGCCAACCGCCAAATGCTGCCAATCGTTGCCAACTGCCAAATTCATTGTCAACAAGTTCCCTTTTTCGGCACAAACCGAAATACGGCTCTATGTGCCCATCCTGTATATATTTCTGCGTAAGATATTTCTCCGTTCCCTGTAGGTTCCCTGTAGGGAAATACATTGGTTTAGAGCTGGTTGGTTCTCTTGCAACAGACAGCGTAACCAATGGGCCTTAATGGTAATCCACACGAGCAACTGGCGAAGTTAAGATCGCAATACTCTAGAAAGTGTAAATTCTTTATCTCTACAGTTCTTTTTTATAGTTCCAAACTAGGGCGAAGTGGTCGGAAATGCTCCAATCAACGATTAGAAATGAAAATCTAATACATTCTTTCGCTCAGACGACACCAGCGAAGTATCTGATAGGTTATGCTCGTACTAGAGACAATTATCATATCTCATTATTTAATTAATCTAATCTGTTCAATTTTATAATTCGCGCTTATTTAATACTTAAGAAACTTAGAATCCTGCCCAAATGTGTCTCGAGCCTAAAACAGTCTCAATTCGAAGCAGAAGCCGGTTCACCTCCGGCGGTATGCGCGAGTGAAGAAACTTAGCATAGGATATTTTTGGAGTTCTAATTGCTGAACTACAGTCAGGTTTTGGCAGTTCGCGTTTTCCTTCGAAGACTTCATATATGTTTAGATATGTGTATGTTTAAGGCGATGCGAGTTCACCATTGTCAATTCCATTTCAATTTTGCCGATAATCACATATAACACACAAAATTTCAAAAATGCCAGAAATGATAAATATATCATAACTATATTGTTGGAAATTTGAAGTTATGTAGGCATGTGGGGCAAATATTGAGATTTGCTTTAGATATCTCGAGGAACTCGTCTAAGTCGTCTACATTAACAATGCAAACTCTTGCGGAGATGTTGGTTTCTAAATATAATTTATGAGTGCTTTAATTTGCTTATATTTAAGTATACTGCATTAATATGTTTGAAACTTGATTTATTAATATTTATTTTATTTGGGCTGTTCAAACAGAGCTCTTGAGATACAACAGCGAGAAATTTAATATAATGATAATAAAATAATCTAGTAATAAAAATGCTTCAAATTCGAAAATTCAAAATACCTTCTGAAAATATTGCTGCCGAAAATCAATGGAGAAAGCAAACCGAACTGGTGTGTTCTTAAAAAAAAGTGGTTCTACTAGTTCCATATACTAAACATTAGGTGCAGAAGCGAGGCGATTGGAGAGGATAAGAAAAAATATCTATCAAATAATCAGCGAAAACATCCCGACGCGGACACTCATGTCACAATAAAATAGTTGCAGACAGAAAATCGGTGCATTTGGCATTTAGCCCTATTCCGAACCCCACAAAACACTAATCAAGAAAAACGAAACCTGCTTACTTTTGGAATTACGTCATTGCTTCCTAAGTCCAAAAAATAGTCATTGTTGAGATTATTAAATTCCTAAATAATAACTTGTAAAGTATCGAAAATCGGTTGGTAACTATAACATAACACAACTATAAACACAAATTTTCGCAAGCATAGTTTCCCTAGCGCAAAAAAGTGACACGAAGTTAGCAAACCTGCAAGAAAAAGCAACCAAGCTTCGATGTAATTTGTCTGGTTCTCCAAACGAAATTCTGCTTAAAAGCGTCTTTGGTACCAACTCGACAAGCGTGTCAATATATGCCACTGCAAGTAAATATGTACTCGTATGAACATGGGAATTCAGTAGAGCTTACTTTGTAGGATGAAGTGCGTTTGTTCCTGGGAACATGTGTGCGGTTCTGCACCGCAGTGTTGGCCAAAATAACATGGGCCACACAAGGTGCCACTTCCTAGGACCCTCGTCATTTTCAGACCATCACGGCGCCAAAAGCTTCTTGTTCAATGCAGCTAAATAGCCGCAGTGTGCGAGTGTTGATATGTCCTGCTCCGGCAGTACTTGCTTCGCCCCATGGTTAGCTGGGCTCGTTACAGTTGCAGCTGTGCCTCTCTTGATTCCTGAACTCATTTTACGACCGCCAAGTGTGAAAGTAGCCGTTTTCTGACCATTGAGGGCGACGAGCACCACTTACGTATATTCCATAAATTGAAACTTTTAAGTTTGAAATTTGAAACAAAAAGGTCCAAACGCCACACCACAGCTATGTTCATATACTGTATATAAATAACGGTGCAATACGTAGGTGAGTGTATATATTCAATTACGGCTGCCTTTAAGCACAGATGCATAAAGTCTTACTTGGATCTTTGCCGCACTTATGGACTGCACGTTGCATTTGTGTGTGTCTGTGTCTTGTGTCTCTGTGCTTGTGTGTCTGCCAAATAATATAACTTCAGCCATGAATAAAATAATAACTTAGGTGTTCGGTTCTTATCGGATTAGGGAGCAAAGTAAAAACAAGTGTGTGTTTGCGTACTTCTTTCAAATTGCTTTCAACTTCAGCGCGTTGCCGTAAATTGTGCGCTAAGCCGATACAGAGCCATTCAAATACAAATACAAATACAAGTATGCATGTGTAAATTTGTGTTCAGGTTTTGCAAGAGATGTTTGCTTTTGTTTATCTCGTTTAAAGTTCAGAAAAGAAAAAGTGATTCTCCGAACTTATACTCTAATACAAATGATGTGGCATATATTTATGCAACACGATACCGCATTCCGACGACAAATTCTATACCATGCAGTGCCAAAAACCCACCCCTGTGGGCTACAAATGCTACGAACATATTCATTTGCTTTCTTAGCCATTTACATACTCGTAGCTCCAATTTCGATTTTCGGTTCAGAAAAACAGCATTGTTGCAATGTTGCAATGTTGCAATGTTGCATGATAGCAGTAATGCCTTATGCACTTTACATAAAGTTTACTCTTTGCTTCCTCTTCACTTCTCGTTTCACTTCACGTTTATATATAATTTTCCTTTTCGATTTTCGCTCTATCTTTTCGGAATAACAACACACATCCGTACACATGCGGTTACCCAGCTCACATTTCCCAAGGGTATTATTGTTGTTTCCAACCAGCTGTAACGACTGAGCGAGTTGCGTACGCTATGGGTCGCTATCGGTCCAGTTCGCTCGATTTTGCATTGTCGAAAATTTCGGTGCGGCGTATAAAGCTGACATACAAAGGTCCCACAGAATGAACATTAATTTTGGTCCACTTTTGAACTTCGCTCAACTGTTGTAGAAGCCTTGAAGTAGTCATACGAATATGCTCGTATGTTTATTAAGAACCTCTGGTCTCTCGAATTATTCTATAAAGTTGGCCGGGCTTACAGAGAACGATTCCATTCGAATTTAACCCCACCGCACTTACTTTGTTATGAACCGTTCTAAATCCGTTCACCATAATATTACACACAATAAATATGACTAAAGGCTTATAAAGGCACACAAATAAATATTTTTATTTGTATTTTTTACTTTGTATTTAAATACCTGGAAGCACAAAGGCTGTAGAATGACCCTGCTGCAAAGCTTGGCCAGTACTCTCCTGCATATTTTATGCGTGACAATTCATTGGCTATAAAAGAGTGTGTATAACGCAAAGTGTAGAAGAAATATCAGACGCCTTCAAAGGCTTACCTACATTCCGTGACCGAATAGGTTCAGCTCCCTGAAAAAATTTAATAAGTTGTACACGAAATATTTCCCGCACTTTTGATAGGAAGTGGAAGTCCTCTGTGTGGAAACCAGTATTTGCAGAGTCCCTCTTCATATATCGTCATCGTAACGAAAGGACTTGAAATGGTTGCGAGCAAGTTTTCTTTCCAGCAGGGCACTTTCTTGCCTGAATACATCTTGGTCAACCAATATGAGTTGATAACATTGTGTATGTAAAAATATATTTACGTTCCTCGTTGCAATCGTTCGAATTAAAATTGAATTTGCTACATTTGTTGTGGAAGAAGCCGAGGAAAAAGTCCAACTTGGGCGCTTCATCGCGTTTGTGGTTTTGTGGTCCATTCGATAATCTTGTGAGAGGTTACAATATGTTGTTTATGTACGAACTTAATCAAAATTGGAAAGCGAAGTAGAGGGGAAAACTATAAGGAAGCTCGAGTTTCAAAGTCTACAGTGCAGACTGGAAACGATTAGCAGCAAACGATGTTTGCGACATTTAAAAATGTTTTTTCGCGGAAACTATTATTCTACTAAATACCAAATCAAAGATGCGTACTGAGACGTTAATGGGTTGACCTCTTTAACAATTTAAAATTAAATACTTGAGTCCAAACATGGTGAATAAACTAAAATCCTGATTTATATTTGTGGTTTCTACTCGAATTCCAGTTAATTTCACAGTTCTACGAGAACTTTATTGAGTAATGAAACAATATTTTTAGAGAAGAAGTCGCAACAAAACTCCAATTGGCGTATATGACAATTGGTAGGAGCTTTACAGCCCAAAGTGGAGAAGGCAGAAAAAGTCATGAAATGCTCAAAAACACAAAATCGAGGAAATCGCCCGCACTCAATAAAGGGCAAAATGCCGTCAGCAATTTGACACCACGTCCGCCAAACATTCAACCAAGAGTCTAGTATGCAGCGACCGGACAAAAAAAGGTAGAAAATGAAATTAGGAAGAATAAAAGACTTAAAAATATTCAAGCTGAGATGCTGTGGAGACGTCGTCAACAACAACTATAACATCAGCAACAACCATGAAAACATCAACAGCCGCAAACTGTAAATCCAATAAAATAGTTTAAGTAACGTTGAATGAGTACGCACGAGTTGCCTCCCATGACCTAATCTCTCTGAAGGCAACGGTAAGCAAGTCGAGTGAATGTGTGAAGTGCTCGTGCTGTTTCGGTTGACGCCGAAAGAATAGGTAGCTGAGGATGTGAGGGGCTTCGGGTGCGTGAGATGAAGTGCGGTTCGTTGTGAGTTGGGCTTTGCGCCTTGCATCTCCTTCGCGTCATGCCTCTTAAACACCTAATGCCCACAAAAGTTAGAACGAAGGCGACGTCGCACACACGTTCGTCAAGCTACGCGACCACAAGAATGAATCTGAAAGTGAATGTTTACGTGCAGCGGGGTGTATGCTCGAACGCACTCGCATGCAGAAACCACAAAACCAACACTCTGCCAGAACAATCACTACCCCACTATCCTGCCGCTTGCCTCCAGCCAGTGCTTAGTTCGCTAACACAACCACAGCAGGCATCCAGGCGTTCAGGCAGCCAGGCAGCCAGGCAGCAGGCAGGCAAAACAAACACATACTTTCGGCTAGTTCGCCTTTGTTATATTGTCTGACTGTATTTTCTGCCTCGGCGGCTACCAAGAGCTTTTTACACTTTGCTGTTGTTTGGAACTGGCACGAGCACCCCTAAATTCACTCATTCGCTCACGCAGACGAGCTGTCATCATTCCAACAAACTGCAGCAGCAATGTGTCAACAGGGGGGCGCTGTTGGATCTGTGTATCACATGTGAAAGAGCGTGTGGAAGTTGCTTAGATTCGCGGGATAAGTCATAGGTGCTGGACGATGCGTTCCACTGCACAGTAAGGCCCAGACTGCAAGTCTAATGCAGTGGATGCCAGACGTTCGTGACTTCAGTTCTTCCTAGGTATGCGGAACCCCCCCCCCGATGAACTTTGTAGATATTCAGTCCCTCAAGCCGTCTCCCGGGAGAAAGAAGAATGTTCGCAAGAGTTAATATCAATACGTGAAGCTAGGTTCCATGTGAGCGTGCTTTTGTTAGTTTCTAAAGCATTTTCAAATCTGATCAAAACGAAGTAGCAAAACTGAACTTCAGAAACTTCTGTATAACTTGTTTGAGTAAAAAACAGAAGTACATGTGACACATATTTATTTAGAAGAGAATGAGAATGGCCACCTAAACTTTGCCGAAACTAAATGTAATTTTTAGAGGTATAGAATTTCCTATAGGGATAGTAGTCAAACCAATATTAGTCAGTCATTTCAAACATTTATACCACTTTACCGTGGTAGAAGACTCCCACCGGAACAACGTTCAAAGACCGTGTAAATTTATTTCAAAAACTCGAACAATCCTGAATACTAGACAGGGATCTGTAATCGAGTCATATTGTTACAGCTTCTGAAAACCCATAGTTACTAAACCGCTCTATATTCCGAAGAAAATTTGCTTCCAGACCTTTTCTAATTTCACGCATCTCAATACAACTTTTAAGCGAGGTGTCGGAACCATTTGCCAAATTACGAAATCTGCGTCCAGGTGGCTAATGAGGACTCCGTTGCACATAAATTTCCCTGAACTTTGACTTTTTGAGCCTATGCTCTGGAAGGCAGAACAACTATATGTATGTATGTACCTAAGCAAGTGCGTGTGCGTAAAAGACGTAACCGAGTTTAGTACCCAGAATTTCATGCCAACTAAGCGTGCAATGTGGCTGCATGCACTTTTTTAGACCCAGTGGAAGTGCGAGCGCGAAAATCAGCAAACGTGGCAAGCTGGTTTTTGTTATTTTATCGTTCTGTTTCGCGCATAGGAAAGCGATCTCCTTTAACGGTCTTACTCAGCCACCTTTTATTGTCGGGAAAGTCATAAAAACAAAGTAATAATCTAGTTCAAGTTAAGAGAATTATTATTATTATTGCAACAAAACAATGTTCCCCTTTTTTCTTTTTATGGAATTGAGCGGAGCTGTGGCCACTCTTTACGCGTTATCACATATTTTTTGAAGTTTTCGCTGATATTTGTTGATATATTTTTTGAATTTCCCAACCTATCCTTTTCAGAACTTTTCGTAATACAACCCGTCCAAAATTGAGAAAAATCTAAATTGTTTTCAGAACTAATTTTACAGCTAACGCTTCAGGTACATGCTAAAATTTCATCTGGCAAAGATTAAGCAAAGTCAGAAATCGGATTGCGTGTATCGGTAACGCTTTGGTACTTAGCAGTTTTTTGATTTTAATAAGGGCATCAGGAATATTCTCTTGGATCCATTCAGCATTGTTGGAAGAAATCTATACTATTTTGTGAGATGTTTTACTCTTTTACTCATACTTTCCATCCATCCATCCATATTTTTGTTTCTATTGTAAATAATGGAGCTTTATCTCTAGACTGCCGTTGCTTCTCTGCGAGTTCTTAAAGAACATTTTTCAGATATTAAAATGTCTGTACTTTTTCACACTGCAGCACAGTTATAATAAAAATTAAATCATTTTGCGATTACATCTATATGCAGTTTTGAATGAAAAGTTATAAAAATAAGCAAAGAAATGTATTTTTATTTTTCATTTTCAAATTGCACTTAATAACTTACTTGCTGCGAGAGAGCCGGAATTCTTCGTCTTCAAATTTAAATGTCGACCAGCGAAATATCTAGGCCACAGTGAATTGAAAAAACCACTTGCTGCGCAAATAATTACTCATTACTGCCAGCGGGGAATCCTGCGTGTGACACATTAATACGGATGGAGAATGTTTTGCGTAACTCACACACATGCGTTCAACACCGCAAATACTTCAGAAGCATAATTAAAGAAATTAAATTCATTAAAGTGATATCTTCACTTGAGTGTGACGTTTACTTATTTTGTACGTGTACTTATGTATATACATATATGCTTACTTATTTATTTATAGAATGATGAAAAACATAAATCCTTATTCAAAGGACGGGGGTAATAGCGTGACACTTCCATGCAGAAAAGAGAAAAAAAACCAAGAATAACTATGCTATCTAGGAGTAATTTATTGTATATGTATGTATATGTATGTATGTATGTATATTATATGTCTGAAACAAACGCACACAACTACAACCAGCGTGCTTGCAATACTTGATGAAGGATACAAAGAATCATCGGGATACACAGTTGAGTGATTGAGTCTACTTCACTATATACATATACATATGTATATATATGTAATCAGAGGCAACATTATATGCCTTTGTAAAGGTTCGACGATTCATTAACAATCATGAAAATTTACAATCATTAAATTTCTATTATGCAAATTTTATCATTTTCATAAATTTGATTGATGATCGTTGACACCAACAACAGTGACAAAAACAATGTAGTAAGAACAAAAGAAAGACAGTCCGTGTAAAGGGTGTTGCAATTGAACTGCCAAGTTTTGTACTTCTCCTTCTTTAATAAGAAACACCCATAATTCCGATTCCTGTCTTATTTACTAAACACCAATTTATTTATTATTTAGACACAGAAATATTATTACAAAGATGTCACATAAATGAGTGAATCGAATTTCCCATTTGATCTTCTCTTTGTCTCTCGTGATTTATTAGGATAACTATGGAGCGCCTGACTAAACACCTTACACACAATTTTAATGCACCCATACACCTAAGCACAACAGCGAATGCAAATGGCTGGGTGCTTCCTTCAAATGCTTTTAAGCACGCTTTCATAGACCTAAATGATACAGCAATAACACAAACATACCTACATACACACACAAAAACTTCCCTTTTCACCTCGCTTAGGCTGCGAGTATTTAATTCTCTTTTGGGATGTTTTTCATTTATAAAATGCCAAACAATCAGTACAATTTAAACGGGCTCATAAATTGTATAAAACCCACATGCGTGCCCGTAAATGCATATATATATATATATATATATATATATATATATGTACATATATTGTTTTCTTTGTATGTATGTGAGCCCATGAGTATGTAAGGTTATGTTAATTTGTAATAGGAAGTGTGTGAAAAAATCAATTTCACGACGGAGCAACTCATACAGTTTCGCTAGTACATTGACAAACTCTGTCACTAGCACAATCTCAGGGGCCTTAAACCTCAGCCGCAACCACAGCCCCAAGCCGCAACTCAAAAAGTTGAAGCAAAAGCTTAAAATCTGAATAAACGACAGCACCGACTAATGTTGGCTGGCAGTTCGGCAAAAAAAAGAAATGGAAAAAAATTAGCGAAAAAACACAGAAGGACCAAAAAATAAACCAAATAAAAAGAACAAGCGAATCAAGAAGAAAAAGTTCGGAAACAACGCAAAGAAGTCAAAGCTGGTTTTGCATATAAATTATCTTGAAAATATTTATTGAGTTGTGCCCGTGCATGCGTGTGTTTGTGCAGCATTTGTATAATAATAAATATCTGTATGTACGCATCTATTTACACCCACCCACACACACACACACACACACATGACATGATGGATATTTGCAGAGATCTACATGCCTATGTTTACTCCACTCACACATTAACTAACACAAGCACACATTGCCTCTATATGTTGTGTTATATGTGTGTGAGTGAGCACATTCCTTACAAAATACAATAATAAATGGGACACGACACAAACGCACATACGTGTAATACATAACAAGGTGGAGCGTAAATCAAGGTGGAACAGATGACAGACAAATAGGGGCGGGATAGAGCATCGGCGTGGCGATAAGAATAGGTGTGTTCACCTGTATTTTCTTACACTCACACACAAATACAATATGTTAATGCATACGTTTATATACAAACACTAATGGCATTGAAGCGCAAAGAAATTGATCGCGTCGAGGGTTCACCAACGTTTAAGCCACCTACAAAGTGATGGTGGAAAAACTGGCATTTATTCCATGGATCCCGAAATTCAAGTACAGTTCTGAAATAAATGCCCATACTGAGCCAGCGGTATTAGTGAGTTTAAAAATACTCATAAAAGTGTGAAATTGGCATTGTAAAACAACTTTTGGTGGCAACGGAATAAATTTTTCTCCTGTATAACAGTTGCTAAGCAATCGAAGACCAATATGTGGCTAAAAAGCAGGAAGACATCCATCATGGGATTCGCGTAAGTCCTTCTTACGAACACGAACACGAGTGTATACATATGTACTGGTGCTAAGCAGTGCCTCACAAGCGACTAAATTCTTACTTGCGGATTCCTTTAAGTAAACACATATATATGTGCGTGTGTATGCGAAATTTGACTTTTATTTATAAGGTTGCAGCCCGCTGTGGGGCGTTGGTCGGCGGCGATATGGCGCACGTCGTGATTTCATAAAATACACACATGGATACAACAGGGATACAAGCTAATAATCATTAATCTTCGGCATTCGGTACACCCGAAAGCGTCCTTGGCGACACCAGCGTGCGCGAGCTGAGACGAAAGTGAAAATAAAACGCGGAGAATAGCTGCAAACAAAGGTATGTAGAGAACAAACAAAACCGCCGATCAAATACCACACTCACCACACTCACCACACTCACCAATCTTGGTACATTTGCGTCTCGAAGAAATAGATCTGCCCTGGGAGGCTTGCAGCACAGGGCAGCAAAAATTCTTTTCCTCTACCCAAATGTTCGCCATTCCTATTCATATATATATATATATGTACGTGTGTCCATGTGTACCATACATGCCTGCACATACATATTTCAAAGTGTGGCAACTCCACATGATGTCGCCTGTGTTAATGGCAATTCTCCCAAGGTTGTTTGCCAACGTATGAAACGCTTGCGCGAGTGCTTGTTTTCCTTTATTGTAGAATATAATTTTGAAACGTTTTAGTTGTCCATTCCTTGGCGCCCTGACAAATGAACGCGACACAACTGCGCCGGACATGTCCCCAAGAAAAAATGAGCATTAGCAAACAATGGATGTAGGAGCATAAGCGCACACACAGAGGCAGTGGTTTTTTGACACTGTGCCCAGCGCCACTGAATTTTGATTCATAAAGAGGCGCCTTCGTACACACGGACAACACATCATCTCACACAGACGAACTTACGTAACTTTTTGTGGTGTGTTCTCGCAGCGGTGACATCTAGGAAATCTGTGAGAAGCAGGTTGCAGCTTCTAAGACTAAGTGGTTGTTAGTTGGGCACTTTGTGGCAGAAACAGCAGGAGCAGCTTAAGCCGGAGTGATGTCCGAGCGGCAGCATGTGTCGCACAAGCCAACAAGAACGATAACGGTCACAGTGGTGGTATACTGCAATCCCTACGAGTTAGCTTAACTCTGTATAAATGAGCCTTTGTACCGTTGTTTCTATTTTTCCTTTGTGAACTGAAGAGAATAATGATTTTTGAAACAATTTCAGCCTTCGCAGGAAGTGCGGAAACATTTAAAGAAACTTCGATTTCTGCAATTTATCGAATTTTTAAATTTACTCAATTGGATTGAGCGGGAAAGTAAGGACCCTGAAATCACAAACTTTTATCACCGAATCACATAATGCTTTTTGCAATATTCTCGCTTAATATATTCGACAAAAAATATTCTTGCTCCCACATTGATATTGTTGTATACAATAACCATGGAGACAGAATTCCTTATATTGGGTATATACAGGGTAAGCGGCCGATCAACCGATTCCATCAACTTTTCATTTAAAACCACATTATATCCCGGAAATAACATCAACTTTGCTCATTAAGATAACTCACATACTGAGTGATATACAATATATAAAGTGAACCAGAGGAACGAAGGTCCCTATATCCCGTATAAGAGGGTCAGGGGAAGGCTTTGACAGATTTCGACAAATTTTGGATCATAGTTACGTACATCAAAGTACTATTAGTTTTATTTTCATATCGCTCTTGATACTTGAGTCATATATTCTAAAGTCAAATAAGCTGAAGCTTTAAGATGTTCAGTCCCACCCGAACTTCCCTACTTTGATATATTATATTATATATATCCCTGCTCATGGTTCTACTTGGAATCCAACAGGGCAGCATTAACCAAGCTTAAAGCCTGTAGCCAAATCTGTTTATGGAATACTGGATAACAGATAACAACAAATACTAAATAATTTACACTACATTTATTTAAAAACACCCCAATTACGAATTTTTCACCACTTATTTGTCACGTTGTATTCTTCAGATGATATATTGTAGAACCGAATTCGTGCACACGTTTCTGCCAGGTTTGCAATTACGAAACGCTAATTAAATAGAACATATTTAACACCTTAACTAGTTAAATCGAGACTGGAGCAGACTAACACTAAGTACAGCATTCTGGAGCTTAAGTATTTTATAACTCATTCTAACTAAGTATTCAATTTCGTCTTACTTTCGCTTGAGTGATGTATTCTGGGCAAATATTTCACCCCGTCTCATATGAAAGACGACAACAGAAACATTGACAACACCGATATCGGCTACAGTTTTAGTGTCTGCGCGATTGTGTTGTCATAGGCTGCTTTTGTTTTGCTCAGTATTAATTTTTTTGCGCTATATTTGGTATATGCCGACTTTATAATATATATATGTACATATTCTTATATAATGTAGTTATATGAGTACATATATCCACTGGTTTAAGTGCATGAATTTATGATCACTCAAGAGTCGTAAATCTTCCACTGGTGAAGGGTTTTATGAATTTACGATGCCACCCATAATACTCACATGACCATCTTAACTTCCTCTCCCCGTGCGCTTCAACTCAACTCGTAAAAGTTGGTCTCATGGTGCAGCACAGCAGTCGTGTCTTCCACTGCGCACACACTTGCAGGACTACTGCATTTGGGGCTTTCACTTCTTTGAAAGCATAAAATCAGTTTAAATGGCCACAGCTGGGGCTCCATCGCGTGCATGATCAAATATTTAAACAAAAACGTATTCTACCAATATTGCTCCCAGAACGCTTTTAGGATTTTTTAGATTACCGATTAATCCCATCCGATGTTTCAATTAAATTTATGTAAAACCTCCGATATTTGGAAGTAAACCGGTGCGACCGATCACTTTGAACGGAGAACGGTAAAAAAATGTTGGAAAGTAATGAAAGAAATTCACCAAATATGAAATTAACAGATAAGGAAGAGCTAAGTTCGGGTGTAACCGAACATTTTATACTCTCGCAATTTGCAATGATCAAAGGCGGGGCAATACTGGAAGGTGCTGGCAAAACTTTATATGGATAGGAAACGGAGTTTACCCATTTTTGCCACCAAACTGTAGTGTATTCAATTTTATATGTCCATTTAATTTTGCTAAGCTATTTTATATATTGATCGATTTACACGTTTTTTAAAATTCTCATAATAGCTATATGGGGCATAGGTGAAGTATTGACCCAATTTCTTTTATTATTGGCATTAAGAACATCTTAAATACTTATCTTCTTATACTACCAAGGTATACGTGTACCAAGTTTCATTACGATATTTAATTTTTTAGTCAAGTTACCGCTAGCATGGGCGGATGAATGGAAGGACAGACATTCACCCGGAATTCAATTCGTCTCGCCAACCTAATCATTTTGGAATATATGGTGCTATAGCTATCTCGATTAGTTTTATGTTTTACAAACAACTGTTAGATGAACAAAACTATTATATGTTGCAACATGTTGCGAGAGTATAAAAATAAAATGTTCTGGTAACTCTTCTAAAACTCTCCACTCTCTTACAATTGTAATTAAATTTTGTGAACTAAGCCGAAATCGGGCTTCCTAATTTGGAGGCTAGTATTTTCTAATTGTTTTCAGTAATATCGAATATATTTTAAGTAAATAGTCCATAAAAATTTCAACGAATTCAACAAATAACAAACAGCACCACAAATTACTTACTGATTACTGAACTGATTCTTATATAATTAATTTTTGGTTAAAAAAGTTAAATAGTCGAAATATTACGACATAATCAAGCACCCGTCGAGCCATAACATGCCAAATATTAGAGGACGACCTTCGTGACAATTCTCTATCATCTAGCAAGTCAGGAGGGCAATGATTATTACATTACACTCTTGTGCTTAGACATATGACTCAGTATTATATCTAAGTATTTATAAGTACATTATCGCTTGTTTACAAGGTAACATAAATGTATTTGATGATATATGTATAGGTGGAAGCGTTAGAATGACATACGAACCCAGGTATCTGCTCACGAAACTGCGTCTAACTATGTATTGTAATTCAATACAATAACGACACACTCATATATGAACACGAGTACATATGTACATAAGCATACATACATGTGTGTCTGCGATGTTTCTGCTAGTAAGCCAATATCTTCTGCTTCGCTCGTAATTTACACTTATATGTTTCAATCGTTATGAAACTATCGCACAACACACGAGCAACATAAGTATCATAGGTGTACCTGTGTATGGCGAGTAGAAAGAAATTTCTATTACTGCTTTTGCTATTTCCGAGCACACTTTTAGGCGAGCAAAGCTTTATACATTGCAAAATGTACCGATTCGTGGGGCATTTGTATAATTTCCATAATGGCCGAAACGTGAGAGCTCTTGCCAAGTAGTCAGCTAGTCAGCCAGTCAGCCAGTCAGCCAGTCAGCCAGTCAGCCAGTCAGCCAGTCAGCCATTCGGCCAATCGGCACGTGTTCCTCCCTCCCGGTTAAGCGCCCACTCCAACTGGCGGCGGGCAGTTGGCAAAATTGTTTATACAAAACAGCTGATAGCACCTAGGAACCAACAAACGTACGGATATCGAGGCACCGAAGCAGTTTTTGCTTATTCACACATACATAAGGCATTGGCAAAAGTGTGCCAAGAAATTGGCAGTTATTTCGAAATGCAAATCTTAAAATTTATGGGCTATAATGACAGTCGCTGGAGTAGAGAGCAAGGATTGCATAAAAATATTGCAAACCCAAAAAATGTAAATTCCATTTGGCAAAACATGCGCAAATGTGAATGTTTCTGTGTGCCGGTATGTGTGTCAGCGGAAATTCATTCACGTGTGCTCCTGAGTTCAATCGATATTGAGTAAATAATTGTGAGATACTCGAGCCAAAACGGTTTCGTTGGCATTCACACACACACACACACACAAACACTTACAAACGTAAGTTGTGTGCTGTACGAGATACGAGCTTCGGATCAACGTAAAGTGAGTATTGGATTTTGTGCAAACCCAGCACACGAAAATTTAAGTTTAAGTTTAAGTTTTAATTTAAATTTAAGTCAAGTTAAACATCTTTTCAAGAAAAAGTGCTTAAAGACTTTGTGTTGTTTAAAAGTTATTGAATTTTTGCAGAAGAACGGAAAGTTAAACGCACCTGTCCTTATTGCTATTACATTCCTTTCCTTAATAATTTTTTGTACATTTTGTAATAATCCAGCAATGCTTACATCTCTCTACTTTGATAAACAAAAATTTATTTTCGGTTGGAAAGGAGGTTTCTGTAAAAATATAGTAAATACAACTTAAAATAAAGTTATACCGCTATAAAACTCTCAATAACAAACAAAAACAATCACAAATCATTTATGATTAATATGAAGTGGTTAATTCTGGACAATTAAATTACAATTTCTACGAATTCTGATTCCAAAATTTAAACTTGGATAAATTTAACATTTAATTAAAATTTTGACAGTAAAGTCATCTTTCAGCTTTCATTAAATTTATTCCAAATTGAATAATGAACAAATACTTTTGCTGCTACTACAAATGCACATTTTTTAGGGCTTTTTCCTCAGGGAATTATGCTCCGCTCATATGAATTTATGAAGCATCAGTGTTTCAGTAAAGAAAGTTCAACGAATGTGATAAGCAAACAAACAGGTGTGCCAATGAAAGCTTTTCACAACTTTTTATCGCAACTCATATCGCCACTTGCCAATCAAGGAACTACGAAAGGCCAATCTCATTGTCCGGATTGCGACGGCAGCCCAGAATCGGGTCTGAGTATGTTTTTCGCCCTAAAGTGTCGAGCGGTACATTGACATTGCTTTTAATTGATGTGTCTGTCAATTCAATACAGCCAACAACAACAACGATTCGAAATAAAAAAATTTAGACAGTTCGTGTAGAAATGAAAGCGATGAAATGGAGCTCAACAGGATTGCCCAACAATGTCAACTGCTGGCCGGCTGGCCGGTTGGCCGTCTACAACCGGATGTTTATATAATACTCGTACAAGTGGAGATCGCCATCAACAGTGCAGCATGAATGTGAGTAACTATTTGTGAATGCGGTGGGTGCGTCCAATCACTCAAGCATTGGAGGAAGCCGTCACTCAGTCAACCGGGGTTCTTCCTCCCCCTGATTTCGATGAAAAGGACTCGCACCAAAACACAGCACTGCATTGTAGCAATCAATCGGTTGCGTCCCACGACTATTCAAAATATGTGCATGCAAGTGTGTAAATAAATACATATTTCAATCTCCATTTACCTTACTTTACTTATACTATATACATTTACGAATGAGTTGTGTTCTTGTTGTTGCGTACGCTTTTCTTCAGCCGTTTAATAATTTCTTGAATGCCATTATACTTTTTGTATATATACCGTTATTATGTCTCATTTGTCGTTTTCCGCTCTATTGTTGTAATTTCGGTTTGTTTTCATACTTGTAATTACTTATGAACATGACAGTTCCTTTAGTGTTAAATTAATTGATTTGGAATTGTGACCCTACTAATGGCTGGTGGACTGCGCGCAATTATGAGATGAGTGCTATTCGAGTCGTATTGATCACGGGGGCGTTGAGAGGCCGAATTGATATTGGACCCGTGATATGTTTATGAAGCTTTCTGTGCCGAAAATTAATGTTATCACACTAAAATTACATGCACATACACACATACATTTCCTCATAATTCTACTTAATAATGGCTTAGGCTTCCTAGAAATTTTGATCGAATAGTAATTATAGTTCCAGTTAGCTACACTTACTTCCATCTCTAAGGGGCAGGGGGCACCTAGCTTACTACTAAAATATTGTATCTTTCGCTTTCCAAAAGTCGTATTCATGCCTAGCAGCGGAATGCCCACAAAATCGGCATAGCTGTGACCAATTAATAGACAATAACAGGAAATTGAAGTTATTTTAAGTTGCTTTCAAAAACTAGCATTTGTACGTTAAGGGGTAAATTTTGTGGAATCATGAGTGGAGTGATATATCCAATTACAAATAATCAAAACAAATTAATAAATGTGAAATTAAAGAAATAAAAGGATTGAAAGGATTGAAAGGGTATAAATAATTTAGGTGTAAATACGGAATTATTTTACATATAATATTTAGTATCAGATGAAGTGAAAGAATATGAAAATGATGATCAAGTGAAAGTATATCAGGGTTTGCAAAGGATTTTTCGTTCAGACTTCCAACGAACACGGAATCCTTCTTTTCCACGAGCTAGTCTAACGACAGCGGCATCGCACGGAGATGAATGCATTTTCGAACAAGAGCAAGAATATATTATGGTGGATGGATCAACATTCGATTAGCAACTGATAATAAGAAACGTTCCTTATTCCTTAACTTATTGAAATGAAAACAAATACTGTTTAGAGTAACATTCTTTTCTTAAATTAATTAAATTAAAATTACGTTACGTTACTGTTTACGTTAGATATATTTTCATTTACATTTGTGCAGCTATGTTCGCACAGAAAAGAAGCACAAGTCTAAATAAGGAAATCCGAAGGCAAATGCATTTGTTCAGCATTCTTCGATAGCGTCTTACGAGTATAATGTTAGAAGGAAACGTCTGTTTTAATGGTTTTTTCCTAGAGCAAGCTAGTTACTTTTTTATTTCATGAAACTGTCGTGTTCGGCAGACACTAACTTACTACTTCTTCATACGGTCCGATCCATAATTCAGTTGTGTAAGGTTGTTTTGCTAGGAAATGTTCTTCTAACGAAAACATTTTTTAATGTTTAATGTCAAATTATCGTTTTTATATTTTTCTCAAGTATTTCTTGTTTACATTCTGGTGCACAACCTTGTATAATTGAATCTTGGTCTGATCTGGTCTGAGTCTAAAACCCAGGTTCCCCTTATCTGAGCAATCTTAGTACTCTTAAAGAGTTCTATAAGCACTGAAATTTATAACATTCGGTTATTGCAAAGTGAAATGTTTTGTGCAACGTCCCCCTCGTTGAGCACTAGCTGAATCGATCGGTTTAATTACTTTAAATCGGCTTTTAAGCGGATGCCTCCCGGTAGGTATGGGTAGATCCTGTTTTCCATGGATTCTTAGAATTCAGGCACATTTTAAAAGTGAAAACATATGAAAATACCTACACATAATGTTTGTTTTTGTACCTTCTTATTTATGAGCCACGAATGTGAATCTGCCAGGTCGAAATCCATTCGCAGTAAGCAGGTGGCACCTTTGGTCAGCTATTTAATAATTGTGCTCGATTATGCTGGTGACAGATGAAATGTACACATACACACATAAACACTGTGGACTTTCTTGCCACCGAAAGTCATATATCGCTTAAAAGACTTGACCGATGCAAATACCGAACAGTCATCCGACCGACCCACGAATCATTAACGTGAATTTACCGAAAGCAACAGCGAAACGCGACGCATACAAGAACGACAGACGGAAATTCCTGCGTATAGCGCAAGCTCTTCCATCGACACTAACTAACGAAATTGTAGTATTTAGACCACGGCAATGGAGTGCGCTTGGTTGGTAGTTCCGTTTCCGGTAATGTTTGCGAAAATTTGGCAATAATTTCGCGCAATACGCACTCACATATTGAAAATTATTTCGTTATCGAAAAATTTTCACATACAAATAGTTTAGCTCACTACTGGCCAATCTGCTTGGCCGAATCATGCGAAATTTTGCACTAGCGGATTTTGTAATCGGCAATTCTGTGATATATATCCGTAGAAAATAGACACACTTCGTTCACGCGTGACAATTACGGTCGCGTCCGTACGCTGAAACGTCGCGATTTGAACTGATTTCTTCATTTCACCTTTCGTGTTATTTTGTTTAAAAGTTGTCGATGATGCGTACGATGTCGACTGTTTAATATAAAGACTAGGGCAGGATAAGGACGACAACGATGTCGGTTCTTCGCATACCATATGCATGTAGGAGACGAGGTTGTGGCAAATTATTACGCTCGTGATACTCGTAGAAATGCGTCGTTTTTTATTCTTCGCGTTAGAGAGCTTCGGTTTTTGCACCAGCTCAGGTTGTCACTCATTTACTGAGCTTTTTGGGACAGGAAGCTTTTTGGGACAAACACTTCGCGATTGAGTGCATGCAAAATATCGAATAAAAGCGTGTTACATCCAAGTGTGAATAATGAATACGATAATTATAGCACAATTTCAAAAGCTTCGCCGCCTATAAAGTTACGAAGCTTACCAATAGCTTTATTGCTTCCGTAGTCATTAAATGGTTCCTGCTTGAATTGTTTCTTGTCCCTGGACAAAGCTTTTGTATTTATTTGCCACTAATATCATTCAAAAGTTTACCTAAAAGTGACCAGGGACGTGAGACAAAATAAGATTCTGCAGTTGGCTGGCAGATGTAACGCCCTCGGAAAATCTATTTATCATACGTTCACAATCACAAATGTAACAATCGTTCCTTTGTCGATCCTCTGGCATTTCTTAGTACCAAGTTATTACATTAGTACCAAACCAAGACACTTAATGGCAGCAAATAATTGTAGTGAGTAGAGTTGAATGTAGTTTTATTATGAATGAAAATTATTAAGAGCACTTGGTATACCATATATATACACATATGTAGGTTTGTGCCTCAGCAATACATTTTTACCACTTTTTAGGTATCTAATTATTTCAGGATGCCTAAAATGTGATAAAATTACAATACATAGCTAAGGCTTTTAATAAAAATCCTTTGTCCAGACCGGGGTTGTTGATAGTGGAACGGTTCAATTATTACGACTAAACAAAAGTAGTACACGAGGAGCTTGGGGAATGCCAATTTTCACTGCAGCACATTTTTCTTCCCGTCGTGTTGCGGATACCGGCCCTCTCGTTTATATCATCGGCATCGTCACATTCGCTTCCGTCATCCCCGACCTCATGTTCAAAGTCATTGGATGATTGCAATCGGCGCATCAACTTCATGTCCGATTTGAAATCGTCGCAATGTTTGTTGAAATTACGAAGCAGTTGTATTCGCTTCCGCACTAACGTGAAGAGTTCCCTTTTAAGTGTGGTCATTTCAGATTTTGATCTCGCTTTGTCATTCAACGCATTCGTTAGAAAGTCATATTCCTCATGAAACTTTTGTATCTGTTTCAACAATTCAATTTCGTTTCGTATTTGTTCGGTTCCTCTTTTGGCTAGTTCTAGTGATTCCTCAATTGATGCGGATAATTGCATAAAGTTGTTTAATTGATCGGTACTTATATTCATCACACAATCACTCATTTTCGTTTTTTATTATTTTTTTTAATTTTTGTACAATAAAATTTTGATTTTCAAAACATTTTCAAAACCGAAGTGTGAAATTGTAAATAAAGAGTAAACAATACCAGACATTGAGTTGATTGGTGAAGGAAAAATAAGATAAGAAATTTAAAATTTTGAAATATTTCAACATCGTTGGGTGTTGCCAATAACAATAAATAAAATATTTCATTCAAATCAAAATTCAAATCAATTCAAATTCATTTTTTTTCTAAAACTTGAAGTTATTTGATCTTTCCCTTTTTTATCAGGCAAATACAATTGCAACAGTGTTGTAGAAACAAAGCAAGTAAATACAAAGGACTGCACCCCTTTTATTATTAAAATCAAAGACTTATGTTGGTGGAAGCCGTGATGTAGTGCGTACTATCACAGTAATCACAAGTTTTTCCCTTAGTAGGCAATGGTAAAGCAACGAACGGCCATGAAAACTTTTTTCGAAAAGGGTAAGTTGACCATTTTGAGTCGGGTGTCTCTCCATTTGTTGGACAACACCACAGCGGGAGGACATAAATGGGAGAAAAAGCTCACCCGACCATTAGATGTGATCTGATGAAACAATCTTACTTACATGCCGTACGTACCGACATAATCCTAAGATTCTTCATATTGAAACACAAAGCTTGTGTTAATTTAAATCACTCAATATTTTATTTACTAAATCTAGGGGGATTTTAGTCATAACAATAGGATTATTTTGTTTATTTTCAAAATCTGTCTTTTATACTTTCTAAATATTATAACATTTCATATCTTTGATTGTAAAGTATGTACATTCATATGTATTTGCGTCTGAAAATATTAGGCATCTCTAAGATACAGTGTTCTAGGTTCGATTTTTTTGTTTCAATTATTGTTCCAAGCTGATAAGTACAGTACATCACAATGACATTAACAGCGATAGACTCGCTGGCTTACAAAGCACTAAGTTCACACATTTGCTTCGAAATGATTTGTTTTTATTTTGCTTTTGTTTTTATTTTCTGTTTTCTGTGTAATTGGTTTATCGCTAATTATAGTTAATGCACGCACATCTATGATTTTGCAATTAATTAAGATCAATAAAAATTAATTAAGTGGTCATTAAGTAGAGGACATGTAGTGGTTCCATTAAGTATGAACTATTTTAGTTTTCGTAAGAGTGCATTTCGATAACAATTAGTAATTATTTTAAATATTTGTGTTTAAAATTGATTTGGACCATTACTCTAAACAAATTGCCTGGCCGTTTGCGACAATAATTCAGTTAATGTTTCTATACTAATATCTAATAAAATTGCAATACTCTCAACTAATTACCATTTCCATGTACTTGCTATGTTACTAGTAATTTTGATTTTTCAAAGTAATACTTTAATCATGAAACGCGCCACGCACTTCACTTAACATTTTTTGTTTTTTAATTTAACATATACATGCATATTTATACATATAGCATAAAATTAGCTCTTTATATATATAAGGTAAGTACAATACTTTTGCTAAATATTTTTTTGTTTCATTTATGTAGCGTTAGGGTAGAAAAAATAGTTTGTTCCATTTTGTTGTAGTTCATTTAACACTAATCAATGCAATTCTTCAATACTATCCTCAAAAATTAAAGTGAATTCAACTAGGAAAAAAGTCAAAAATAGAATATATAAAAAAATAAATGACTTTATGAACAGTAAAAGATTTTATAAAGCACTTAAGTGTATAAGTTTATGCTTAAGTACAGGCAATTCCTTCAATTACAGTTATGTAGGTTCTTAAATTAGCCGCCTTATTCACAAGAACTAAATATATTTGAAATAATTTATAAAATCACATTATACTAAATTTTTCTATTTACAAATCTTTTCAAATCTATTTAATTTTTGCTTTAAATACAGCTTTCCATATATAAATATTTTTCCTTATGCCGGAATGGTAGCTTCCTCATAGAAATCGGGTTCGTCCTCATCCTTGACTTCGCTTCCATCGAGCTAGGTTGAATAAAAAAGGGCAAATAATAGCAACAATTCTAATTAATTACATGATAAAACAAATAAGTATAATAATACGCTAAGTAGCATATGATGCCTAAATCCCTAATTGAACATGTTTAATAGAGAGCCTGATGTTATTGTCAAATCGATGGAATTATTTCAAAGGAGTCTTCTAACTTGTTTTGTTAGGAAAGTGTAATTCTATTTCAAACTCGTTCTGGTAGATGTTCACTTACCGCTTGCAGTTGTTCGGGTGTATAGAGCATGACAAGACGCTGTCTTATCGGCACCATCAAAATCAAAAAGAAGGGGAAAGCCAATGATATTTTGGACGATTTCACAGCCCATAGTATTGTAAGACAGAGTAATTGTATTGTGGTGAACATATGCATTTTCCAAGTGGGTACTCGCTTCACAAACGGTGTGGGAGGATAATGCTTTACAGGCATAAAGTATAGTCCCATTCTGAAAGTATTACAATAGCAGTAAATGAGTATAGTAAAGTAAAAGACATAGTTGAAATTTGTAGCGTATAGAGCTTACCTATCGAAGAACTGTACGCCGCTCATCGAAGCTATACCCATGTATAGGAATACGCCGAACAGTACCGCCATAGGTACCAATCGCAGCAAGGGTGCCATTGTTACGGATAACCCGATTAAGAGAGCTACAAAGAAACCAGAGATACGTTGCTCTTTAACATCGATGATACGTGGAGTTTCACCAGGGGCGTGTGTTCTACAAAATATAAAGCGTTATACATAAACGGATAATACACATCAAAACTAAGTAGGCACCTTGACATCACCGTTAGAGCAGACACGTGAGTTACTGAACGTACTGTAGCTGCACAATGCCACGGCGTGCCAAAGAGACCGCAACATGTATTCAAAAAACCTAATATCACAATATCCAAATGCAGTCCGGAGCCTTTCTTCAGGCCTCGTTCTGGCTTATCGACAATCAATTCCGAAATATGCGATTCCATGAATATGAGAATGTATACCAAAATGGCGGGTATGCCACAGGCAAAGGGTGCCCAATAAGGCATACCTCCCAGGGGCACCAACCAACCGCGCACTTCCGGATCACTGGGTGAAATACCCTCTGGCACGCTAAGTTTGTCCGTGTACACTTGTGGTATAAGGTAGTCAATTAAAACGAAGATCGCTATGGCGATCGGCACACCAAAGTCACCCAGCGCACGGCGAGCATTTCGTCCCAGAAAATGGGAATTACGGAAGAGTTTAAGATAGTAGGCGATAGTGAAGGTGCCCAAGGTGAGTATCGTGCAGAAAAGTGCTGTATTCGGCATATTCGTGTAGGATACGATGTTCGAAACTAAACTAATGCTGGATGTGGTGTTCGAGATCGAAACATCGGCAGTCACATTGCTCAAATTCTCCATCGTTGTATTATCAAAGCTCTGCAATTGCGGTGCTAGTGTTGTTGGTGCGAAATTATAGTCGGCCAACAGTGGGTTCTTCTTATATACCGAAACTAATTTCATCAACGTCTCATAGATATAGATCAATGTGATCAATGCTGAGAAAATTTCCTGTGTGAATCGGGTAAACAACCGCACGTAAACGCTGCACTCGAATGCAGACAGCGTTGTAGCGATGATGGCTAACCAAACACCGATGTAGGCGCGTATAGTAAGGAAGGGCATATTGTTCTCGCGGCAAAAGTTGATCAATGCTTCGTCAAATAGCAGCAAAGGTCCAGTAGTACCTATAATACCGAGCGGTTGTCCAGAAATCGTGTGAAAAATTATACCACAAAGTGCGGTGCTCAACAACGTCTCTGAAATACCAATCAGATTGCCAGTCTTTTCGGAGGCCAAGCCGCCGAAGGTTATTGCGGTAGAGAGACAAGCAAAGTACATGAAGATTGTGGCGGCTAACGTTTGCGAGTTCAGACCATCGGTGATATCGCTTTTATACATGGGCAGACGACGCTTAAGGTCGTTACGCAGACCACCCCACCATTTGTGCGTTTTTTCTAGCGGATTAATTTTCTTCTTTCCATCACTACTTTCCAACTCCGGTTTTTTTTCAACAATTATTTTAGCTTCATCTTTTATCTTCTCTTTCAGTTCATTTTTTACCTAAAAAGTAAATACATTTGTTAAAAATCTGGAGACGCTAGATATCTGCCGCTTATAGCTGACCTCTAACGCCTTTCGCTTACGCGAACGGATCCAGTCCTTCTTTGCTTTCAATTCCTCAAACGGCAAGAGATCTTGACGCTCCCAATTACCCGGAGGCAGTACAATGGAATCATCCAAGAACTCGTTGATGGCCGAAAGCAGATCCTTACGATCGTCTGCCTTGTATGCGATTGCGTGGAATGGTTCGTTTGCCATTAGCGTAGCAATGGATCGACCCACTTCATGATAGTCCAAGTCGAGGGTTGGAGGGCCCATGAGTATGAACATGAAACGTACCGGAACGGCTACCTCTGTCAAAGTGGGCATAAGTACACCCTCTGCAAGCCGCACAAATGCTATGGTTGGTTGTTGCAGGAATTCCACTGCACCCACCTGTACAACAAGAAATTGTGTTTATTCACTCAAAGTTAAATATGTAAATTGTAAATGTAATCCAACTTACCAACACCGTTGTTGCTTCAGCACCCATAGGAATGCGCTTAAGTATGCTGTCGTTTTGCAGCTTCTGAAGATTCTCCTGTGACGAAGAATACAAGTCGTCCCTCATGTCAATCTTCAACTCATTACTGCGTTTGCTGCCACCAATCTCAGTTGCCGGCATTATTCTGGGCCGCTTGTCTTCCCCAGAGAGGTTCTAAAGTAATTATTATACAAATGTTCATGAAAACATCATACGAAAATTCCTAAGATACATGAACTATGAATAATTTTGGAGAACTTGGGGAGACGCGGAACTGCAACTTTAATCATTGTAGTAGGTAAATTCTTTGGTTAGTCGGTCTACTATAAAAGCATGCGACTATTTTTATAAAGCAATAATGAAAATTTCACATAAGTATAAAAGTAAAAAATGTTTAAATACTCGAACAGATATATGAGAAAAATAAAATTGTTTATATTTACAAACAAGGAATTGCTCACCAATTAGCCGTATTCTAAGAAGAACCAATACAGAAAATTACCGATACAGTCGTAAATCTTAAAATTCTCTAATAATAATACTATTTGTAATTACTACAATTCAATCAATTAACAGCAGTACAGTTTCACTCACAGTGTCAAGGTTATCCGAGAAATGGATGGATATGTTAGTATGATGGCACTTAATTGACTTCTTATTAGTTAGAAGTGTGAACAAACCGGCCTTGACAAGAATATGATGAAGACCACTCATAGGCTGATTTTAAGCTTGACTCAACATGCTTCAATAGGTACTGTACAGTTTTAGGAGACAGGTGCAAGTCGCTTGCTACAAAAGGATAAATGCACGATTTCAGGGAGAAAATCAGCAATCCCCACGCCTTCAGCTCGCGAAAGAAGCGAGCTTCTCTGCTTTCACATATTCATAACAGATCGATCAGCAGTGGTTGATCAGACTTCATGTGAGCACGTCTATTCACCAATCAAAAAGCAATAGACATACAGTTCGCTACAGTGTGTTTTAGAATGAATGGGAAATCAATTTTTTTTTGTTTTTTTAATATTTTTTAATGTTTTAAATGAATATTATTTAAAAAATGCATAACTGAGAAGCAATTTTCATTTGCATTCTACTGCTATTTTCTCGTTCGAAACGTATACATATATAAATCAACCAACTCTTTCCTCATAAATATTATGAAATACTTTTATAACATACGGTCTGCCAAGGTATCAACACAGCGGTGCACACCCAAGCGTTGGGTGTAGCTGGTGTAAAGTACTACGTCATTTACTGTATACTACTGATAACTATACTGATTGTATACTACGTCATGCATTATAGGGAGTAAGACACGAAAGGAGGGTTAATTCTCAAATAATACTTTTGATCTTTTGAGTTTGATCAACTGCACTTAGAACGTCACTGTAAAGATGAGGATCACCGCTGTGTTTGCTTGAAATAAATTTGTATAACCCTCATTGCTCAAGAAAGTCTGACCTCCAGCCAAAGGAGATGAAATAAAAACTTTTTCTCTGGAAATCATAATCACTGATTTACTAATTCAAGCTTACCTAAAAGCAGATCCAAGTTAGTTGTAAACTGAGGGCTACTATATTTAAAATTGTAAATGAGAAACAGCAAAACCGATACTTTTTCGCTGAAAGTAATATGCTCTACAATCCCTTAAAAGTCCTCAAAAATAAATTCTTTTTTCGGAATTGCACTGTTGAGAGGTATTATACATATTATATTGTATCCTGAAAATTTCGCATCTGGTCAACTTCCAGCTACCACCAGCGACCACCTGTCGTAGCTTCCACCAATGCAATCCTACATGGACAGCACACTCCCAAAAACTTTTTTTAACTGTTTTCAACGAAAGATATTGTAACAGCAGACAATTGGCAAACGCAAAAGCAAGAAAAGAAAAGATTTGAACATGCTTTAACAAAATAATTTGCACTGCATTCATATATATAAGTACAAAAATAGACAACTAGAGGTGTCAGAAGGAACAAAACTAGAAAAGAAATTGGACAAACTGAACGAAAATCGTTATATATATTTCAATAATGTGATTAAATTTAAATTAATTTATTTTTAATTACTCCCAAATAAGACATGGTGGAGTGCCGCCTATTGGTACCGTTGTTCGGTTCGCTGCATAGTGAAATAGATGTGGGCGGTGCACTAAGGGTCTCGCAAACGGACCGTCGCTTTTTGGCATTTTCAACGTTGACAAGATGTTGTTGTATTGCCAATTGTTGTTGCTGATGAAGTTGCTGTTGAATTTCGCCACCCATCCAAAGCAACTACAACCCAAATGTATGTTGTTGGTATTTGGTGTGCGTGATTTAGGATTTGTGGCAAATAGTGTAAACGTAAGTGTTGGTTAAATATATTTGGAGGATGATGGTTTCAATAGTTTCGCAAGAATTTATAATTTTTTTTATTTATTCGCCAATTTTAAATTTAATTTCGCATAAATTCAGATATCATAGAATATTAAAAAAAAAAGACGAGAAAATGAACGCGTTTAAAACAGGCAAAAGAGAAAGAGAAATAATTTTATTTTTATAAGTATTTAAATACGTAGTTGTGTACTTTATATGTTTGTCAAGTGGACTTAAAACTTTATCAAAGTTGTCAGAAGCATAGCACACAAAGAATAATAGGAAGCTCGATGCCAAAAATTTTAGTATCAACTGATGCCTTTCATATTTAATTTTTTTTATTGATTTTATATTTTTATACTTTTATTGAATCAACAACGACATTTTCTTGAACATTAAGCACGAATAACTTTTCAAGCTCGCCTTTGTGACTATATTCCAATACAACACGGCCGCTTTCTACAAGAGGGACGTAACTCAACAACCTTTGAATTGCTTTGTTTACTCCAAAGGCCCAAGCATATTCTTAACTAGCTGGTGATATATCGATAGAGAAATGTTTGTGAAAGTAACAAAAAATAAAAAGTAAAAAACAATCACGTGAACACCATTTACTGGCTTGGTTTTGTCATGAGTTACGACGCTTTTGCAATCAACTACAGTTACAGCAGCCGTTCGATTATGTGAACACTCGCCGGGTGACACAACAATCTGAATCGATGAAGACATGATTTTGTTATTAATTTTCTTCTGAAAAATTAATCTTATTTCAGAGTATGGTCTTCTCGGTGCCAGAAAAAATTAAAAAATCACAACTCACTAAACATTTCATGCCAGGTGAGCTAACTTTTAAGTAACTAAGCTAAGCAAATCGACAATATTCATAAATTTTTGATTTCAGATAATTCATATCCAAATTTGCATATACAAATGTATCGGAGGGACTTTTCCTCTGGGTTAGATTACATAATGGAACGGCTACCGTACAAGCTTAGTAAATATAGTTATATTATATGAATGTCTAGTTATGTATTGCAAGAAAACTTAATGATATTACAGTTTTGGCAATCGCAGTTGCTACTTTATTGCCATTCTTTTGCGGTGATTTCTGCTTACGCACACACACATTTACAGTTATACGAAGAATGTGCACAATATGATAAGATTGTTGAGATGAGCAATTGAAATGTCATGTGGGTACATACAAACAAGTATGTGGGTAGGCACAGTCGCGGGTGCAGACATTTTCATGACGATATTTGGAACAAAAACATGGTAATAAAAATTATGATTATCCGATGTGTTCGATTGTATGGTATAGCATTGCCGATTTGACGATTTTTGTATAAAGAAAATATATTAAAGTGGAAACAGAAAGAGAAAAACAGATATATACAATATAAATGATGGATATACAAACGGACATATGTATATGTATCTGAGCAATTAATAATAAAGCCATATTTAAATTGATTATGTAAATAAAATTCCTATTCGATAAACACCTAACAGGACAATCAATAATAATAGTTTTGCGCATATATGCATACATAGTTTAGATAGGCGACCACCAAGGCAGATGTGGATATACTAGGGAACCGACTTCTGCAAGTACTGCGCTAAGCAATCTTTATTGCCTGCCATTTGGCGAAATGATGCAAAAACATATTTCACTTGGAGAGACTAGATTCCCATACATAGACCAGTGAAGAGAGAACTTAGCGTGAAGGTCGACTAACTTGCAAAATTCAATTTGAAATATTCACATGACCAACACAACACAAAATTCATCTGGCTTTAGCTTTGAGTTTGCTGTACAAACAGCATTGGTGGAAGCAATGGCCGATTCGTAACTACTGCTCGAAAGCGCAGTCTCTTTTAAACATGTTGGTCAACATCGTCTTTACTTTTCACACTCGTATATCCAAGTTATCATCATAACAGCTATCAAGCTCGACTTACATTGAAATATGCACATTAACACTGAATCACATACAAACTACATAATTTTATTAGCAGAATTAAAGTAGCCAATTCTTCACAATAACAAAAAATATAGTATTAATGATGAAGTGTAAATGAAATGATTTTATTTACAAAGTGCGTAGACTGTTAGTAATTCAATAAATACGAACAAGTATATACAGATTTTGATTTGATATATAACGAACTTAATTGAAATTAGTGGGAAAATTATAAAATATATGGAGTGACTTGGCTTAGGCAATGTGGGTTAGTAGTTATGCATAAACATAAAATGCAGATGCACGGATCCTCTAGCACCACACAGATCACAGACGGTGTCTGCGTGTCGGGTTGGTGTTAGCCGGAGAGCAAAACAGTTGCTGATATATACGAATTGACACAACATTTGCATATTTACGATAAAAGTAATGATTACGTAACATTAAATAAGCATGATAGCATAATCGCATTAAAGTCCTAAGCTCACCTGTAAGCTTGTGTAGCTGCTATATTTTCGCTTCGTAAACGGAAAGCCGCTCTGATGTTCGTTAACGTGTCGGTGACGCAATAGCAATGAGCGCATGAGCGCCGGCTTGTCTTCGGCATTAATTAGATCTTCAACGACCATCTGCAGAATGGAACAAAATGGGGCAAAAGACAATGAAAATATGAGGCAGCAATGATTCATGGTCCAACATACCTGCTCTACAACGCGATATGCCACGGCGGGCAGGTCCTTCTCATTCAAATCCATCAGCACAACACCCGTTTCGAGACAGCGACGTAAATTGAGCAACGAGTGGAAGGAGAGAGAAGCAACGTGAGGCTTGCCCCAGCGATCGGAGCCTTCCTGTACATCTTCCTCGTACTTGATCCAACGGGCTGTTTCCTTCCATTCGCGTTCTTCACCTATGCCCGTGAGTTCGTCGAGTTGCACAAATATCTGGGAGACAGTTAACACTTGGTTGGTAATCTAAATCTCACATATATTACGATTTTTTGTTGAATTACCTCGTGTGGACTATGATCGTAGACCTTCTTCAGCTGCAAGCCCGCCACACTGATTTGTGGCAAATCGCGCAATTTTATTGATGAATGGTGGATTTTGTGACGTCTGAGCGCACGCGGATCATCGGAACGATGGGATCTCAACTCATTGAGATCGGCCTCCTATTAAGTGTAGAAAATACATTTGAGTAAGCTATTAAGAGAAATTGTTGGTATGAAAGGATATGCTTAAGCCTTAGCGGTGGATAACAACCTGTGGTTCTGGCTGTTGTGACAACATTTGCAGTTTGTATTTTATTGTTGGCATTATTTTTTTTTAATTTAGTCATTTTCGAGAATTTGCGTTTAATTCATTTATTTCATGCACAGAAAAGGGTGAGAGAAAAGCATATAAAACAAAGCAAGTGATGAATGAATACGTCTTACAACGATATTCGGTTATGTGTCTGCTAGAGATTTCTATTGTCTCTTCTAAAAAAGAAACTCCGACCACACTCATAAAAGTATTTTTAAACTTTTCAGATTATTTTACTTAAATAAGTACGTTCCGTAAAGGATGCAGCATTTAGTAACATTGCTCTAAATGAAACATGCACATTCAGTGAGAATTCTTATTTTTTATGAATTTGGTCGGTGTGTAAACTAATATCACAACCAATTCTAACAATTTTTTAAGAATGAATCGGGGCGCCTTAATTTACCTCTAATGTGGAATCCTCCGGTTGCACGGATACCTTGCGGACACCGGCCTCTCCATTCTCCTCGACCACCTTTTTGGTTTCCACGCTGTCTTGATGGGAAAATTTACGTTGTCTATAATACTGATGGCGGCTACAGAGGAAAATGGAAATCATAAAGCACAGTTATTCTTTAGTAATTATTAATGAACGACAATTATGGAAAACGTAAGTATTAAATGTAAACATAATTCACCAAAAGTGAGATGTATGTGAGATATGTATGTTCATTAGATAGGTTATGTACCTTCTTCGTCGTTTACGTTCGTGTATATTGTCAGCGGGTTGTTCATCGTATACTAAAGTGGGCGGTGATACTACAGCCTTTTTCTTTCCAAAATGCACCTGCTTCTCCTCGGCGGAATTATCCTGTTGACACAAATACATAAATGCTGTAGTTGTAGTATTTTGGTTCATATTTGTGAAGACTAAGCGCCTTCTCATCGTCAACGATCTGGCTTGACGTGATATTCAGTTGCTTGGTCGATGACGACATTACGCCTTCGTTAAACTTACCGAATGGTCACCGTGTCCAGCGCGTTCGGATACTAGTGGGTAGTCTTCAGGTAGGTCGTCATAGTTTTGTGGAATAACGGGATCGGTTGTACTCTCATATTCGGAATCCTCTTCAATGTTCAGTTCACTTTTGCGATGCACTGTAATTGTAATGGGCGAATCCTGATCAATTTCGGTGTCTCCAATACTTAAACTCATAATTTTAAATAATTTTGTAATAATTTTTATTTTATTTATTTATTTGTAACACTTTTATGCTTAAAGTTTTCCCTAAGTTTCTTTTAAAATAAAATATTTTCATGTGTTTTCTTTTCTCAACTTTTTGTTTTTTGTTTTTACTAAATGATTGACGACAAACTTTTTGTGTCACAGTTTAAATATCGTAGACTGGTTTTTAATTTGCTTTTTAAATCAAAAGTGATCGAAGTTTCGACTTACCATTGCTCTGCTTATACGATCCGATCGGCTGATTTGCGTCCTGGAATGTCGTTACATCAAACTTTTCCTTATGGGCACTTGGACCGGCGAAAACTTTTTCCATTTCCGAATCCAAGTAAACCTCGTTTGGATCCTCATTCCCGGCGGACTGCAAGAGAGGAGCAGAAGCAAAAGTCAAGAATTTGTCTTCGCCATGTGTGTCGCTAGTAGTAAAAAGTTGAGCCACCACTTGGCAGACAAAGGTTTTATAATTACACGTGGATGGCTATGCAAGATTGTTTGGACCAATTCAACAGGTCATTCCCAAACGTACTGGGCACTGCGAGTAATGGCCAAAAATCGCAAACTTGCAACCGCCTGCCTTAGAGCGCACAACACGACCGATCAAGGCATGTCAGGCGAAAGATGCATCCAATCAAATATTGACTGCTGCGTAGCTGTGAAGTTCATCATCGCAACATATCTCATGTGGCCGGACACGTTGCATGTAGGTACATGTACACATGTACATACACACAAACTATGTGGCGGCTGATTGTAAACACGAGTGAATGAAGCCACATATATCAGCCGAATGCGCCAACTTTCTGGGGTACAATATTATTAGTGAATTTCAATTGAGCGAATGGAATGGAACGCATGCATGTAAGTCATGTGACTTCTATTTACCATAAATGATTGTTAAACTGTTTGAAATTTCGCTCGCTTCTCGGTTTGTTTATATTCGCTTAAATCAATCGAAGGTGAAGAGCTCTGCAGCTCGTAATTCTAAATGACTACATATTATATAAGTAAAGCCATAAATTCAAAATACAATTCTAACTCACTACACTCAAAAAAAAGAAAAAAAATACAGAAGAAAGAAAACTAAAAATAAAAGCTCAAATTAATTGGTGAAATTCTAAAGATCGTCGGGCAAATTTAATCCACTAGACATAAATCATGTGAATGAAAAGAAATCAGGTATCAGTGAATCAGCTTCAAGTATCCGAAATGCCGAGCTTCGTTTGGATGGTTTTTAGCATTTGTCGGTGAAAGTAGAAACTAATCTTAGCATTTCCTAATCATTTACAAAGCTCTAAAGTTTTAAAAGTTATATTTAGTGACGAAAACTGGTTTATTTATAGCGGCATCAAAATATTCTTCGAAAAGGAATTACAAAGTGGGCGCAATTGTGAGTACCTAAATTCGCACAAGTTTGATCAAATGAAGCTCGACATAGTGTTAATAATTGGTTGCAATAAAAGCAATTTAATATTTCATGGGGAAACAAATCATCAAATGCGATCATATATATATATATATATATAAATCAATCGTAAATCAATATATATATATAAATCATATATATATATGCAATATATATATATATAAATATATATATATATATATAATATATATATAAATCTCGTACGTCGATGTACGAGTAAGTTTTTTTCTATAAAATAATCAAGCATATCCTAATCAACATTTGAGAACATATTAGAAGATGTTGGTCTAACCAGAGATTGGCAGAATTATGTAAATTCACTTAATAGGTCTTTAGGAAGGATATTTATTCACTTTCAATATCGAATAATTATCAGAACGAGTAGTTTTCATGAATTTTCCTCAAACATATATTATATTACTTTTGCTATAGAGAGATTCGTCCATCAGTTCTTACCACCGTCCACCAAATCGTGAGGCACATAAAAGTGTTTCTCAAATAAATCCCATTTTATTTCATAGAATATCTCAGTTACGAAATTTTGTACCATTTCCTTATAATTTGGATACATTTCATAACCATTTCATAAAATACCTCTGTTTATACTGCTATATACAATACTATATGTGCAAATAATAGTAAAGGTAAAATTTTGGTAATTCCATTGACTTCTAAACCACTAAGATAAAAGTCAACACCACAGTTTCCATACTGAAATCTCATCTATCCTTAAACCAATATCACAGATGTTGGAACGTTTTCTTTGAAATATATATGCATGTTATATAAATGCACCACTTTGCGACGTCACGCAGTAACCCACCTCAGTTTTCGTGCCGGTGTTTAGGTGTTCGTAAAAGCGGCAATTGCGATTTAGAAAAGTTAGTTAGGTGGAGAGAACACCACCGTTGAATACCTTCATATTAATTTAACCATATGAAGTAGTTTTGCTGACATAACGCGCCAGATATTATAGTCTCTTTATTACACTTATCTGGAAATCGACTCAACTAACAGAGTCATTAACCGGCAGCGAACACATTGCGCTACTCACATTCAATTCGGCGAAAGAGGTGTGTGGGTGTGCATGTGGCTAGTACACAAATATTTCAGGGGCAATTACTGGCAAAAGCTAATATTTGTTTATATTTATAAATAGAACGCCGCACAGCCGTACAGACCTTTTTTTTCCCAGAAAACCTAAAGTAATCATTACAAGTAATCTGAAAATTTTTGGTTTAGCGGAGTACATACACATCCCATTTTGTTTGTTAGTTAGTAAGTTAATTAAATGCAATTTCATAAATACTCATTCCTTTTATAAACTCCTACTTATTTTAGTAACCATGGAACTCAGCAGTTATATTGAAGAGAATCATGAGAAATCCATTTTGTTTTGCTAAACTTCATTTAGACAGAGAATTCCTGAGATTATTTCTTGGACTCGTTTTGTTATTTGGACCATCTTTGAGTAATGTAGACATGTGTGGAGATGGGGTGCTTGAATTTTGTGGGAGATTTATTATTTATTATATTATATATCAAAATTATACCGCCCGCAGTTAAGTATCAAAATGAACTACTATCGATCATTTCCTCTAGAAATATTATTTAAATTCACGATTTAAATCAATGCGATTTTAATATGAGGAAATAAGTCTAGTCGATTTAAGCTTATGTTGGTTTTCTAACTTCTTGTTAATAATGTAATTCCGACAGTTCTTTTATAGCAATTACAAGGAGTTCCTTAAGACATACAGCGAGGACTCTTGACTTGATTAACTAAATTTGATCTGGACTGTTCTAATATATTACATTCATCTATATATTATAAATGCATACACGTTTAATAGTAGTTTAGTTTACTTAGCGACATGCTTGGCTGAGCTTCTCCTCCCATTCACAACACATATCTCAACTTTATCCCATGTATTGCTAAAGATATGTTCTCTTCTGGAGAACTAATCTTCGTTTAGAGTCCCCTGCAAAGCGGTATTTTAACTGCTCGTACTTGTGTGTGTGTGTGTTTACTCACAACTGAAATTCAGCACATAAATCGCAACGCTCTGATAAGCGTTGCGGATAGCTATGAACCGCGTGACGGGCCGTTGATGAGCCACCGACAGTAGTCTTATTTTCTCCGGATTGTATTTACATGTTAATCGCATGGTGCTTTCTGTTTTATCGTGTTCAAGCGGAAATCGATATTCATTTTTGTTTTGTAATGCTTATCAAAGAAAAAGTGAAAGCACAGGTGAGTACAACGAGAATGAAGGGACAGAGAGAGCGCGTAAATGAAGCGAAAAAATGGAACAAAGCGAAATGGAACAAATACCCCAAGTACTAATTAATAAAACCGGATAAAATTAACAGGATTTCAATAGAACCATACAAACCTAACTTTATTATATACAAACCTAAATATATTCTCTAAATTTCTACTCGGCTGTTTATAGTTGTTAAAGGTACGCATTGCCTCTTAGCACTTTTCAGCTAACAAAACAAAGAGCATTGAGAGCCGTGAAAAAGGGATTTCAAAAATGATAAGATCAGATGTTAAAATATGTTCGATAAATTTGTATTTATTTTATTGGGCGATGCACTTTTTATTTAAGTATTTCATATTGACCCTGGAAACGCAGAATCGGCTGCCTTAAAATCAAATAAAACTAGTAAGCTAAATATATACCTTTAAATGGAAGTCTCAGTGCAATATCTCGCGTATTTAACAACAAGGTCATTCGTATCGGTTAGCATGTCAAAAAAATTCCATTAACAAATGAGCGAATCATAATGCTCTAGACGAAAACTGTCCTGACAAAGTGTCAGCACTCCGGCCAACACATTTGCTCACACCGAAGCGCTCGGATAAGCATGTGTCTGTAAATACAATAAATGAAATGCAATTATTGGATTACTGAACTTTTGTAGTCGTGGCTACAAGGAAGCCACATAATGGTCAAGAAAAGTTGTTGAAGATGAAATAAGAACAGAGGGACATTTTCCACTTAATTAAATACTGGTTGGTGTAAGTGTGCATTGCAACAGAGCAACGAACTCGGCCAACGAGTGGTTGGCACCGATTACCTCATCTGCAAATATTAAAATCCTTATTTGCTTAGAAATTAGTACAACAAAGTGGAAATACTCCTTGGGCGAGTTCATATTTAACATTGAGACAGAGTGCCACGAAAATTTTGTTGCACAAGTACTTTTGATTTGTGTGGCAATGAAATTTCAACGGGCGCCAACCTCCTCTATTGCCGCCGCTTTCTTTTGGAAAGTCAACTCTTGTACTCATACTCACACCTTAGCGTAAATATGTCCTCAGTTCGCTTGGCTGATATTGGAAGAAAGTCAGCGAGGCGTGCACAGAAGAAATTCAATGACCTTGCGATTACAGGCAGCGTTATATAAAGTGACTCAGGCAGTTCCATCGTCGATCCGTGTTGTATGCCTGTTGTAAGGGTCAACTAATTTTTACTCTTCTTTCAGATAATCATAGTTCTATGTTGTAAATTAGGCTCATTACAGTAAAGCAACATTAAGTTACAATTTAGTAGAGGCAGCGCAAAATATTTATTTATAATGAGCGCAAACTAAATGAAGCCCTTTTATCTAAATCTAAAAAATAAGGGAGGTATATGTCTGAAGGTTCCAAAGTGTCTCCACCACTGACTTACTTACATTTCCAAATATAGCGGTTTCTTGCACCGTTTCTAGTTTGTATGCTTCGCTGTTTTCTTTGTTGCTCACAATATTTATAGTGGTTGTTGTTTGTTTCTTTAATTTTTCACATTTATCACTATTTTTAAAGGAATGTACATATGTACATGTATGTTTTCATTTTATTGCTTTCTATTTGGCATATAAACTTATCTAGCAGTTATTGGAGGTCTCAGTGCTCGAACATTTACCGGAAGGGTAAGTTTGCGACCGAGACCATGACCGTCAGTGGACTGGCTAGCCGCCAAATCGGCTGTGCCTCTTTGGTTTTCTGAATGTGTGAGTGTCCACTATCTTCATGTTGTTGTTCACTTTGGAAGAGTTCTCTTTCGCAAATATATGTTTACGATCGCATATATAATGCATATATAATGAATGGGTATGAATGTTTCTAAACTTTAAACAGTTTTCGTTCTTCCGATATGTTCATTTTATGGTAATCGCTTGATTTTTTGAGTTTGCTTCAAGGAGTTGTTCACCTGAAAGTATTAGTATCTCCATATAATATTGTTAACTTTAAGTGAGGTAGCAATATATAGTTTCCAAACTATACGAAATTGTTTAAACCGAAAACCTGTGAATTAAATAAATTTTCCTTTAGTTATAAGAGCACTTTCATGGTCCACACGTAGTGGAAATAAAAGGAGGCGAGCTAGTAGATCTTAGTTGTAGAACGATTGCATTAGAAGGGAATTTCCGGCTTGAATTCGAACTCCATTGTGACTTGTGTCACCGTTTTGGTCAAATCACCACCATTCTTCATACATTTTTCATCGGTTTTTCACCTTTACTTCCCCTCTGTTTCACATAAAAATTATAGTACGAGAATTGCATGCGAATTCGTGTGCATTTTTAAAGCAATTTTCTAATTAAGTGAAGTATTGAATTTTTTCCTCTCGGACCTGAGGAATTACCGGATGTTCACGTGGTGCTACTAATCCCAAAATCTTTAAAATTGATGCTCTACATTCAAATTATCCTGTCTCCAGGTGCTAAGCTTTATAACGTTATGCACTTTTTAATTATTTGGCTTCTTCATTAGTTTAATATCGTTGTACTATACATTCACATATATATGTTTTAAAGTAAGATTTATCTGTTCACCATTAATTAATTCCTTTCAACGTCTATAGAATGTTTAAGATTCTATGATAAGAACTAATTCTAATTCTATAGAACTATATATTATGAATATCAGTCAATGTTGTGCGAGAAAGCAGCCTTCTTCACATTTAGAAGAGTGTAAGACTAATTTAAATTTATTCATTATTTCATTATTTTTTCCAATCTAAATTTCCAATCGTATTTTCTTTCATATCACAATAAAGTGTGCAACATACGCACACACTTTGTTAACTGGTATGTAGCGTTTTCAAGGGCACTGTTAAATGACGCGAATGAGGAAACCCACTTTCTTGAATTAAGCGTGCCATTAGCACACTATAAAATTTATAATATTATATAATCATCTTTGGCGCCTCCAACAGACGCTGTAACCAAGCACCTTTGTACCAGGCGTGTCGCTGCCACCCTGTGATTACACAATCATCAACAGGGCTTCGCATATTATCCGCTCGTTAATATTTTTGGTGAAATAAATGCTTGTGTGTATTTATGTAGGTTTAGCTTTTTTCATTTGAACGGTTCCTTGAGGTTTTAGCGTCAGAACGCCACACATTATCATTCTGCTGAGGCAACACCCGAATCTAATATTTATATACAGTTATAGCTGTTTTGGGCATATTCACCTCGTTCAATGCTTTTGTCCTTTTACCTTACACACATCCAGGCAAAGATGCCTTGATGGCCTTCAATGGCTCACACTACGCCACAGCCGTGACATCTTCTTTGACATTCAACGTTTATAAAACATAACGCCACTTAGGCATCGCAACGGGAAAGCCATAAATCACCACCGGAAAAAGTCGCATAAAGTTGACTTTTAAGCGTTTTAGTTGCAAGTAAGCGATATAAATTGACAACTTGCACAACAAATTCGATTAGCACTTCCACGTTAAGACGATGTGACGTTAATGGGAGCGTTAAAGCTCGCCGAGTGTTTGCACTTGTGCACTCCACGCGCCCGCACCGTCATCCGCATCGATATGTGTCAAATTTCAATGTCAAATAACAAATTTAATTTAGATGCCAACTTTCGATGCCGTTATGTGGTTATTTATCACTTTTCTTTACCATTTCACTAAATAAACCTACTCAAGTTGTTACTTAAGCTGTGGCGAGAATTTACTGCCGACGATAAGTGTGTCGGGCTGCCGCTCCACAGGAACGCAGCGACAGTAATGGCCCGGAACAGGCGAGTTTCAAAAGTATTTTCCGCCGTCCGCCGACGTCTATGTGTGCGCTCTCGAAGACAAGTGTTGCTGCTGACATATATGACAAGCCTTGCCACCGCAGTGTATCAGTGTATTTCGGATTGCTTTTATTGCGGTTTCTTCTATTTTTACACCGACGGCCGTTATGGGTTGCGCACACTCCCTGTGCGAGCCATGTGGAATCTCAGCTTGCTCGGGCATTTTGGGGTGGCACTGTTCGCCTGTCACTTCTGCAATTTAACAGCTGTTTGCAGGCTCTGTAATTTCGAGAGCTGCAAATGCGCCACAGTACTTAGGGGAGCTAAGAGTGACCAGCATAAAATATTTGCAAATTGGGCGAACAAAACCTAGGAAGCATCTCCAGGCATTAATTGGCAGCAATTACAATATAAGTATACAATGTACAAGTATTGCTTTCCGTTTGTCAATTTTAAACTTAACACTTCACTTACAAACTTATTTTAAGTAACTTGATTTATATAATAGAATAATACACTGATTTATGTTATATAAGCGAGATTTGTTTTTATTATAAACACCTGGTCACCCTATTTCTGCAAAGCAAACTTGTTGACGTAATAGCTGTGCTCCATTTCAATGGCACCACAGGGCGCTCATTATGACACGTGAAAATAGCGTCAGTGAATATGTAAGACTTGTTGCAAGACACAAGTTGCCACTAACCACCGAATGCAGTGGCTTACTTCTGCTGATTCCTTTGAATTTCCTAGTTCCGTTTACGAACGCTTCCAGTGGCCGCAGCATTTCCCTCCCCTTCGTTATTTAGCAACCAATATTGCAATGCGCAACACGCAGGAAAATCAGCTACTTTCTCTCACCGCGCGAGATTGAGGTATATATATATGACATACATTCTCGCACTTTCAAATATGTTGCTCATACGTCCTGTCGGCTCGGCCACCAACAGGTGGAATGGTGCGAATGTTCTTGAGCATTTTTTTCATGTCTGCTTCTGTCTTAAATGGGCATTAATATTTCATCATTGTGTATCTCTCTGCTCTTCCGATGATAGCGGCTTAAAGGCAACAACAACACCAACGGTGCGAATTAACAGCGTCTGTTTAACTGGTTCTTATTAAAAGGAAGCTGAGCAGCTGAGCGACTGAGCAGCTGAGCGACTGACCAGCTGTAAGCGAAGTGTGGCGAGCACGCGGCTTTCCGACTCGTCTCGCATGGCGAAGTGGCTGCTGGCGGGGTTGCTCGCTAGCTTTTCAGCTGGTGCTTAAAGTTCAGTTACGAGCTCGGTCAAGGCCAATCAAGGCCACATAAGTAAGTGTTTCTGCATACACACACATGCCATTTGTATGTATGCTGCGCCCTGCATTCGGCGGGGTGGGGGGGTATGAATGCAGGCGTCGGTTGCAGCCAAAGCGGATAAGACCTTTGCAGATAATGGACATAAAAACCCAGCTTACACTAGACACTTTTATGTGTGAAAAAGCTGTGAAGGTGAAAAACAATTTTCAGTTGATGCTGATTAGGTACAGGGGCTATATGCATCCCAGCTTACACAATTGTGGGAGTTAGCTAAAATTTTTATTCCTTTTATTGATGTTATGGCATAAATACATTCTTATTTCCGTAAACTATGGCGTTATTCTCTGTAATTATCCATTGAAATCTTGTCAGAAGTAGTTCGAATAACACATTTACGTTTGACTCCGTTTTTGGAATGTGTTTATGTTGGGTGGTATATATTCTTTGTTTTTATTTCGTCACGAAATTAATAAACATTTATAGAACTTCTTACTAACACTTATCAAAGCAGGTGGTTAAGAAAGTAAAGAACGAATACACAATAACTATTTCTTTCAACTACACCATATAAAGCATAATTACCACATAACAGTGAGTTAAGCCAAAGGATACTTGATTATTATAATCCAAGCGCCGAATTCCCTACCCATCTCGGCATGCACGTGTGGTCCTTTGGGATCCGCACACAAACATAACAACACTTAAGTACATATACCTTACTTCCACTGGCACTTGGCGTTGCTTATGCGAAAGGCTCTTTGACAAGTCTTGCGAATCCCTTTTGGCGCTCCGTTCAGATGATATGAGTTTTATTCATCTATATTTATTCATATTTTCTGCTAAAAAAGTTATGCATTTTACTTTCTTGTAGAATCTTATTTAAGGAGTACATAAATGATAGTGTCCAAAGTCCTTTAATTTAATTAGAACTCAGCACTTGAATATTTATCATTAGGATCTAGGAATTCACTTCCAAACATTTTCGAGGAACAATGGACGTCATTTCAAATATAACTGTTGAGTTTTTTTCACTTGGATTCGTTCATAAATATTTATTTACATTCCACAAATGTGAGAGCGATGGCGTGGCGGAAATCTGGCGATGGCGTTTTCATTTCAATAACAATAACGTAGGCAATGAGTTATCGGCTGCCTGTGGTTCGATCTGGTTGTGTCATATTTCACCGGGAAACAACAAACACAATGCGGAAGCGAAGCAACATGCGATGAGTTTTCTGACCAGAGAGCTAACCACTAGACTATGTGCATTGCAATGAAATAATAGTGCAAATAAATCCATTACTTATCTCATCCCAGTAACTAATGAAGTCATGATGATGAAGGAATAGATCTGCCAAATTCTGGTCTAAAGCTGTCAATATTAGGGAATGCGATTCTGCGTCTTTAGCCTTCATTTGTGTTACCTTAGATCTTGCATTAGTGTGCCGTTATATGAACCACAAGGCAACAGATATCGGCACAACATTCACCTGACAGGTGAACTGACAAAAGCCAGATGTGATACGCACGCTTTTGTTTAATTAAACGGTTTATTTAAATTTAAAATATTGTGACATTTTGAATATACCTTAGTATTTATAGATAAAAAAACACCAACACAGAATGATTTTAGCTTTTAAACGCCTGTGTACACAAAATTTTTGGTGAATAATTGATAATGGGAAGCCTTAAGGTTCAATAGCAGATCTGCGCTCGCATACCTGCTCTGATGAAGCTTCCCATCCCATTCCCAAGAGAGTTTAATCCAAAACCGTACAGATGTAAACCATGAAGCGTGACATGACATTGCCATAGTTGTAGTAACAGTTGGGCTGTTATATATACACAATTTGAGATTATCTTTTAACATTTTAAAAAAAGGAGCAGCTACTAAAGTTTTGCATCAAAATCGAACACAAACAGCTGTAACATGTAACTGACCTTGCCGCTTGAATTGCTACACATGCACATAGCGTACCGACACACTGTATAAATGCTGGCTGCGAAAATATAAGCCGCAAAATTAGAAACGTGTGAAGTCCAGAAAAAGTTAGCAGGTTATATAGTGTACACTTGGACGTTATCGAAATACGCACTGGCATATGCGCGTATATTCCGGCCGAACTGCAGGCCACACAAGTCTAGCACGTGCAGCGCATAAATAATTCATTCACCTTTTTCGCTCAGTGAACTGTCTGGCCGATATGGCGCAGGTGTTATAATAAAATTCACACTTGATGTGCAAATGCGTGTATTTTGCGTAGACTCTATGCGCATGTAGGGGGTGTCCACCTCACGGCGGAAGAGTTGTCACTCGTAATCATGGGCAATTATCCGAAATTACTTGAAACGCATGTTTTTGGTTGTTTATTTTTGTATTTGGTTATTCGCATTTGTGGTGTTGTGAATATTCACCTTCTCTATTTATAAAAAGTGACTTGTACAGTGACAGAGGGGTTCCTTTGCCTGATGCATTCATTAATATTAATTACAGTTATCATTCGTGTGTACGCATGCAGATGCGAATGCATGTAAACAACAGTAATACTTGCCACTCACAGAGAACCAAATGTGAGTACCCCCGCGAGTATCCTCGCTGGTGCTGTCAACAGTTGGTCGATAAACAGTTTTTGGCTTGAATACAAGCTCGTCAACACCTTAACATTGACCTTGACCACGAATATTGATTTCTTGCTGTCATGCTGTCTTGCTGTCTTGCTTGCACATGTTGTTGTGTTGTTATGCTTTGGATTCACTTTGGATCACTTGCTTTTGCTTGCACTAGTTTTGCATTGACTCGCAACAGGGCAGACTGTCCGCACTCTCTGGCTAGCTGAATGTGTCAGCGCGCCTGACGCAAGGGTCAGAGGCCGCTGGCTACTGCTCACAAACACATACGAGTGGTGCAAATGCTTTTAACCATTGAAATACTGTACAAAGTTATTCAAAAGCAATTACTTTTGGAGGACACCACGGGTCTAAGACAAGTGCGGAAAAACGTAAAGTTTTAAATAACACAAATTGAACTTTGCTCACAATTTATTACCTATTCAGTTAATTTGCAATTTTTGAAACTTACTTCTCCTTGTATAGCAGTGGTTCGCAACAATATCACACGATAATTTAATTATTAACAGTTGGCTCAATTGTGAGCAATTGGCTGGACACCGAATTTAGAGCGCTTCCTTCCAAAGCGCTCCACTTGAAGTAACGCTGTGCTTGCCGTATTTATTACCGTTATATACACCGCTAATTGGAAAATATTATAGCACCCTTCTAAATGGATTTGAAGCCAGTAAAGTCTAACTATTTACGTATGTAAATTTTAGATAATGTAAGCAAGTAGTTGCCAATTAACAGCAATCGGTGGTGAGCTAAAGTTTTTCCTCTAACGTGAAATGCAATAACACCAGCTTTGGTATATATGCATTTGTTGCAGCTTCAATATTGAGAAGCATATGGACGCCACTACCCTCAAAAGAAGCGAAAATAATAATTCTACCATTATTTTGAAAAGGGTTTATAACTAACCTTTCTCTGCTGGCAGTGCGGGTGAAAGAGTTGAGCTTGAATGGGGTATTCCCAATTAACAACTATAAATGTAGTAATTTGTTAAAACAGCTTAAGTCAATTTAAGTTATTCCAACAAAGAATATGCTCAAGATATACCAGAACACAAAATCCCCATATATTCAAAAGGTAATCATACAACTATGAGAAATATAAAACTGGTTGAAAGAGAAACGAATGGGCTATGAAAGAACATCGTCTATGATGGAACATCCGCTACTACAGAGTTCAAAAAGTATTTGATTTACCAATTCAAAATAGATAAATTTGCTTCTTTACTTAAGTTTTTTCATTATGTTCTTATGAGAGATTTATGAGTACTCTTATTTAGCTTAATTATTAATTAAGAAGAATCTCAAGGTACAAAAATTCCCCAATTTTTCTTCTGGGTGGTGAAGCGGGGTTTTCAATTTCTCTTTCTCAGAGGAGCAGCAATGTCAAAAGCGATTATTAGAGTAATTTTTCGTAGAGAAAGAATAACTTGTAACTTCTATTTTACTCGAGTGCTCCCTTGCTACTTATAGTACTTATTACTTAATTATACTATATTTAGAAAGCCCTCTCCCGGCAAGCAATTGGAATGCTCCCCAGTTTCATGACGGTTAACTAAAAACAGATTTAAGCAAACCAATAAAAGTATTTTGAAAACACTTGTCGTACTTTGAATCCAATTTTCCCCCATCACGATTGCAGTTTTCTGCGCTGAGGAGAGTAAATTAAGTTATTAAGTGAATGAAATCACAAAGCCATTTCTATTTGTTAATTAAAATCAGCGAACTAATTAAAACAGGTAAAACTTATCATTTCCATTAAGTTCTAGTATTTTTTAGTAACGTTAACAGAATTCACTTCACTGGATTTACTGAAAGTCTTATCACTTCCGTATAAGTCACCGCTGAAGCTATTATTCGCAAGTATTTTTCACTAATTTAATTAAAATCGTGAGATAAGTAGTCTTTTGGGAGTATTTATCATAGCTCTTAAATCCACATGCCACATTTCAGACTCCAGAATCTCACAAGTACACAGTCACGTAAAAATTTGAAACATGGCGAATCGAACAAACAACTGGCTTGAATCGCAGAGACCGTCATAACCTTATATGATTGGATTAGAGAGGATACCATTTTAATGATGTATACAAATACTCCCTAATATTGAGCCCAACTGATTAATTTTATTGTTCCTTTTACATATAAACATTTTGTGTCAAAAGAGAAGTGAGAAGAGACAGAGCGCAGGTGGTAGAATGCGGCGCATGAAACACGCCCTTTTATTTGAGTTTTATGGCGGGGTTTTATTAGGAGGTCTTATTTATTTAGAGAAAACTAGATCCACTTAACTTTAAATATTTACTGAATGATAACTGAAAATAAAGTTGCAGTAGTTGTTGTAAGTTTATGTTTAACTCATTCCAAGTGTAAACAATATTGCATTTCAAACGCGTCATGTAAGTATATGAGTGTGCTTTTGCTAACGAGTAATGTACATGTAATACGACAGTATTCATTACATTTGAAGAAAATACTTCAGTGCAGAGTTTGAGCGGCGATTATACAAAGAAAATTTCGCCATAAAGTAATATGTTCTACGTTATATAAACCTTCATATATGTATGTTTCTTCCAGATAGGCAATAATTCATATGTTCGTTGAAATTATCGTTTAATCGTGATGATTATTGAGTGTTTGCTTACACTTATGCAAGATTTTCGTAGGCAAAGTCAATGACTTTTTACGGTGTGACTGCCAAGATTTGCTTTCGTACGATTCACGAAATTCATAAATTCATTATAGCTTCAGTAGAGGAATCAGAAATGTAGCAAGCTCTTTGGGATTTGTTAAACTTTTTTGATTTCTAGATAAATTACTGAACTGAAAGGAATGTAAGCATGGTGAGAGTTCGTAGCAAAACCTTCGCCTGAATACATAGCATGCTGATTCTAATGTGGCTTGGTTTCGTCACGAGGTAATTCATTATTTATAATAATTAAACTTAACACTTTCATCTGTTCGAAGGCAATGATATATACCCATTTCACACTTGATCAATAAATATCTTAGTCAGTTTGAAAATACAGTTTATTAATTATTGTCTGGCTCGAGGCAATCCGTGGGATAAAAACAAAACCGAAAGCAGCTGTATATGTGATCTCGGATTCGCTTATGGATTAACTTCTCTTAATCTTCGAGAGATATTCAGTTATCGAGCTCTGTTTCCTTCGTGTTTTCAAAAACAGTAAAAACACAAATATTCTTATAATGGATTTCCTCAAATATTTTGCATGCCCCACGAGTGTCTCCAGAGTAAATTTGTGAATACAGATTGCGGTATGAATATGTATATTATATATATTCAGTACCAGAGATAGCGTTACTTTCTTAATACTCCTAATACCAAACTCATTCCGGCATTTTTTGAGACAAGTTAATAAGATAGCAACTTTAAATTAAGTAATTGAAATATTGAATATTGTGAACGTATTATAATCAAAATTATTTATGGTTAAAACTAAAAAGTTGGAACTTACCTTCTTTGTGTTAAAGCCCAGAAAGGATAATTTTCTCACGTTATCACGTGGTCCGCTGGGTCCGCTGAAACTCATTTTGCCACTGAACAATCGCGACCCACTTTTATTGTCGATTATGTAAAACAATAGATAACAATAACAAAAACAACAAACAACAAACTAAAATGAATCTAACGAAAACGTTTCCTTTTTAATATTTTCAATTCCTTGTATTTTCTTTTGTTTTTATTCCTCAATTTATGGTACTACGACAGACTTCCAAAACTCGTCTTTGAACAATCTCGGCATTCGGGCTTTTCTTATACTTCCTCAACTGGCCCAACTGCAATGAAAAGAGGAAGATTTACAAACAAAAGAATTAGCTGCTGTCAATAAATTATGAGGTGTACAGGTATGAAATAGGGTTGTTTGAATAATTGAGCAGTTATAAAAATTGAATAACTTCTTTTTGTTGTACTATTTAATGGTTATTGTCATATTTGATGGTGTTTGCAAACACAATTGCATATTTTCGTATGTTCATTCTATAGAGCAGCAAAATCGCATGTTGGATCGCATGGACTTACTCAGTTATTACAAAATGTTCTAGTGTGCTTTCTCGTTTTGCTATGGTATAAATAATTACCCAATATAAATACTCGATTAAGGGCTTGAGTCAAAATGACTGGAATGGGAACACAGTGTCACAGCAACGGAAACAAAAATTAATATCCGTCCGTTTTCCAAAAAGCTTCCTCGGGTTCATACCTATGTAATTATTTAGTATTATTCAATAATTTCGAAACAATTATTAGGTATCACCCGACGCATAACCCTCATCCGTCCCAAATAGTATAAATATTTACATACGATCATACAAGTCGACTTCTTTATAGATTGTGATCATCGCTGCTGATCTAACGCATATGTGCATAGCTACCAAATCATTCACACACCAATTTATAAAGTGACAAATATCCAGGGATATTAAGAATGCGCAAGTTATAAAAAGAAATAAAATTAAAAAAAAAAATTTATAATAAAACTCTGCAACACTTCTTTGCCTAAAATTTTACGAGTGTTTGCATTGTATTTTTATGCTTTTATGATTGCCTTAATTAAGCGTCTTATACATTGCACAAACAAATGACGACATATTATACCATATCTAAAACGAATAGCTCTCAATTTATCGTTTGAAAAAAATTCCACTGCTTTTCACATCACAGTTGTAAAAATGATCATAAAATGCTTTGTTTGAAGCAGAAGTGATTTTTTTTATATATTGTAATATAATACTATCAATAACGGAAAAGATTAAAGTGGTAAAGAATTATTCCCTTCTGGGAGAAAAGAACAATAATTCCATTTGGTTTGTTAAGGACTAGAGTAGAGTAAACTTTCGCCCACTTTCACAATACTCAGTCTACGGTGAGAGAATATTAGTGGATCGAAAAATAACTCTAAGACAGCTTAGTTCACAGTGATCCGAAGTAGACTGCTAAGCACCCAAACTAAAGTAATACATTTTTATTGTTGGCACGGTAGTCTTGGCAAAGCTATTACCAAAAAACTATTCCCGAACAGGAGTCTAAGCCGGTTACAGTTGCAAAAAATATGCTGGCTTGAAAAGCATATTAGGTTTTTTTATTTCTTTACACTAGAAAAAGAAACGTAGATTGCAGAGATTGTGCTGCGGAACTCGACAACAAGAACTCGATGTCGGTGTTTTTCCAGCAACGAGAATTCTGGAAAGAAGGGAATATAAGGTCAATTCACTATACCATTCAAGCAGGTTTCACTATAACTATTTATAAAAAACAAATTATATCATTCTTACACCTATGTATTAATATAGTATTAAAGTATTGCTAGAAACTTCTTCTGAATCGCCCACGCTTTGATTTAAATTTGAGAAGAACTCGACTCGAACTGCTCGAATTATTATATACATATATTGTCGAATCCCAAATAACCTCCATTAAATCGGTTTCTTCAAAAGAGTTTTCTCGCTACAGCAAACGAAAATCGTATGTCTTTCTTCGCCGGTTTATTACTGTAAAACGTCGACCCGATAGTTCTATCATAAGAAACTAGCTCGTCTCCAGTTAGTCCAGCCCTGGTCGAGTTGATCATGAGCAGAGACAACAGTTTGCGATTTATCAAATCACACACATATATTATGTTATATACATGTATATGTGCATGTTAAAATAGGTGTATATTGTTTGAACGATAGTTCCCAACTCTCAGTAAATTATATAAAATGTATGATTACATGAAACCTTCCGTCCTTGGTCGCCAGTTCAACAAGGTGGTATTGACATTTAAAATAGAAAAGCCTGATAAATTAATAATCACAACTTTGACTCGATGTAACTTATACTTACTTTTCTTTTAATATACCCCCAACTAAAACTTGTTTTCGAAAAAATCTTGTGGGAACAGTTTCATCCGTTCTTGCAAAGCTTGCAATGGACGCGGTGAACACTTGGAACAAACGAATTTTTTATCACTGGTATTGATCCTTGTTTCAATAACACAAATCTTGGGGGTTTTTGTTGTTTTTAAGGTTTTTTTTTAGTGCTGCATTCAATGACAGGACACCACTACTAAAATGCACTACAGAAATGGACACTGGGCACTGGTCACTGGGCAAACGATAAGTAACGGTAAACGCCTGTTGAACGCGTTGCAATTACATGTACACGGTCAGTGGGATGTTTACCAATGGTTGTCAGAGCAAAAATAAATATGAACCTCTATATAGACAGAGCACTCGCGCCAGGATGCCTGGAATGTCGCGTGAGGAGTAGATCAAAACACTGCTTATTCAAAACCACGCACTCAGAAAATCCGAGTATGAACTACCGACGACAGGTGGATACTCACAGTCACTTCGCCAATATATGCACAGATGTGTATTTGAATGTGAAAAATGTCAATGCTCGTAGTATGGGAAACGACACGAAAACACGACCGTCCGGCAATGCACGCCTCAAACAATAGACAACACGTCGCAGCGAGCCGATTGATCGAACCGCAGAAATAAACGAATGTCTGCGCTGTGAACTTGTTGCGGGTGCTTTCTCGCCTTTTCACTTATTTATGGGCTCGGCTGACAACTTCGGCAGCGCTGCCGACTTAAAAACGCTGGGAGCAGAGCCGCGAAAAGCGCCTTCTTTTAGGAGTCGGTAATACAGCGGCGTTGGCGCTAACTGTGGCTTTATCGTCACACCTAATGGGAACAAATATTAGATGAGCTCGCGCCTACGTCATCTTAACCCATCTACGACGAAGTGTGGGTACACAAGAATGAACGCGCGTATTTTGAAATCGGCCCTTTTGCCGACAGGTCCGTCAGTGCTTGTCCAAAAACAGTCTTTGATTGGAAAATGTTTTAAAATATTTATTAGAAAGCAAATATGCCTGTAATTGGCACCGAGACGCTCAGCTAATTTCGAGATTATTTACAACAAAGTTACACAAGCCAATTCCTCTTTATAGAAAGAAAAACCGCTTGCCGGAGAAGAATTTATAACTTTTTCTATAAATAAGCAATTTGTTGTTTTAGGGTTAATATCAAAAATGGACAGCGTTAGTATGATAACGGGAAACACTTTTTTTTTTATTCCGAGCAGTCAAACATATCTGGAGTGTTTTTGAATTTGTGATAAAGAACTAATCAAAATTATAATTATGATGCTAAAATATTTATGACGAAAGCAATCGTACGCCGCCTGTTGGCAGCTAAGACACACTTCATTTGATGCATGGAGGGATCAATCCATCATAACTAGGACGCACAACGTTTATAGATTTTGTTTAAAAAATTCCCTCAATAAATAAATTTTTTGCGTTTTGAGAATTAAACACAGCTTGCTTAAAACCAGCTACTATGGGAAAATGGGAGTGGACTCAGTACCCAAAGGGATGACGGGATTTTTCAAACATAGAGCGTAGGCATGATCCTATCGAAGGTAGAATTTTGCTTCAACCCGCGAATTCGTCCAAAATGCTTATTAACTCTTATTACATTTATTTTATTTATTTATTGGTTACAGCATCTGAATTCAAGTATCGCTGGAGATATTGAGTAGGTGTATCCTTATATTGTCTTATCAGCGCATTAGAAGTTCCTCCAATTATACAATTTTGGCAAACTTTTGCACATCCCAAGTGTTAAGCTCTAAATAATATAAACCGACCCGCAAGAAAGTAAACTGAAATGTCTATATTTAATAACTCATAAGTAGTCATGTCCACTAATAATTAATGGGAGTCTTCGCGCAGAGACATAAGCCATTTTTAATTAATTAAGTTTAAACATGTTTACCGGGGGAAGATTTTTGCAATTTTATTACCATACTGTTTGTTTACAAACATCTATACTCTATCTTCCCAATTTCGCAGATGTTTGCTAAGGCTTTAAGGCAATGCGTAAGTCATGTCATTAAGTCACATGCGGTTGCTTTGGCCTAATTCTTCAACAATTATTTGAACAAAATATTGAATTTGTTAATTATCAGTTTTAATTTGCTATTTTCGAAGCGTACCACGGCAGTCTTTCCAGGCTAAAGCATAATTGTGTGTGTATATATATTGGTTGCAAGCGTTTGAAGTCACGCGTGACCACCGAAACACGTCAGCAGCGGTGTCGGTGCTGAACCGATAATCACAATAATTAGTGCAGAAGACTGAGCATCGGTAAAGTTCGGTATTTCGCCTGTTTCGCCATTAAATTTGGCTCTGCGTGCCTCAAATCTTTTCAGCAATGCGAGTATAAAGTTTATACTCGCTTTTACAGGTTCTTACTTAGGTGTAAGTTACGGAGCTATATGTAATGAAAAATTGTCCGAAAAGTTGGCTCAAGCAGGAAGTCAAGCTCAAAAGAGCAAGCCGAGTTTCATAAATGTGTACCGTTTTATTTGATGATCGATCTTAACGCACAGAGTTCTTTCCTACGGTTATATAATACTTCGAAAAGTGGAAAGAAGATTGGTGAATTTTTGCCAAATTTCAGTTGGATGCTTTGGGGGGAGAGAATAGATCATGAAGACTGGCTATTTTTTAAGAAATAAAATATGAAAAAGAATCCACAGAACCTTTGTGGTAACAGTTTGCGGTTGAAATAATAAAATATATATACGTATTTATTTATATTCAATCCAACATTTTATGGCACTCTAATTTTTTGATAATGGGATTATTTTGATTGCGGATTTTATTTCATACCTCAGTAGACAATTAAAGGTGCGAATCATTTTGTTTTTCTTGAAGTGTGTCATTAACGTTAACGCCCTAACAATAAATTTGGTAGAATTGGCATAGTGGCCGAAGATTTCTATTGACATATTCTACCACATGACCCACGTTTGGCGCAAGAAATTAAATGATGAGGTCAAACGCATTTAAGGTTCTACGTAGAGTCTTATCTTAGTTATGTGAAATGAGGCCTAGCAATAAATAATAAGAGAGCCAATATAGATTAAATAGGATTTATTAGTAAGATTGGCAAGATTCAAACCCTATCATTCTAGCCGTTAGGAAAGAAGCTCACCTGGTTAATTGATACCTTTCTAAAAAGTTCGAACCGCCTGTTGGCTATGAAATTTTGATTTCTCTCCAGAAGAGGCGGACCAGAAGATAAAGTTACTCCTGACGTCTCGATTCACACATCCGATTTATATATATGCTTTTATACCATATCGAACAACTATTCGGAGAACACAGGACACAGGAACCCGTAATTTTCAAATTACTACTTAAAAAGTGTGTCACAATTTTATAACCGGATTGAGTGCATTATCAGTCCAGCTTCAGAAGACACAGAGTCGCATATGGAGTTTTTGTTGTGCTTACATTATGCATTACTCGGCTGCACTTAATGCAGCGAGACAGTGTGGTCGGCAGACAGGTAGAATGCCTTTTCACCGCGCATGCGCAGTGTTTTCAAGTTCAATGCCGACATATGTGTTCTTTTATTGTGAACACGTTTAAGTGCCATATGGCACATATATATGAATTTGCGCTTCTACACATCTCATCCACTTACAGCTTGTGATACTCATCCCCGCAGCCCGGTAATGAAAGGAATTGTTTAAACTATCGTAATTCATTCACACGATGCATTCCTGCTAACTAAACCTTAAGTCAATTCTAGGTATGTATGGTATGTATGTAAGTGAAGATAATGTATTCAAGCATGCCAATTTATTTTACGTACCAACCGATCTACGAAATCACATTGATGGGAGCTGTTGTCAAGCGGTGAATGCGAGGAGAAACCAGTTCCTGCTTAGCTTATTAAACAATTTAATGGACAGATTTTCAATAGCCAACGCCACTAACATAAATGCACCTCTCTTTGTAGCTAAGCTGACATATATATAGCCGATATATATATATATATATATATATATCTATGTATATAACTTTTTAAATGTGTGTATGCATACTAAATGCTTTGATTTTAAAATAGCCGTGAAAAATGCTTTCATCGCTTCTTCTTGGTCAAGTGATTGCAGGAAATTAAGAATTCTACTTTTGTAATTTTAGACATGAAAATAGAATTTTTACTGACTTAGTTGAGTAGAATAGTATTGAATACTTTGTTTAGCTAAATTCCTGCAACTACTGTATACTCAGTCATATAAAATGCGAAAAATCGCAAACAATTTACATATTCCGTTTTATGGAAACCCAGTGCATGCACCGAAAATTAAATTCCCGCATTTTTGTGTGGCACCCCAGACACAAAAGCAATTAAATTCACGCAAAACAAAATTTAACTGCGATCATTCTGAATGATGAAGTACATTTCTAATTGCATCACTGAGTATTATGAACTTTTACATTAGGGTGGTCCACATGAATTGCGACTGTAGGTCGATTTCTAACAGAGCAATTTTCATATAAAAATTTTTCAATATCAAATCGAACGATATGGCAGAACGTTAGTTATGTCACGTACTATATATTAAATATTATTACACACCATACGAATGAAAATAGTTTTCAAGGTTATACAAATATATGGTAAGCGATTGTTTTAAAGTAAATATTGGCACAAACATAACATTTTCAGTAACAGTTCATAACAGTTTTAACAAATCTTATGGAAACATGTATCCAAACGATAGTAAAGCTTATATATCAAACTTTGAAGTGGAGAAATTGAATGAATAAATGTTTAGGGCGGTCTCGCCAAGGTAAAACCAGTAAATGCTTATCAAATTTCCAAAAAAGCAAGAAGTCAATAATGTAATTCAATAAAATTAGCGATAACGGTAATTAATGTCAACAAAATAATTGAGTAGCATGAACTATGGAAAATGTTGAAAGATAAGTATTTTACCGTAAAGGAATTGAAATCTTGGTGCAATTATAATTTGTGGACCAGTGTAGCAACGTGTTTTAAGTAAGACATTATTTTTTCAAAAATATTGTAGGTCCCTTTGGATAGTTTGGTTCACTAGGAATGTACCGGTTCAATAGAAGTTCTAACACCTTAAACAAAATTAAAATCCTTGAAATTTCTTTCCAATAAAAATAGCTGTCTTAAATATCTAGATAATGTTAATAATGTTTTTGATAAATACCTTAGTACCCACATCACTTCTAATACAACAATTATATATGAATTACTATCAAAGTATTTATTGGCAGGGTATGATGAATGATATTTTGCTAATACATATTTATATGTAAACCCATACATACATACATATATTGATGTGCATACAGTGGCGAAAACACAAAAAAGTTAATGAAATTTTAATCATTGGTTTTCATATAACACATGAGCAATCGTTGGTTTTTAATGGTTTAAAGACATTTGCTTAAAATGTGATAATTCTGCTGGAAATTTTCGTATCAGCGGGAGAAGTAAGGGTATCCGCTGAACCCTTAACTCTTGAAAACACTGATTTAATATTAGTTTAATGCCTAGAAGGCTACTTTCAAATCTAAAGGGCTGGAAGGGAAAGTAGATAATGTTATATCCAAAACCCTTTGCATTGTTGTGGATTGCGCAACTTTTTGGCTACAGCAATTGCAGGACTTATTACATCAGTGCCCATTATTCTACGTACGATACGTATTAATGGTAATCTGGCAAACTACAAGCCTTTATGTACGATATTATGGCAAATGTTAAGCTAAGTGAAGTGGATGCAATTATTTGGCGTGAAATGTGGCAAGATACACAACAACAACAGCCACCTACACACACACTCCCACTTGTATAAGATCCAGGTAATTACAACTACTTACAACTGTAAGAACTTGCATGATTAATTTGTTGACCTAGAAGAAGAACAAGCCATGCATACATACCTACATACACGTAAGATTTCTAGTCATACACTTTCAATATCACAAAAGGTGTACAGAACACTCACACATATACAGAAACTACTTTCCAATTTTAATAATCATGTAATGACGTAAACGCACGCACACTCTATGGCGATTCTGGACAACATACAAATATATATACAAATGTACGTAAAGGCACGCAGCTTCTGCATTCACCAGATTCAAGAGCGACTTTTCGTATAAATATGTAAAAACAAGCAATATCCGATCACATGATTTTCGCGCATAAAGCAAATTAAATGCTACATTCGTTTGTTCCGTTTGTTCCGTTTGTTCGTCCGGTTGTATTACAACCGTTAAAAGTCATTAAATGCCGCCGCTGGTTTTCCTTTTCTCAAAAACCACTTTGCTAAATAAGTGAACTTTCGCACCTACATACTACATGTTTTGATCTGATTTTAATATGGTGCGTACACACTTACATACACGTCTGTTTGGCGCGCAGCAGCAGTCACTTCCGCCGCACGTGATGCGGTCACCTCGTGCGCTTATTTGTGGACAGCGAGTGCTTTGTTTGCCTTTACGCAGTCCAGTTATGTCACATTTTTGACAGCTACATTCATAAATCCTACGGTATACATACATGCGAGTACATGCATAGCTATCCACGTGATTTGAGGAGACCGAATTCGGATTATGGATGAAGAGTCACAAATACTTTGAGAATTACGCAAACTCTTTAAAGAAGACCCGCCATTTAGTAAGAGCAAATGCTCTTACATAACACTTACAGCGCCGAATTTGGAATTTATATAATCAGAAGTATGTATTGCAATAATTATGGGATTACAATCGCATTGCAATTGGAAGACGCAGCTATTTTAGGTGTACCTATGCATCGATTGATATCAAACACATCAACTTCACGCTCGTAGATTGCATTTGAGCTGTAAAGCTCTCAGCAAACTGTTTTTAGCTAATAATAAAAAATGGGTTTTAATAATTTCACCAGCGGTAATAATTTTAAATTTCCATTGACATTCCGCAGAAAGAATTGGCATTTCCTTATCTTGGATTCTTAGAATGGCTACCTCTTCGATATTAGTGAAAACCAAGTTAATGTATGTATGTATGTATGTGTGTGTGTTTGGTTTGCAATATTCAAGGAACTGTTTTAAATTTACTCGTCATTATTAAATATATTCACCTTCGCAGTAGGTGGCCAGGATTTCGGAATACACTGCTTTGAAATGAATGGAGATTTCCTGTTAATATTTCCACCTTCTATTTGTACCTCCTTTACGAATTTAAGAAACTATCGCTTTCTGGCGAATATATTTGTATTTAGTTCAGAGAAATCGCTTCAAATTCGTTATATAACATGTTGAAATATTGCTTGTTTTGAGACTTCTTCATATATACAGACTGCGACAAGAGCTTAGCACAATAAACAAAAACCTTGGGTTCATGATCAGATTCGATTAATTTCAAAGGGTTCTACCCTGTTTTGATTAGTTCGAATCGATTGATTGAGCTTTCGACAGTATTCAGATCATGGGGACGTGCTGACCACTCTAAAATATTAATGCTTTTCTCTCGGAAAAAATTCTTTATTCTTTTTGTTGTGTGAATAAATGTAAGTTGTCATCCCTTGAAGACCAAATTAATTGCAATTTTTTCCAACACTTTTTCCAATTCAAATATCGTGAAAGAGTTACATTTTCCCCAGTCGAGGCAAATTGAATTTCAAATTATACCCAGAACCGACGCCATTTATAAAGCACAGAACTGCTTCGTTCGCAACTCCAATTAAATTCCGTTTTATGTTGCCATTGTTTTGTCGCGGTTTGTAAACTCAATTTGAAGCATTTTTTAGATACTTGTTTAATAATAGCATGTTTCTATTTATGCCTTTAGCAAGAGAACAACAACTATTAACAAACAAGCAAGTAGTTGGCCGCTTTTCAAGTTTTACGATCTATCACAAATTTACTCATTCATTTAACAACTTAAAATTATTGACTTGTTGGACATTGTTGTCATCAATTAATTTCAATTATTTATTTTTCCTTATTTTTTTTTTGTACCCCCTTATACTAGCTGTTAGACGACATAAATGCTCTGTTGGAAACTCCTCGCGCAACTTTAGTCGATATTGTGTCAACATGTCCAAATCGATAAGATCTAGATCTCCACTAGATCTAGTAAACAGACCGATCTAATTGGCGGCTATCGAAAAAAATTAAACTTATTTTTATTTTGTAGTGTTTTAAACGGAATTTCGTTACAACGGTGCAGAGGGGCGACTTTCCTACAGGGTGCGTGTGAAAACAGTCACTGAATTAAATTCAGTAGACTCATGTTGCGTCCATATGCACATATGTACACCAGACACTGAGCGCAATTGTTTTCACTTTATCGCTGTCGCTGGATTTCGCGTGTGCGTTTCAATTGAAATTGAAATCGAAATTGACATAATCTTCAATAATGGAACTGTGTAAAGAATGAGTAAATTAATATACATATGTATACGTATCTGCAGTTGCACATTATGTAAATACGTATATATCTACATATAGTGGTATGTAGGTAAAGTTTCCTATTCTTTTCAAACGTTGACAGCTCAAAACTCTCGTAACTCATTTGCGCTCATGTTTTCAATTTCTTTGTATTTGATATTTTTATTTATCGGTATTTTGATTTGCTGTTATTTTTTATGTCATGTGTGCCCGCCCGCAAGGTCACGTTTTGTATATTACTGTTATGCTATTTTATCTCCAAAAAGCGTTTCGTTTTCAGTGTGTGTTTTGTTGTGGCAAAAAATGCTGGATTTCAGTTGAAATCACTTACAGTCGCCAGTCGCAAAATTCATTAGCGAGTAAACACTTTGGTGTATTTCAAAAACTGAAGTGTGCAACTATTATTAATTTTATTGTGAGTGATTTATGATTCGCTCCAAGCACTTCGAAAAATGTTACTGACATGCTTCGAGGATATACGTATCTACAAATGTATGTAAATGTGCTAAGACGTGCTCCTAGATGCCTGACCACCGTTTTCTCCCATTTCTGATGGTCAATGTTTTTCCACAAATTAAGGGTATTACAATTTTATCTAATATATGTACGACAGTGAGATTTATTAAAAAATGTCTGATGCGTTTTAATGTTTAGCAGTACTATGTATCCTATATCTGAAATTATCATCTAGTAATTCCCACTAAAAATTGTCATCTGCTAAAAATTTAAGGGAATTTCATGTCTGCTATGAATCTTACGATAAGCAATAATAGTGATTAAGAGAAATAACGACTCAAGAGTCAATTGCGCCCTATTGATTTGAGCATATTGTGCAAACCAAAGTGGGCAGATATTCAGCGGGGCATGGTTACGAATCGCAGTTGGAAAATTATAATCACTACTGCTTAAGTCATGTGACAAATTCGCTCCAAATCAACTACTTTACAACTACTATGAATGGCAAGCCCAACTGGTCGCCCGGATCTCTTTTTTCCAAACAAATGAGTGATACTTTTACATCTCCCTCCGTTTGATAATTGTCAGATTTCAGTCAGAAGCATACAGATGCAGATCAGAAGAAGATGCAAATAATGGAAAATACTTTCTAGTTGGTTTATGGAGTGAAATAAAATAGCTGATTAATAATTGTTCTTATATTTGGTATGAGTCCGATATTTTTCTGTTTAGTGGAATTTTTCGACTAGTTTCATATTTCACTACAGAAGTCTAAATCTTAACAAATAGTTTCTTAATGAAGGACTTCCCTAATGCATGCAAAATTTACGCATCGTAGATACATACCATCGATATGTATGTGAGTTCGAATGTTATGAGATAAGGGAAAGTCTCACTGTGTGTACTTGAGTCCATTAGCGAAAGTGACTCACGTGCCCCTGGCTAACAATTGCCAGTATTCATCGAAAGTAGCAAAATCTCTTATTTTCCTTCTTTTTTAGATTTCTAACAAAAACTTTTAACATATTTGCTGTATCAATGATTCTTACATAGATTAACCCCAAACATTTATGCATATTAATAAATTATATTATTTATTTCTTCATTAATTAACTATTTTTCATATGTTTTGTTATTCATAAATTATGTTGACGGTGACTATCATATACCCGTGGAATGGAATGAATTTGGACCGTTTCTCCCCGAAGATGCAGCTATGAATGCTATTCGTTCATCGGTGAGCGAATCGTCGGTGTTCGAAAACTGAATAACTGAACTTGCATGAAGCCTAGTTTCGGCAGCTTGTGCTAAACTCAATCTTTGGCGTACCAAGATCGATAATCGTGACAGTGCAACCACAAACCTGCAAACTCTTCAGACCCTAAAGCAAATATTGAACAAACATTCGGGAGCTAATTCCGAAAATAAACATCAAATCTTAGAAAACCGGTTTCCGTTTGCGAATAAACCAATGATTTGCTAGAATAATTAAATTTTTACTCATTTAAATCACCCTGTTTAACTGTTCATTCCTTGTCAAACTATTCTAACAATTTAAGTAAATCCCGTTGAATCGGGTTCCACTGTAGATGTGTTGGTTAATATATTAAGCAAATGCGGGTTTGATAAGTTCTTCGGAGTTTTATGCCGACACACGTTTTGCGTGTTTGCAGTTAAAAGCAGGATGCACCCAGCGCTGGTTGTTTGAAAAACGCAATGTGGCACGGTTGGATGAACACGCAACACATAGAAGACAACTGCTTTCAAAGGCTACAGGGAGTCAAAAATATGTGTGTATCGATGAAATTGAAAACCACTTAAAAAAGTATTTTATGAATTTCTGATATAAACACAGAAGCATTATTTACATACATATGAATATACAAAATTAAGCGCATTAAACGTGTTTAGCTAATTGATTTGCTGAATATATATGTATATTTTTTAGTTTTATTTCACCTATGCAAGGTATATAAGGTGATTATGTTTCTTTCTGTTGCAAGTGATTTTCCTTCGCATATCATTTTTTATATTGTACACCTCAATGTTTTGAAAGGAGTGTAATTAAAACGCGTTTTGGTTGACCATGGGTGTTACATTGATTCCACTAGCGCATTTCACTTTTACAAAGCTTCTTAGTCTGAGTTCAGACTTGAAAACTTTTGTTACTCAATATCGGCGACTTCTCTTCTGATGTTGCCCATTGCATTCACACGGGCTCCAGTCAGGCAATTTTCCACATTCCCTTTCATATCATATTCTCAAATTCTTGCACGCTTTATTACACCGGTGCACAAAAACATTTTGCATCTCCAGCTAATTTTTATCCTTACTCAACATTTTCTAAAATAATTCTGTCATATTATACATACAAAAAGCAAACCATGAAATTCCAGTTTCCGAGCACATTCCAAATATTCATTTGAAACCTAGGAAGTCTTCGAAAATTAATGCCGAATTACATAGCAGCGAACTGAGCACAAGAAACTCGCCGTCGTTCTTCTTTTCTCGTCGCCCCTCGCCTACAAACTACGAGTCGTGGCAACAAAAGTCATCTCGTATGAACCCGCTCTAACTGCACATTTTTTATGAGCTTACGTTTATGTATCGGTTTATATGAAATACCCGCACACGCGCTCACATTTGCATCCAACGTCATCGCCATTAATTCATGCAGACTTGGTTGCAGAATGTTTCACCGCCTAGCAGAAACCGAAATACGAGTACAGTGTAGACGAAATTCGCGAGAAGAAATAATAAATAACAAATATCGCAAACAGCAGTGAAAATGAAAACAATGCGCCGCAAAATAAAAGCGAAATATAAAAGTAAACAAAAATAATGAGGCAGGGCGAAAACAGAGTGGTAACCAAGCAACTCGCCCCGAGAAGAGCCAGCCAGTCGGGGCATAGAACGACCGGTCAAGGCAAATTAGGATGGCCCGACTTATTTGGGAATGACTCTATTTGCCAATATACCGTAAGTAGTTCCCTACTATCAGATTTTGGATGTAATTCATAAATTACCCCGAAATCGACCATGTTATTATCGAAGAAAGAAGTCTATTGAGATTACGCAACTGTTTTTTTTTTTGTATTCAATCAGGCTTCGGTTATGGTAACCGCTACCGTAAAATCAGCATTTTTTTTAGCAAGTGGAGACAGCCCTTAGTTTCAGCAGAGCAGCAGAAGTTGCCACTGTTGGTCAATTGTAAATTTTGTCGCGACTGGGATTTGAGCACTCGACTTAATTGAGTGGTAATCACGTACTTAGTTCGTCCAGTTACAAGTTTTCGCGCACAACAATGAGTACCTATGATATCTATGTACATGCAAAAGCTTGTGTGTACAAAATGAATTTGCGCTGTCAAAATGTGGCACTGATACCATAATAACAACATGCAAACAAGCTGGACTCAGCCATTCCAGCTTATGTGGGCATAAATTTATAAACGGCATACTTTATTTTTCGTAGATTTTTGATAACACATGTGCATAAGCATTTATTCGACAAGAATGTGTAGCTATGTATGTTTGTTCGACAATGAGCGTGATGATATAGGTAACTTTTGTGTCTTGATTTTCTTACTATATATGTATGTATATACATATGTATTTACTTGCAGTGCTATTCTCCTCTTGTCTTAATTTTACCACTTACAACCACTGGGTGTACCTACATACATAGTCACTAGGTCATTCACATTGAGACGCACGTTACGCTTGTTTCGTTCGGATTGCTTCGCACATGTTGCATGGCTAGGTGCTTGCCATTTCTCCAAGCACAAAAAAAAAAAAAAACGCAATTACAAAAACAGAACGAAACAAAACGGAACAATATTCACAAAAGGTGTAAACACCCAGTACTATGACACTTAGTCACTCCTTGAGCCAATAGTCAATCCTGCCCAGTGAGTCATTTAATCACTTCACTCACAGCTCATTTGTATCGCACAACTGCACTATTGCCATATCGTATTCCATTAATATACCGCCCAGGAAAAACAACAAGAACCATTGACGCTTATCGCCTCGCTTCACACACCATGCAACGTATACACATATACATGCACACACGCACACATATGTATGTTTGTTAGTTCGTGGGTGAGTTCGTGGCAAGCGTTTGAAAATTTCACAACCAATCACTTTTTATATGCGTTGCCAAAACTATAGGAGGTTCAAATGTCGCAATGCCGGAATGTCTTCGCGAATCCGTACCATTCTTATAAATAAGATAGATGCATGCATAAGTGCACACATACATATGTACATATAGGTAGTCGAAGTATTTAATCGAGTGAATCGCGTTGATTGGGGAAATTTATCGGCGAGCTTTGTACTCACACTTTAACGAATTGTACGCACTTCACGAGTTTACGTATCGCACTGAGAGATATGTGTAAATTTGTGCCGCGGTAGATACATATAATATGTAGCGTCACGAAACTTGAACTTGCTGCCGCTTACACGTTGCTCACATCAATGATTTACTGTTGATTTTCGCAGCACGTTTTAACGTATAATAAGTACACAAATACGGCATTACGGGCAATACGAGCAATACGAGCAATACGAGCAATACGGGCAATACAGAATATATTGCACACAAAGGCCGACACTCATTTCGAGAGGCGGGCAAGTAGATTGAATGGTGTGCTCATTTATTTGCTCACTTAGTCTGCGTCAAGTGAGGCAGCAGTTTGTTTGCGGGATAAATGCTTGTTTCGTTTGGTTAAGCGGTTTTCCAAAGTGACACACTCCATAATACGAACACATCCGCACACATGCACACCACTTTATAGGCTCAGAGTTATCATGTACGGAGTGTGACTCGCTGACCGGGTGGCACAAATTGATCTCTTCAGTGTAAGAAGGCACTGTGGCGCTCGGAACTGCCGTGACTGCAGCCACACGCCTCTTTTTACCTACGTACTTTTCTGTGTTGCATGAATGCACATGCCTAGCACATGCCTCGGCACAGTGTGCTATAGCAGGTAAAAAAATATATAAGATATTTGTATTGCAATGCTTTGGTTTTGGAATTCTTTTGTACACATATAAGATAGACAATATATGTAGTTTTCGTGCCTATTTTTATATTTACTGATTTATTTGCTACTTTCATTAATATTTTCATAGGCTTATATGTAGAAATTATGGAAATATTTTAAATTTATTTGGATCTTTTAACTTCATGCGAATGAATTTAGATCCCATTTAAAGCGCTGTCAGCAGCATTGTCAGTTTTTCTTATATGTTCTCACATTTATTTTTTGCATTCTTAGATTTAAAACACTGTACTAAACTTGTTTAGTTATTGCTCTCTTGCTCTCACTGAGAAATTTCATTGGGTACGTAGTAAAACTTGCCGGCTTACTGACACTCTGACATGTTTCGTTACTCAAATGAATATTATTGACAGCCACCACCAGCTGACATGCTAGCAGACAGACTTGACCTAACATATACCTAAGTAAATATGTGAGCTTGAGTATATTGAGTATACAAATATTTAGTACCTTAGTTCATATTGTAAACCTTCCCATATCTTGCATTCATTTGACTCTATGTGTGTGTATAAATACACTGACATTCCTTGTTTGAGAGAAACCACAGCAATTCGGAAATGAGCAAACGCTTCAGAGCATAAACTGCATAAATACACATTGGTGTTATTGCCACCACTTAATTTGAGAGAGAACGTTGTCTGTGGCGAAGACAGGTTTTCAAATGATTGTTTTGTTGTTGGTTGTATGGCATAGCTATATCTGTACAGGTATAAGCTACTGGATTCGTCTATGGAGGTAGCGGTTGCAACACATAAATTGTACAGTATTTCCGGCTTATAATAATCACCAAGGATAATTGAATTCCGGTATTGATAACTGATAATAAGATGGAGAACTGTTTATTACAAGATAAACGATTGTATAATTCTTCAATGACTGAATTATTTTCGTTTAATTTCTATGTGTTAGTTAAAGATGTTCTATATTTTGATTTTATTAAATTATTCCGATTGAATATATGTTAGTGCACTTTGATATCTTTAAAAACTTTAAACTTAATTTTTCAAATGGAATTGGGATACGGGTCTAGCCTGAAGTGCAGAACATTCTATTAACTTCAAAAGTGCTTTTATCCAGATCCGACTGTACTTTCAACGCTCCAGGTGTCAGCTAATGGCAAAGCCTGTGTTATTCCTATTCCTATTATTGCCATTGTTTGTGCGCAGCAAAAGAAGAAACAAACAAAAAAACGCAAGCAAGAGTTATTTACTAACCCATTACTCTTCGGACTGTTTTTCGAAAAATTCTCTATGTTTTTGATATTTCGTTACTCCAGTAATTTCTCTGAATAAAAGATAGCTATTTTTTGCTAAAGTAAGGGTTCTCTAAGTTCTCTAACAGCGACGGAAGGAAACTCTGGTTTGATATTTGCGCTGAAAAACCTTGAAAGCTCATTTCCCCGCCGAGTTTCTCGTCATGCTCCTCAGTAATGCGAGCAGGAGTTTGACATATTTATTGCCTGCAGAGATCTTATTAACCAATTGTTAAGCTCAAATTGTTAAACCCAAAAAAGGGACACTTAGGAAATTTATAGAAGAAATGAGAAAATATTTTTTTAGATTAATGTATGTACTATAAGCTCTTCGAATAATCCATCTCTGCATTTATTCGAAATGTGTTTCTATTTTGACATACATGAATTATGGGCGATATAATTGGGGCTCAGTGTGTCATATTTACGGAAAATATTGCCTCTATAGGCTATTTCAGACGACAGTGTTTTTAATATCCTAAATATCAAGCTGAAATATGATCGAGCTTCAAGAAGTAAAGCATATAAAATACCAGAGTCAGCTTATTTTAAGTATTTCATGTCAAATACTCTTGCTGTTTTGTAAAAATTCATATAATTTAATTTGATATCCACATATGTATAGCCACACATACAGCTATGTCCAAGTATTATTTCTTCGATATCAGAATAATTAATAGCGTTAGAAGAGAGTGGATGACATTTATGGCAGAGGCAGCACCCATAGAGTCATAAATTGATTTCATCGAGCACTTTTCTAGCGGTGCTAATGAAAATTTATGGCAATCGATTTTTAATATTTCTAATTCAAAAACGATTAAATACTCAAGACGGCTGATGCCCGCAGGCACAGAAAGAACTGAATAATAAAACACTCAAGCGAATTGACTAAATAGTTGACAGACTGGTTATTATAAGAATACGCTAGCGCTTCAATTGTTTTTGTGGCAGTACTTCGAAGTGTCGACTGGTGCTGATAAGAGCAGGTGTTGACACTGATAAGAAAGGCTACGTACATATGTACACTTACTTTCACGACTATTGAAGGCTTAAACGCTACAAATTTACCTGAGAATGCCAGTTTGTTTTACCTATTCACTCAAATGCAGCTGTGTGTGTGTATGTTTGAGTTCATGAATATTATTTCGTTTACTCAGCTTAGTTCATATTAAAATAAAGTTTGTTTGCATAAATATTAAAAGCTGCAAACTCACTCGCTTCATCAATCAAATCGTGGGATTATGAATGTGACGGCGAATGTTCTACTTGATGGAAGATGTTTTCGGAGAGATTACTCAAACAGCCGTAAGTGAACAGTTTCCGACGTGGAGTCAAATTAAGTCAATAATATTTTATATTTTCACACAACTGTGGAAAAAATATTAAATGATCTCAAGAAAATCAAAATAAAACTCTCCAATATTTTTGATTTAAATTAATAATAAACCTAGGGTTAAGAAAACATTTTATTTCATTAAAATACCACACACACCATGCGCTCATCAACGGTTTAAGGACAATTGGAAAGTAGAAAATCGGTAAATTGGGTCCAGGGAAAAGGTCACATTATCACAAGAGAAAGATGCTCTCCCAGCCAAGAGCATTGAAGTCCACCAATTCGGCATAGGGGACTTGAAAAGCTATTCTCTGATTCCGCCCATCTCCAATACAGACTTCCACATAGCGCCAATGAACACGTGTACTAAGTTCCATCAAGATATCTTGTTTTCTGCTCAAGAAGGGCTCACGGATGGACAGACAGATTGGCGGTTGGATGGACAGACTGACATACATCCATAATTCAAATCATCCCATCATCCTGATCATTTTGATATATATTTAAAATAATTATATTTTGTAACAGAGTTGAAAATTGAAAATATTGCAAAGTGAATTCAACCATAAGGCTTTCAAAGAAGAATTCCAGAATGAATTAGGTTAGCTTCAATTGAATATGGAAACTGTGCAAAACATTACAAAAAGTGTGCCCAAACAAATTTGAGATTTCGTACACAAAATATTCAATATATATCAAAGGGGAAGTTATTGGTCAACAAGCATGAAATACTTTCAAAATTTTCCACTTTGACAATGATTATTTGCTGTAAGGCATCTTCTATATATCCTCTAAAGATATAATAGCGCTCCAAATTTATTTTTATTTTCCAGGAAAGTTTTCAAAAATTCATATATCTCTGCTAATTATGGACATTGCAATTCACTCCACAAAATTAGATCTCTCTGATATTAACTAGCAATATTAGTGCAAGACGTCTTAATGCTGAACACGTTCAATCTTAAGCTAATCATTGTATGAAGTATTTTTCTGCTGTAGTCAAGCAACAGTCCGATTGTCTGCGGCCGCTCCAGCAGTTGCGATCGATTGTGCTAAACCATAAATTTGTTTATCTATCAGATTTTCGCATTTTCATGCTAATCAGTTCATAATAATGAGATAATTGCGATAAACGGCTCAGTTATGCCCGAAAGAATTTCAAACTTGCAACGGCATTACCGAATTGTGTTATAAAAATAACTAATTGAAATATGCGAAAACTAAATATGGAAAAATTTCCAACTTGGCTAAAAATGAATTTTTACTCGCGACGCCCTCAGCTCATAAATTTTATTAATACTCTCTCGAAAGCGCAATTTTTAGCAGAATTATTCATTTATTGAGAAGTGGGACTTGACTTTGTACATTATTTTACCAATTCATCGATCTGGGAAGTTTAGTTTCGCTTTCAGTCTTCTGGCGATCCCACTGTTACCAGAGAAATATTTCAAGGTACTTTTTCAGCCTTGCCTTTATATGTCACTCAGTTACTGAGTTATAAAGTTAATTGTATTTGAATAAAACTGTTTTGTGGACCTTTGGATTTACGAAAGTCTCCGTCACCAGTGTCAACTGCCTGTCAAATTTTATCAATATGTTCGGACTTTATCAGTCGTGGTTTCAACAAAGAGACCGCAAGAAACAGAGAAGCAGAGAAGCAGAGAAGCAGAGAGTGTATTTCAAGTAGCAAGCTTTATTTTATAAATTTATTAAAATATTGTTCACCCTACACCTCTTGTGGCTGCTGTCGATAAAACAGTGTAATTTGTTGGAGTGCTTTTTTAAGCTCATGGAAGCTTTGATGACGAGCTTTTGCAGTGTTGTTCTTATGATGTGTGTTATTTTCATTTGTTTACAAATATGCATAACGGTATTTACTCCCGTCTTCTCATCTTTACATCCTCAGGAGATACTTTTATTATCTCTTAACATTCAATGGGTGATTCGGTGATTTATGATGGCTCTGTTTTTAGTAATTGTAAAATATATTTTCAATTTCTTGTAAATTTAAGTATTTCAAGTCAAATTTGTTAAGGACTGAGGTCAGTTAATAAAATTCAATCATCAATTGTCAATGAATTCAATCAATGTTTAAATGAGGTTTTTTTTTTATATCATAAGTGTTTCTACTAATACAGTTAAATTACTTCATCTACTGATCAGTTCCGCTACTTGCACGCCCTTCTCGCATGGAACATTCGTACCCTTCAAACACGAGTTTAGCTAAAGTAAGTCACCAAAAATATGCACATACATAAAGTGGTAAGCATGTGCTTTTTGTGTTAACACAAATCGGATGCATCATGTGCTGAGCCTTCGCTTCAATCCAGTTGAGGTAGGTCGCTGCACTTTTACTACAGGAAAACATCGCAGCGACCCACTCAAACTGTCCCAACGCATTCACACTCAGCCGTCCGCTCTCACCGAAAGCTTTTGAACTTCGACGAGTCGACAAGAAAGCGACGGCGCACCAGAGCTGTGGGAGAGAGCAAAGTAACCAAAATGTCACGCGAAATGGTGAAAAGCTGCCGGTGGAGTATGAGTACAGCCCGTGGTTCGCTGCTGATGTGCCTCTGCGACAATTGTTGCTGTTGTCACCGATTCGTCGTTGCTGCTGTGGTTGGCAAAATTTTGCATTTCGACGACATTAGCCGCCTGCTGCCGCCACGACATGTGTGTAAACTTTGTGGTCGCCTTTTATTGAAATTAAATTTTTCGTTCTTATGAATCTTATCTGGCGCTAAGAAAGTGTGGGGGATGGATTTATCTTCACTCTGTTTCTTGGCAATTCCAGGCTTAGTTATGGTGCTGCTACGAACAATGTCACATCAGAGTAGCTGTGGGTGAGTCAGTTGGTTAGATACATTCGAGTGCCATTTGCGTTATTTGTTCTGAGTATTTGACTTTCGGTGCATTTTATTGCGGTCGCTGCAGTTGCAGCAGTAGTAAGTAATTTGGGTAATTTCTTGTTAACTCTACATTATTGCAAGAAGTGCCCTACACACAAACCCACAATATACCAGCCGATATAATACTGGCTTTTTGTGCATCTCTGCGTGCACTTATGTATGTACTCACCTTTTAATACGGTATATGCTTGCCTCATACTTTGTATATTCGCTGCATAGATTACGGCGCTTGGCCTAGATTTTCACCGCGAAAGCGAAAACAAACGACTTTCTTGCCATACTTCATATCAAGTGCATACGAAATATCTTTTAAAGTCATACATGGCACACATTCATGAAATTCACACAGGCATTTGAGGGGCAAATATTTTATTTGTTGTAAAGTCTAAGGTAAGCTTAACTCATATAGGGTTATATTAGATGTTATGTCTCTTATGTAATATGTAAATTTAAATAGAAAACCTTTGCTCATTTTAACTTTTACTATTGCACTCATATTTGCACAACAACAAGCTCTAACCGTTTCGGGTCACTTCGCTTGCCGAGTACAATTCAATTTTGAAAAGTCTCAATCGTTTTTGTCCTTCAAACCCTTTGATGCGTGCTGGAGTGTATGTGCGTTGGGTACTTTAGCAAATAATTTCTTTTGTTGCATGCCACTTTCCTTGACCGAATCACCTTTACGGCACTAACAAAATTACCCGTGTGCAAGAGCTTGATGTGTGCACTGGAAAAGCACAAACAACTACAAACAATTAACAAGTGCTCTCGGGCCAACTAAACTGGTTTTTATTTACGAAGATAAAAACAAAATCACGAATTATGTTGAGATCATTTAGGAGAACATTTTGTAAGAGCTACACAAAATATTCCTCTACAGGATGGGCATATAATATATATCTATACATATAATGATATATCTGAAGGGTTCAACATTTCACTTTGCAAGCAAGCGAATATAATGCAATACTAGATATAATTAAACAATCAGTCTCATAGATTGTTTTCCATTATCCTCCAAAGATTCCTTTGACAGAGGAGGCCGAGGTGCAGGCTCCAGCATGAAACACCCGTTTGTCGGGAAATTTAGAATTGGTATTCCAATTTCACATTAATTCGATGTTCCCAACACATATGTGAATTATATCGGTAATTTTGATACTAGATGGATTTTTATTATTCTTTGTAGTTCCTTCCATTTTCTCTCTTTTTATAGTTCCTTCCATTTGTAGATCTGATCCACACTCAACCCAACTGGAAAAGAAAGAGTACAACTAAATTTCTTGTATGTGCGTATGTTCGCACCGCATGTGATCACCGATACATTTAGAGCAAAATATATTATATGCTGTGTATATAGATAGCACAATAACAATAAACAATATCTAAACTTGAGTTAAACTTACTTTGCCCTTTGATTTAGCAGCAATGTGGTATATACATGTATACACCGAACAGAATTGGCATCCTCTTACGCACTACCGCAAAAGCCCACCCACTAAACAATGAAAATGGGAATGCATCGCAAGAAATAATCAAGAGAGATTGCAGCTGTTAAGTATAGGGAGGGGGTATAGGGAGGAAATTCAAGAAATTTTCGGGCGAGGCAGCACTTCACTTCGGAGCTGGCTTACACCAGACAATTAGAAAGTCGACATTAAAACATAAGTTTGGTTTGGGTTATTTATATTTTTTCTGTCGAATCGGACTTGACAGGAACGTATTGGATGTGAACGGTCCGGTTGTACCCAGAGTAATTATTGTCAGGAATGGCGGTATATTTTGCACTTTTTTTCACTCAGCGACAGCTTTGAAATGAGAATAATCGCCCAGAAACCACTGGCTTGTCAAAGGATCAATTTCCCAATCGACTTTTCATAGACTTGCAGTGACTAACCAATACAAATGTTTACTGGGCGATTGTTTGGGTGTACGTGTGGTCCGTTCATTTTGTATTTGTCTTTCACCGCCATTTGAATGTTTTGTTATTCTTTTCACTGATAAAGCGAATTTGTAAGGTGCATTGTCACCCATTTTCTATTTCCCTGGAAACTATGAAGAAGAACAGATAAAGAAAAAGTGTGAAAAAGTGCAATGTGCGTAACATATATTCAACAAAACCCGCTTGATCGGAAAACAGGAACCACAGCTTCTGGAGACTGTTCGTTGCAATATTTTACCTCCTAAAGTCTCGAATTCTTATAATATAAAGAATAATATAAAGAAAAATAAAAACATTATGAATTTCCTTATTTCCTCCACTAAATAATAAATTATTCGAGTATTTGTTGCTTCCCAAAAAATGTACTGAACGATTACCCTAAAACAGCAGATTGGGTTTGTCCAAATGTCTTTCTCATTGCCAGCCTGTCTCTGGGATTACCTATGGGAGCATTCCCGGCATAACAAACTATCTCCGTAATCTATTTCATTATATTTTGGGCAACTCGTCGAATAATTTTCCTTTAGTCTCAGAAACTGAGCACAGCAAAAGGCCTTAAAAGAGACTGAATACAGCCAAGTTTACCGTTCCTTGAGATGCAGACAAGATAACCTCACAATTTCTGAAGTAGCTTAAAATGGTAAGTATATGTCTACTTAGTGGTACAAAGAACTTGAGAAGTAAAAACAGTAGAGGATAAGCAAACAGTAGTAAAATGAAAGAGCATATGTAGTCAAATTGAAGGGGAGCCACTGCAAAGTTTTCTAAATATTTGCACTGCATTTGGTTAGGGTCGGGACTGTCCGTTTGGACAGCCCTTTAATTTTCTTATGGACCCTCCTTTATGTCCTTTATATAAACAGGCATATTTATGTACTACTCTCAAGGCTTTATGTATGTGTGTGTGTGTTAGTGTCCCCAAAAGATGGAGCTATCGGAGCCAATGGACTAGCTCAGCTTCTAAAATGCAATATGCATATATTTGTATACAGCTTATTGTTGTTGCCTGAGATATGGGTTCTCTGTTGTTCGAATGTGCACACGTACCAAACGGAAATGCAACTTTAGTAAATGTTTTCTTTGTGTTTCGTGAAACTTTTGCAGCTTCTGTTTTCTTACATTCCTTCCAGCACCCCCCGGTGTATTAGAAATGCACTTAAAAACCATAGAAATGTGCGTATTGGCTTAGTTTCTTCAGTCTTTCCATTCTGGTTGGAAAGAATGTATTCGCAAATGTTGTGTGTATGTATGTATACTTATTAGAATATGCGGGTAAACAGTAAATCGGTTTCAACTAAATACCTTAGGGTTACTATTATTAAATACTTTCATTGATTCCAGTTATTACTACACTCACGATGTAAAAAATGTTTGCCCCAATAAAACCACTTTGCCACAGTACCAACTAGTGCAATTCATTTCGGTACCATATGGGAAATACGGAAAGTGTCCTTTACATAAATCAAATAATTGAACTTAATTATTCCAAAACACTTACGATTCCCTCAGCGAATAACATATTAACTGGAAATCTTACAATCATGGTTAAATGAAGTTGTGAACGTTTGTGGATTATGCAAATAATACGAAGGTACGCCTTTGTATTTCTAAACTAAGCAGGCAAGTGTTATCAATCCCCATTTGACATTTCCTGCCGAAAGTTTGGCATATCCTCAAATCTCTGCATTCAGAATGCCCTTAGGGGAGAGCGATATTAGTTTTGATTGCAGTACGTTTATAGGTTAATTTTAGGGAAAAAATTAAAACAACCTGCAAATACTTTCGAAACCAAAAATGCATCGGCAATCTAAAAAAGTATACAGAACCGATTTACTCAAGACTAAATTTTGGTATTATTGGTCATGTGACAACCATGGGTTTACAGTCGCATCATTCTTCATGTGTGCGCCACCTGATGTGCCCACTTATAGTAAATATGACGCGCAATTCAAAAATAATAATAATAATAATAGCTAAATAAAATTAAGTCATGTCCGACCAAAAAAGTTAATTTTTCAAATATTACGTTAAAAATATTAGAAACAATATCATTTTTATTATTTCATATTTCATTATCGCTTCTATGCGAAGGAGCTCAATGTGAAATGAGAAATGCGACATATTATATTTAATTTTTATTTACTTAAACTATTAAACTTTTTCTTGCCAGTTTTATTTGAGCGGGTTTCAAAAACAACTGAATTTGCTCACCAGTCACTTAAAAGTACGAAATTCATGTGCTTAATTCTGTACTACCGATGCATGTGTGTGTATGTGCGTAGAGTCACGCAAGTCCACATATAGATGCACTTTTCCTTGTTTGCTCTTTAATCTGTAAACCTAACAATGCTCGCCATTTCTGTTGTTGTTTTGCCCTGTTCTCGTTGGTTTTGTTCTGTGTACTTTGCCGACACTTTATTGTACTTAATTTTAGTTTACCTGCAAGAAAACTTTTAATCAGCTGCACTTCTTTGGCCGAAAGTACAGCTTAGAGCGACTCCGCACCGACTTGGCCATTCCCTACCCTTCCCGCTGTCCTTCCGCATCGCTCGCATTTATTTGGTTGGAAAAGAGAGGATTGTACATAAAAATTAACATTGTTCTGCTTTTCTCGTTGATCTTTTTCTAGGTTTGGCAAGCAAATGCATTTTAACTTCTAGTTATGTACAGAGGTTCATATATACTAATAGCTCACCTCTTATTCTCGTATGCGATGCTGTTTTTAACAACAATTTTTTGCGAATGCGGAAAGTGGAACTGCAATTATATTTTCTGTTCGCAAAAAACTCGGTGCTCTCGGTCAGCAGTAGTGGATTAAATTGTAGTTGGTTTTTACTTATCTAATTTACTGCATATTCCCTAATTACTAGAAATATTGTACTGCTTGAGGTGTGGGTATACGTGGCCAATAAACGGAATATTCGCTCTTGCTCGAGCTCGAGTTAACTGCAGTGGAATCAGTTTTTTAATTTATTCGTTTCTAAATAGTAAACCATTTGGCGTATAATCGGTTAAATATCATGAAATAATAAATCAGCATAATAACCCGGGGGCTCCGAATCGGTAAGAAGAGTTTCCATTAATTATTTAGGTACAGCATTTATTAAATTATTCTACACACAGTTTTTGCTGAATATCAACGGCATTTCGCATTACAACAACAAAAAGCAAGAAGTACTAAAAAGTTGCAATTCCAAAATATAATAATTCACCAAATAAACTCGCATGTGAGCGGCCATAAAACATGTGTTTATAAAGCATCCGTTGCCAGCGCGTTGCGTTGCGTGGCGACTGAAATACGCCATGGCGCTCTGTTGTTGTGCACTCCCCAAATGCATGCCGACGTTTGTGTATTGGTGTGTGTGTGTGTGTGTGTGTGTGTGAATGTGGCCTTGCATTGGGGCCAATTGGTGAATTGGTGAGTTTAGCGCGCGCCGCCACAACAGCGCTCAACCAGTAGCTAAATAAATAATGACCATGCAAACAGTTTTTGATGTCCCGTTTGTGACCCCAAGTACACACACGCGCACGCACTGGGGCAACAGTCAAAAGTATGGCAACAAACGCAAGCAGAACTGTGCAAGCAGAACGGATGAATAAATATAAATACAGAAAATATATAAATACAGAAACAAAACTTGCAAAACACCGAACACAACACAAAAACTGCCATACTATATGAAGTGAAAACTTTTTAGCAAAATAATAAATTATAATACAGATGCAACAGCAACAGCAAGGATGACGGCGACGGCGATGGCAGTGGCAACAGTCGTCGGCGTCGGTGGCAACACTTATCCGTTGCCAATTGCAACACATGCACGAGTATTTTCGTCCGAAAAACATTTGCATTCCTTTGTATTTAAATATATCCTCGCTACGTGGCCACAGCTACATACACACATGCGCACGTATGTGTGAGTAGCGCAACTGAGCAGCGTTGCCGCAGTGCTGCGAGCAAACTGCAGTGGCGCCTGTGACAACAGCTGCCACAGCACTGGTCATTGCCACCGCCAGACGTCCAACTTTCCGCCAAGGATGTGTGTGTGTGTGTGTGTCCACAGCTTTCCGTTGTTGCCTTTCAACGATATGGAACGTTAAGCACATATATACATTCATGCATTAGTTTGCAGGTATCTTGTCGCGGTGCCATAAATAAAGTTATGCATCCACTAGTTGCCGTCAAATGCTTGCTCTTGTTGTTGCGAATTTATGGCAGTGTGGATAAGTATATGTATATGTATATATACATACGCATCCAAACGCTGTAACTTACACAAAGTGCCTTTAACTCTGCAAACTTATATTAAATATTATACTTAGTTACGATGGTGCAAATTGGCGGACTTTGAGTTCGAACGGAACTTTTGAAAAATAAATATTGATTTATTGTTATTATTATTTTTGATTTTACCACTCACAGATTTTTCTAATTTCTTTTAACTTTCTCCATGTCTCAGGATCTCGTGGTCTCAGGAGACCAAATTTCAATGAGATATTTGTAAAGCTGAGAGCTCACAATGCAGTTCCCAATGTCAGCACACATTCTTACCTACATACATATTTCGTAACCACAGGCAAATATAATCGCTCATACGACCAGTCCCCCATACCATTTGGTATATTTAAATAACACTTAAATAGACAAAGTGCGGTAGAATGAGGAGGGAGAAAATGAAGCGATTGGGAGAATTTACGTTCCATGTGGCAGGCAAGTGTTGAGTTGTCCATTAGCAGGGCATTTGTTAGCGCAAATAAGGATGATAAACACTTGCCATAAACGAACTTAAATTTGCGAAGTCAAGCAAACAAAAGAAAGGCAGAAAACAGCATGTAAAATCTATGAGTAACAAATTTTCATGTGAATTGCATTTCATGCATTCCATGCAAAAGGTGACTGCAGCGCTCACCAGACATTTCCGTGCTCACCAGTGCGCTTATGTCGTTCATCACCTGGCGCGCATACGTGCATTAGCGTACGAAGAAGGGCCAGCAACCGACTCAGAGCCTTGGCCGCGCGCTTGTGCTCTACCATGGCCAAAACGCGCCAAATTACCTTGTGTGTCGCCTTTAGTTCCAGGCTCCTTGTGAAACGCCGATCCGGCCCCACTAATGTGTTGCTGTTGTCTATACGAAGACCGCACGAATGGCGGCGCGATGAGCATTCGTACATATACGCGCCGCCAAAAAATTGTGGAAACAATGGTCAGCTCCGCCGTCGACAAATGCAACTGTGGCAGCCACAAGGAGCGGCTATGGCAAGGCGAGAGTATCATTTCAACAGCTACATTCAGATGGCAATACAAGTTCTTACTCGGGTAAGGTAACGGTGAATACGCCATTGTGTTACGGGTACATGTGTGGAAGCATGTATCTACATAAATATAACGGACATTTTTAACCAACTTGGCTTTTGTGCTCGTTCGCTGAAGAAAGATTTCAATTTTCCACACAACGGAGAATTAAAAAGTGAACATCGGAGAGTGCATGGAGTTCGAATGATCAACAAGCCGACGACTTATCGCTCGAAATAAAAGCTGTTGAAGGTGAGAAATGGCTGTGTTTGTACATACAGTTAGTGATATGAAGAGTTAAAAAAAAAGATGCATCAATAAATTATTTTACGTGTCGATAGGCGAAAGGCAGAAGTGGAGGCTTGGTAATATTTATGATCCCCAAGTTTAGGGGTCATCTCGCAAAATACTTTTTATGGGGCCGAGGCCCACCGCTTCCGATTTATGTTGTGGTGTATTGAAAGAGCTTAAGAAGGAATGAGAGTAATCGAAAATGTTTGCGGTGATGCGGAAGCCAAATAAAAGGAAAATAATAATAAGGTAATGGTGTTCTGCTTTATATATTTAAAATACTCAGCTCAGTATGCACTTATAATATTGCTAATCTGTTATAGTATTTCAACAGAATATTACTTTAATTGAAGCTATATTTTTATTTCAATTATCTCTCTAAGGAGGTTTTGAAAATGAATGGACTAATATTGGTCAAAGAACGAAGAGAACTAGCTTCAATAATCACCGCTTGATGCAATCTCCCACACCGGTGAGCTAGTTTGCAACCATTTATGTAAACTTTTTGCATTGACATACCTTAACTGTATGAAATGAAAGCTTTCTGTAACGGTAAAATGTCGCTCGAAAGGCTGACTGCGAATGAAAAGTTTTCGAAAAACATGAAAAAATAAGTGTAAACTCAGCATGGGAACGTCGAAAAGTAACGAAGTTCCCTGCCACTTAACTAACGGAAATCAGCTACTCCCCGCACATTCGCCTACGCGCCCGCAGTAGTCACATGCATGACTGTAGAAACAGGTAGGCGTCAAGGTGGGGCGCAACGGAAGGCCAAACGACACGTCAGCGCACACACTCTCGCAGCCGTACAATTGGCTATTGGTGTGTTTGTGTGTGCACCATGTGTGCGGGGCGAGTGTGTAGCCAGGTGAATATAAATACATTTGCAAGCGGATACAGATTCAACCAGACGCACTTATAAATAGTTAAAAAGTGAAATAAAATTTTATGTTTTCAATTTCCGCTCTCGATGCCTATTTACCGGCGCACGAGCGCACGAGCGCTCGAGAAAAACCTATATACAAACTTTATGTGCGGCAGCTCGACTAAAAGGATATTGAAGAGCTGTCGACGTCGGCTGCCTCTGCGAACGGCAGCTGTTATTGAGCATTATTTGCGGCTATAATATTTTAATTTCTGCCAAGCGGTACTACTAGAGCGGGCACACCCCCACCGCACACACTAACTGCTTCCGAACTCTGTGCGAGTGTACAAATAATAGCGGTAAATGGATAAGGCCAGAAGAAGGCTAGAATAGCGACACCGCGGAGTTTTTAAATTTGATGAAAAATCCACATAACTGGCAAAACCAATACGATGAATTAAATTTAATCTGTAGGAATTGAAAAAAAGTCGACTAAATAATGCCCGCGGCTCCCGCGTGGATATTGATTGAATTTGAAAGTACAAAAAAAAACAAAAACAAAAAGGACAGCAATAAAATTACACTTCGCTGAAATTAGAGATGTATAAAGCTTTTAACGCGATATACCCAAACACACATGTGTGATGTGTGATGCACAAAGTTTTTGAAAAAGTTGAAGTTTTTTACGTACACACGGATATGTGTGAACGGGTGTGTGTGTATGTGTGTGTGTGTAAAATGTTTAATAAAATAAGCCATAAAATACGCTAAAAGAAGCAAAACATTCGTTGCACATTTAAATACAGTAATACAGTCGTCAGCGTCAAAAGCAACGCGCCATTGAACTGTTGCAATTGCCAATGTCCAAGGGCAACAATGACATCCACAGTGAGAGAGAGGTGAGGCTGAGTGAGAAAACCCAATGGATGTTGCGGAAAAACAGCAACAAATAGAAGAAGTGACGGAAAACGCAAAGCAAAAAGGAAACACTTATTCATCAGATAAGCTTAACGGCCGACAGTATTGTTAACAGTCGGGTTCCATTATGGCCTTAACTGAGCCAAAGGACACACATAAGCACTGCCGCTGAATGCCGCCGAATCGCGTTCCCATCCACACACACACACAAACACACCCAGAGAAAGAGAAGCTTAAAAACTCTAAATACTTTGCTAACGAACTTTATTCAATTATGCAAAGAGCGACGCTTGTAAACCGGCTGCGGGCAGCGCGGGCAGCGTGTGCGGCGCGAGGTTAGGGCGCCACCAGACTTAGTACTGGCACCTACAGCGGTCAAACATTTTATTCGCATAGCTCTCTGCAAACACACACGCGCAAATATGTAAGCCCTTGCGCACCACACGCCAACTCACACGAGCGGAGGGCTCTGTGTGTGCGAATTGCAAGAGCAATTTTCAATTGCAGCCCTTTGTTTCGTATCGAAATTGCCGGCACTGCATTTCCAGCGACTCCACCGATACGAATTCAAGCTGCCGTAGCTGAATCGTGGCGCTACTTTTGAAGTGCTAAAAAGCAACAACAACAACTGAATGCCACTAACTCTATATAGTCGCGTTACTAACACCGCGAACAACCGACGGCGATGCGATACTTCTGATGTGTGGAAGTGCTTGTGTGTCGGCGCACAAATCGGTTAGAAAATCCCTGCATACACACACATATTTGGGGCAAGCAAACAAACCCTTCGTTGCCTACCAATCTATGGGTACTTCAAAAAAATCAAAATGACTGGAGAGAGCTGAAAATAACATCGACAGCCGTATCGCAAGAGTAGCAATAACAAAACAAGGCAAACAAAAAAGGTAGATAGAATGTAAAATTTCTGGGGAAAGCAGGAGTTCCAACTCCATGCAGCGGCTCCAGCCGACTTTGGCGCTAGTAGCAAAAAATCAGATTACCATCAGATACACTAACGACAACTCATATCGCATTGGCGACTAGCTGCCTGACGCGGACGTATGTGGAAGGTTTCAGCACGCCTTTCATTGCCACTTTTTGCCAGCTCTCTGCTTGCTGTGGTAACAATTGACAAAATGTTGAAAAAAGCAAATAAACAACCAGATAGGAAATTGAATGTGTGAGATTAAACCAACAGATAAAATGGACAAGTTATGAGCCACTACAGAACGACATGCTCGTACACCCTCATGTACAGTTAAAGAGGAAACTCAGCTTCCTTGGCTGAATTAATGATAAATTGATCTCCTCTCCTCCACTCCCTTGCCTACCATCAGAACTTTTTGGTGCTTAACACTTTATTTTAGGCGACTACTGATACTCTCCCACAGTTAACGGTTCTAAAGTTCTATAGGACTACGCATTAAAACCGTTAGAAAAGTAGTGGACGTATATTATTATAATTAACGAAGGTATCCCACGAGAAACAGAAAGCATTCGCGACCTTATCTTCTTCTTGGTCTCTTTCGGTTACCTTGAATTGATCGAGATATCAAATCAAAAAGTGTGTGAAGCTCATTAATTTTTGTAGAAAGTGTTGCAGGTAGGCTTAGAAAAAGCCTTTGCTTTGGCGGAAATACATAAAATTTAATTAAATATTTTCATAAGGGTAAACTTATGCCGAATTCAGCACAGCCCTTCGATTTAGAGTTTGGACTACAGATAAGTTGTAAAAGAAGCTTTCTCTATTAACGCTTAAAATGTTTCCAATTGATAATATTTGTTAAACATAGTGGAAATGTAGGTCCAAACTACAAAATATGTATATATTGATATATATATGACAATTTTAACTTTGTTCTCTTAAATGCCACTTATTTAATTTAACTATGAAAACAGTTCATAGGATTTTGAATTTTAAGTTTTATTTTTCAAGCATTCGCCCAGCACATTTTGTTAATTACCTTTCGGAATTGGCAATGTGAGAGCTTGTCTGCCAGTGCACTCATATACACGAACGGAATTTGCTCTTCAAGCGAAGATCTGCTGAATTAGATTTTCGTATCGTATATTCCGCACTCGTCATCTTTTTGCTTACATTGTGTGAAGGGCCGTTGCTATTCACTTGCACGTGGCAACTCTTTTCATTTTCGTCGCCTTCCTTTCAGTCTGTGATGCCGCTTTTATGGATTGACGCCTTGTCAATGGAACTTTACTCGGCAATACTCTGGTAAATAAACCAACTTCTATACCACCAACCATCGATAGGTGTGGATTTTCGTCCTGGCATTTAAGGCATCCTCGAATGTGGATCGGTATATGCAACTCTGTGGGTGCGTGGCCATGCAATTGTGTATGTTGATTGGGTAAGTGAGGAAAGCAAGCGGATATTTACTGTCCAAACGTCGGCGCATATGCATAGGTAAAGTGTTGAAAAACTTCAACGAATTCCTCATGTGGGCAGAGTTGTATGTTGGCCTTTGCTGTTGTTGTTGTAGTCCGGTATTACTCACAGCTTATATGTTTTTGCATGTATGCCGTTTGCATGCCCCGCTGCATGGGTGAGTGTGTGTGCATTTTTTCGCCTCCAGATCTTTTTTATGCCTTTGTATGTGTTTTCGTTGCTGAGGCACTGTCGTTCGGTTTTATTCAATTGTTGAGATTGTTGCATTATCGTGTTTATTTTTCTGTTCGATTTTTGTCGTATTGTGCGTGTAACAGGTGAGATTTCTCTGTTGAGGATTGCATTTGAGCCACTGAAGAGCTTTGCGGGCTCTTCTTATTCCATTTACTCGCATGATATTTGCTCACATGCATACAAATACATGTGCATATATAGTTGTTGGTTCAGGTAACGGTATTTTTTTACACATGCAATGGAAATCCCCCAAACTCCCTCTCTTTCTTCTCTCATTGTGTTGCTTTGTTTACATCCGCTCTGTCTGACCTTTGGGTAATGTCAGAATTTCTTTCGGTTGGAACGCAGTTACTTTTGCCATTTCCTGTTGGTTTTGAGAGTTTTGCAGTTTCTGTCACTCCGGAAATTTTGAAAATCTTGTTTATACCTGTTTCTGATTTTTTATGTGTAAGCATCATTGAGTTCTGATTGGGCCCAAACGTTTTCCTTTTCGGATGAAATTATCATAAATTAATTTGTGGAACAGAATTTTCCCCAAACCCGACGCTCTAACACTGTGGCCCAAAATTTTGACACTAAGCATAATGTGATTGAAGTATGTGTAGTTGAGTCTTGTGACTAGTCGTTATGTGGAAAGCGCGTTACAGATATAAAAATTGGCGTCTAACAGTTTTTCCTTGCTTATTTGTGGCTTTACACAGCGGTAGGGACTTTTGTACAAAATATGAAAAGTGTTTCCTTTTCATTTCGTTCTGCACTCTGTCGAGGGTGCCTCAGACACATACCACCATACACGTTCTCTGCTATTTTCGTGCCTTGGACTTCTCCTAGTTTCTACCATTTCTTGTGCTGTGACACAGCACTGACTTAATTTACTCCAAGGTGATAATTATAGGCTGTAACAGTTCAGTGCCGTCCTGCTAGATATCCGCGCCAAGTTGGTTGGTCTCAGTCTTGAAGCGTGTAGCCTACTTCAGGTGACCTTCAAAAAAGCAAAAATCAATTATCTACGTTTACGTCCTCTTACTTCAGTGGTGTATACCATTTTCGGTCAAACTGATGTGGCAGTTGCTATAAGGGTCAAAGTCGACCTTTCGAAATTACAAAAATTTTATATTTAAATATTAAAAATATGTACCTCCAAAATGCTCACCTCATTTTTTGAAATTTGATATCGCTGTGAATTGTAATTGTAATGTTTATGTAATTTGTTATGTTTATTCATATTGCATTTACTATTGTTGTATTTTAAACGGTCCAAATATCAAGAAGTGAAGATCTTACTAATGCGGGGATTGTATGGGGTGAATATAAGATAGTTACATTAATGCCACTGGAAAACACTGTCATGGTAATTGTTGTAAATTTGTGAATATTTACACGTCGCTAAAGATTAATCTATTACGTGCTCATCATTATTGGTTGGAGAGACAACTTTCCAGCGATTCTGATTAACAGAGAGTAAGTTTTCACCAAATTGCAGTACCTTTGGAAGCCACCTACAAGGGGAAAAACTTAAACTAAATGACAGCCGTGGATGTTGCTGATCAACGGAACAACTAAAATGGGGTTAAACTTACTGATTAACATAACGCTGATTATGAAGAAGAAGGAAAGAGTGGTTATTCTAACAATTTCTCAATTTAATTTTCATAAACATAGATTTTTCTGGTTTAAATATTTTTCTTAGTAGTTTTATTTAGAAAATATATAAATACACATACCAGGAGAAAGGACGCTTAATCATATTCACGACAATATCAAAATTTCAAAAATCGGCCATGTAATTATGGAAATATAAACTTTTTCGTTTTTTCAAAGATGCCACTTTGACCCCTTATAGCCTCTGTCATAGAAACCAGGCGCAAAAATTATATACACAGAGAAGGTTTTTTATTTTTGTTATTTTATGACCTTATGACTGAATCTCTCAAAAAATTCGGTTTGGTTCAATGCTCAGATGAGTGTTATGCAGTGTAATAAATGCTTGTACCTTCGACAATTTATTCAAAATTAATGAATTTTCTTAATGGATATTTTCCTTATTCGTGTATTCACGCGCATCTACGGCTTCATTTTCATTCAATTGGCAATAATATAAAAATTTATTTGAGTATAATTTTATGGCTTTCTTCCCTTTCTCAGCCACAAGTTTTAATGGCAGGAGACACTATTTCATTATATTATATATAGCCTTACCAGCGCGCTCCGGCACGCAGCGAACGGTTCTCGCCCACTCACAAGCAAGTGTATGTATATGTTAGTGCTTAGCTTCAGTTTTCCTAAGCGAAGCGAAAGCTCAGCTTGTTGCGAAGGGGGTATGTGTTTCACGCGCTTTATGGTTTGTGAGTTCGTCGCATACAAATCGTTTTGGATGATATCGACGTTTGGCACGCAGCACCCACTAGTTGCGAGCTACTTGCCGTTATCACCCTCCCACTGTGCGCTAATGCACTGTACTTTTTGTAGCTCAATAGCCATAGCGAGGGTTGTTATCTATAGTCATGACCGGCACGTGTCCGGTCTTTACTCCGATAAGCAGCAAATGTGGCAAACAAGGCTGGGCGAGAAGTGGGTGGAAACTACAGTTAATGATGTCGTTTTTTGTCTCTGACTGGCTGGTCTTAATATCCTGAAATTAACACAAACTCGGAAGACCACTTCAGAAATGGGTTAAAAAGGCCAAGTGCATAAGTCAACTTACCCTCACAAGTAAGTCCCTTCATTCGCACATACCTATTGACATGAACATATCCACGTCGCCGCAGCAAAGTAAGTGCCTACTTGGAAACAAAGATATATCCAGCACACACATACACACACATGAACATACATAGAAGAAACTTTGTGGCTATAAGTGGTAAAGTTATTACATTCTTGCAACATTCCTGCAGAGAAATCAACTGATTATGAACTACTTTGCAACTAGTATGATACGCAGGCTCAACTTGTCCTTCAACCGTTTTTCTCCATTCAAAACTGGTAGATTTTATGTATAATATTATGCATCTTGATCTCGTACGATATGTGAATTGTCTGATAGGAGGTAGTAGGAAATATACCAGTTTCATAGTAGTTCAAAGCAAACATGGCAAACCCTTGTTCAACTACGAATTATAACTGCCAAGAGGGTGTGCTAAGGTTAGTGTGTTTGTGTGTGGCACTTTCGTTAATAACCGTCTCGACAATGTGTCTAGCGGGGACAACTTGCATGTGGATAAGTAGATGGTTGTCTTGCACATGAAGCAACTCATATTTAACTTAAGTGGCAAACATGGAAAGCTGAGGCACACACCTACACCCACACCCACACCCATTAAACGTTTACACTGCTAATTTTACCGCATGAGCCCCCCACAACTACTGTTTTATCAGTCAGTTTTGACCTTCTGTGCTCGCTGCAATAGGTCAGTTGTGTTCAATTGCTAATGACTTTGAATTAGCTGCAACCGTGTGATTACTTCTGGAGGAAAGGGAAATCAAGGTACGAAGTGTCACATAATGTATTTGTTTATGCTGATATAAATATGCTTGAACTTGTACCTATAGGTTTATTAAGCGATGTTAAGTTGTTGAAAAAGAGAACACGAATTTGAGAAATGATTGTAACAGAACTCTTGCTCTAGAACTCTTTACAGACTTGGAGACTTGACTTTAAAATACAGCATCGGATCTGAAATCTTCACAGTAGTATTTCTAAGCGAGTAGCAAGGTGTTGCCTTATCTCAATTATAGGTGCCCAGTCGAAATGAAGAGAGAATGTGTGGAAAATCAAGAAAGTGTATGTAAGTGTGTAAAATGATCGTGATAATGAGAAGAATTGATCGGGATACATATTATGCACCTTATCGAACCTGATGAACTTTTGTAGTATTCATAAACACTTTCATTAAAGCAATGCCTACGGTTTCAGTGATTGTGAGGAATACACTCACTATAAATCCTAAGGTGTAATTTGAATAATTGGCGTAATTATACGAACTTATATAGGGGCATCTAGGCTACGGTTTAATTGGTAAACAATCAGCGATTGATCTCATAATTTTTAAGAAGTGCCATAAGATACTAAAATCATACTCAATGCTTTCAGAAGTGTTAAAAGCCTTGGTATTCTAATTGAAAGGGGGCAATCTTGGCAGTCTATAATCGAGAAAGAGAGACGGAATGCTTCCATTATCTTGTACTGCAACAAGAAAGATATTTGAATGGGTGGTTTTTTGATTTGATAATGCTTCATTAATTTCAGATAAGAATTTTAGCTACACTAACTATTTGCAAAGTGTATCCGATGCTGAGAAAGCTCTACTATCAGATCTTGCAGCATCGTGAGAAGCATTCAGCCAAAAGCGAGCATGACAGATTGCCATTCTAACCTTAATTTAAATTACACATTACGATCCCAATTTCATCTGAAAATCCCAATTACGCTCAATGCTTTTGTCTATTTACATACATGCAACATGTGCCAAAAATAACTTAGAATAGATTACTCTAAAAGTATAATTATTCCATTTTCGAAATTGCTTTAAGGCTTACTCAATAAGGGAGACAATCAACCAAAGTTCTTGGTCTTCTTAAATGTTGAGCAATTTTGTAGAAGGAGACAAAGATGGAATTCCCATATAACTTTATAACTACTAGCTGTAAGCACGCCTCCACACTATAAATTGGCATTTTGACAAACGATGAGGGCTGCAAGTTTATAATGATGTCCGCTTAAACCGCAAATGGGCATTAACATGAGTAAATGAATGTGAGTGCACATGTGTGTAACTCTCTTCTTTCCACTATATAGATGAGTATATGAGAACTAAGCATATGTGAACCACCGGCGTACATTCGCACGTATCCAAGTGGTCGGGTATGCATACGCACCCACCTCCGCATACACACAATGCCGATATTAGTTAGATAGATAAGTGTATGCGTATGTGCGTGTGTGTGTCACATGCTGCGCCAACAAGATTTATTTTCTCCTGCTGTCAATGTGACATGACAATTGTCACTTAATTATTTTGCGTATGTCATTATGGGAAGACGCTCCGCTTACGCGATGCAATGTGTTGCTCCGCTAATGTTGCTGACACTGCGGCGGCTGTCAACGCTGATGGTGCAGACATGCAGTGACGGATGGTTGTCTCTAATTAAGTACACACACCAATGTCAATACCAACATACACAAACACAGTATGTCCCCTTTGTTTGTACACATGTGTGTTAGTGCGAATTAACTTGTTTGTTCTCCTTTCCTATTAGTTTTTTCCAGTTTGCTGTGCACTATGAACGCCGCCGACAAAGTCGAGTGTCGACGTATTTGTCAATGTAACAAAATTAATAGTGACGTGTCTGTGTTATGCGCTGGCAAAGGCTCACTCATCACTAATAAGGACATATGCAGCCGACAGACGCATACGGCAGAAGAAGAGTGAATTTCTCTGCAGTTAAATTAATCGAAGATCACTCAGGAACAGACATATAAATTCGTTAAATTTCTTAGCTTGAATTAACTTAGTAAGCATTAATATGCGTACCATGCATTTCAGCCATACATATCATGCATACGTACAAGCAGAGCATGTGATCCTTGAGACAACTATATCTCTGATTATCGTCAAAAACTAGTCCAGTTTTGAAAACATACGTTTTGTTAAGCTGTTAAAAGTGGTTGCTATAGGCGCACAGCATTGGTATCCCCAAACAAAGAGAGTGTGAAGCTGAAAGTGAGTAGCATTTTTCGTTGTCAAAGCTGTTGCTAAGGTGATTCCTCTGACCATTTCGTTTGCTCGCATTGAAATACCACTTAAATGGGAATTTCAGTATGTCTGTTAGACTAAAACAATAAAAGGCAATCAAATTGGTTGGGCAAAGTAATTCCTGCCCCATCTACTCGCATTCCGATGACTCAAGCCTTATATCCATACGTAGGTATGAACAGGCAGGTGTACTCGACACGGACCTGGTTGCCACAATGTGCTAGCGACTGCCTTTGTGTTGCAGTGAGTGAAATGTGGGATACACCGATTGGCGGTACATAAGCACGCAGCGATAAGCTGGAGAAACTTCCCCGCTACTCGCGCCGCGACCTTTTGAACGGCACAACAATTTCCAATTGAAACATTTCAATTGCAGCCAAGTGTTTGATTAGTTCCACCAAATGAAATTTATCGTCTCTACGTTGTTCTTAAGCACACAAGAGCTAAATGGGTATATATTGCCTGAACGCTAAGGACTAACGCCTTATACAAAAATATTGACCTCCACGGTTTGGCCTCTATCGCTTAGTAGCCAAGCAATTGTGGGCGAAATCATTTCCAGGAGATTTTCAGGCTTCTCCCCATGACGGGCATACCCAGTGTTCTTCACATCCATTATTGCCAGCAATATAAGCGACGGCGTTTAATAAACTCTTGAAGTATTTGCGAGTAAGCTCTTATACGTCCGATTATTTTCCGCTTAGTGCCTTCCCGAGAACAAACGTCAGAGGAACATACGTAGGTATATATATTTACATCAACCCTCCACCTCGTAATTATACAAACAGTTGTGAGTAATACTCCTATGCCAATATACTCGTAATAATCTAGTGGCCCAACAAAAGATTCCTTGAAAATACCAAAATATTTGTTGAAGAAAGCAGAGCTGAGGACAATGCTCTAAGTGCTCAATGCTCAACAATGCTCAATCTAAGTTCTATATTTGTCCACACATTTTTCCCTCATTTATAAACCAAGTAAGCAACTATTGACCCACAGCTTTCAGATTTACAAAACCCTTTCCAAAAAAAAAAAAATTTTGTTTTTACTCATCTGAACTTCATATTAATTGCTAATATCAGGAGGTTGAATTCTAAATGCTTCAGCTGGCGACTTCACGCATGTGCAACGCTGGGTGTTCGAGCATCATCGTGAGTTTAAAGTGAGTGTACAATTAATTGGGAGTTCTTGTTTTTATGTTCTCGATGTAGTGTAACCCGACGGCGGGAATATGTACAACCCTCGTCTGTGCGCCACCAACATACACAGTTATGTGCAGACGTGAATAGCGGTACATATCGGCGTGTGACTGAGTAAACCAAGGTGCGCGCATCTCATGCAATATATATATTTATATGAAACGGTGCTTGGAGGCGACGGCGACGTGCATCCCAGCGGAAATTAGCAATGCCACAGTAACCGAAAAAAAACAAACGGCCATTTTATGGAGATATCAACTGAATGCACCGCAAAACAAACGTAAACACCGTCGCATGTCTGCGGGTGTGAATAGCATAGTATTGCGACATAACAGACGAAATGGCAATGTTAACACATGGCGCTGCTGGGGCCGCAGTACGCAGCACTGCCGCCACGAAAGGGAATTTATCAAAATGTCACCAGCAGGAGCACTCCGCCGGCCGTGACTTCCCGACACCAAACAGCATGGAGACGCGTTGACTCTGCCGTTGCAGACGCATTTGTCGCAACAGTACGAGCACATATAAACAAAGCAAATATAAGTAAAAAGCAATCCTCAAAGACTCAAGTGAACAACGGTCGTGGAGCAAGAGCAAAAAATATGCTTAGTCCAATATAATCGCATTTGGAGTGACTGCTGGAACGCGCTGCGGTTGAGACGAACGTTGCACTTGCAATGGAAATATATTAATCCAGGTGCAACAGTCAGCACGCGTGTACATCGTTTTGCCCATTACCTGCCGAGCAATTCATCAAATGCTGCGTTTTGCCGTGGCAGCGGCGGAGCGATTGCGCTCCATGAAACTGCCGAGATTCGCCTTTCGAATGTGCGGTTTTGTTGCATTAACTCCTTGCTCTGATTCAGAATTAGAAGTATGTGGTTTGTAAGCTTACATTTTGTTTCAAACATTTATTTATTAACAAAATATGTCTTGGTATATTTAAAATTCAGGCTTTTCAAATTCAGCATAAGCTCAACTGCTCAATGGTGCAACGCTTTAGCTCATTCTCTATGGAATGCTTATTAAACATACACACAGTTATTTCGGCACGGCACGTTATTTTTGCTTGCGGCACTAAAATTTTTTATCAAAAAAGTTTGCGTAACAAATTGAATTCAATATCAAATGCCACACACGTGGTAGGCCACAAAATTGTTTTCACGCTTTCATGAACGTGATGGAGGTTTCTAAACACAAATCACCAGCACCGTCGCCAACCACAGGCGCATGCCGCTGCCGAAAATATATCTGAAAGCATAATTGTAATGCACAGGCAGCGGCACACTCAAGCAAATATATACACCGTCTAATCCACTATGCGAGATCACATTATATTCGAGCGGTGCCGTGGAAAACACGTAAGGAATTGGCAAGTGTGTGAGTTCATAAGCGGAAGAGTGTGCAAGGAATTGAGAACGAGCTATAAGGGTGATCCCAGCGAAGCTCCGAGCACTCTCTGGCTGCGACTTCTATGGCGAAATCCATAAACAGTTCTCCGATCTTGTCAACGATATAAGTATTGCAGCCCTTAGAGTGAAGTACTATTGAAGACCCAGAGTCGATTTCTACTGCCCACCCTAAATTTCGACAATGATGCATGTGGCGAAATATCTTGAAGGCGCGAAAGCCTTACAGGGCGGCCTTTGATAAAAAGCAGATTTCGGCAGAAATTGTAAAAGTGTGTTGTAAATCAAATTAGGTATTTTGGAAACCATTTTATGCGATTTAAAATGGAATTCATTGCCGCACGGGAGTATACACATGTACTTGCCAATCATTTCCGATGGCACGAGAAAAGGCAGGGAGAACTGTTTGCCTGGAGAGTACTCGAAATTTTATTGGGCGCACACTCTTAACCCTAACTGAGGCGGAATGCGGCCCTGTCGCTGCAATCCGACAAGTACCAGTGCCAGAGAATTTAAAATGTGCCGTTATTTATAAAAGTGCATGCACATGTGTGTATCGTATGAATGCAGGCGAATAGTAGGGCTTAGCAATTTCGTGTGTAACAACGGAAAAGTGTTTACAAGTCCGCCCTTTTGCTTGCATGAGTGCGAGTGTGTGTATTTGCCTTGTTGAGAAATTTGAATATTTTAAAATGCGACTTTGCATACTATTGGCTTAGGAGAAGTGTTTGTGCATAATTGAGACATGTGAAGTTAGCAAATAATGGCAAGTAAATGTTGAAAGTTGCATTCATATGAAATATATGGTGAGAAGTCATGCGGAATCGCATCTAAATTATTATATCACAGGCAATCGAGTTTCATTGAAATATTTAATGCGTTTAGCTACTTTAAGGTCCGAGCTTATTTTTGATTGAGAAAGTAAAGAAACCATATAGAAAGAATTCATAAAACAAATATTACACTATTTAATGCGCTAAACAATCCGTCCACGGCGTATACGTAATATTTTCTATTATATTTCAAAAGTCTGTGGTAGAGTGTGAACTCATGTTACTCAGCTTTTTCACCAAAGGATAGAGGTAATTGTGCTAGAAACACTTCCCCAAGTCGACAAAAAGTATCAGACAGTCTGCATCTCAGGTCTACATTATATCGAACATAATTGTGATTTTTTAACCCTCATGTTTGCCTTCCATTAATGTAATGGCTTTTCCCACATGTATATACGTGTGTGTGCATATATACTGTGCATAGACGCTTCATCCTTTCCTCAATGGGTGAGTAAATAAAAAATATGAAGCCCATTCTTTTGAATATGTTATGCTTGAGGACTGCAGGCTTTTATAAGTAGGTTATTTTCCATTTTCAATTTCTTTGCGGACATTTGTTTACTTTACCTTTATTTCAGAATAATCAACGTTGATGCACTGGTGTGCTGTTGCGCTGGTGCGCTGGTGTGCTTGTGTGTTCACGTGTGATTTCAATTGCTGTTGGCATCAAAACAGCAATAAAAATATTAACAAACGCAATTCCACGTGTATGCATGCATATGTGTTTATGCGCATGAGTGTGGGTGTAGGCGAACGGAAGTGGGAAATGCAGTAAGTAAATATGAGCTCAATATATGGAGTATGGAGTAGTGTGCGCGTGTAGTCGGGTATTTACTACGTACTAATAGATACATTCTACAACCGCTTTGACATAGGCATACACACACAAACACACACAAGCACACACACACGCGCGCACACTGCCGTCACCGCAATTATTGCTGCTGCTAGTTCGCTTCGGGGTGTTTAGATGTTGTTAATATTGTCGTTGTTGTTGTTGGTGCAACACTTCTGCAGTGTTATTACTTTTCGTGCAAATATTTGCATAACCATGTTTATTTGGGCGCCAACGCACACTTACTCACTGGCACACACACACGCACACAAACTTGCCACAACTCATTCGCAGCCACATGCGCAAATGTACAACCAAACCTTCTCGCATACACACACACTGCCGCAACTTATGTGCGCTCGCCACCCTCTTTGCACTTTAAAATGGAATAAAGTCAACCTCATTTATTTTGCTTGATTGTAAGTCAAAGGTGTTGGCTGCTTGTTCGCCCGATTCCCTCCCACCACCGCGTTCGCCAATAAACAACAGTCTCTTAGCCTGTGTGTGTGTGTGTACGTGTGCTTGTGTACCTGGCATGCAGTGAATTTAACTAGTTATAGAGTACACTACGACTAGTTTGAACCACAGGACCCCCGGTCTTTCCATGCAGGCAGTTGGTAAATATTGCATATTGATGTCAACTGCTAGAGTTTGGACAAAAATGTACCAGCCCCATACTAGGTTAAAATGGTTGACTTCAATTTATCATCTCGCGAACATTTTTAATTTGGACTTTGTTCATGCCTTCCTTTGTTCTGCTGGAAAATTACTAATTTATCGACGCAACTATACTCTCTTTCCTAACCAAAAGATATATAAAATTTCTTTAATTCTGATGCTTTACTGACTAGATCGACTTTAGTCCAGAAATTCCATTTGCAAACCGGTTGTTCTCATGACTAGTTTCTGACTGACTGACTGTTTCTCTGCAGGGTGTTTCCGCTTGCTTACCAACCATCTTGCACTGCTCGCTCTGCTTCGACTGCTTGGGATTTCCTGAGTACTTAATCATGTTTGTATGTATGTAATCTGCTTGGTTAGGTTCATTTGTTTGGATGTGTGTTTGGAGGTGTGCATTGGCTTCTGTTTGCCAACATTTCTGCATGTTCGCCTATGTGTGTCGTATTGCAGTTGTATCTTTGTTCGGCTCTTAGGCATATCGTACAAGTCCATATATTAAAAACTACTTACTAACGGCTTTGTGTTAGTATCTCAGCAGTGCGTTAGTGTCATTTATTAGTTGCGATTGTGTGCCGAGCAATACGCAAGTGAGCACACACACAGCTCCACCGACAGACACAGCAGTGCCTATATGCAAATGGAGTTGCTGTGGAGAGATTTACTCAGGATAAGATATGTCTGTAAATGTGGCGAGAAGTATGTATATTCATGAAATATTGCTTGGATTTATTTACCATGTTACACTTGTTTACTCTGGCGAAGCAAGTTTCAGCGAATTTCGGCGATTAAGGCACTAAATGTTGAGTGCAAATCAAGCCCGAGATATATTATTTTTTATCAAAATGAGAGATTTTAACAAAATAAATTGACAACAATCATAGATTTATTTCTGAAGGCAGAAAACTTTGGTTTAGTCACCTTTCACAAACACCCTGGAAAAAGATCTAGATCATATGAGGCTTTTATCACTTATTAGAAATTTGCTCTAAAACACCTCATAATATATCACTATTAGACGCAACTATTGTGGATGTAGGGCAACATACATTTGAAGCTATTTGAAGCTGAATTCTATTTTGGAAAGTTCGGAGGAATCAAGTAAAAGCACTCATATCCATAACTCTCACAAGAAGAAAGAGCGCTGGTTTATCAGAGATTATTTCGTTAGTTTTTTGGAAAGGTTGGTTCACATTATATTCCCTTATTTAATTTTTATTAGCCCATAAGCGTTCATGAAACTATCAGCTTTTATGGTTAGAGAGCATTTAGATAGATTGAGTGAACTTATTTTGTTAAACATAATGTGCTTTGGGTATAAAAATGGATGAGCGGGGTCTAAGTAATCTCTCAGTCCCCTTATACGCCACTTAGTTTAACTTTATGATTTACAAATCCGTTAATGAGAGATATGTTAGTCCGAATTGAATCGTCTAAAATTCTTACTGATTGCGTGAGCATCTTATATTCCGCTGCGTCCGAACTTAGCCCTGTCTTACTTATATTACTACCACTGGCTTTCATTTTATTTTAGTTCTTCTGCTATAAATGTAAAAAAATTGTATATATATCCACCTGATAATGAGTAAAGGAGATTAAAAAATAGATTAATAATTAAAACTGACAAATCTGCATAGTACAATGCTTTTCGCGTGACGGACATCTGAAAAATATAATGAAAAACTTCGGGACTTCGAAAAAGATCGTTCAGCGATGCTAACGAAAAAGGGAGGCTCTGTTCGCATGGGCCAAGCGTTAACTTTAAGTTTCCAGAAGATTAGGGAGCGACCTTAATAATTTTGTTCTATTTACTAAATTAGGTGGAAAGTGCCTTATAGCCGCAAATCAAAGATAAGAATTGCTTCTCCTAAGACTCACTGCATTCGCTTAAAAGTTTAATTTCAATATATTGCCGTTTTCATCACCGTTGATGGCAAATAAAACCGTATAATGGAATTCATGGCAATATGCAGCATTGACGTAGGGATAATGCACATACTTAGACGCGTCTAAGGCGCATTAGTGCACATGTTGCATGCGCTTTTAATCTAACACAAAGCCAACGCCTGACGCGAGCCTAGCGATGCACTCAATTCAAACGGTTGCATAAGCAACGGCACACAACAAAATAAAGAAAACAAATCATAATAGCGGTGAGAATAAACTACTTACGTGTTGGCAATACAAAGTGAGTGTGAAAATTGTAGCGAGAAGCAAGGCGCTAGCAATCAAATCGTGACAGGATGCGAACGGATAAATATTAAAAACGCAACGGCGCGCACACACACGCGCATATTTGAGCATGCGAATGCTTAGACCTTTGTGCGCAATGTTGTCCAAGTCAATGCACATCTGTATGCATATGTTGGCATGCATTTACATTTGCTATGTTGATTGCCGTGCGTGCAAATGCTGGGGTAGTGTATGCGTGTGGCTGCGCGGCGGGGAATTGGTGGTGGCTTTGCAATGATGATGATGATGACAGATGAGAGTGTAATGTTTGTGAATGCCTAAAAGGCTTTTGCAATGGTTTATTGCCTAGCCCTCACACCTCGACGCTCCAAAATGATGTACACATACTCGTAAAGCTGTCACCTGTCACATGTTCGCTGCAATTGACAGCTAAACTTATAGAAGGCACACGCACATATTTACCTTATGATTGCGTAGCGAGGCAAAGCTGTTATCAAGTGCCTGTTTCACTCTGTTTCACATATACATCTCCTTGGAGCCTCCACCAACGCTCTCCCTCCATTTCTTGTTTTTATTTCTCATTTCCTCATTTTCATAATCCCTTTTTGTGTTTCTTTTGCTGCTTAAAGAAATGAGAATTACATTCAAAATGAATGAATTGAGATGCATTGCGAATGCATTTGAAATGAATGCTTGTGCCCGTGTGTGCGAATGAATGGCTGACTGGATAAGTGAATGCCACATTGCTGCACTATGCACCTTTATGCGACACATCATTTCTTGGCTGCCGTTGCATGGAAGCTGAACGGCCAAGGAATGTGCGCCCATACATGAGAGTGTTAAGCTCATTTACAGTGTGATAAAAAATATTTTCTGTGAAAAATTCATTTTAATATTTTCTGAAACGATGACTTCTGCATTTTAACTCATCGCTGGTTAAGCAAAAAGTCGGACGCACGAAAATTAAAAGAGAGAAATACACTCACACATTTTGTTAAATAGTAAAATATGAGGAATGAATCAATTTAAACAATAAACTATGTTTCCAAATAAAATTAATAATGAGAAAATATACCCGTAAATTCTACGAATTCATAGCTGGTGGAAGCGTGGTTTTTCTATCAAATATAATACATGGTATAAAGTTCTTCTAAATAATAAAAACAGAGAAAATTTATTTCAAACACAAATTGGAAGCAGGTTCTACCCAAATTGGCCCTTCATTTTACTCTGTAGCGAAACCTCATCGAATGCAACGGTATTCGGTATTGGGCATTGCAACGAGCAGACAAACAGGCATTTCTGTGGCCGGAGGAGAGGTAGCAAATGTATGTTACTTCACTGTTGATTTGCATTCATGCTTAGAGTGCGAAATATTGTAGATTTCAACATTACAAATTTCATGTTGTTGATCGATGATTTGTTATAATGGTGACGCAGCTGCTCCAGCAGATATGCTCAGATCTGTCGCCAACTCCAGAATGTTGCAGCTAATGACGTAAAAGTAGTTAATAAATGGGATTGTCGTGTTGATGTGAGAATATTTGATGAAAGTGTTGATCGTAATGACGTATTTGCCATAATTGAGAATTGATGTAAACATGGACACCAATGTATAAACACACTGAAGTGATATATATATATGCAACGGGAGCGCCTGTTTAATTAATTTTCAGCCTGGCAGTCAACTATGAATGGGTTTCAGGCTTCCATCAATCGAAATCTGCTCAGTAAGAGAACAAGCAATTCAACATTAACGGTGGCTTAATATGGTTGTTACGGTGTATTGTAATTAAAATAATATTAAGGCTTCCTGCGGGACTCTTTCCTTGTCAAAAGGGTATGCTAAATCTTGTTCGCTTATTTGGTAGTATAAACTTCATCAAGAACGCATTCACACAAGAATGCACAAGAACGCATTAAAAAGGAGTGGATGGTTTGAAGAAACTGTTTTCATGCCCTAGATAGGTGGAATATCCTGGTGTATACTCTTAACAGATATGTTGGAGTAGGGGTTGGTATCGACGATATTGCGAAACACAAAATTTGTATTCCAAAATGAAAAAAAAATTACAATAGCATTTACCAATAAAGATTTCCTGCTCAAGTCTTTTGCTGTTTTAAACTGTAGCTTGCATTCCAGTATTAAACTGTTCACAAGGGTATGATCTCAATTATTGGGCCGTTGTGTGCTTGTGCTTAAAACATTTGTAATATGACGAGAATGTAGTTAGATGATCGATCCTCACCAAGAATTTCAATTTGCGACAGAAACTTATCTTCCTCAACATTTGACTATTCACATACATGCCATAATCTAATAAATTATTTATATATAAACGTGTATTATACCCGTGTATACCGATCATGTGTAGTTAAGAGTGCAAATACAAAGCACACCACGCACGCACGATCGCTCTCTCGCCTCTTTCGGTCGCTCTTCGAGGGTTTTAGTCGAGCGGCGGCACTCTTAACAATCAGGTGATTACCTTCAATTGCTCAGCTGTTTGACTTAGACGCCACTTTGCTAATTTTGTTACCTTGACGTGGAAGCATTAGCACACTTAAGCAGTTATAAGCCAAGCCGGCGGCCAAGCCAACCGCGAACAGCAATGATCGGCAGTAAATATACACACATTCATACCTGCCCATATATAAATACTTTTTATAATTACGAGCGTAAAGCACACCGAGCATGAAGCGTAAAGTACTTTATGTTATTCATCAGCTGTGAGCTATAGAGAAAGGCAATTCTCGCACCCGGCCGATTGAGATACCCCCATTCACATCCATACGACATATGTATGAGCATTTACCTATTATACATATACTTACAGGCAGGTAAATATTCGCTTTAGGGGCGATGTGTGCGATCGCTTGTTGACGTTGAGCGTCGAACGTTGAAATGAACATGACTTATATTGGACGGCGTGTGACTCAGTTAGTAGCTTGGCGCAGTTTGGTAGCAGCAAACCGAGTGCACGCAACTTCGGAAACCACATATTTGTGCGAGTGAGAGCGCAGCCGTAAACTGCGAGGTGCAATTACGTAAGCAAACTGAATAGGAAGTTTGCAAACAGTGGAAAAACTCTAATAAAAATTCTAAAAATTATTTGTGTGAACCAAAAGCGAGCAATTTTTGGAAATCGGTAAGTGAATGCCCACTGTGTTGGTGTGATAAAGTAATTGCGCCAAATTTAGTGAGTCCGCGCATAAATATACAGTTTCAAATACAAGTGAATTGTGTTACATATCCACCCTCCAGGGCAATCGTTTTTGTATACTTGAAAGTGCAAGTGAATATTTTCGTGAGGAATACACCGTTCCGTAGTGTTCTCCTATGTCCATTTACCCAGCTAGACTATTTTCAAATACAAGGTCCAAAATATTTTGCTAAAAAGTGAGTAGCTCTCGTAAAACAAAGCGGAATTCGTAAATATAACACTGATAAGATAAGCGCAAAGGCGAAAGAGAGCAAACTTGGCACCTATGCACTTACACATATCTATATTTCATTGGATTCGTGTGTCTAGCACTGAAAAGAGGGTAAGTTCTATATTGTTGTATATGAGAAGTCATATGTAAATAAGCGATACCTTTCTGCCGTATTGTCTTACACCCACTCCACCTCATGAAATAAACACGCCGTTAGCTAATTATAGAAAGCACTTACATACTTCCAACTTAAGTGCGAACAATAGAAAACAAGTTCTGCATTCTCTTTAAATAATATAATAATTTGAAACAGTTGAAGTCCCACAAGTTGCACCGCTGCCAATGGCTAAAGTCAATGCTATTGACGGCAAACATCCAGTTGACAGTCACAAAGCTATTATTTACAAACCATAGATGTGCGTATGCGCTTCGGCACCAACAGTGTCCGTCCATGGTCGCTGTTTTATCGTGATTTTCTGTTAGACATACCAATACGATTTTGACAAATCATGAGCTTTTGCGAAGCCCAATTTATCAAGTAACCCTATATTTGTAAGGCTGTATAAAGCATGCAGACTAAAGCATTTCTCGACATTGACTTCGGGATCGAGATCAATATGTGTTTATAAGTAATTTGAAGCTTTTGCTTTGGCCAAGCAGTGTTACGATACATATGCACTTTGCGGTATCAGATTATACCCTTTATGCTCTGATTTGCAATGAAACTGTTCGGTTTTAAAATCCGCCACGCTTATGAGATATGATTAGTCCCAATGGCACGCTAACATTTTTCTTCACAGACATAGACACAGACACACTTACATGCATACAGCTGTATGTGTGAGTTAGTTGTGCGAATGCCTTCTGCGTAGGTATCAATTGACAAAGGCATAAAGCGTAGCTGGAATATATATGGCCACTGAAACCGCGGTGTACATAAACTTAGAAAGCCGAAATTTCAAAATACTACACGTATATTGTACATATATATATTGGGAACATATGTAAATGTGACCATTCAGATTTCCATACTGATAATAGCGATTTACGAAGTGTCTGTGTGTCAATACATTGGGAGAGTTCACGGCGATCGTTAGGAGTGAATTCACTCTCATAAGTGAGTAAATACGAATATGTTCATTAATTATGTGGCCATTAATTCTCCAGGCAATCGAGCGTAAGTAATTTAGAAATATAGGAAAGTAGGGGTCAGTGCATTCTTCAATCACCTGCAAGTAAATATCCACGTCTTCGGGCACAGATTTACCTCATGGCATTCGAGTTTTATTTATTTTCCGATTTGTTTGCTTTCAGTAAAGTTGCGGAAGTGGAAGGCATTTGCTTTTTATGCGGCGCTGTATTTATGGCTAATTAGGATACAAATTTTCTTGTAGAATAATATTCTTTGATTGGAAGCTTTTACAGTTTAACGTCATCTATAGCGCTATCTATAGATGTCTATATGGCACCTTATCTGATATAATCCAATTATCTTCTCGCCAACGGATGACAATTTCAACTGGTGGTCTTTTATGAGTTCTTTTTTAGAGCTGGGATGCATATGAACTTGCTTCGGTCGTCAAAGAAAAGAAAAACGAAATGCAAATTAATCAAGTCAACGTTCGCTCTGTACAGTGTGAGTCCAGCAGAGGATTTCACTGTGATGCAATGCGAAGGCATCTGATCTCGGAAATATCCATTAGATATATATACGGGACTTCTCTACCATATATATTGTAGCTATATATGACAAGCAACAAAACCTGAATGATATAAAAGGATGGAAATGAATATAAAGAAGACAAATGAAGCGTCAAATTGCGAGTCCATTGCAGGATTGAGCGAGGATTGGTGCTATTAGCGTGTCACTTCTTTTCATATACGAACATGTGTTTATATTTGCGCTAAAAAAAGTAATTGGCTCATTTTTTGCTGCTAAAATTTGCAATTAGTCACATGTCACAGCAAGTTTTGCAAATGACTTTCTGAAATCGAATTTGTCACAAAACAATGAATCTGTGCAAATCGTGTTAATGTTTGAGCTAATGTTAAACAAATGAGTATTCAATGACAAATGCCACAAACAACATTTTGTACCTAGGCGTGGGCGCCCATGTTAAGTGATTTAGTATGTGATTTGCTTACTTCTTAAAACATAAGATGGATACAAATCACTATGTGTACTATATGCACCTTGGGGACAAATTTTTGGAAATAAATCGTAGTAGATTGAAATCAATATGAAAGCATTAGAAGTCTTTTCTGAATCATTTTTAAATCATTATGATATTCTATTTTACTTTTCTACCATAATTATTGAGAGATCATTCTCCTCCTTCAATAAGCGACCTCTCGTCACAGATCCATACGATTTTATTGACAGCCGATATATAATTCTATTTGTATAATATGTATACTGAGTGATGATTTTTAAAGACCAAAGTATTGTGAATATCGGTTTACTATAGAAAGGATCTTTAAAGACATTGAGTGGCGAAACATATTTGCAGTACTTATGAGAAGCCGCCCACTAGTCGTACACACAAATATAGTTAAAAGCCAATGTAATTATTGCAATTGCAGGTACTCAATATGAAAAGTGAGCTTTGATGACACTTGATTACTTGAGGGTTGCTGCAGCGTTGCGCGGAGCCTTTATCTGTGTCAATTAAGAAGTTTTCGAAAAATATATATTATCCACACAAAGACTTGTGATATCATTAGTGATTAACCGCGTGTAAAACTTGGCTGAATGACAGTAAAGGCACACACACCTCAAATTATTATATTAAGACAGTAATGGAAAACTGAATGATGACTCATGTACATACATACACACTTGTTTACATTGGAATAGGTGAAGCGACTTTGTGTGAGGGCAGAATTCAGCCTATACTCATCCAGCAATGTACAGTTATGCCCCTGCACCAAGACTAGGCACGAGGGGATGAACAAGAAAGGATACAATTAATTAAAAACCCATAATTATGTAATATGCACAAAGGAAACCCTCCCTTACTCCCCCATGTGTGGGGAACTTGTAATTGTCTATAGGTGTTTGCTTGTGATAAGTGCGCTGTGATTGTACCCCCATTAAAGATTATTTGTGTCCATGCAAACTTCTTTACACGAAAGTCCTTCGCCATTATGCAACACAAGCGGCTTTAATGACACTCGAGAAAGAATGTACGTTCAGAGGCGCTCAAGTAAGTTCACCCCGAATTCTTCAGATACGAGTAGACAATGTTTGTGTAGATGTGAATAGTCATATATTTGCGCGCATAATCGTCAGCAGATGTTGTTACATATTTTTCTTTTCCTTAATAACTTATACGCTCACTTGGTTGCTTAAGCATTGCCAGCTGTGGCAACATACAATTTAGCAGGCTTAAATATACGCTCCTTTGTCGCCAGTCGCCAGTCGCCAGGCGGCTGTCGGCTGTCGGCAGTTGTTGTTGCTGCTGTTGCTGCAGTTGTTACAACTGATGCGCAATAATTGCTGCCAATGCTGCAACAATTCCCTTTTGACGTAATTTCATAGAAGCCGACTACCATGTACCGTTGTGTGTCTGCGCCAACACATTTACCTACAAGGTTGTACACAACTTAATATTAACTTTTTTATAACTTATTAATTTTACTTGCAACAACATCCATACTTATCCATGTATGTGTGTATGTTTATATAATATCACATTTTTGGTGAGTAGTGTGTACCCACATTCGCGGAACTTATGGAAATACAGTCCTTTAAGGCTCAATGGTACGCGAACCCTCGTAATCGGCACTTCTTATACTCACAACAAGGTGGAAAGAGGCAGTTTAAGTTCGGCTGCAACTGAACCCCGCAAACATTCAAGATTTATTATGTATTTAGTTAGACTTCGTTACTTCAGAATTTATTATCCATTATAGGTAATAGAGAAGGATGAACCAATTTGTTTTCGTATTTCGTATTTAAATTCTAGTCTTAATCCTCCCTATGTTATAGGCATTTAAAATAATATGCAGGGTGTTACTTCTGTTTTTTTGACGAAGAAAGAGCGCGACGACGAAGTGTGTCTCACGGATTATCAGGACAGGACTTGTTTGTCCTGCTCCAACTGCTCAAACTTCAAAGAACATCAAATAATGCTAGATCGGTATAATCGGTATAATCTGTGACAGTTTGAATAGAAGTCGTCTATGTCATCGAATAATGTAATTTTCATTTCAGCTCCCTGGTTCATATTGCGTTCGGTATTACCACAGCGAACAAGCAAAACAAAAACACATGCTGTATCGTTAAATTACAACATACCAAATTTATGTGCGGACAAAAGGTGTTAATTTATACGAGTGTTTAAGAGCTTTGCAAAGGAGTTGCCTCCGCCGCTACTTCCGCCTGCTCCTCAGGAATTGCGTTCTTCGCTTATTAAGGGCACTTGTGGCCTCACATAAAATCTTGACGCACCCTCGGCGCTTCAAGTAGATGCTCCTTCCTTGTAATATTGTAAAATGCTATAAATAAAAGAAGAACAAAAATGTTTTCATCTACAATCGAAGAGCTTCACTCTGAAGTTAAAGTGGATAAATGTATACACACACACATATATATATATATATATATATATGTATGTATACACATAAGTACACATAAATGTTTTAATTTCTTTCTTCCGTTTTCGGAGTGTTAAGAGGTACCGCAGCACTTGTGGCAATTGCAACATGTGTTAAGTATCAAGTTTTAATGATGTTGTTTTATACAAAATTACTATTAATTGCGATAAATTTTTAAATAAAAAGGGTGCGATTATCACACATCGCTGACAAGACAGGGAAATGTGATAAATACAATTATCCATACAGTTCCATACCAGTCATTCCCTGGGTTTCAACATTCGCTTGCCTGCGTTCTACGTCATAGCTAGAAAACATGATGTTTATTTGGATTTCATGGCGATATAACTTCGTATTTCTGCAAATATGGACACTTAGTTGGAAAGTTTGGACGCCCTGTTGGCTGCTTTGACAGTCTTTCAAAATAACATTCCTTAAACTCGAATTTTCTAAACGTTGTAGTCGAACTATGCAAAGAATTTGAAGTAAAAAAAATTCCCTAAGAATTGAAGAAAATTTTTTGGTGAACATTTTGGTAGGGACCTCTGGAGTCAAGAGCCAATCCCTACATATTGCTTTATATGGTCTTGAAAACTGAAATAAAGCATCATTTGTTACACTGTATACCATGTCTCATGTAATCCATATCTGATTTGACTTCAGTGTATTCCTATATCAAGTTAGTATAGTTGTAGTCTGATTTACAATATGAAATTGAAAATTAATAAAGTATAATAAATAGCATACTTAAAGTGGGAGAAAAACTTTATTTATAATAGTGTTTTAAATAATACAACTTAATGCAAAAGAAAGGGGCATATATCTTTTGATTACATTTTACTTGTCTTCGTTGTAGTCTTTATAGGACTCTGGCCATCATCGAAGTGAAGAATCGACATCAAAAGCATTTAAGAAGAATTCAGTTAAACGCAAAGGCGTTCTGAGGTCAGTAAATCACAAATTGCCAACACACACCCTGGGGCCTACAATAGCCGCTTGTATCCATCTTCCTACTCGACACATGGAATTTCAGCCCGAGTGTTTGTGTTGCCTTTTCTTGTAGCTGCTCTTTTTTTATACCCTCGCAACATGTTGCAAAAGAGTATAATAGTTTTGTTCACTTAACGGTTGTTTGTAACACCTAAAACTAATCGAAATAAATATAGAGTTATATATATATATAAATGTATAAGATAGGAACAGAGCAAAGAAAGAGATCCAAGATTGTCCCCGCGAAGTGTGCAGGACTCCGCTAAACGTAAACAAAAGGGTCATTGATCTCGAAAAAGGTGGTGGACCTCGCTAAAGGTAAACAAAAGGATCATTGAGCTCGAGAAAGGTTGCTAAATTCTCCAAAGATAATCAGAAAGGTTGACCTGAATTCATTCACCTGGTTCACTAAAATTAAAAGGTCATTCTATCCTAAGAATCCGGGATCCTTCGGCATCCTAAGAATTTCAAACATCCCTTGGCTTTATACGCTATGTGTCGGTCAACATGTAAGATATCTCATCAAAATTAAGTGAACGAATAATATTGGATAGTTTATTAGTTTCATAGTCTAATGCCAAAAATGTGTAAAGTCACTGAACGAATCACCTCTACTCCCATATACTACATATAACGATTTTTGTTATTCTAGCAGACTTTAGGCCCAATAAGTTACCTTCAAAAAAATACCTGGAAACATGTTCTCTAATATACTCGAGTAATGACAATTGTTAATTCAATCAGTCAAGACCTTCCGCTAACCCAAACACAATACACCAAATGTAATGATTCCAGACTTTCCAGCTGATTTTAAACCGTTTCTTAATTTCTGTTTCTCTGGTTGACTTTCACCTCATATACCAAATATCATTTTGGTTGAGTTTATATCACATACATCTCATTTGAGTTAATTTGGTAGAATTACATATAAATATCGGACACGAAGAGAAATGATAATAATAATATTAATGAAAGTATGGGATTCTGTAACCTGCAATGTAAGCTAAAAAGATATCAAATATGATTGGACTGTATTTACGATTTCATCGAATAATGAATGTTGAATTCTTACGCATTTTGAACAAGAAATTTTTCCAACACCTGAAAATGTTTCTCCTGCTTTGATTCCTATACATTGCGAGAGTACAAAATGGTCGGTTTCACCCTAACTTAGCACTTCCTTGCTTGTCTTTATCTTATTTCTATTTTATAACGTATTTATTATTGTATGATTCAACAATGATATCTGGGGAAATCATTGTAGCACTAATAGGAATACCCCGAAGGCGCAACTTGACATCTCTCGTATAATTCCGGAAAATTGTAACTCTAATAGTTGCCCTCAGTTTCTGGCGCACATAACTCGCTGCATAAGGATATGAAATCACACACACACACACACACATACACACACACACAGACACAATGATGCCGCAAGCAAGAGCGCGAAACGTTGCCTGCCAAGAAAAGCCAAATAAGGCAAATGCGGAAGGGCTCAAAGTGTGCATGCGAATTGACTTTGCGAATGACTACTCCTTATTGCATTTATTATTGTAATGTTCGCATTTGCGTGTTTGTTGTCCGTGTGTATTCGCTAGTTTGTAAGTAACTGCTTCACGGACTAACCGGGCGCACATGTGGAAAAGAGCCGACTAAGCGTAAAATAAATGAATAAATGTAAACACATACACACATGCACATATACATTTGTACCTTCTGGCGCATTCGTTGGCCATTAAGGCGCCAACTTGTTGCTTCTTTTACGCTTTCTCACATTTGCTTTGCTGGCGAGTGGAGGTTGGTGTGCTCAGCTGAAAAATCACGATGTCAAAATTCTTTTGCATACAAATTCAACTCTACATATTTGAATACTCAATTTGGCGGCAACAAAAGCAACAACAACTCCGTCTTTAAGGAGCTTTGACGCGGTGGCAAGGGTAGAAGTGCTTGTCCTGGTCCCAGTAACCGAATGACCAAACAATTAAAGATTCTCTATTAATTTTCGAAGGTTCTAGCCATTAGATGAAGATAAGCTCAGCACGTTTAGAAATTTTCTCTTTATTCCAAAGTCACTTAATGCTTGCCATCTATCCACATCGACGACAATATCCAGGTTAAGGGTGAAATATTAGTGAAAACCGCTAAGACATGCATGAAGAATTTCAATTTAACTCATAATTCTAGAAACAACAACGGCGTTGGTCTTTAACTATTCACGAATTAGTTAAATTTCTTAATTTAAAACTACTGCAATGATTTTTAGAGTTTCTATATCTTATTAAACATACCGTCTTGTATACGGCAGATATCTTCATGTCTAATCTTCACTCTAATCGCAAACATTCATGCGTATATATGTATTGCCATTTGTACAAAGGCTTTCCGGTTTCAGAGCTAATGCAGCTGGACCCGTTGCGCACGTCGGATATTTATGGGCTGTTATCAATATTATTAGGAGCGCTGTTGACTTTGTGACAAGCATAATTTTACAATTTAGTTGGATTTCAGTCTTTTTTCAGCAATATTGCCAGTTATATTTTTCCTACAGCCATACCTCAACCTCATCAAATGTAAAGGCAAGTTCTTTAACCCATGAGTAAGAAGGTTACCATATTTATGTTTCAATGTGTTCGAGTTCGACGGCTGAAGTGTTGAAAAGTGAAAAAGTGGAAGACAGGCATTTGTGCTTAATAAAATATATAATGATGTTTGTTTGAGTGACGATGTCTGACTGTTGATGACCGCACACATACCCTCTGGGGGTGAGTATTGTTCTTTTATTTTTATCCTTTTTTGAATTTATGCCCCGGTGTAGGGACTTTTCCGGCCGGTTGGCGTGACGGCTTGTCCGACACGACGCTCGCAAATGAGGTCTCCTTGCATTTGTGTTTTTAATACAAGAGGCCTTTAAAATGTGCTCTGGTGCGTGCATGTGTGTATATGTCGAATGTGCGACGTCGTCAACACATCCTTTGGGACTTTGTTTGTCAGTTAAAGTGAGTGTTGCCCACATATATGTAAGCGTTGATGGCTTTTCAATTAGGTTTTATGGTTTTTCTTTTATTCGCCCCTTGTGAATGGTTTACGTGAAGGGGTCGTGGAGAGTGATGATACATTTGACGGAGGCGCTGTCTATCCTCTCTGTCCTGTCTGCCAATAATTTTACAACAAACGCATAAAATAATGAGCTGAAAGTGAAGTTAGCTTTTGAGGGTAAAATATGCAAAAATTCTATTCCTGTAATCTTCCTAAAATACGGGATGGAACCGCATAGAAACTCCACACATAAATATTTGAGACTCCACCGTTATTAGGAGAGACATTTAAGTGTTTAGTTAATTATATAAATTTCCTGTTCCAACAAAGCCAAATGGATTTCAACGAATGTTCTCTTTTTTACTCAGTTATGTCCCAGCCAATTCTTCGAATGTAATGAAAGAATTAGATATTTCTTCTGCAGGTTTGATATTTACCAACTTTCACCAGGACTTGCCAGAGGCAGGAAAATACTGGACCAGTCAACCAGTTTGTATTGAGCCATAAATATAATGTTAAGATTAACCTGCTAAGCCTCTAGTCTTCCGATCAAATTAGTGTATATGTGAACGTGCAAACTCTTCAACTCCTGTGGACTCTCTCTGCTTTCCTTGCCCTCCCTGTCATTCATTAGTTGGTTGAGCTCCTGAGGATGCCACTTCATCACACATATTATTTCTATAGACCCATTACATAACTGCACTAAATAACGCTGAAAAGCTGGATTGCGAAATCTATCGGCAGTGTTTTCATATTCAGTGGCTCTTCAATAATCACCGAAGGGTTCAAGTTCATTTCAACGCATTTCAAAATGTGACAAATTAATTAAAATTTGCCAGTTAATTGCACTGATTAGTTGCAATTTATATATTTTAAAATACACTTGAAATACACTTATTGGAACGTGGCGAAAGGTCGCGCCTAATTCCACATTGTTGCAGATGTGAAATAATATTCGCACACACACACACTCACATATACACACATAACGTAAGGACATATCGATGCACTTGCATATCCAGTTGAATATTTCAAAGCACAAGTGCAATCGTCGCAATGGAATAAAAGCTCGCATTTGAATTTGTAAATAATAAAAAATGTTTTCGAAAAATATTATATGAACAATTGGACGAGCACACAACACACACACACACACACATGCACATGCACAAAATGCAATGAACATAACGGCATGCATGCACATATGTATAGGTGTTGAAGCTTGCAGGGCCTAGGGGATTGTTCGCCGCACTTCTGGGGCCCTAAAGGAACCTGCCTGCATGCCTTTGTAGCTGACTGACAGACGTTTCTAATTAAGTGTTCGGTCGTTCAATTAGCGAAGTGCAATTGCTGCCTGCCATGCAACGTTATTAATGCACACACACACACTACCACATGCATATATATATATATATATATATGTGTGTATATATGTGTGTGTGTGTGTGTGTGTGTATGTGTGCATTATGTTCATTTCGCAGCTGATGGATTAGTGCAACGTGTGATTCTGCTTTTGAAAAGTGCAATAAAAACAAAAGTTGCCACTGACAGCGGCAATACTCGCGTCGATCTGGCGGAGCACGAAACATGAAGCACCAATTGTAGATTTTTCATAGGCAAAAGTGAAATTACGACAGAAAACAAAGAATGCTCCGAAGGGAGTAAAAAGTTGAAATAATGAAATGCGAGGGCGGGAAAGCGACCACCATTCAACGGTGGCTAAAAGGAGGTGGCAAAGCTGAGAATTTGGCCCTATTTGGGGTAATGGAAACTGAAAGCATATTTCAACGTTCTTATCTAATTTTTGAATAAATTTCTACAATAGTCTATATGGATGTGAAATGGTACCTTTAGAATACCAAAATGGGTTTAGATGTGCTCTTAAGTCGTCTATGAAGTACCACAGCTACATTAAAAAGTAGAGAATCATTAAATGCCAAGATGATATTCTTTGAATTTTTAATTTTAATAACTCTGTATTCTGTATTTCGGAGCACCCTAGTAAATTGCTAGTTATGTGTGAGCCGAGCAAAATCATAAACGGTGTTGCAAATAATGGCAAAAAGTTATTATTGCATTTATTACAGCCAGAAATGGCGGCAGCGAAAGAAAACAACACCAGCAACAGCAGCACCACCAACACCAACACCGAAGGGCTTTATGCCGACAACGGGAAGTAATCGTTGTAGCAACTCGTGTACTCCGATCTGTTTGCCGGGTCACGCTCCTAACAATATGCAACACACCAAATGAGCACCCATCTCGCTGAAGCGTACACATACACACACACACCTCTCGCTTTCGCTGGAGCGGCGTATAGCTGCGATTTCTTCCAAAGCACCAACGCTACACACTCGCTCGCGCATAATGATGATGAGCATTGAGCATGAATGAAAACTAAACTCATCAGGGCAAAACAGTGCCGCGCTATTGGTGTATTGCCATCACTGGCGTTGTGGAAAGGCACAATGGGAACGGGCAAACGGGCAAACTGGCAGCGGCACAGCAAGGAACAACTTTTTCATTTTAATAAAATTTTAATGAAAATTTCTGTTTATAGCAGTGCCGCAATGTAATGCCTTGGCGTATCTCTCTCTCTCCCTCTGTGTGTGTTTGCGTATGTGTGTGTGTATGGGCGAGTGCAAGTGCGCTTACAGCCATTAAAGACACGGACTGACACAGGGGGGTCAGAGCAATCATAACAGTGAAAGCAAATAACAACAAACAAAAAATTAAATTACAATAAAAAACAGAGGCATAAAGATTTTAGCACTTGCCGCATTGGGGGCAGCACTTCTGGTAGCCGTTTAAACTGCTTAAAACGCCCGTGCATTAAGCAATCACTCTTTGAATACCTCTCTGTATGAATCTCTGAATTACCGGAAAATATTTTTCGAATCTGATTTGTTAGGTTCCGAATAATTGGCTGTTTTGAAAAAAACCCTATAACGAAAAATAAGTACAGCTTTAAGGTAACGGTATAAATGGTATATGTGTGTGTAGCATTAGAACTACCTCGCACTAGTAAAAAAGGCATGGAAATAAAGGCAATTGTCCAGCAACTGACTGAATTGAAAAAGAGTTTGCAACAAGTCTCATTGAGGGGACACAACACCATTTTGTTGCACAAGTGCAATGGAAGGCTTCAATTGAACTCTGGTAAGATAGTTAGCGTCGCTTCTATCCGAAAAGTCCTTAATAAATCATTCGCTTAATGAACTCGCACACATACTTGGGCGCATGCCAGAATACATATTTCCCAAACAACTGGGATGCCAAAGCAGGTGGCGACTCACTCATAAACTACGGAGCCAGCAGCCGGCGGTCGGATTTCATTATACGTGTGGGTATGTGTGCATAGGAGAAGCCTTTGGAAAAATAATTAATGTGGAAATATTATTCCATTATTAAAAGTGGATGATATGAATATCAGGCTAGGATAAAGAGAACTCGCAAGATGAAGGAACCCTGAGAGATGTGCACGGGAATCAAGGGAGAATTAAGGAATTCTCATAACTGTGTTTAACCGCCGTATCGAGGCGAGCGAACGGAGTGCCTGCGCGCCGCGAAGCAACCGCAATGCATCGGTCTTTTATTCATTGCATGCCAGCAAGAGCGGATGCTTGGGCTGCGGCAGTAACGGTCCTCGAATGACACGGCCAGGATTAAGTGCCAAGTCAAACCGCAAGCCGACCGAGATGACAAGCCATAGGAAATCGCTCTGCGGCGCGCTGACGTCACCTAGTGTTGGATTTATGGTAATCGCAGCCGCCGCAGCCGCCGTAGCCACTGCAGCCACTGCAGCCACTGCAGAAACCCCAATCGCTTGGAGTAAATGGATGGAGTAAAGCGTAATATGCGACGTGTGCGTTCGAGCGCGCTTTATTAAAACGGCAAATGGCAGAAGACCTGATAAAAATGCGTTGGCGGGGCGAGGCATATTATTTGAATTATTATTGCGTATTGCGTTGATATGCAGTTAATTAGAAAGAATGCGCGCAGCCTTGGTCGTTATTCTGCCCGTTGGCGAATGCTCGTGTTACCTCTGCTGATGATCGCTGCTGCGAGTGATTGTTGCTTTTGTTGTAGCCATTGCAATATTACGTGCGTGCATTTGACGTTGCAGGGCGATTAGACGAAGAAGATTGGTTTAATTTCCGTTAGCGAAGCCAATTTTAATCAAATAGAACCGTTAAGGCATTAATTATGGCCATATAACCGACAGCAGAAAAAATGCCAAGAATGGCAGGATATTTATTCCAATGTATATTGGAATTTCCAATAATGCGAGCACAAAAGAATCGTGTGCAACTTTATTAAATGCTCCGATTTTCTCGATGCTGTATAAATAGTCGGTATCCTTGTAGGATAAAGATCTGAATGATGAAGATATGCATTGAAACCCGCTTGTTTAGCACTCACAAGGTAAACTAATGACATCATATGGACATCAAACACATATGGAGCAATGTCGAGTTTAAACGCCGATTCAGAATGGACATTGGATTATTTATAGGGGATTTAATCTGGATAGTTCCAATTATAAACATTTGCTACGCTAAGATTAGTTACAAAATCAATAAATTATATCGGGCGAATAACGAATTTATTCGAATTTATACGAAAGAGGCTTTAAAGTTTTGCTTAAATTTAGACAAAAGTATTAACATATGTCAATATCGGATTCCAGAAAAGCGGTAAAGAAAAGTCAGTAACTGCACAGTTTTCAGCAGAGCACTCTAGCGTTCACCAAGTGGGTGTGTTTATGTGCAATCCCACGTCAGCCATCAAACTCCTCATCAATTATAAATGCAGGTATTAAAAGTCATAAAAATATTAACAGAAAAAGTGTGTACAGCTGTAGTGGTGGTGGAGGCTTAGGTGGAAGCGGAGGTGGAGGTGGAGGCTGAGAGTGTGTTTGGTAAACTTTGGCTGGCAACTTTTTGTGATTAATGATGTAACACTTTTGAAACTTAAGTGGAAAAGCGAGTAGTGCCGACAACAAAAAGTCAAGTTCTGACCAAAAAGCAGAGAGCGAAACAATTTCTGGCACAAGTTTCATGTGACAAAAATAACAGCAATAATCGGCGGCAACTGCGACAGCTCGTTGTTTTTGTCAAACGAAAAACTAAACCAATTTGGTGTAAATAATATAGACATATGTGCTAAAAGAGTAGTACGAGGAGCCACCGAAAAGACTGCGGGCGCATGAAAATCTAATATGCATGGAATAAATAAAAAATATGTGCTCATTTAATCGAAATATATATAATAAAAATGATCCTATTAGGAAAAAGTAGCCAACCATTGCTGCTGGGGCGCCGTCATATTTTTCTCAATCTACGTATGTCCGTAATACAATTTATGGGAATGACAAATGGTAACTGCGCTGTCACAATATGTAAAACTTTACTTCCGAGTTTCGCCAAAATACCAAAAACAACAAAAACTGAATAAAATAAAAAAAAACAGCAAAAAAACGACGAAAACAAAAGCACTGCAGGCAAAGCAAAACAATTGAGGAGGTACTAAAGCAACAGAGTAAGGACTCTTCGGCTATAAGAGGAAGCACTACTAAGTCATTGCGGTTGCTATATGAATGGGCTAGTGACTGCGGATATCCGCAAGTAATTTTCGCACTTACGTATGCATGTGTGTTAGTATGAGCGCAATTGTGGATGCCGAATCAAAAGTTTCACCGGAAGCGATGGCGTTGGCACTCAGCAAAACCAAAGCAATCCTTGGCGGTAACCGAAGTGGCTGCGTTGTCCCCAGAAGATGAGTAGCAGCAGTTGTGTGCAGTGGACAACAGACCCCCCGCCCCACGCTGCGACCAAACAGAGGTCAAACTCCAAATAACACACCAAACTGCTTAGACATGCACATATGTGTGTGTGTGTGTCCTTCTCCGTGTGGCTGTGTGTGTGTGTGAGTGTGTATGTTCACACATATTCAAAAGTTAATGTGTTTGCATGAGCAAGGCATAGAAATATGACAATCATGAGTGTTGGCACTATTTGTGCAAGTGTCTTAGCCCCTTGGCGAAAAGTTTGTGTCAACGATTAAAAGTAAAGTAAAGTTGGCGTAAACGAGCATATGCCAGCCGAAAATGTCAGGACTGCGCACACACGAGCACAAATGCTTATGAACGCCTGATAGCTCTGAGCAGTGACAAAATTATGAAAAACTTTGCAACTGTCAACCACTGCTGAGATAACTAAGCAACTCTGCAAATGGGGAGAATGGCTTGCGAAAGAAAAAATAACGAAAAAATTTGGGAAAAAATTGAGAAAAATTAGATACGCGAGAAAATGCTCGCAGTCGGCAAAATACAGCAGCTCAGAGTCGTGAAATGCGAGATGGCGCCACAAGACACTCACACGCATTACATTAACTGTCACTTATTTGTAATTCAGATGCCGCGTCCGAAATCCGCAGAGATAAGCAATTGAATTAGTGAAGCTCATAAAACTCATAACAGATCAGATAAATAATGCATAATGATGTTTCGCTGCAATCCCATTCCCATTGATTCGATCAGCTCTTTTAATGTTGTAGACAATTTCGTGGATCTCAAGGAAAGCAAGCAACCAAGTCTGCACACACACCTTTTAAATTTCCAAACAATTTAAATGGCAGCCAGTTAAACCTTGGTTTAGGTGCCGATCATGGCTATGGTTAGAACTAGAATTCCTAAAATCTTAAAAACCTTTTTTAATGCCGGTAAAGAATCCCGCTCCGCCAATGAAGGAACTTCACTCCCGCCTCGCCCTCTTCATTGTAATTTTTATTGTGAAGCTGCTTAATTGCCTAAATTACCACATTCAGTTAAAAATGAAATGCAAAAACTATGGTTATAATTTCCTTAGTTGCCTCTATACAGCTGTCCTGGCACTGTCGTATTAGCATACAAATCTTACAAAGACGCCCCCTAATGGCTCCTTTGTGCCACAAAAATCGAATTACTAGTGCACGCAAAGTCTGTCAAGTCTCATTTTCAGCACAAAACTACAAGAAAAAATGTGAGTACACACTCACGCACACTCTGAAAATGGGCGCTGAATACACTAAAGAGGTGGTGAAGGATATTAAAAATATGTACGCATATATATACATATAAATAAAGTAATGGGAAATAAATGCAAACAACTGTAGTTTCGGAAAACTTCATTGTAATTATTTCTTATTTTCCCTTGGCCTTCGCTTAAACTTGCCTTCGAGTTCTTTTTGCGAATATTCGTAGTTTTCAAAGATCTGTCTCAAGATAAGCCAGTGCACCACTTCGCAGTAGACATGGCTTTCACGCAAAGATAAAATCGGAATAAAAGAGAAAAGTATAGAGGAAAGGCGATAGGCGAGAGGCGAACTTCTTCGATAGCGTTTTTCTTCCTGCACAACCTCATTCAAGACTCCCTCCTCCTGCTGCTGCCATTTCCCTTGGACAGCATTTCTATGTGCAAATGAAGTGAAATTGTTACAAGTGCCGTTGAATTTGTTTTCTGCCTCTGCATTTTGTTGAATTTCGATTTTGCAGTAGTCCAAGTTCTTTTTTTTTAAACTTTTTTTTTTTTACTTTTTTTTACTTTTTTTTTTTGACAAGTGGAAACAGCAGCGTTAACTGTTCTACTAACTTCTGTTGCTTCAATTGAGATTGCCAAATAAAGTGAAACATTTGCCGAGCAGCTGAGGCAAAGCGAGCGAAATTTTGTAAAAATCTACTAACAACTTGCGCTAATTGACAGGAAGTATCAAGCCATCAGATCCACGCTGAAAAAAATTTATGGGAAAATGTAGATACAAATTTAAGAGCAGAAACACGCCAGCTTACAGCTAAAGATTGAACGTTTATTTAAGAGAGATTGCAAAAGTTTACCTCAAATCAGAATTTGGGTGACCACGGGACCATTTTTAATTTTTCATAACTTTTCGTTGAAAACTTATAAACCAAACTGATAACCTTTATTTGATATTGATCTCTTAAGTGTAAATGTGCTTCATTTAAATTATTATTCGCAACTGGTTATCAGTGAGCGACATTTCCATTCAAGCGCAGGATTCAGTTTCGCGGTTATGACAACCCATAGAGGAGCAGTTAAGGAAACAGCCACTTAAATAATGAACAAAAATTACGCTAAATGAATGAGAGAAGGCAAGTGCAAAAAAAAATGAAGCAAAAGTACAATAAAAATATAAAGGAAATTAAGGGAGAGATATAAAATAGAAATGCAAGTTGCACTCTATGAAATGCTAAGTAGTCTCATAAAATGAAACGAAATGTCAAACAAAGCCAACCAGTATAGCCGAATGAACAAAAGAAAGGTTGAGGCTGCTCCTTTCTTGAACCTTTCTCTTGCATAGGGATAAGGAAGAGGAAAGAGAAAGTTTTTCTAATATATAAATGAAGAAGTAAAGAGCAAAGAGAGAAAAAGAAACGAAAACGATGAAACGCTGCGGAAGTTCCAATTACATTTGAAAGCGACACATAACTTCCGATGACTTCCAATTGCCGCAGCAGTAGAGTAGAGCACACTCTGGTCCACAAAGTCTTCGCATGCTGCTTGTTGCTTCCATACCAGCAACAACAATGCATAATTGTGACAGTGGTCTGTAAATGATTTTATTCTGTTTTTTTTTTTACTTTTTTTTTCATTTAACCGCGACAACGTTGACGAAATGCTTGACATTACGAGCATTACTGCCGACCGACCCTGCACATGCTGTTCTCGGCACCCTCGCAAGGTAAGGCGGGTAAGGGGGGCAAGGCGGGGCGTCGTGTCACATGCGAACGACAATGATGAAGTGGCGGAATGATAAAATGAATGAAACCAAGGAAGGCAACTGGCAAGAATAGAATTTACGCAACCTTCGGCAATGACAGAGTGTGATATAAAATCACTCTTTTCAAGTCTCTGCAAAGTTAGTGCCACGATGAAACAAATTTCGAAATGGCATGCCTTGCAAAAAGTGAAAAAGTTATAAAAATTACCATAATATGATGGTGCGGTATGGAAAGTGCAACTGCGGAGCTCGCACCTCTTTACTCCAATTTGTTTCGTGATAGATTGGAGTCTCAGTCTGAGAACCGTCCATGCTCCGCTGGAACAGTGGCGCTGCAATGGAACATATTAACAATATAACAATATAGTAGAAAAGTTCACATTCTTTTGTTTGAAAGCACGAAGTACAGGCTGATGTTGGGTGGGCATCTGAATGTTGAACGCAACTACCTCAATGCAACATATGCACGTCTTCGAGTATACGCTGACGCACTGCTTGCGAGTACTCACGTTGATTGCTGTAAGCGATTGTGGGCCATATTTAATTTGAGCAATTCTCGCTAATATTCTTCTTATTCTTGCTTTTATATTTTAGTAGCTAGTCATCCCCTTTCCCTGCACATGATTATATGAATAATGTTGAAAGCCTTTAATTTAATGGCTTTTATTTATACCTTGAAATAATAATGGCACACAAATAGTCCTTTTATTCATATCCCGATGAATGTTGTAACCCAGTTGCAAAACGCGTCGCTGTTAGTGAAATAATTTCCTTGTGGCGTTCTTTTTCTAGTGCAAAGTCAAACTAAACTCGCATTATTACAATGAAGCGCAATTTACATTGCAGGTGAACTAACCGTTCGCACCGCTTCGAGGTATTATTTAATTAGATTGAAAATAAATTAGAAGAGGAAGTCAACTGAATCCGTTCTAATCCGTTTTGCCTGGCGGTTTATTTGCGGTTAGTTGTTGCAAGCCCGCTAGTTGACAGAGCCCATCACATCTCCTCAATCTGATATTTCCTAACGTATATAATTTACGTAAGAGCAGTAATCTGACTCAGAGCCTAATTAAGTTAAATTCTTACTCAGTTATTTGATACTTACTTTGTTTGCAGTCCTTCTTACATAGGATGAGAGTGATAATCAATGTAACTTAAATTATTTAAATGTATTTTATAGCGGCTATAATTAAATGTTTAACATTATTTATGATAATATCTACAACTAAATAAATTTTTTTTTCACGAAATTACATTTAAGAAATGTGAGTTTTAAATGTCGCCTAAAACCGAATCGCGCCGTTATTTATTTTATCAAAAATATCACTTGTTAATGTCTCATATCTGCCGGAGGGCATTTTGTAGTAAAGCTCATCGTGTATAATATTGGGATCGTAGCCTTCTTTCTGCAAGTCCACCTTTCGCAATTTGTATGTGCCGGTAAGGTCAATGTTGGTTAGGAATCTTAAAAACTGTGGTCTGGCATAGGCTGGTAGTACCTCCGACATATCCCGTGCGAATCGTTCGAGGTCCATCTCTCGCTGTGGATCATAGATAGCTGCCATGCCAGCTCGCCCCTCCGTACGCGGTATCATCACGCCATATACAATAGTATCTTTGTAATTGGCCACATTACTTACTTGAGCTTCTACCTCGCTTGTGGATACGTTCTCCCCTTTCCAACGGAAAGTGTCACCCGTGCGGTCCACAAAGAAGAGGTAGCCGCGTTCGTCAGAAGTCAAAAGATCACCGGACAAGAATGCCATGTCACCTTTCTTAAAGACGTCTTGTGCAATTTTCTTCGTTGATGCACTTTCATCAGCGTAGCCCAGAAATTCTCTGGAAGGATTGCCTTTGATTATTTTGCCAATGAATACGCCCGACTCGCCAGGTCCACAGCGTTGACATAAACCATCGGCGCCACGTATGGGCTCCCCAGTATCTGGGTCCGCTCTTATTATTGATATTGGGTAGATTTGTGGCAAAATTCGCGAAACAAACCCAATTGCCCCAACAGTGTTGTCGTTGTTCATAATATTGGCATTGCCCTCTGTAGCGCCGTAGAATTCACCCACTTTTGGTATGTTAAAACGTTCAACAAAACGCGACCAGATTTGCGGCCGCAGCCCATTACCGAAAACCATACGAATTGTATGCGAACGGTCGTATTCGGATGTTGGCGTGGCTAAGATGTAGCGAGCCATTTCGCCAATATATTGAGCTATCTGGAAGCTTAGAAATTAACTTAAGGTAAATGGTTCGACATTTACTTTGATTTTACTCACGGTGCAGTTGTAGCGCACGCAGTCACTGAAGTACCCTGACGCTGAGAACTTCTTCCGAATGACTACAGTTGAGCCAAAAAGCAGCGCTTGCCCCATGCTCATAACTCCACCGGCTGTGTGGTATAGCGGCAGGGGTGTGTAGTATACATCTTTGCTTTTGAAGTTCAAAGCGTAGTGAATCCCTGCCGTTATAAATATATACCTGCAAATATTGTTTGAGATTAAATTTATTTGAAACCCACGACATAATCCCATAAACTTATTGGATAGTGTAACATACCGGGAATGGGAAATAACTGCAGCCTTGGGTAGTCCAGTGGTGCCGGATGTGTAAATATACATTAGCTTGTCGTGATGATTTGGGTGTTCAATTGTGCTCGGTTGTGATGTTACATGAGTGGAGGAATTCATTAAGGTGGCCAAATCTTCTGCTGAGTTTCGGACTGCCTTATTTATTCCATTATTAAATTGATACAATTTTGCTGAAACTTCAGTCGTAACGCTTTCCACAGTCTTATCAAAGTCTTCGCCATAAATAAGAGCTAAGCATTTAGCCACTGTGATACTGTGCACTAGTGGCCGCTCCTTAAGGTTGGTGTTAATAAGTGCTGTTATAATACCAAGCTTTGATAGACCCAACCATATGCCTACGAACTCGACGCGATTTTCCAGCATCAGTCCAATCACATCGCCCTTTTTGTAGCCGTGACCGTTGAATATGTCTGCGATGCGATTGGCAAACTGATCCAGTTGTCGAAATGTCCAAGACTGTGTCTCATTTATGATCGCCGTTTTATCTGGATGCTTTGCCACGTTCATTTGAAATATATCACTTATAGAAACGTTATTTCGTTCATATCTCTTTATAAGTATAAGCAGTTTTATATAAGCCCACAACGCTCTAGCGAATCGCGAAAGCAAGAAGGGAACGTTCATTAGAAATTTAAGCGGAGAGCATTCAAATTACTCACGTAATATCACGCTTAGAGGTTATGGCCGCTATATAGAACCAACGCCAGCCGAAAGCAACCAACATTGTAGCAAGTATGGCGACAACCAATGCTGGTAGGCCGCTTGTCCACCCAAAGGAATACCACAGCAGAGCGACGATAATTGCTGCGGCACTTGCCATGAGGATCATCAAAAGAAGTTTCGACTTAGTCATCGTTTCGCCAGCTGTGACCTGCTGGTTTGCAGAACCTAGACCTGCACCGTTTTGGGTCCCATTCACACCACTCTGCTTGGGACCTTTGTCGATTTGCTTTCGGTGGTCTCCATCCACGTCAATGGTGGTATGGGGCGTACTCTGGGCTTTTTCACTGCTTTCGGCGTTGCTTGGCACATCCTCTTTGAGCGATAACTTCACCTCGGCACTTGACTGCTGATGAGAGGTAAGAGAAGAAATTGTTGTATGTTGTTGTTGTTGTATTAAATATATTACGGACAATTGCTTAGTTTTACGAAACCCGGCAGCACGAAAAATATTAAATATGGTAAACATTACTCACTTTACATATGAAACTGTAAATAAAATTACACTCATTTTATCTGAATTATCGATTTCGCTACTATTGGCTCAGACAAAAGCAGAGACATGTTTACTGCAAAAGTATCTCAAGCTCTGCAAGCTCACTTATAAGCGTATAAGTATTTGTTTAGCCTACCCTTTAGGGCTAAAGTCGTAATTTTAAAATGAATAATTTTGAATTTCAAGTAGTTAGTACTTTTCCTATAGTGTATACAATCAAGGCTTCCAAGTCTGCTAATTATTTTACAAAATTGTGCTGAATAAAGTGAATGCTTTGTCTCTCGGAAGCGATTAAAATGGCTACAGCCCTCTGTGATAATTATCTAGTATGCATTTAATTACGATTCAACCAGTTTCATAACGATAACATTCGCTCTTTGTCAATTGAGAACAACTTCAATGTAATATGATATTGATCCGATAGCGCCGCTTTGCTGAGTTTTTGTACCCTGAACTCGATTTAGTCACTGAACTGGTTACTAAAACACAGCAAAACAAAGTAAAGCAAAGCAAAATAAAACAAAACAAAACAACAAAGGCCTTCAGTATACTCGGGGCTCCAAAGTGCCATAACTCAAAAGCAAGAATAGTGCGGAAGGTGCTCACATACGTACAAACATACATATGTAAATGCTCAACGAGTATTGCTGATGCTCATATGAAAGACATAACTCAGTATAAGCGGTTTTGCTAACATTTTGTATATCTCACTTTGGTGGTTTTCTGAAATAAGAAATATCGAATATAAATTATTCGAGTCGCTATGGGAGCTATTATGTATACCTGGCTTTGCGATTACTTCTTGGGTATGTCTTCTATGAAACCCATTTGATATATGAGTGTCTTTATAGTTGCTTCAGTGTTTTATGGATTTGTACACCTTGCATGGTACATTGCACAATTTTTATACTCTCGCAACATGTTGCTGCAGAGTATATTAGTTTTGTTCACCTAACGGTTGTTTGTGCAAAGACGAGTTAAAATCCGAGTAACTGTCTGTCCGTCCGTCCGCCCGTCCATGCAAGCGATAACTTGAGTAAAAATTAAGATATTTTGATGAAATTTGGTACACGTGTTCTTTGCCACCGTAAGACGGTTGGTATTGCAGATGGGCGTAATTGGACACCTGCCGCGCCCACAAATTGCCATTAATCGAAAACAGATAAAGTGCTATAACTAAGTAGCAAATTAAAATGTAAACGCGTTTAAAAACGCAAACTTTTTTGAAAAAGTGGGAAGGGCCCCGCCCCCCAATAGATTTAATATATATATCTCCTGAACCGTTAAAGCTATACGAACTAACCTAGCTCCGAGTAAGTTTTTCGAGCATCTCTTCATATACTAAGAAACTTAGTGAAATCGGATAATAACCACGCCCACCTCCCATACAAAAGTTACGTTGAAAACTACTAAAACTGCGTTAACTCGTTGAAGGAACACGTCAGAAACATTAAATATTGCAGCAAATATGATACGGAAGCGTTGCATAGGAATCCGTGTAAAGTTTTGATGATGGGCGTGGCACCGCCCACTTATAGGAGATATCCAATATCTCCAAAATGCCTTAACCGATAAAAAATTTGGTATGTGACACTATATTTGCATTCTTATGTCGCATTGTGGATGAAATGGATGGACAATGGATTAAATCGGATCGGAAATCGGACAGCTTGCTTCTCATATAACACATAATAATAGATAAATCGAGCAGCAACTAATTCATGAAAGTCAAACTTTGTACAAATAGTGCTTTCAAGATATGCCATCTCCTGCGTAAAAATAGACGAAATCGGATTATAACTTTTCAAGCCACCAGATACCCAATATCAGGACCTCAGTGGCTCTATCTGACTTTTTATCGAAAATACCGGGAAATCTGTAAGACATTGTAATGAAATTGGAGGATTATCTTTCCATGATAATATTGTGCTCTGGTAACAAAAATGGGAAAAATCGGGTAAAGACTTCCCCTAGTCCCCACATACCTAATTTAACGGTAAATCTGTAAGATATCTTAGCAAAATTAAGTGAACGTGTAATATTGGATATACCATAGTTTACTACCGAAAATATGTGAAATCAGTCACTGTGTGAGTTATATTCACAAAATCGCGTGAAAACATGTTCCCTAATATACTTGAATAACGAAAAGAGTTAATGTGATCAGTGCAGATCTTCCTCTGTCCCAAAAACGTCCGATATAAAAATTCCCGCCCTTGCATCTGACTTTAAACCGTTTACTTTGGTCAACAATATGCGTGATATTTTAATAAAATTAATTGGATATGTTTTCTTAAACACAATGTGATTTCGCGCTAAATATGAAAGAAATCGGTCTAGACCATGGCCTAAGCCGCTTATTCCTAATATAATGATTTCCTTTTCTCTGGTTTACTTTTTCTTCATGTATCTATTATTTTCAATTAAGGCACTTTGGTTGAGCTTGATAGATAGATTTGATAGATTTTAATAAAAATATCTCTGACACGAAGCAAAATATAACAATGAAAGTACATGATTCCATGGCCTGTAATATAAGTTAATAAGATACCGAATTTGATTGTAATCCATTGACAATTTCGCCGAATAATGAATGTTGAATTCTTCCGCAACATTTTTCAATATAAAGTTATGCCAGCACCCGAAAGCATATCCCCGCCTCTGATCCTTGCACATTGCGAGAGTAAAAAATGTTCGGTTACACCCGAACTTAGCCCTGTCTTACTTGTTTTTTATTAAGCTAGGTTTAAGCACACGTGTACATAAAATGAAGCGTGGAAATGTGGCTTTGTGCGCAGACATATTTTCGAATAGACGTAGTCGAAATTGCTTGAAGTGCCCAAAGCAGAAGTATGTCAACAAAATCGCACACTATCTCCACAAATATGTTTGGGTATGTGTATGTGTGCATGCTGCACTCTTCGGTTTAGTAACCGCTTTTACACTGGCTTTTAAGTGAATATAATTTGATTGCTTCAGTCTCATTTAACTTGGCCTTACAGTTCCATTGATCTTATTATTCTGCTCTTCAACAGCGTTGACCTCGCACGACCCCTCCATGGTAGCACTCATGTCGCCGATCAGTGGACACTGATAGCACGTTTCACCGCGCACAAAACTTTAACACTATTCCAATTTAGATTCACTTATTAACACGCTTACGCGATTGTCAATTAATCGTTTGCGTGTACTTATTAAATAACAACCGTCTCCGGATGGAAGCGCATCTTTCAAATTCAAATCAAAATTCACAACTTCGAAGACTCAATTCATTCATTTAGCCACTGGTGGTATGGTCGCTTCACTGGCTGGTTGTCTTTACTGTGCACTGTACACTGCTGTGCGGATGCTGTACTTATTCGTGGTTATGCTTATTTGTGCTGTTGGTCCGCTTTGCTCGATTTCACTTTTAGCTATGGCACTGCTCGCGCGCCGTTTGCGGTCGGCCAAAGTGTAATCTTACACAATATACACTTCTGTCCACAGCCGCGTTCGCCGATGCATTGACTCTGGCCGATCTACAGCTGAGCCACTGCTGCGATTCGCAATTTCAAAAACAAACCTGCACACACAAACGAGTGATCCAGTGCCTGCTAAACTGCTGCACACAATTCAGAAAAACTCGTTGCTTTTGACTCACCTGGCCGGTGCGCCGACGATTCCACAACATAAAAGCATATGTACACCTACTCACATCCACATTTACTGCATATATATACATTATCTATCATATCTGCATATATATACATTATATAGTAAGTTCATTTACTAGTAAGCATTCTTATGGTAGGGTGATCGCCATCGCTTTTATTTCAGAAACCAGTTTGTTCCAATAAGAAACCATGGTGAAGCTTCTTTATATATTAATTACAGTATTTCTAAAGAATTACATCTTTATCTTATCTGATAAATGGGGGGATCCTCGACCACAAGTTCAACTGTTGTCAAGTTACTCTCTCAGAGGTGTATGTCTTCTTGCCGACGAATAATAAAAAACTCCTTATAATTTTAAGGTTTCCCTCGACAGTACTTGATAATACACAAGTCCCCGGTTACGGCGACGGTTAATATCTTTGTAAGCTGAAAGGCAAACTGTGCTTAACTAATAATTTTACATGCCAAGTTGATGAGCAATATTGTTGAATATAAATTAGACACTTTGAAGAGCTCTTGCTCTGGCTGTAATAGATATTTCAAAAAATTGGGAACAATAAATATGTACATACGTGCATATGTATATGTTCGTATGTGTGTGTAATGAAGAAAGTAAGTTTTAATATTGCAAATGATGCAAAAATTATGTATTTCTCCAAAAAGAACAGTTTCTCCTTTGAACCCGGCATGAAATGCCATGGAGGCACAGGACCCTTGCGTCCTGATAAAAACACATATTATACAAATATCTTAATTTCCATTTTATTTAGGAATTTTTTGAGTCATTTTGGCCGAATATTTTTAAGAGCTTTGGTGTATGTGTTTTTATCTAAGTACTATGTACTAGTAAATACTATGATGAAATAGAATAGTAACTAAGAAAAACTAACAGATAGTTTCTGTGAAAAAAGTTTCTCACCCTAATAATCGCATATAAGCATCCACAAGACTGCTTAAAAATGTGGAGTCGGCAAATTTTAACTAGCGGTAATTTGGTAAATGTTAACGATCAGAAGTTGAGCTTGAAAGTTTTATTTACAACACCAATAAAACCGCGCATATAAATTTCATTTCTACAAAGCAAAAAACGACCAGCGAAACGTCAAACTTTACACTTTTTTGCACACTTCTGTAGAGGGTGATCGGCAATGAGCTAATTATCATTATCTGCTTCTCTTTCCACGGTCGAAAGTACAGTCCATAAGGAAAATAAAAACAATCACACACGAGAAGCAAAGACATGCTTCGAACACGCGAACTACCGCATATTCATCCAACATATAAGCTCCATATGTACATATAAGCTAGCTACAGCTAGCCTCACCTAAGCTAGTACGTTTTTCGATTGAATGCGGACCATAACTGGTTTACATTCTCGCTTGCTTCTGCGACAAATCTATTTCTATTCCGCCAATCAAAAAGTGCAGGGAAATGAAAATATGTAATAATCAAGAAAGACTGCAACTACTGTGCCCATTAATAGAATGTGAAATCGGTAACTTATTGGCATAGGCAAAAATAAAACTAGAAGATAGAAATAATCTAAAGCGACAAATAATTTTTTTAAAACTATCGATTACAAGATGAGGGTTTTGGATTAAAAGTTTTAACGCCTGAAAGGTGTCCGTGGTGTATTATCATTGAAAATATGTTGAGAGTTTTAAGACTTTTAAAATACGATCAGCACAGTATTATTATTTTTTAACACTTAGAATGCTTCATATCACATTGGACTTCTTAAGGATTCGCTTTATTGTGGATCGTATTTATTGTTATCAACATAAAGATAATATTCCTAATAATATACCTATCATATAATACTTCTCTCCGACTATAGGTTTTCTCTCTCTCTCTCTCTCGCAACTAACATCTCCCATATTTTTGCTTCACAACAAATTGATTGAGAAAAAGAATATTCCTCTCTTCTTATGTATGTTTATGCCAACTTCCATATGAAGTACCTAATGAAACACGGCGTAATCAAACCTGGCTGTTAGACAATAATTATAAATCTGAATGTCTTGCGTACATGCAAGTGTAACTTCTAAGCAATTTGCAATATAATTAGCATTTAAACGACTCGGTTGATCGTCAGATGAATCAGACGTACACTAACTGAATAATCAGACATTAACTAATGGAAAAACCTACAAAAATAATCGCTCTAAGGGATCAGTAAGTTCATTTTCTGATACTAAAACTTCCAATCATATTCAGTGAACCATGTCTGTGCATAATAAAACAAAAACAAATTATATTTTATAAGTACATACATATATAGCAAAAAATTTTAACATTTGAAAAACTGAAAATTATTTATTAAATTACATATTTATTTGAATTGCACATTAAATAAACAAGTTAATATTAATCTCTTGCAATCACAACCACAAAGCAAAAAAGTTGTTTTTCGTTTGAAACACAAGGTTATATAACTATACTATACTAGCTATACTAACTATACTATAAAAAAAAATGGGGTCAAATAAAAATAAAAGATTAGCTCCACAAAAGTCACTCATCTTTGGTCCTTGCTGTGCACCTTTAATCGTTCATAGCACAAAATCTCTTATCTAAAGAACCATTAATAGGAATACTACTTTGACCGATCTGACCAGGCGATTGATTGATGCTGTGAAAATTTAATTTGATTTTGTTTAAAAAGCAATTAGATAAAGTTTTTCCATTGCAGCTAAGCCGAGCATTTGACAAAGTATTTAGGCGACCCAAAGTTTTTCATACAATAAATAGAGAGTCTTGAAACTGTCCATCCGCTTCGGAGGAAATGAAGGAGTGAAATTTTATGAATAGTAGATGGTGTTTGCTTGTTGACTTTCCAGTGGCTGGAATCCACTGGATGAATCAGGGATTGGAAACACACTAAGCTCACCTAAAGAAAAGTAAACAAACACCGTTGCTACATATGTATATTAATTTCGTAGTACGACAAGTAAAAACGAAAATCAGCCAATCATGCAGTATTCCCCTAAGCAAATTACCTTATTACGATAAACAAAAATATTAATACGACTCGATGCTCATAACACATGGCTGTCTTTATTTATGCATGAGCATATTTACATATGTATGTATATACACACCGAGCACCATCGATGGCTAGCAACTAAAACGCGCTGATTTCCATTGCGCATTACCCACATAACATAACAGAAAATAACATGGCATATCGCAGCCGCTGCCGTACGGCGGAGTTGAGCATGTCTTTGGCGACTCTTTCAATGCTTCTAACTCCGATGCATTCGAAATAAGCACACAAATACGAAGGAAGGATTATTAAGACGTTGAAGGCAGCAGCCGAGACAAAACAAAAGCAGAACAAAAGGGGAACACAAAAAAATCGTAAATTTGGTGGCAGGATTATGAGATTCTTGCGGAGCCGTCAGCAGCAATTGGCCTTAGCAGGAGGCTTTCGTATGGGGTTTACTCGTATGAGTAATATCGGTTAGTGCGAGTATGCGTTTCTGAATGCGTCCCCTACAGCACTCCAGAGAGTGTTCGCATCGCCCGCAAGTGAATTATAAATTAGAATAAACACAGCATCGTAAATGTCATTGAGTGTGGCTTGGTGCAATAAATTTCTAGGAATCTTGGTGAAATGCTTGCGCAGCTGAGCGGTTCATTTCCATTGGCTAATTTAATTTTTACCTTAGCAAGGTAATTACGCCAGCAAAGAAGAAAATTTAATACCTATTTTCGAACTGATTGAGTTGCACTGAAAGCAAGTCATTCAGGTTTTCCTTCTTGTTGCTTTGCTCTGATTAATTGGAAAATAACTACTTCGGCTGCCCAAAATCCTCTATGATTTCTGCTGTTCGTTAGACGGGTTTTAGTTTTATATTGAATCTACCTCCTCAGTGCTGGTCGCATTTAACTTCAAAATATGACTTATGAAGATGATGTAAGGGAGCAAGTGACTTTTGCCCTTTTAGTTAAACTTGATCTCTTTCAAAAGTAAATATTAAATACAAAATGTGAATTTGATCCACCCAAAAAACCCTTTTCCCTTTCATTTATTAGGCTGGGAGTATACGCGTATGTCTTAGATAACATACGTGCACAGTGTTGTCGTCAAACAGTTGTAGTTAGAATTTGATGACTTTACAAATACAAGTTCGAAGCCTCTCTCTATTATTTCATTAAGTTTACGAAAATGCTTTGAGGCATTTCATTTGAACAAAATTGCTTTTAACAGTCCCAGTCTGCATATAAACACAGCTCGTAATAATAAAATTTAATCAATAATTATTATCCATTAAAGTTATTTGCATAAAGACTCACAAGTGCATCCCTGTGGTTACATAAACACAAAGTGCTAGCTTGTAAGTGAAGCATGCGTACATATTTGCAAGCAGTTCTGTGCAATAAAGTACAATTGCAATCGCATGTCTGTATGTGCATGCGTATGGGTGTGATTACTGTAATTTGATGGTGCGTATGAGTAATATTTCAGACATTGTAAATGTTGTGCGACGTCATGTGAATGTGGATGTGCGTACCTGCGTTCATGGGTGCGTATGTATGTGCATTCCATTACACCCCTACGAAGTTGTGCCTCAAAGCACAGCAGAATGCTGCAGTTGCCATAGCAACAATGAGTTCAGCGTCTTCCTTCGCCCTGCCCAGTCGACGAGATGGTCTACATTTTGCTTATTGATCTTACCTGCGCGAATTCATTCCCACTGTTGCAGATGAATTTTTAAGAAATGTTTATGTTAGGCTCTTTTCGTCTACACACACCGTCGGCGAAACGGTTCTTTGTTGCACGTTAATTGCTGCAGTTGTTCTACTATTATCGAACACATGTTTGCAGTCGAATGTGTAAATTCGTGGGTCTTCGGTTCGGATTAATTACCACATCGATTCTGCTAATAATGTTTATGCAAATGAGGTGGGTCATAGGTGGGTGAGTGTGAGTATGTCTGCATTAAATTTGGAAGGTGTGTGGTATCCACACACGCAGAATATCCTATATATACCCAAAAACTCTATTTAAATTAATATTGTTATATTACAAATGCCTTCGTATTGCAATACAACAACTACAGTGAAAGATTTGAAAGATTTTAGCACCACTAGCTAGATTATTAATTCACACCACAGAAAACGTATAACTTTACAATGGAATATTCTCTTTTATTTTATGAATTCACACAATTTCAACTCAATGATATTCCATCAAAACAAAAATTGTTTTTCAAATAAATTGTACATATCTACACATATCGTCTTTTGTTGTTTTACAGCTTTGAGGCGGCAGTCTTTACATTTATCTTTACATTTATTCAGCCACATTCGGTAGCCAAAAATCATAAAAGTCAAAATCCAGATACGAAAGTGTGTTATAGCTGCGGCGCCGATGAATATTTCAAACTTTTTGCTGTATGTGCCAGGGAATTGAGGGAACGAGGGCCGTCGGACATTTTTACCGTAGAAAATCTAACAAACACCGAAAAGAAATAGAAGGTTTATGCCACAGTGACAGCAAAGCAGTTGCAATCCATGACTCTAAAACTGACGCATTTTTCTAATTCGATAGCCAAACCTCCGCTGAAGACTTTGAAGATTTGCTGATTCAGTATCACATAACAACAACTCAAGAAATTGTTGGGTAAATGCGAAAAAGTCACGGCAATAACTTAATAATAAAAGCCAAAAGCAAGTTGCCAAAGGCTACAGTCGTGCAGGTGGTGCACATCTCCAAACAATACTATACAGTTGGTTTGCGACTTATACTAGTGACCGTCGGCAGCACCTATGGGAAAGTGTGTCTCGAAGCATCCCTCCCTACTGACAATTGCGTTATCGGAAAAGGACTTGGCGGCGGCAAGCCACATTTGGAGCAAATTTGCTGAGAGCACCGAATACATTGCGCTGAAGGACGAGGATGGAAATCAGTTATGTGAATATTACTATGTGAGCGGCAAAAAGCGGAAGGCGAAGCCAAGAACAACAAAGCAGACGGCAGTGCCAACTGATGGGGATAATGATGCGAAGACAACAACTGTCGGCGTCACAGAGTCAGCCGCCCAGACCCAACATTCAAATGCAAATCAGAAACAGAACCAGAGACAGCAGCAGCAGAGCGAAGAAAAGGGCAGAAACAAAAGTGGATCGAAGACAGTGCTGAAGCAATCATCAACGCAGCAAAGCAGTGAAAACAAATCACAGCAATGGACAGCAAACACCGAACAAACAACAAATACAAATGGCAAAGAAAGTTATACAGAAAAGTTACAGCAATATTGTGTTACTTCACAAATCGAATCTGCTCATGCTCTTGATGGTCCGACAACGACGACACCGACGACAACAACGACAGCGACGACAGCGTTGACTTCGACAATTGTGTACACCAGCGTGAGTGGCTGTGAGTATTGCACCGTTGTCAGCACCATTGACGTTGAGGGTGAGGACAAGGAGGATGGCAGTGACGACGGCAAGCAGTCGTTTGGTATTCACAACCATAATAATGCTACTGAGGCTATTGTAGTTGACAACACCAATAAAGAAACCGCAGTTGATGCTCATAAAAATCAACAACATTCTGTGGCCCATTTGCCGTTGCAGCCAAAGGAGCAGATTGCTGGCGACACGGTAGCCCCCGATGCCAACAATAACGCCAAAATAGCTGGGAAGCATGAGGAATACGCTTATCAACCGAAGTGGCAGCAACAGCGGTTGGCTGCCACCGGAAAAGGGCAATTAATAAGCGAAGAAGTGTGCAAAGTCAATATTGGTGTTATTGGTGTTATTGGTGTCGAAAATGCAACTAAACTTAACAATTTCGATGGAAATATTGATGAAAAGTTAAGCGACAGCAAACACCTAACGGTTGAAGGCAACGATGGCATGAAGGTGAGTGAATATGAAATCCCAATTTATTTGACAAAGTAATTTTGACAAATTGACAATTGGTTTCCGAAATGTAGTGCGATTTCATAGATATATTTCATTTTCCTGTATCCTCTATAATTGACACTCCTTATGCGTTTGGGTTTTACAATCCCGGGGAGGTCTGAGAACAACATCCGTCTCCAAAATTGTCCACTAAATACTGTCAAAAGTAGGGAATTTTTATGGACTTGAGCTGAATAATGTGCTCCTAAATTCTTCACTTACTTAGATATCAATAAAAATGGATCTGTAATCAGGCTTACTCTGGCATAACTCTTGATAAAGCTCATCAATTCCACTTCTCCTACATGAAGATTGTTCCAATCTTGCTCCCCTTAAGTGCAGCATACAATTGGAGGCTGTTACAAGTTTTAAGTAATCTCCGAGAGGTCGAACGATTTTCATGAGAAACTTTTCAGAGCAAAAGTGAGTTCCATTAATGATTAATGTCATTAAAATTCTCTGGTATAACTTTCACGCCCATAAAGGCGAACCCGAGGGCTAAAGCAGGAAAGAAGAAAGAAATAGGACTCAAAACCATACAATCTTTGCTTCAGGGGTGTTGACTTGTGGATTCCATATATAAATACCATATAAATCTTAACAGAACTGCTGTTTTTTTATTTTTCCCTTTGACACATTTTTCAAATTCATGAAAAGAGATACCAAGAAGAACTTTTTTTGTGTTTACTTCAATCTATGATGATATTTTCGTAAAGTTCACATCATCAGCATTTTTTTCGGGATGCGACTATACAATTTATTTAGGATTATTCGTTGAATATTTGTTATCATGTCATAATTTGAATCTTAATCAAGTAATGTTCCGACGTCTATTTCCATGACATGAAAATCGCTACTATCCAAAAACAAATAGGCTATTAGGAATTCCATATTACCGTAATCACCCTATGAACCTCCCTTAAAATGCAATAGGAAATACCGGTAGGTGTCGCTGTTTCTATTGCGGCAGGATACACGCAGTCACAATCGCCAAGGCAACAACCCCGGCTTGACAGTTGCAGTAACGCGAAAAGTTACGAACACCGTTTTCCACGAGTGCGCATGTCCGCCGCCAATGACTTCCACAGAAAAAGGCAAACACAAAAAACCGTGCTATGGAAAACGAAAGGAAAGCTCGTAGAATTTTCGCGGCCACAAACATTACCGCTGTAACGCTGGCATTAAATGCAGCAAAATTGTGAAAATAAATTCAGAAAAGTAAAAAAAAACTGGAAACATATATTGAACAGAAGAAACTGAAAACAGCAATAAATATATCATTTTCAAAAGCAAAGTGCTTTCAACGTGAACTTGAGAATTTTCCAAAAAGTGCTTAGCAAGTGTAGACAAGTGTATCAAGGAGAGTAATTATTTTCAAGGACTTTCGCCGAAGCAGTGAACAAAGTGTGCTAGTGAGGTGCAGTTTGCGAAGTAAAAATACACATCGCACCTACTGTTCATTCAAGTGTACACAATTTAATAAGCCAGTGATCTAGAGAATGTTCGAAATCATTTGATTTATTAATTTTTTTCTCAAGCAATAAGGGAAAATTTTTATAGCTGACAAAACTCACCTATCTGCTTACATCGTTTGTGAGGATCCACGAAGTGCTCAAAACGGCGACCAACGGTTACAAGAGGGGATCAGTGCGCAGACGAAAGCCCACCCTCTAAACTGGGGGCTGCAACACTGAAAGGCCAGCATTCAAGATGGATGAATGCGAGAACCTCGTCATTAATTTAGAAGACGTAGTTGAGAAATACGAGGAGCTCGCCGATAAAATACTACAACAAGAGGAAATAATCAATGATAACGACGCTGAAGTCATTCAATTGACGCAGGCACTAACTGAGGGCGATATAATGGTAAATCACACATTAAGCTGGTAAAGCATTTGAAACGCTTTCGCTTCAAATAAATTTATGCATGGCGCAACATGAATAAAAATTTTCACAAATCAATTTTGGGCCCAGCGCACCGCAAGTACACTGGTATACACATGCTTCCACTCTTTAAGTTCCACATTTAGTTCTCTGTTTCAGTGGACCTAGAAAGCACTTGAGCCGCATCTACGTGTTGTACTTGTGGAATATAACAGGCGGTTTTATGCTTAAATTTTTAAGCAAATTAAATACCATTCACTTTACTATTGAGAGTGTTGTTTCAATAGACTACATCTAACTTCATACATGAATTTAATTCGTTCATCTATGTCGCATGCTCAGTTTTGCATGATTCATCGTGTTTACAAAAATTGACGTACCTACGCATGTGACGTGACAAACGCCGCCAGTAGCACCACTACATCTGAGGTCTTCCCCACCCTAATTGCGTATAGTTGGCCAATAAATGATTTCAATTAACGCACATTCATTTTAGGGCACACTAGGTAGGGTATTTTTTTGCTAACCCAATGCAAGTTCTGTATAAAATATTCACAAAGTCAGAGCGGTTTCAATAATTAAAGTACTTGCAAATTTATCTCAGTGATTTCTTTCATAAATTCAACCCACCCTAGCCCATAATACACACCTGCATATATTCATATGTACATATATATATGTAAGCATTAGCTACTTACCAAGAGTTTCCCTATTTGTTTGGTTAGGCTTTTCAAGTGGCGGATAACTATGCGGTAGCCCTCATTCACTTCATTTTGTCGGCTTTTTTTTGGTAAAACAGAAAACATACATACACGTAAAGGCATAATATTTACTTTCTGGATTTATAATCAGTCTGCCTGTAATACAACATCCTTTATGTAAATGGGTAGTAATAAAAGCGGAATCTCAACCTAGGCCAATTAAGGACGACTTTAAGTTTCGGCATTTAAATGCTCCAGAGATGAATATTACCAATACCTTTCTGAAGAAAGCTTTGAGCTTTGGTGATAAATATTTGTGCTGGCTCTCATTCACATTTGATAGTTCCGATGTAGGAAACTTAAATACGTAGACATTTCAATTAGTACTTCGAACATTGAGAATAAATTCAAAATTACAGTTTTTGCTGTAAATCTATTGGAAGTAATTTGAAAACAGTAGAGCTCTTTATTGCCGCAACGCCACACGCAAATACAACGCAAATAATCGAATTGTGTTGTTATCATTGTAATCGCGGTTAATAAAATATTCAGTAAATCCCGTTGCCTCGAAATAACTATAAGTGGGTTTGTTCTTTGTTGTTGTGCCTCTGACTTTTGCTACAGTTAAAACATACTTTACGTAAAGCCAATTGCAAACATACAAATATATGGAATTTGACGATACAACGATTCCGTTACAGGGACAGGCCGAGAGCAAAAAGCATTCGAAGAAGCATGGCAGCACCACCAACGCCACAACTGGCACTGGAGTGGGTGCCATTGAGACCAAAGGGACCGCGATGTCCTTCGGCTTTCGCAAGAAGCTCAACACGACGCCGAAGAAGTTTAAGAAATTGCTGGAGGCCGGCGTAGGCGGCATGACTGGTGGAGACGGAAAAAGGAAACAAGACAAGTGCAACAATATTACAACAACAACGGCACGGGACAACAACACAACCAGTGAGGATAACGAAAAACGGGTGACTGCAATAGATTGTGCTGACGGTGGGGAGACGCTAATGGACGAACAACAGCAAGACGACAATGGAAATGCAGGTGAGTGCAATGACTTAGTGGTGTAATGAAGCGCATGAATAATACGTAATACGTAATACGTAAACTCGATATTACTTTTAAGTTCAATGGAACCGATCACCTGCAAAATAATTAATTGGTACAACAGGTGTTTGGGTGCGACAAACACCGTTCTACACTTCCAAAACTTTTTGCATGACCGCCCACACCCATACCCGGGCACACAAACACAAACACATTGTCCTACACTTCATTTTATTCCTTCGGAGTCTAATTACTTATATTTTTATTGCGCTCTCATGAATGTCTGACACGCCAAAAACTTGCTGCTTTCTGTCTTTTGCCTTCCTCCTCTACGCCACCACTCATATCAACCGTGCCAACATTCATCATTTGCAGAACTGCTGGCCAAGGTACACTTTGAGAAAATGGGTGCGGCGGCCGCAACGACGCAGCGTTCCAATCAAGCCACGACAGTTGGTGGTGGCGCTACGCCTTCCAACCTGCCGGGCGTTGCTTCGCGGTTCGGTTATCGCGGCGGGAACATTGTACGTCCGGCATCGGCAGGTTTAACGCAGCACTATCGAATTGAAGTGCAGGAGAATGGGGAAAACAACAACTATTGTGGCAGCAGTGGCAGCGACGGCCGAAGTGGAGGTGTGGGAGTTAATGGACAACAAAAACCGCTTGTGAGCAATTGTAAGTGGGTGCAGTAGTGCAAATGTGAAGAAGGTGTAGTAATAACGGTCGAAGTGTGAGGTACCTTGGGCAGAGCTGGGGACATAATCAAGTGCGCAGTAATGTAGAAGCGGTTGTCACATACGTGTCTACAAAAAACTATTACAAGGCGACGTTTTTGATATAGGAGACCTCTTATAATATTCCAATCGAGAATTATTCCGATGAGAACTTAGTTACCACTGCAGGGGAAGAACTAGTTTTGTTCTCAATATCGAAGAGACGCTCACTATAGTCTACCAACACTAAACTTTTACCTTATCATAAAATCATAATATTGATTCCTTGAACCGAGAAGGAGTTAAGTATCAGAAATCTGCCAGTTGTAGTTTTTTCATTTACATCCAGCACTTTTCTCCAACTGAATTTAAATATCGCTTACCGGAATGAAGTGAAAACAGAGTAAATTTGAAACCAAAGGAATAATCAAAAAAAGTAGCCATACAATTAATATTTGACTACTGTTCAGCAAAACGGACTTCCGATGTAATGATGATATGAGCTGTGTTCCTGTCAGAATACCAACAAGGGTACCGCCATTGCAAGTAAAAGCCGAAGGGATAAAGATATTTACGCCTTTAAACCGTTTTATTGTGCTTTTTTTCTAAGCAAAAGCCTTAATTCCTGGAAAATTAAACATTTTTCCGTTCACTTTCTTAACCATAGGCATACATTCGAGTAAATGACATTACTTATACATATGTATATTAGGAAGAAAACAAACCATACCATTTGTAAATTGTACTAGCACTTAGTTGCTCGCATTTACTTGCAGCAGCTGTGAATGCTCGCGAATCGATTAATTTTGAATGCCGCTTGCAGTCTCCGCTTCGCGAGTAAAAAGCCTCCATTCACTTCGGTGCAGCGGTGTGACAAGTCCGTGAACTCAATTAAAAAGCAATTGGCGGGCAACCAGAGCGAATGCTGCCAAGAGTGGCGTAGCGCTGTGCTGCGCTGTGATTATGTTGCAAGGTCTGCCAGCTTGCAAGTATTGCGAATGTCTGTGTAATCGTGCAATGTGTTACTTTCAAATTGGGCTAAAGGCCAATAAAAGCAATTTTAAAGTCACACAAAATTTAAAAGCAGCCACATGCAAGAGAATGAACACCGTGGATGTTATGGACTGCACTGTTGCAAATGCAACTGATTACCTCAATCGCAAATAAACTAACATATCTTTGTGCTTACTTATTGCAGTGAAGCGCCGATCGAAGAGTGCACACGCCGGCAGGGCATTGACTTCAGGCGATGAGACCAGCGAGTCGGGCAGCTGCAGCGATGCGGCCGGTCGCCCAAAAATAACACATCCCAAATCTATAACGTTCAATTTGAGTCAGAACAGCACAATCGAGTATCAGCGGCGACAGTTTTTCGAACAGCCTAACACATATGGCAGCTATGGAAGTGGACGTAGCAACGCCGCCAATAATTGGACCCATCAACTAGGGCACCAGATGCAGCAGAATCAGCAGAATCAGTCTCGAAATCTCATCAACACGGGCATGCACACGAACGTTATGTGAGTACAAGCAGTAATATGTAAATGCCAAACGTTATTTCGGAGAATATATTGAAAATTCATTTTCAATTTCACCACTTCATTTGTAGTGTCCGTCCTACTCCGCGCGCTCCACCAGCCAGTTTTTCCAAGTTCACACTGCACACAGTAAGTTTGCCCAAGCCAGAATTTCCGGTGGCCATCAGTGTGGGTGCGACAACTCCAACTACACCGAGCACCATTTACACACCGTCGCCCATCATGGCTACTAGCGGGGCGGGAGTACGTACTAAGGAAAACCAGCAGGAGCAGCACCCCTTAACAGTGGTAGCTTGTGGCACAGTGGCACTCTCCGCTTCCGGGCATATGGATCTGAAGACGGCCAAGCAGATGGCAAACAACACGCGGCGAGGATTCTCAGGCAGTCGGGAGATATCAGCGGATTCAGGCATTGCCAGTATGGACATGGCATTAGATAGTTCTGTTTCGAGTGGTGGTGGCAGTCGCGCTGGACGCACAGCCTCGCCCAAACGGAGCCGCAGTCGTCCGCGGAACTTGCAAATGGTAATGAATGGCCGTCACAAATTTGAAGTACGTGACCTAGACGACCCTTTATCGAGTGAATCCAGCTCTATCGTAGAGCCACTGGCTTTGCCGAAACTACCGAATGATAACCAAACAGTTCCGCTTCCCCTATGTGGTCTTGTGCGTTCCAATACGGTACTTAGTCGAGAGACTTATGAAAGAAATGGTGGTGTTATCGGTAATAGAAGCGCTAGTGCCAATGAGGAATTCAAACAGGTTGATATTGGTAAGCCACCTCAAATTAGCATATACATATACATATCTGTTTTTTACCGTTTCCATTCATCATTACAATTTACTGTGCCCTTTTTGCAGAAAAACGCCCCACTACGGCACCTGCACAGTGCACTATAGCTCGGAATTCGTCAGAAGAAAGTGAAGGGGTCGACGAGGAAAAGCTTTACTTAGACCGCTCAACCTCAGAGAAAGGAAACAGGGTAAGTATCATCAAACAAAATGGAAAAAAAAAAATATTTAAATAAGAACATTTTTCCATTTGAAGTTTAAGGATATCAATACTTGTTCGAGTAAAACATCATCCCCAGGGAGCTCTATTATGCTCTCGTGGTGTAATGCCGGAGAATCTCTTGCCGTAAAAGATTGTAGCAGCCTCAGTATTAGCAGCGAAGATAGTAATAAACTTCATGGATTTAATCATCAAGTTAAAGACACCAACACGGAGAAGAATGATTTGCAAAAATTCAAGCAAATGTCAGTCGATTTAAATGAGGATGAAATTAGTGGCATTGTGACCGAAATGCAAGCTAGTACATTATGTATGTATGAAAATACATGAAGAAGTCATTGCGGCTCCCATACTAATCATTTTTCCTCTTATTCAGCTTCCTTAACTGATAACTTGGCAAATGAAAACAACATTTCTGAACTTAAAATATTGGAAACCAACATCAACACCAGTGCAATTATCGAAAATACATATATTGATAAGTCAGATCGACCAAAATCATTTTATAATACGCTGAATGTAACGAAATTTGCTGAAATGGCTTTAGCCGGCAGCACTTATCTATTGGACGACGAGACCTCTCCAACGGATAGCTTGGTCAGCAGCACGGAATCAGAAGAAGCAGCAAGCAAACAAAAAAAGCACAAAATGAACGAAGAATTGCAAGAGAAGGACATCGATGAGATTTCACCTGAACTTGAAATGGGTAGTCCCATTTCGCCGGGAACGCCAACGCATGCTTCACATTCGCTATCACTTTCCGATTGCGGTAATTTGATTGATGATGAGATCGCTGACCAACCGGCGTTGCTGTTTAACAGTGAAGCCCATGATCTGGTGGATAGCTTGACGTCACACAAGGATAAGACGGACACCCCTACACTTATAGAAAACACAGGTTCAATACGTTCACTGAGGAGCCAATCGAAGGCGCGCAGTGCACTCCAACAAGCAATCGAATTGAGTCTTCGCACACCTCTCTCGCTACGAAAGGCGGTGATGGAACGCGCTGATTCTCTCGATACTCTCTCTCCCTGTGAGTCGATATGTTCCGATGATCTAATGATGGATTTCGATATACATAGCAGTGTGGATTCCATCGACCGGTAAGTGTAGTGAAGCGTTCACTAAAATATAACTTACGTGTGTCCTTATTTTCAAAGTTCTGGCTCCATAAAGAGTAGAAGCGGTTCGGATCTACATAAAATAGATGACACAGAATTATTTTCGGAGCTGGAACGTAAAGGGAGCGATGTAATGAAAGAACTGAATTCCCTCCTACGTCTTCGTACCAATAAAAGTGCAGAAAAGGATGTTGTCATGTGAGTAGAACTTGAAACGTTCTTAGAGTTTAACTTATGCTTAACATTTAAGCTTTCCCCACCACCACTGGCTATATATGAAATACAATTCTCAAGCTGAGTAAGACATATAGTTCTAATTCTTATGCTGAAGTCTGACGATCCAAATAAGTCGAATTTTCCCTTTCACCATATGTATGCAAAAAATTCGTTAGGATGTCCTTTCTTTTCACATCACAAGTTCCAAATAGTTTTAGCTTGACTTCAAAGCAATTTCTTTCGATTATTAACTTAAATAAAGAGTTTAATTAGATTTTATTATGGCAAAACTAAAGCTGAACTATTATACTCAAATAAATCTGTAATTTGTATGCAAGTCTCTGGTAGCAAGTGATTGAAATGTTGGATCGATTCATACAATTAAATCCACGATAAAGGTTTGCCCCAGTAAGTTAGGTCAATCAAAATGAATGTTTGATAATGCCAAATTAACCTTAGAGCGAGATGTCTGCATTTAAATCAAGTGTGCTTATTCCTTAATGTAAGAGAAGTCTTGCCACAAAATATAAATTTAACTTCCAATCTCACTATCTATAGAGAAGGAACGAGGTTTACTAAACTTGTTTAGAACTCTGGATTTCGTAATATATTCTTATGAGTATGACTTGATCTCGGCCGCGTTTTCCTTCCGGTTTTGGATCGTTTTTCATTTATGAACCACAGCCAAATATTTGCCTTTGAAAATTAACTCTCTACAATATTTGATTCTGAGCTCCGGGGAACGATGTATCCACGAACTATTTGCTATTAATACTTGTCTTTTAAGCTTAAATTGCATCTTTACCATAATCACGGCATATCAAAAATTTTATTTTCACAACATGTTACAACAGAGTATAATAGGTTTGTTTACATAACGGTTGTTTGTAACACCAAAAACTAATCGAGATAGATGAAACGTTATACGAGTATACGTGAAAATGATCAGGATGACGAGACGAGTTGAGTTCCGATTCTGTCCGTCCGTCTCTGCAAGCGATAACTTGAGTGAATACCAAGATATCTTGATGAAACTTGGTCCACGTGTTCTTTGGCAAAATCGGATAATTGCCTCGTAAATAAAATACCGTTAAACGGAAAACTATGAAGTGCTAAAACTAAGCAACAAATTAAGATACAAAACTGTTAATTGTTACAGAGAATAGCAGTAAGGTGGGGCATCTGTCGTTTGAAAAATTTTTTAAAAGGTTTAATAGATTTAAAATTGGATTGCAGACGTGGCACCGCTCACTTTTAGGTGAAATTTCTGTACTCATCAACTATGCAATTTCTTTCAACCAACTTTGGAGCATTACACTATCACGATATTCAACTGTCACAGTGTTTAAATGGAAGAAATCGGACTACAACCACGCCTATTTCACATATGACACAAGTTTAAACCCTTTACAGTTTACAAATCCATCACCAACAAATTTATCGAAATATAATTTCGAACAAATAGTGCCTTTAAGTTATGTCATCTCACCAAAAGTGTATCAAAAGTGGGTAAAATCGGTTATTCACTTCCTCTATGCTTTTAAAAATTCATACCATATATTGATCAATCAATTAGGTATCTTAATGAAACTCAGAGAATATCCCTTATGTACCTAATATAAGAATTTCGAACTCCTATTTGGCTTTATACCGTATATGTCGGGAAACATTCACACATCTTATCATCATTTGACATCTTAGCAAGATTAACTTAGTTCGGTGGCGAAAATGGGTGAAATCGATCCACGAATTGCTTCAATGGTCGTTCATATACTATATATAACGGAAAGTGCAGTTTACGCCGACTATATCGGTCAAATTCTGAGTTATTTTAATAAAAGTGTATGGAAATATGTTCACGAGAATAATTTAATTTAATGCAAAAGGTAAATGTTTACCGCTTAGACCCTCCCTAAAACCAATATACCCAATGTAGTGATTTCCGACTTTCCAGTTTACTTTAAACCCTTTATATTATTAAGTATAATTAAGTGTTTTCCTAACCATAAGGTGGTTTAGCACTGAATAAGAATAAAATTGGTCTAATACTTCTAATATGATGATTTAAATCGCCCCTCTGGTTGACTTTATATATCTAAATAGAATATAGAAATATTCTATATATAGAATATAGAATATAGAAATTTGAAGAGAAATATATCTAAATAGAAGATGTTTCAGAAAAATTAAATGAGAATATTTCGAATAACATTATGTCATTCGCTAATAATAGTTATGGCTGTTGTAGATTCCCACAGCGCTAATATCATGAACATAGATGATTTGTTTAGTTAGATTGACTTCATGACTATATGACCTGAAATATTAGTTAATAACATGCCAAATATGATTGTAATCCACTCAAAATTTCGTAGAATAATCAATGTTTAATTCTTACGCAACATTTTCTAACATAAAGTTTTGCTAACACCTTCCAGTATTTCCCCGCCTTTGACCTTTGAAAATTACGTGAGTATAAAATGTTTGGTTACACGCGAACTTAGCACATCCATCCTTGTTTAATATAAAGTTTTAAATAATTTGAAGCCAATAATAGTAAAAAATATTAATTTGAAAATATTGGAAATTGCAAAGAAAACGATTTACATAAAAATTTCCATACCGTGGATCTCCACCATAAATTTGAAGCTGCATTATTACATATTAAAACAAAATCAATAGTATATTGTTATTAAGAGACATGAATAAACATTTAAACAAGACCAACTGCCTTATCTCCCCATAAATTACCAAGAAGATGTGAAACGGTAACCAAATGTGGTATGAAAACATAATTAATAAATGCTTTACACTGAAAATTGCAAGGTGTCTTCTACACCCTCTAACGAAAACATCGGTTCCCTTTTAAGTCGTTATCGTTTAATATAAAATTTTTAATGTATTTTAGTTATGTTCCCGTGGTGCTTAAATATTGACCTATAATCAATTTTTGATTTGTGCTCCAGTGTATTCGAAATCAGAGAAACATGTTATAATGTCCAAAGGGTGAACTAAATGCTCGAAAATTTGTATTTTCTGACCTAACAAGCAATTGACCAAATAGTTTAGTGACCATTTATGGCCAAAGAAGTATATACCTAACACGTTTTATATCGGCTTTCGAAAAAACAAAATTTTTTACTGTACGGGTTGGGTGTAGAGCACTTGCAAACGGACCTACCGTTCCTACTTGGTGCAAGTTGCATAGTTATTTCGAAAAAAATAGTAATTGTTTCACGCTGGTGGGAAAATCCCAAACACCGAACATAATTATCCGCGACCACGACAACCAGAAGATGTGCAATAGGATTGGCGCAAACAAACGGCAAACCCAAATTACATCCAGTGGAAGAGATGGGAAAATTACGAAAAAGACAACAATAAGGAGGAAGATAAAAGTTGTAGATAAGTGCAGCATGGAAAAGTAATGCAAATACATGCACATACACATTAACATATGTATAGTGTGTACTTAAAGTGTAGTGTAACCGCTACGCCGCCGCAGGCGGCCGCATTGGAATTAAGCTACAGCAAATAAACCGCACGCTCGCAACACAATTGTAACAATTGCAGTAACAGTGCAGACGCCAACAATCACCGGCGACCTTTCACGAAATTTAACAAATCGACAAAGATTCCAACGCGTCTCGACCAAAGCGCCTATGGCAGATGACAACAACAACGTGGCAACTACAATAGCGCTGACAGCAATGACAAAAGCCAAACAACCAAAGCTCAGGCTGCAGCACCAACATTTGGCAATCACCGAATTGCAATTGCGCTTTGAGTTGACCAAAAGCTGAGCTCCTCTTCAGCGGTTCCTAATGCTTTCAAGTGCATTCACAATTGGCAATTTATTAAAATATGTATATAACCACATTCGTATGTATGTACGCGTCAGTTACTTTTGCTTCGTGGCGCGCTCGCAACAGCAACGGCTCTTGTTGTCAGCATTGTTGCACTGGTTCGTTGCACTTGCCGCTGGAAGCGTGGTACGCGCAAATTGCCGGCCGGCCAGCTACAGTGCATCCAAAAGCCGCTGCCGCTGCCACTGCTTTTGCTTCTGCTTCCCCTCTTTCCACCATTGAAAGCCGACTTTTCGCTTCTGCTGTTCTTTTTGCACCAAACAATTTCATACTTCAGCAAATGCTGTGACTTGGCAAGCGTTCACAGCGGAAAATGAAAATGCCAAAGACGCTTCAGAAAAAATGAAAGGAAATGGCGAAAATGCATTGGCAAAGTGGCAATGGCGAAGCATGAAGTATGTTTTTGTGCCGGCGTATAAATAAAATGTCAAACTCTTTAGCAGCGTGCAGGTGACGTAGTCTCCCACAAGCGAGCTTCCATCTTCCACCGCACAGCCCAACACGATTCTGCATTTCAGCGCTGAGAAACGAGCTCGCCATTCGTCGCTGTTAACCGTTAGTCACACATTCGCGTCTTCTCATCGCTCTTCGCCACCAGGTTCGCACAAGCTGCAGAGTAACCTGATGGCATTTTACCTCCTGCCGCCATCTTTTACACAATAAAAGTAAATTGTCTTGTCATACCGCTATCGGATGTCGATTGTTGGTCGCCGACTGTCGTTTGCTTATTGGCAACCGTTGCCACTTGGCAATGCAGTTGCTATGCTATGAATTGCAATGCAATGCTATGTACCAGCTCATTTGCTGGTTGTTGTTTGCAGTCGATTTGCTCTCTCGGTGAGTTCAATTGCAATTCTTATTGCCATAGTCGATGCAGTTTTGTTGCTGTCAGCATATGGCATGACATAGCATATACATATGTATATATGTATTATATAAGTAGTCGCATGAACATACATGTGTATTTTTGTAAACAATCAGGTGGCATCAGATGGATATCTCGGCAAACCGCACATTGTCGCTAATAAAATAACGGTACTTTATGTACCGTTAAAGCATATACTAAAACATTTCTCAGCAGCAGTTGGCTGTTCGGTTAGCAAGAATTGTCTAATACTTAGTATCAGATAGACACAACAATGTCAACCATTCGAGTTTCCTTAAAACATATATGTGTGTATATGTGGGTGTATATGTGTGTGTGCAGTTATAAAAGCCCACTGAATACCACAGATAACGTTTGCTTAAAAGTCGATGAAAGCAAGCTCCACTTCTTACAAATTTATTATGTTGCTCCATACATTCATTGCGATTAGAAATATGGTTCATATAAGCTCAAAATATATTTATATACACAAGTACATATGTATGTATGTGGAAGTAGTGATACTGCCTCTGTAATATGAAAATGTTTACCCATGTACCTTCCATTTCGACTGAATGTCAGCTATTCACTAGTTTAATTTGTGTTTATTTTATTTTAATTCTCCTTTGCCTTGTGTTTTATGTTTATCCACACAGGCCATTAAATCGTGGCACACGTCGCACATATAGTTGTGTGGCAAGTGTCGTTCTTTGCACCGCCAAGACGGTCTCATGCCATTGCGCAATTCGTGCCAATATTAGTTGTGCGAACCACTTTATGGACACTCTACTCTGACGTTGCAAATTAAAATAAAATAATTCAAATGCCAAAGTTGTATGCAACATATGTATATATGTATGTATGTATTAATGTATGTGCGCCATTTACTCTCTATATTTATCCAATAAAATATTGCACAAGTTTTAGCTTATAAATACCATTAGTTTCAGAAATAAAATACTAAAGCATTTTCAACCAAAGCGAAGCCTTTTTTTATAAGAAATTTTACGAAATCATTTATGCCTTCTTTTACTTTATTCGAGAGTGGAGTAGAATACAAATACAAATATGTATATATTTTTTCAACATTTCATCGTTAAATGCTTATTGAATGTTGGCATTCAAAGATCCATCTACGCAGCATTTTAAGAAACTCTAAAAGAGCAGCAAAAAAATAAATTACAAAAATTGATAATTTGATAATTTGATGGACTTGTTAAAAAGTGGACAGAAGCGAGACTTCAAAAAGAGGAAATAACTGCAGCTGACCGCAGATATTCCAGCCGATCGACTAAGACCACGGAACTCTTGCACTTGAAACAGGAAGGGCGGCATAGCAGTAGATATCAAAAACCACAAATAACACATAAAAACTCTTGAAACCAAAGTACAAAACAAAAAGGCAATGCCAGACGACAGGGACAATAAATCAACTTGACGTCATTTGGCTGAGCGCCGTCGTGTCTTCTTATTTATTTTCTATTGTTGGTGTTGTTAGTTCATGTTCTATCTGACTTCAGTTTCAATGTTAACCCAACTGTAATATTATAAAATTATACAAACGTACGCTATCTTACAAACTTGCTCGTTTATGTTCCTAAATGAATGCAAAAGCAAGCCAAGAAAGCGAAGTGGAAATAGAAGAGACGGGCCGGGGAAGTATTTATAGAGTGTATCTAAGAAATAGTTTTAGCATGTAACATATACGCTTGTGTGTGTGTTACACTTACATAAATGCTGCTGATGCAGAGCGCACGCACAGTGGGGCAAATTAATCGAAAAGTTCGAAACGCTGGGACTACGTGGACCCTAAGCAAATATGAATACAATTTTGCTTATAACAAGTTTGAACTAGGGAAAGATTAGTCCGAAGTTATGTTGGCAAGTAAGACAGACACTTATGTTCAGTTTTTGTTACATAACTTTATGTAAGACTAATTTTCCATAGCTTTAGTAGAGAAATAACATAACAATAACATGACCCAAGAGCTCATACTTATTAGCAATAAGATTAGAGGATTATAAGACAAGAATTTTAAGATTAGTGGAACGCTACTGAACGAGACGATTTATGAATAAGCGTTGAGAGAGGTGAGGTTCAAAGGACGAACTCTTATTAACGCTTTCTTGGAAGTTATGTTCCGTAATTTATATTATTAAATTTATCTTTATCTCTTCTATAAAAATAAAAATTATAGATTCTCTTAAATTTCTACATAACACCTTATTTATATTATTATATATATATATATACATATATATATGGATAACTTCAACCTTAGAAAATATTATTTGGAGGCAATTTTCCTGCCACTGTTTCCACTGTGCAGCAATCCCGTCAAAAAATCAAACTGATATTAAAAAGCAAAGAACCAACAGCACACAAGTGAAACGAAGCATTTGCTGGAGCGAAAAATGATTATAGCAATAGAGCAAAGAGCGCCAATACATTCTCCGTTTGCCTTTGCGTTTTTGCTTTGATTGTGTTTTCATTTGCTTTGCGTTTTGGTGGCGATTGTTGCCGCGTTTAGAAGCTGTCGGCTCTTACCTAGTTGCCTTTGTTGGCTTTTAGCCAGTGTTGACGCGCAATTGAAAGCGAATAAACGTGTGTTGTTTGGTTGCAGTGTTCATTGAATTCGCCTGCTTTGATTTTTGCTAAACTATATCTCTAGCATAGTGAAAAAATTGGGCAAAATAGTTGTCTGCTAGTAATCAAAAGCGAACTGCCTTCGAAATAATGTGTAAAAAATGTATTTATAGCGCAGCAACACTGCGATTGCATTGTGTAACAAGAATATTTATATAATTGTGTAATTTGTGTGTATTTTATGAACTGATTTAATATCGAAAAAATTCAACACCTTCTGTCCACCAAAATATCAAAATGTTTATTTGTTTTTGTTGGTATCCAGGAACGCTTCGGTGCCGGCAATGTCAGTGACTGCCTTTTGCCACCGATATGCTTGGTTTGCCGCGCTGCTGCCTTTATTGCGCCGTATAGACGGATTTTGATATAGAAGCGACAAACTGGCTTTTGTCAAATAAATCCAAAAATTTACACACTAGACAATATGAAAATAAATAATACCTGACATTTAGACACAAGTTAACTGTATCCGTTCACATTTCGAAATTCATCACCAACAAGCGACCTCTTGACGCATGCGCAAAAGTCATTGCCGAATTAATTCTTTGGAAGTTTCTTTTTTCATTTGACTCTTATTTGAAATTCCAATGTGCTTAGTCAAGTTACATGCTTGCTGCGATTACTTGTAATTCACTTTCTTTTCAACAATTCTATTTCTTCTGCTTTCCTTTGCGTTAGATATTTGAGATATGCTCAGAAGTGATTGTGGCAAGCACAGAGGTCTAATCTTCGATGCCTAATTTTGCAGCATAGAATTACAAAGACAAACTGTGGTTACTAAATAAAGAAATATAGTAGTTGGGAAGCTGGAAAGTGATTTACTAAATATAATAAGCATTTTATTTTTGAACAGAGCGTCTTTCCATAAGTAAGCCTCCGCCTACGCCATCCGCTATAAAAAAAATTAATTATCATAAATAACGGTTATATAACAGTTATTTAAAAATTTAATATCTCTTTGAATTAAATTTGTTTAATCAAATCTATTAATGCGCAATCAAACGCCTTTTCAAAAACTCCGTTTTTCAATTGTTCTTTTGTGTTTGTTTCCTTCATAATTTTCATGGCTAGAATTTAGTGTTTGAACACATTTTAAGAATGTTGTGATGCTTTATAATAATAACTTAATCAATAAATAAGTATATAGTGATTACAGTGTATTTACGTGCGAACTTCTCACCATTCCTTGCATGCAACGGGACATAATGTGTGATGAATTCTGATAAAGGAGAACGCAATTTCGGAAAGAACGAAAAAATTAATTCTAAAAATCATAATAAAGTAAATTAATTATTGGAACGCCTTTGCATTTGCCTATACGTCCCTTCATAATTCGGCCTCTGAGGCAAAGAATGAAAGCGGAATAAATTTCTAAACACCATGTAAACCCATTCTTCCTTCATCGAATCACGAAGTCTCATCCCTTCGCATGGCAATCCATCTCAATTATATATAAATAGGGAAAACTAAAAACAGTATCGGTAATTACCCTTTGGGAGGAATTTCATCTTAGAAAATCCAAGTAAACGTTAAATAAGAGTATTTAAGATTACAAAGTCACATCTGCTGAAAGTAAATGATATTATTTTTTCCAGAGCATCAGATTACTACGAAACGCCAATAGTGAAAGCGCTAAACACTTTTGAACAGTTTCAAAACTTTACTCCATGCTTTTGTGTTCATTTCGGTGCCATGCTGATTTTTAAACTGATTTCCATTTAAAGGCTTTTGATTTATTGATTGCTCTTTCTTTATGTAAGCCAAACAAACTTACAAGACCCAACTACATGAATGAGTCTTACCGCTTATTGTTTAATGACTTTCAGTGGTGCCGAGATAGGCTGGAGCATTAGCCGATCACTTTCAAAAACAATGCTTTTCATTAACACTATATTTCCAAGATGCGGACACTAAGAACGCACCAACATTCAGCGCCTTCACTTAATGATATTAATAATAATGATATTAATATTAATGATATCATCGGCGATGACTTCATTCGCGGGTAATAATTAATATACTTATAACAGTTAAAAGTTAAAAAAAAAAATATTCAAAACAATAAAATTCATATTGCAACTGGCATCATTATACTTTTGTGGATATTTTGATAAACATTTAATTTCAAGTTGTATAGCTTTAAGTAGAAATAAATTGAGTGCGTTTAGGTTTCGGGCAGCATTGCCATATTATTTATTGAATTGAAGTTAGTGACCAGTAAGAAAGGGACTACCCACAACGTGGTTTCACATGATGAAAGCAAGTTCGGTGTCCAGAAAAAGCATGATTTGCTGTGAGAAAGGGGAATTGAGGCACTAATTAAAATCGCCGCAGCTTTACAAACATTTTTTAAACCAATTACATTTGAAATGTAAAAGGTCTTGTGTTCCATTTGCGATTTGAGATATTGAAGAAACCAGAGAACGTCATCTTGGGTGCATATTTGAGTGTGTTAAGGTTGCGGTGTAACTTGTGGCTTGGCCGCCAGCCTGCTGACAGCTGACCTGCTGACGCCTGCTGTATTGTAATTCAATGGGAGGGCAGCACCTATTACATTGGCTTTACATAAGCGATTATACACTAGTGTTACATACACCCATATATGCGTGTGTATATTTCAACTAGTACTTTCCATTAATTCATTGGCCATACTAAAGTTGCGCAGATCTCAAATTACCGGAAAGCAAACAAAACAAAACAGAAATGCGCCAAACAAACATTGCTTTGGATATATGAATAAGATTTATTGTTATGCATACACAGTAGCACAAATTACTTCAAACACTTTTGCGGCACGACTGACTAACCGTAATTAAGAGCGAAACATATACGAAGAAAAAAACAAGCAATTTCTGCACAAATACAAAACTTTGATGCATTTAAAAAATACAAAATGGAAAAATAAAAATTATGAAATGTCAATGAAAAGTAAATTAAATATTCCTGCAATTTATTATAACTAAGGACGAAACATAAGTGTTGTAAACGTTCCCGACCCGATCGTGATTGCTGTGCCTTATATACACCAATACGATAATATACATATACTTATATACATAAGTATATAAATATTTCTATATACAAAGAGCGAAAATTAAAATGAGAGATTGTGAGGGTTCTATGCTCTTGGAAGTCGGCAACTCTAATAATTGGTAAGACATCGCCAAGAAAATGTTAAAGCACTGCATTTATACTTATTAACTGCATTCATTGTCTTTAAGAACACTTGGTAGACATTTCTCTAGAATAATCAACTTTAGATGTATTTGAAATGTAGCGATTTTAAGGTCTAACCTCAACCTATAATATAATAAGCTGAGTATATGTAAAGCGGTCCTCAAAAATATTGAACTGGTCTTTTAACACTCGATTTTCGAAGATGAATGCCATTTGTGAAAGCTCGTCAACAAGTTCAACCAAGATTTTTTATAATTTATTTTCGCCTATCGAGAAGGTGATATTCTCAAGGTGGAGAACAAGGAACTCAGTTATATTCGCTTCGTACCAATTACGTATGCACACATATCAAAGGCTTCACTTGACGATACGGACACATCTAGTACGCATTCACTACGTGCTAGTCTAACTCTAATATAATATAAGCGAACTTGTGCACTTTGCTATTTACATATGGGGCCATTTCCTATTCCGTTGTGTCTTGATTATAATGATGTTGCAAAATTATAAATTCTCATTATTTCCTTACTGCTCTTTCTTTAATTCATTGTATTGTGCTGAGCAGATCGTATTTATTTATGTATATATATGTATGTTTGAATGAAAGAATTACGGTAAACACGGGCAAATGCCTACGGAAGGTTTGGTGCTGTGAAATTTCGTTTTCTTGTGAACATAGATATTATCTTCTGCCTCCGATTGCTTGTTGTCCGTCTTTTCGTCTATGAGAATCTAAATAATGTACCTCAGTCAGTTGGTCATTGACCAGCTGTAAGCGGTACACTCCAACTATTAGGGCTGACCTAACGACTTCCTACTGAAAATTACCTGAAAAATGTGTAAGCTCGCTACACAATCGCTAAGAACTCGAGTGGAGCTCGCAGCATTGAGGTCTTTCATCATATAACTTATCACTTCACTTCTTTACTGGAAGAGTGACATAATACAGAAAATATAAAGTTCAAGAAAAGTCCGATTGAAGACTATACTTTAGGAAAAAATTATTGGAAATTGGAAAATATATCAATTCAATAAAACTTAAGAGATATAATGACAATAATATTTTATTTTCATTATGGCACTATTCTAGTATATGTGTATGTGACAGACTATGTAGAGAGTCCCAATTTGTCTTTTACAGATGTAATGGTCCAATAGTTGGCAAGTATTTTTTATATTTATATTACAAAGTTGGATCAGAATTTGAAACTATGTGGAGAATCCTTCCTTTGGCAGCTAACTCGATGGCATATTCCCTAAAATGCCAAAGTATTGCTTTGTATTCGATTTATTTCTGCTATGATTTGCCTAAGCTACAAACAAGTTAGCCTGGATATGTGACTTTAAACGTCATTTGTGCCGCATGCACTCACGATTGCAGCATTATTTTATGATTTTTCTTACCAGCAGTGACAAGACTTGATTCGTAGGCTTTTGACAGCCATAATGGCAGGAATGCTGTTCGTCGGCTAACTCCTCGCCTTAATGTCGCTCCGCAGGCTAGCAACAAACCAATTATATGCCCCTTCAGCTTCAAACATGCAGTAAGCCGTCATCCGACATTTCGACAAATGTATTAAGAGCAGTTACGAAATAGCGCCACATCAAATAACTTTCCTGGACTATCTTGCATTTCTTGTTTGGCATTTTACTTAGGCATTGCCTCAATTCATATGTACGTATGCATATAGATCGAAGCTATTGCGGTTTCTTGACAACTGACCATAAAACATGTCTGAAATTACGGAATGGAAATTACGAATTACTGTGAGTTTCAGGAACTCTGCTGAAATCTTTGTTGGTTAATTTTGCAAATTTTTTTTTTTTTTTCTGAAGTTTTCAAACTTTTTCAAAATATCCTATTCTGAATATACTGGCATAAGTAAAATCAGAAGTATTAATATTTACATGTATGATCTATGTTCTACAGGCCGTATAACCCAAACTTTTCTCTTTAATAATGGTCAATGGGCTTTCTAGAGTTCTGTCAAAGTAAACAAAGTCTTAATTTGTACTTATGTAGTATTTTCCCCGTGTTCTCAGTTATTTCAACCACAAATACCACATCAAAACGTCCTCAGCCTAAAGTTATCCGCAAGCGCTGTCTACTGGAAAGCTGACTCTTACGTCCAAAGAATACTCGACGTAGAGCTGTAATGACTGCACGTCAGCAGCAGGTATTAAGAGAGATTAATGTGCCTAATTGCCATTGACACCTTGACCAAGGCGATGATGAAATGACGCCACGCCGACGGCAGTGGCAGCCACTATGAGAATGACGGTACCAGATTGTGACGACTCCGGTGCAGCGCTGAGGCTGACACCAACAATATTGCCACTGGTGTTTCTCTGTTTGTCCAAGCATTTCGTCGCGTGTCAACGACACGGTTGGACGGATTAGTGCTTTCAGCGGCGGGTCGTGCGCCAGACGTGGAAGACCTTGTTTTGCATCATTGGCGTTGAAAGAACGGCTTGGGAGCGCGTGAGTGTAGTAGTGTGTCGGCGCTGTTGTGATTACTGTTGTCAGCAGCTGAAAGGTGTTAGCTTCGGCACGCATGCCCGTATTTGCTCAATTGTTTATAACAAAACGGAGACCGTTGGGTGAAAGTAATCGAATTGCGTGCAACATGTGGCTCATTGCCTTATTAGGCTTTTTGAAACGAAGACGCAGGGAAGCAAGAGTTTTATAAATATCGGTGCTTTCGATTTCTTCAGATATGCGTAAATAGTTAAATTTTCACTACTACTATATACATAAAATATGAAACCCATCATCATATTGATGAGTAGTTCTGCCATGACCCGTAATCTAATTCCCACATCAAAAGCTCTTCACTGCAAAACTTGTATGACCTTGTTCTTCCGCATATTTACTCCTTTTGATGTCGATCAATCCTGCTTGCATTAATTATAAACTATTAGAATAAATAGAAATAAAAGAAGTAAATACTTTGAATCTGCTAGAAAAGGGTGCAATTCTATGAATCGAGTGTTAATTTTGAAAACTCTTACGTTAAAGTGAATGTGTCTCTCTGTGTTCTCTTCGTGCTGATTTTATCTGTCTTTCCTAAAATGAATGTTTACATGCTGGTTTCAGATATACGTGTATAAAGCCAACTAATTATATTCGCGAAGCTAACGAAATATTTTTCTCAATTTTCTTTCTCTTAACTTATTTCCGTAAACAATTATTATTTCACTTAAGACAACCACTTTTGTTTGCCTAAATTATTGTACCATCTTACTGATGAGAGTTGGATATATTAATTTTAAACCTTTTTCTTAGAGCTTCGGTGATTTGAGCGAGATATTGCTTATTTCTGCGTTATAAAATAGTCGCTGAGCCAGTGAATCAGTAGACCGAGTCGTAGATGAGAACCGAGTGGGAAAGGTTTTAGTTAGCTTTAGTTTCGGTGATTATCACAACCACATACAAATATGTAGACGGACGCTCAACCAAATGGAAAACATTTCGCGGAAAAGAAAATATTTTACTTTCACTATATAAACAAAGAGAGTTTTTTTTTTTAAAGATTCGGAGCTTACTGTGAAAGCATGAAAGTAAGCTGTTTCTAACAGTTCAAATAAATTTTAGTAACCTGGAAATTTCTTAATGACTTTACTTCAATTTTATTTATTTTTTGTGAAATTATGACTCGCTTCACACCCTTTATACGAGTGTATTTAATATAATAACAAATTTAGTACGACGCCTGCAAAACTTGCACTCTTGATTGGAAAGAAATATATAAATGGTGAATACAAGAAAATTTGCAATGGTATATTGTTTAGAAACACGAAGGCCCCTCCATATACAAAACAAGTTTTATAATTAAAAGTAATCTAGTATAATAATAATCGCAGTTTATTTTTATACTTCTAAGGATTGATTTGAGTATACAACACATCGAGGGCTAACGAAATGATTCATTTATATTAATACCAGGAAAGGAAAATCCTGCACACCCAATACTACTGCTGAGTGCTACAAATATTCATGTACCCCACTGTCCCTGTTGGAAAGTAACTATTGGGTTGTTCGGAAAGTCATTTCGTTTTATTTGGGGAACATGAAAGACAGTTTTCGTATAATGCCTTTCAAATGGCCATAAACAGTTGAATTCGACAAATTTAACCTCTCACCGATCTCTCGTGTGGTGATTCGCCGATTTGCATCAACTAATGCCTTTATCGCATCGACCGGCCTTCCAGACCGTGGTGCATCTTCGACATCAAAATTGCCGGATCGAAATTTTGCAAACCAGTTCTGGCACTGGCGTACTGTTAACACGCCTTCTCCATACACATCCGTCAATTTTTTTCTCGCTTGGACAGCATTTTTACCTTTTCTGAAGTTAAAAAGTAAAATATGACGAAAATGCTGCTTATTGCTCTCCATATTTAAAAAGGCACCAACCAAAAACTACTGGGTAGAATTAATAGAACTTTTTCACACACAAGCCTTGCAATATCAGCTCTCATGACATATAAAGGTTATGGGGCTTAAGTGTGAAGTTAGTTTCGAAAAAACGTAATTAAGTCCTCTGGCGGGAAAAAACGAAATGACTTTCCGAACAACCCAATATATATATATATATATATACATGTATATTATGTATCTGCCGATGGACTCTGATGACTTTAAAAACTCGGACCCTACAAATTCATAAATCCATAAATTCAATTCTGAATGGGATTATAATTTTGGAAATGCGTACAAGTTTTCACATAACTTTCATATCTAGTTTCCACATCCGTTTTCAATTTGCCTCGTGTGTGGTTATCATGGCGCTTAATTCCTACTGGGCCTTGTGGCACTGCGCGTTTGCGCATGTGCGGATTGTGTCATACTTCGTAAATAACAAAAATAAGAAAACAGAGGGAAGTATTTATTATGCACGCAAAACGTCAGTCTGACATTTTCTGTTTCTTAGTGGAGATACCATTGCCACGCCAATAGTGAAACTATTAAAAATCGGCAAATATTCTACATAAATATATAGCAAAATTGGTTAAGCAGCTTCTGCCCTTCATCACTCCTTAATATTAGTGCCTTTGTTTTACACAAATGCTGTTGCAACATTTAAAGTTGAGCAATTATTGTTGTTGTTGTTGCGAATCGAAACGAAAATGTCCTCAATCCCAGAGCAGAAGTATCAGCAACAACAACAAAAACATTTACCGCAATCACCAATTGGTGCACGTCGCGTTCGTACCGATTTGAAGACATCGGAGAATATATTTCTGACAGCGGCGAGGCCAAGCATACCCCGCACATCGTCGCCCATCAATATTAAATCAGTCACATGTGGCAACATGCAGGCAGTGCATTCTCCATTACAGAGTACGCAACACACCCCCTCTCAGAGTCCGCAAATATTGCATGGCATACATAGGCACAGAAGTTCAAGGCGAACACCAACTGTTGCTGTTGCAACATCAAAAGCGATGACGACAACAACAACAAAGTCGACGTCCACATCGAGCGGCGTGTGCAACTGTTGGTGCCATTGTGCCGCTATAACGGTGCTGTCAACTAGCGCGCCGCATGCGAATGCCACATATCTGAGGTGCGCTACGCAAATATTTCAAGTCGATTTTTGAGAGCATTACAGAAACATGCATATGATAATAAACTTAGGCTCATAATATTACACCAATGGTGTCCACCAATCTTCTCTGGAATACAAATTTTGAGTGCTGCATAAGCTTTCGAGTTTCGATCCATTATTTCTTGAAAATACTTACGTACACCCCCCTCACTCTCTTTCCAGTGCTCATTTGCCCGCTCGTGCCACTCGTTTATTAAATCGTTCGCGCCTGCAACAACAACAGTACCCCTCCTCGATTGCCAGCGGTGTGACCACGAATGCCACTGGTGGAACTTCGGTCTGTAGCGGCGGTGACTCTGACAGCTCCAAATCAGCGCACAGTCTACGACGCAGCGCAGCCACTTCGCGCGCCTCCAACGCTTCCACATCATCAACGAACGCATCGCTGCCGCCGAACACCCATTACCATCATCAGAAACCATTTCAACATCACTACTCACAACTGCATCGCGACTCGCACAGTTCTTCGGACGATCTAATGCTGTATGACAAGTCATTCCGAAATGCGATGATTCAGGATGTGTTGCAGTTCAAAAAACAATTGCTACGGCTACGACGCATCCTACAGGACGTAAGTATGAGAGAACTTGGTGACGCCCGGGAAAGACGACGAAACAAACCAACACTAGAAGATATTATAGTACATTGTTGTTGTGTATCGAAATCACTTCTCATTTTATTATCATTAATATTTGTTTTGTCTTTTCTATTTGCATGTTAACATATTCGGTTTTACCATGAGCCTGGTTTTCATTCAAATATCGCACCGCATTTTACTTTAACAATCCACATACAATACACACAAATGTACACACAAATACAAACGTTATAACAAATGTATCAACAGGACGAAGAATATTTGATGAGGGTATGTCCTTGCTTTGAAATGTTTATCTTCTTAGCTGCTAGAGGTTTTGTCAATATCAGTCTCCCAAAGATCGCATTAAATTAGGATTCTTTATGTTTTATAACTCTAAGTTATAAGTATTTGACCGTTTATTAGACACATATGATATGAGACACATATCAACAAACACTGATTTATATACACATATATAAATTTCGAATCAGATTTCTTACTAATTCTTCACAGATATTTTTGTTACACTTTGAACTTTCATCAGTGTCACACAAAGTGTTTTAATCTCCACCTAAAACTTTGTAAAATCATTAAAAGTCCAAAAATTGAGCTCCGTCTGTCATATGTTCATAGGTCTAATCTGTTTATAGTAACGCTGCAAATTGGTGAGGAATTTCATTAAAAGAGGTGGAAAGGTGTTTATCAAGCCGACTAAATAGTTAACGAATTCAAAGTACAAAAGTTAGTTACTAGAGCACCGTTCTGGCAAAAGCATACATATATACATATATACATATACATATACATATACACATATATATATATATATATATATATATATATATATATATATAGCAGCTCTAGTCGTTTCTAATTTTCACAACTATGTACACATATTACTGTAAAAGTAATAACAACAACTCCTTTTTCGCAGACGGAGACTCTCAACCCATTTGATAATGACAATGGGCAACTCTTCGCCGCCTGCGGCTTGGACAGCAAACTACTGGATGACATGGACCTGGCCAGCCTGACATCCTCGACCACGGATGACCCGATGGTGGAGTTAGCCGATCTACGAAGACAGGTGGTTTACCTTCAGGTATTTGCACGTTTTTATAAGTTTTCGTTGTTATCTTTTCATTTATCCTGCCAATAAGAATAAACTGTAATTTAAATTTAAGTTCTTCTGAAACGTCTGAAAAGATTTCTCTTGCGAAACGGTAATACCTAAAATGCGTACTTCCTTTTTACTTTATATCGCAATGCAATTTTGAAATTAAAAATAAAAAAAAATAAAAAATGACACAAAATATGACAATCCTTTAAAAACACTACCAATTTCCAATTGAGTTCTTTAGGTCATGAATAAAATTTCGCGCTCTCGCAAAGCCCTTAAGCATACAAAGATTTTCCAATACCTTAACCGCAATTTTTGCATTAAAACTAAGGTAATTTATACTTACTCACTTGCGATCAGTTGGCATTTCGACAAATTCAAATATTATTCAGTTTCTTAACAAATTCTCTTTATTTATAACATTTTAAATTTAATTTTTCCATACAAACATCTCTATTTTCAATAACACCTTTTATATAATCATGTATAGTTTTATATCCTTTCGATTACCTATGAAGCATGTAAATAACTGTACACTAGTACATTAGTACACGAGTATGTGGCAAACTGCACCGATAAAGCCCCGCTGTGGTACACTGCGCGCCACTTGAATAGTACATGGTAAAACTATTTTTGTGTTTGAATGTAAAGTTTTAATTACTAATCACATCTAATAATTTCTTTTCTTCTTATTAACTTCAACACTTCAAACATTTTTAAATCAAATAGATTAAGATTTTTTCCCAAAAATTATTTGATTAGCTTATAAATGATTTTTATCCAAATTAAGTCTAAAAATGCGGTATTCATTTTCCGCCACATGAATATATCAGTTTCAGTTGAAGTCTTCATTTTGCAAATACTATTGCTTTTACAGGGATATTAAATATAAGGACTTGAGCCTAAGCCTATGCCCTTGCATTCTTTGCACATTATTATATATTATATAACTGTGAAAATTAATCTAATGAAATTAAATACTGCTCAAGTTTTGTAATTTGTTTAACTCGAGAATGCCCCAGATGCAGACCTATATACGTGTCATACAAGCAGCCCCAAAGGTTTTCAATGACATTCAAGTCAGGCGAGTAAGGTGGCCAGCTGTGAATTGGTGCAGTATCATAATGATAGCGTCACTTATACACTACAGCGCTCCATTGCTCCATTTACTTCTCCATCCTTGGAATGTAAGCAGTCCAACAGGTTACAAAAATATACTTCATCAGGAAAGACAAAGGCATCGATGGCATTCGAAGCGATGCCAATCTAACTCATATAACTGCGGCGAAATTGAAAACGTTGCCCCTTGCGGAGTGCACTAAGTGTTAATTTTCAATATGTATCTGCTTCAGTTCTTGAAATCTATGACGAAAGTGGCCCTTACTCTACTTTTATCCTTAATTTTTTAATATAAAGTAAAGAAATGGTCTAAAAAACGTATGTGTTATTTAAGTGGCTCACAATATGTTCTGCGAAAATAAATCAACGCAGCAAATCAGCATATAACTGTATATCGGGATTGCTAAAATTTTCTGACAAAAGACTATGCTGGGATATTCAAGTGGCGCGGAGTGTACATAGTAAGATTTTGTAACACTATATTGGACGTAAAAATCAGAAATACTCTGCAATGAACCATCAAAATAATGGGAAAAACTATTTGTCTACTACTTAAGTAGATTTATTTCTAGACGCAATTATAAACTTATTTAGTAGTGATTTATTTTATTTATCTGCTGACTACTGGAAAAATGAGGATGCTAAATGGAAATTTACAATATTTTTAAATTTGTATTTAATGAGATTTGCCAGTTCCTTTCACAGCAGGGTACATACATATGTACGTAGGTACTGAAATCAGGCATTTGAAATTCGCATATCTTCGAAACTCTGTCCATAAAATTGGTATGAAAATAATGCAAAAGCACAAAATTTCCAATTGCATTACAGCTTCAAATGGGCGTCGAAGACTAGATATCATTGCACAGTTATTTCCAATTTAATTGCATAAAAATTAAAACAATTCAATAAATAGCTCTTATTCCCCTCTTCATAAAATACATACATACATACATAACACGAGTACATAAATGTCACGTAAGTGGCGAATTTTGTATAGATTTTGTGTTCCTTTCATTCCGATTTGTTACGTATACTATTGTGTTTGACTGTATATTAGTTCCGTAGTACCGTCCACAGATTGACTGAAGTTCTAAAATATCTTTGTATTACATTTTCATAACGCTGCACGCCGAACACATTGCTACCGACTGAACTATATATACTACAACAATAACATTGATAGGGAGAAGTTGAAGATCGCGAGCGAACCATTCGTTTGCAGAAAAATCAAATAGAAAATCTGGAATCAAAAAAACCGCCAATACAAAATGACAACACAAAAGAATGGATGAATATAGCAACGCAAACAGAAAGGGTAAGTCATTTGAAATGTAAAATTATAACAATTTCTCTTAAAGTGACCGAAATGAACTCTTAAAGTGGAGAACATATGACTCTGGCTTAAATGATCCATCCAAAGTCCATCAAAATACCAAACAGTAAGCTTCAATGATATCCATCATCATCAAAACAGTCCATCAAAATACAAGTAATATTTGCATACATGAAACATAACATAGAAGAAATGAAGCAGTGAAATAACATTAAATGATAAGATGTCAAGAAATCTTTCCTAATTATTATTTTACTTATAATATGCTCTATTTTGTATATATTCAACAGACACGCCCACTTTCATATGGTCTAGATGGACTGTCAAGGTAAGTTCTTGACAAATAATTTAGAGGCATAAACACAATGTAATTTAACAGTTTGAAATGAAAAAAAAATTAGTTTTATCACAGCATACTGACAACCAAAATGTAATTGCTCTTTCTTTTTAATTCGATTTTCGCCCCACAGCGTTACCACGCACCACAACACCCAATTTCAACCCACTTGCGGTTGCAAAGAAAAGACTATACATTTTTTCATCAACTATCTCAAAACTAAAATGTCGAGAAAACATTTCGCCCCCTGCCAGATACTAATCACATCCATCCCGACAGCCATTCAGCGCTTCTTCATTATAATTCACCGCAAATTGCAACATTTCAAAGACAACTTCGGTGGCATTGTAATCGGCTGCCTGAACGGCTTCACTCCTCCAAGTGGCCAAAGCGGCGGTGACGTCGCTGCCGATGGCAACAGTCAGTCGTGCCTTAGTCGCATCGATGGCACCTTGCAGCGGCATGTTGCATTTGCATGTGGCGCGTTGGTGCGCTTCACGCGCAGTTGCGCCGATTTGCATAGTTGGCGTTTTTTGCTGGCGAATTGTAGACAGCTTTCGTGCAATATTTTGACATGCTACAACAGCAACTGCACTAACTGCACTAACTGCGGCAACTACATGCAGCACTATTGCCGCGGCCTAGTTGCACACAGCCAACACGCGGCCAATTGGCTCAATTTTCGTGTGCGCAGTGCCGGTGCTTTGCTTGCGACGAACGTCTTTTGCTTCTTTCACCATCTGCAACGAATTCTGCCGTAGGCAAATTGTTTTGTGAAATCACGTGAAATTAGGAAGACAAAAAATTAAGCAACAACAATACTAACCATATCAAAACACAGTCGTTTTCGTTATCGTTTTCGTTTTCGTTTTCTTTTAGTTTAGAGTTGGAGCTGGAAAAAATTAATTAACTTCTACTAAAATTCGTTGCTATACGCACACATACTTAATTACTCTTACCGATCAGTTACGCCTACAGCTGTTACACAACTATTTTAATGATACAAAATACTTAAATTTTTTTTATCTTATTCATACAGTTACAGTTATATATATACCAAATCTAACATCTTGAATTTCTCTTTCATGCTGCCTTTTTAAATGGGTTTTGTATACTGTATTGCAATAAAAATTATATATATATATATATATATATAACTACTCTTAATCACACTCACACACACACACACATGTCCCGTAAAACACTCTTACTAAACACAAATGCCCACCGATCGTTGAATGGTGGCAACTGGTGAACAATTTATAGACGTCACTATGGTGAAGAACAGGTACTGTTTTGTGATCTTATCATGGCTGTTATGGTTCTATGTGCCATTAACATTATCTGTATACTACATATAACCTACTCATGTATTGACAATTGTTCATCATGTCTGTGAAGTTAATACAAATTGTTGTTATGTAAATAAGTTTAACACTGTACAATAAAGTTGAATAGAGTAAATGGGAAAACAGTAGTACAACTTTAGAAGCAGCACCGAACGTTTAATTTATAATCAAAGTAAATTGAAAATTGTTACTATTCAATCAAAGCTGGAATCTGGTATAATATAGAACCTTAGCTTCATTGGCTGCTCTAGCTCCGTAATAAATACAAGAACAAATATTTTTAAAGATATTAAAAAAAAAAAAACAGATTGTAGAAAATTTTATTTAAAAAACTCAGTTTTTAATTTTGTGAAAAATATTTATTTTCATTTAGTGAATAATAAGCATTTATGTTTTAAAAAGTCAACCGAAATTTTTGAAAATAATTATTAGAAACAACCTTAAATAAATCATAAATGGCCCCTACTAAGATATATATGTGGTGAACTATAATAATATAATGTAGATTATTCAAACAAATACCATGAACTTTATATATATTATTATTAAGTGGAAAAGAAACAAATCTGATTGCAAAATTAGAGAATAATTTTGATGAAGGAGCACTGTATTATCCCAGTATTGTATTGTATGTAAATACAATGTATTAACATATGTTTATTTATAATGGACATGTTAGTTTCAACTATTTCTAAAGTTCACTGGAAAACTCTTGAACTAAAATATAAGAAAATGTTGTATAACTAATAAGTAAAACAAGCAAAAAGTTTATATTAAAACTGCTAAAACTTTTTTAATTGCATGCGGCAATTAAACAGACTTGTGAGGTAATGCGTTCATGTGATCAAAAATTTACAAATAAACAAATACCCGATAAGCGCAGTGCAACAGCAAACGCTTGCAACGGACTTGCAAAATTTGTCAAATCTATAGTAAAGAGGCCATTTATAGCACATCTGAGGAATCAAAGTGAAAAAAATCCCTTGCAATTCGAATTGAGAGCTGTTGCACTGCGCGCTCGATGATGGCAATCGAATGCTTGCTTGGCGAAATTAAATTCCGTTTTATGATAAGAGTGTCACAATGAACCAAGACAACAACAAGTTGGGCTCTTTCAAAGAGGTCCACGAAAGTTATCCATGTAAATGTTTGCGTGTAAATACAAGCATTCAATTGCAGCGATATTGACGAATAGAAGATAGCATGCGATTAAAAATCTACAAACACAAATCTACACACATCCTAACCCATTATCTTACTAAACGCTCTTTACTCACCACATACTTAGTAAATATGTAGAACTGATTGACAGACAAACACAAATGCAGTGGTGCGAAACTAAATTAATTGTCTTGTTGTTTCTTTCTCTTTCCTTTCGGCCGCACCTGCTGTCGCATGCGCAGAAGTAAGCCCGAGTACACCAGTTATACCACGCGTTATCACCCGGCCGCTACTGCTGAGAACAATAGCGCCGTTGCAGCCAATAATAGCAACAACAATTTATGCACATACCAAAAACAACACAACTGCTGCAATTGCAGCAACAACAACCTGCCCGCGGCCGCTACAGAAGCAGCATCACAGCAAATACGCCGTCACACCATCATATCCACCACTCTGAGCAACTACAATCAGCAGTTGGCATTGGCCCCGCGACGTGCCTCGATCGCGTGGGAAAAACCAACGGTGCCGGCACCCACAACACCCTTGTTAACCCAGACACCGACTGCGGGCGCAACAAAACACGCGCCACCAGCCGCAAACTGCTACAAACCCGTGAAAATCACACTGATCGGTGAGCCGCTCAAGCAATGGCAATGGAATGCCGTTGGCAATGGGAAGACTTCTAAAAGCAACGGCCACGCAGCGGTCGCCAACGATAGTGACAAAGACAAAGATGTTAATGGAAAGGGAGAAGCGAGCGATGGCAATAAATGTGGAAGTAACAGCAGCCGGTGTGGTGGTAGCGGTGGTAGCGGTGGTGTGCGGTCCAGTTGTAGTAGTAGTAATAGTGGCATGTGTAATGGTGTGAGTAATGGCGCGAATTGTTCGAATGGCAGTAATGGTTACACAAACGGCACGAGCAGCCAGGCGAATGGCCTAAACGACATCTCGGGTAATAACGGGCTGCAGAAGGTAACAAGCCACCAGCCAAACCATAATCATCAGAGGCTTAATCTGCATATGCAACAGGCGCTGACACGGCCGGGACAACAGCAGCAAACACGTGTACAACAACAACAGCAAATCTATCACACAGCAAGCGGCACCAATGACAATTTCAATCCAACAGTTACTATAGTCTGAGCGCAAAAGTAGTTAGTTCGTAATGTCTGATATTGATATACAAACACACATATATTAAAATTGATATTAAGATACAAATTTTGGAAAGTGAATTATGTAGACATGATGTTTTAGAGTACAGTTATTATTATAATCGTCTTATATATGGATATTTTGACGGTCAAGTTATCTTAAGCTTCACGAAATTTGAATACAGTGCATGAGAAAATTATGTTGCATAACTATACTACAATAAATGTGCAAATTATGTATGTGTGTAGTAGTTAAATGTGTAGAAGATTCTCCGAAATAACAGTTAATGCAGATAATGGAGTACTTCACACATTATTCTAAATTGTAAAGAGCCATCATGACGGCCTAAGTTCCGAATTCTTACCTAAAAATTACCCTAAAAATGTGTGTGCATAGAAAGAGGGGGGTTGAAACACGACAAGTAAAACCGTGAGGCTATTACATGTTTCTCGATCGCTTTAGTGCTTAGCGGGCGCCAAAGCAGTAATACTGACACACATTCCTCCAGCATTCCACAAATCGTCTTGCCAATAAAGAGTCTGATAGAAGATAGATGATATCGCAAAGTAAAATTTTAATTCAATAGGCAGTTATACTATTATTATTATCTCACGCTACTATATGTACTTATAGCTACAATATCGTACACTTGTGTGTATTTTGTTTCTGCAAATATTGGACACGCTGATGTTAAATAGTCTAAGGTTTCCGTGTGTGGCATTTGTCTGATATGATGGTTGAATTTTCTATAATGTGTTTATAATTATTTCTCGACACTATCACATGATCCTTTATCTATCTTGAGCCTTTATAAAACCATCAGTTGCTGTTTCAAGTTGCAATTCCCCTTTTCTTAGCTAAGTGGATGATTTTTATTTATCTATTGTACATTCTCGTTTTTAAAGATGTATGGATGCCTGCAATGGATTTATTTTTGTTTCCACAGATTTATGGTATCCTCTATGTTTTGTTTTGGTTTCGGTTTCGTTCGTAAATGTTTCCTTGTCAGTTTGTATTATGTAGTGATGTGTGTGATTGTCTGTAGAAGTATGCTCTGGTTTGGCAATTTGATTGTTATGTAGTCCATTTTTCCTTGGTAGTGTCACACTTTGTTTGCACGCATGTGAATGCTGTTTGTTGGATTTAGTTAGCTTAGGCTCGGTTGAGATGATTCGATTTTCTAAGTCCGTTTGACTCCATTTTATAACTTCAATTGAGTATGTTAGTAATGGTTTGACGAATATGTTTATAGCTTTAAATAGATTTTTCGAGTTCATCTAGCTTTTGGAAATTTTGGGTACACGTGTTAAGTATGCTATTGTTAATTATTTTTTTTATTGTTATATGGTCTATTTTACTCTTCCGTTTAACAACAAAGTGTTTGTAGTACTAATTTTCTTCCATATTTTGGAGTACTTCATTGTTAAGTATTTCTGTTGAGTTTCTGTCACTCCATTGACCTTTTTCTATGTGTATTGACCCTTTGTATTTGTCGAAACCATCTTTATATCTGTTGTATACTTCTCAATAATTTTTATTAGTCCTTGTAACTTTTGCAAATCTCAAGCATATAACTTAATGTCATCCCTGTGTAGTAAATGATTTATTTTGTGTGTACTTTGTTTTTGATTTCATCTCCTTGGAATATACCTGTTATAATATTTATGATTTCTGTTGTTATATCAGTTGATGAGGATTGTAAATGAATTGTTGGTTTCTCATTACCGTTATTATTATTATATTACTATTATTATGGAATTATACACAAATGCAGTTGCAATTTTTATAAAAGGATCAATAGAAATTTTAAGCCGTTAAGTTACGCTGTAGGGTAATCGGGATCGCTTAAGGAAATGTGTGTTCAGTTCTAAAAGAGAATCCCGAAACAAGAGCAGGTCAAAAACTGAATGACATTCTCGTTCTTGCACGCCATTTCAGATATGGGAAGCGTTCCAAAATATCTACATTGATAAAACTTAGATAAAAAAAGATGGCATTCCGCTTGATTTGACTATATACACCATATGTTGTAAACCACACTTTTTGAGATTTTCTTCTTGAATTAATATTTTTGTAATAATCAAAATATACTTACAACGCACATTGTTCCATTTATATTAATGATACCTACATACTTCTATGTATGTACATATGAACACACTTTTGAATTTACATAATTTTGCTTAGAAACACTTTCAGTAAACTTGTTATATACACTAAATTATCATCATTTTATACATCCATAAATGTATTGAGTAAATAATCGGGCATAAAATATGATTCCGATGTTATTGAATATATATTGAGGAAAAGTGTAAGCAAAGAGCAAAACTAAACTGAAAAGTATTAATTTAATACTTATTTAAGCTTGAAAACACACATACAAAAGAGTTTATAAATGCGAATAATTGAACAACTTAAATATATACAAACAAAGAGATGGTGGAAAACTTTGGCACACGCATAGCGACACATACTCACACATATTATGGGCGCATGTGTGTGCAAACAAACATATATATTTACAGCTGTAATACTGCAACTACTTACTTACACGTACATACATATATATATGCAATTTCTTTAAGAGAACAATAAATGACAAGCATGCATACATATTTACTCACACTAGACATTTAGCATTTAGCATTAAATAATTATCATAATCGTCCGGTAAGCGTGTGGAAGGCACACCTTATCTCTAAATTACTTATACATGTATCTATGACGGTGTGATCATAAAACACATCATAAAACATCATATAGACTCCACACATCCCCCACATAATTTAGTATTAATAGCTCAATCTGATTTAGCTTAATTTTGTTAACAATAAGTCCATATTTGTGAATCAAATACATAATTAATTAATCCAAATTACATTAAAATTTAATAAATTATTGACCATTAATGTTGTAACCGTGAAAAAAAATGAATACGGGTTTACTTAAACCTTAATTTTACATGCTGCAATAACGCCCCATTAATTGATGTTTTTGAAAAGCGAAGATACATTTCCCATTCTTCGAAGAAAAAGAACGTAAATTACATGAGACTCAAATAAAACCTATACTGCATGTACAGAGATTAGAGGATGAGTTTTCTTTATAAATATTAATTCTATGATGGAAATTTTAGATACGCAATGGTAAATACACAATAATGCCTACAAATCTTTTGGGGTTGTAATGTCGAAAGTCCAGATCGAGGAATTACTGTCCGGGTTTTCCTAAGGCTAGTTCGGTAGTTTCACACTCATCCATTTACATTTACTTATATATGTATTTTGTCTTTTTCACCTTTCAGCTTTCAGTTTTAGTTGAAGGTCTAAGTTTGCTGAAAGCTCAATTTCGGCTGACCCTGAGGTATTCTTACTAAAGCCAAATGCGATACTTCTTATGATACTCTATTGAAGATCTATTGAAACGATCTTTCAAGCTTGCAAGGCATGTCTAGAATTATTTGTTCTCTTTAGTCGTGTGTTATGTTGCAGATGTGTTCGAGAAACCCTTTCTAAAAGTATCTTATGTATGTCACATCCTTTTTGAGTGTTATTTACTAAGAAAACCTTCTCATTTTCATAATTTTAAAATGGGAAACGCATTTGTGGCCAAGAGAGACATCTAAATAGGGGAGACTAGACAAATGATTGCAGAATTTCGGATTTTAGTTACTTGCGGTATTTGTGGGTTTAAAAATCAATTCCAAAGAAATTCACATTCAAAAACTATAGAAATCTAAAACTTCCAAACACCACACTTCTCACACCAATTAGTTGTACATACGAGTATTTAAGCAGTTATGTGTACATATATGCAATCCGTACCTGCTACCGTGCTCTCTTGATCGCGCTCTTTTCATAGCTAAAGCGACATTAAGTTGCACTTTAATCTACATTGATGACGTCTTAATCAAATTTAAAAAGAGTACGTTTCACCAAGAGCGACAGGAGCGCACTGCTTCAGCCAGAAGTAAATTCTACGAAATCTAAAATTTTTGTACTCTGCTTTAGTTAACTAAACCTTAATCAAACAATGCGAGATTCCGTCAGTAAACAACTGTGGCTGGAGGAAGACGCTTCGACCGGCTCTAAAATATGAGTCACCGAGAACTTGCTTTTATTCTGCTTTTACTATTAACATTAGGTCAACGCTTCCAGTTGTTCGCTGCACAGAAATGCGAAGCACTAAGCGGTTCGAACAATTTCGGAATCTACAGGTGCCAAGGAGTGCAGACGCTGAGCGAGATAGAGGAAGAGTTAGTGGCTACTTGGCGTGGCATTGTGGTGAGCAATCGCAAAGAAGACTACCTCGATTTCACAGGTTAGTGTTTCAATGCATTCCAATCAATGTAAACATATATATATTTGGATGTGTGTATAAGAAATACTTTATCACCAACAGCACAATCGGGAGAGCAGCAAACAGAAACAAAGTGGGCGCAGATCACTGACTTGGATTTATCAGAGGTTGGTGCATTGAACCTCGGCGACGATGGGTTCAGCTCCTTTACTGCTTTAGAGCGGTTGAACTTAACAAACGCACAATTGGACGGATTGAAACCGCAGTATTTTCCAATTGCCTCAAAACTGGAGTGTATCGATGCGAGCTGCAATGATCTTCAGAGCTTAAGAGCAGTGAATTTTCAGCGTTTAACACAATTGAAGGTTGCAAATTTTTCACAAAATAATATAAAGTTCGTTGCAGCAGATGCTTTTCTAGGATTGGTGCATTTGGAGCAACTTGATTTGGAGAACAATGCGCTAACGAACGCCTCGATCGGAGTCTGCAATAATCTGAGAGAGCTAAAACTCGGAAATAATGACATAAAAAAGGTGTTTTAGATCACAAATGGCTTAAGGTGAAGTTCGAAAATTTGAGAATTTTTTTTTGTCTCCTTTTTCTAGATATCGGAGTATGATTTTGTTGGTTTGCCCCAACTGCGATGTCTCCAACTGATCTCCAATTCTATACATAGCATCGCAAGTGGCGCGTTTCAGAACCTGAGCACACTTACCGTACTCAACCTTTCTGGTAATTCCTTGCGTCAGCTTTCCGGAGAAACATTTCGAGGCATGGAGTGCGTACCACTGCAATATCTAGACCTCAGTTCAAATGATTTGAACAGTTTGACCTCTCAGCTCTTTACACCTTTACGCCAATTACAAATTCTGAACCTCAGTGGTAATCAGTTGGGATCACCACCTGCCGGTCTTTTCGTAGGAATGACACAACTACGTAAGCTGTATATGTACGACAACGATATCAACACATTTCGTTCAACCACCTTTGCAAATCTCACTGCACTCGACACACTAGACCTGTCTGGTAATAACATACAACAACTTAATGCAAACGTTTTTGGTACAACGTCCCTGCCGCGCTTCCGAAAGCTTTTGATAAAAACCAACAACTTGAAGCATCTACATCCGCTAGCATTTGCTGCCCTGCCCTCCATGGAATACCTTTCGTTGGGCTACAATGAATTGACTACTCTAGATAGGCGTATGTTTGAATCTTTGCGAAGTCTACGAAAATTACATTTGGGTAATAATTTGTTTGAGGAAATATCTTTGGACGTGTTGCGTGCACTTAGCGATCTGTCAGAACTTTTGTTGGATAATAACAAGCTGTCGTTTCTCCCAAATATGGCAGACATAGCATTTCCCAATCTGCGCAAATTCTCGTTAGAAGGTAATTCGTGGCAATGCAAATGCCTTGATGATCTCTTCGACTGGTTGAATTTGAAACAGGTGGACTATTTTAGATCTCAGAGCCCTTATTATCAGGGCAAGAGATCTCTGTGCGTGGTGACGAATAAAGATGTATGTGTTAGGGACTTGGCCCAAGTAAAAGAGGAAGGTTTCGCTGACTTACAGGAAAAGGTTGCGGAGAATTAACAGAAGGTTAAGAAATGGTCGAATAGGACTTCAGCACTTCATATAAGATTGCAATAACTTTTAATTGCTAAAGTATCGATGAATAAAGTAGTTTCCTTAATTCTGATAGCTTCAAATAAATATTCAATTATTGTAATAATTCCCAATAACGAGTTAAGTGATCCTGAAGCTAAACAGATGATTACCCACCCAAAATTATTAAATAATAAGTAGCGATTGCCTCAATAATCCTTAACAATCTTCGATGAACTCGAAGTTCTAACCATTAATTTACGTTTGGCGTTTATAAATCATATTAACCTTAGCAATTCTACAATAAATCATATTCCATTCTGGGTTTCTTATAAAGAAGAAACTTAAACTTGTCAATATTATTACATTATTATTTACTGCTTTTGTTCGTTATAGATTACAAGTGATATAATGGAAATGTTCACATCCAGATTGTTTAGAAAAAAACGTAAACCTTTGAAAAGCATAACTACTCTTCATACGACAAAAATCAAATTGATAATAAACAGTGTCGGCTATAAGTTTGATCGATAATGATTGAAGGTGTAACCGAACATTTTACTCTCTGGCAATTTTCAGGGATCAAAGGCGGGGGCGGGGAAACACTTTCAGGTGTTGGCTACATCCATTATTCGACGAAATTGTAAATGGATTACAATCATACTGACATCATATTAACTTATATTATAGGTAATGAATTCAGTTTCATTACATTACATTTTGCTATATCTAACTGGCACAAATCACTATATTCATCATATTAATGCTGTGGGAAGGGACAAAAGCCATAACTTTTACTAACGAGTAAATATTTAAAATATATATTAATTTTGTTCAGATTCTTCTATTGAGATATATGCGATATCACAACCAAAAGAACTAAATTTAAGGTATTAGGTATATGAGATTTATACCAAGGTCTAAACCAATTTTATCTATATTCAGCGCTAAATAACGATTTGATTCAGAAAATATGCACACTTAATTTCATTAAAATATCACACTTAATGACCTATCTAAACGGGTTAAAATAAGCTGAAAAGTCGGAAATCCCTATATCGGGTATATTGGGGTAAGGGGAAGATCTGAGCAGATAACATTTACTTTTGTCCTTAAACTACAGCACCTACTGCAGAACCAACAGCACCTACTGTTTGGGGGGATGTTGTTGTTCTCATGATGCTTGGAATTTTAGTTGTAATTTACATACAAGTTTACATTTATAAAAAATTTGTCAGTTATTCGCGCAAGTTTGCGACTGCGCATATGAAAGGGATTGCCTGGTGATGTGTAAATACAAATGTACGAATGTGTGTAAAAACAATTTTGTGGATTTGGCGTGTTTTTAGCAGTTGTGTATGAAATAAATGATATGCTCAGATTGTGGGTGCACATACATATGTACATATAATTGAATCAAGTTGGGTAAGTAAATTTTTATATGTGTAACCATATTTCGTTTATAAAAGGACCAAAATGGCTGAAAACAATAGAATAAAACAATGTTTTTACTCATTATACTGGCAATACGCCAGTACGATTCCAAATATTTATATGCATCAGTTGTTACCTGTGGACGGCAACTTTATGCATTTCGCGGGTTCAATCCTCATCCATGCGCACATATTTTTTAATAAAATTATTATTTTTCAAATTATTTTCAAATAACGTACTGATGTCATTAAATTCATGTCCCTGTTGGCAAATTTGCTGATATACTCTGTTGCAACATGTTGCGAGAGTATAAAAATTGGCAATAACTAGCGCCATCTATTCGTCAATTACGTAATCCTTGTTTCAATTATATTTTCCATTCGGTGTGTGGCGACATCTATACGCGAGAAATATATCGGATTTTGATTGGTTGGTTACATTGCTATAATATAATTATGCCGAAGAGGATCAGATTTATAATAAGTTTTGTAAAGTTTGTGGAGAAAGGGAACACAATTTCGCGAGCGACTAAGTATTTTGACAATAAATATCCAGAGCGTCTGAATAAATTCCAAACAATTGGTTCTTGAGTATAGACAGTTATGTATCTGTTTGAACAAGTGAGGAACTGGTATATTTCTGACCAAAGTCACTTCTCCTATGTGAACAACCTTCAACAAGTACCAATTGCTTGTATTGAAAAGAGACATTCGGACGTCTATTCAGAGAAAATCAGAATGTTCATTGCAGAGAGTCCTTAATCTTCCTCATGAATATACTGGTCACGGCGATGCTAAAAATCAGAAATTGAAAATTTTGTGAAGTTTTTTTTTTCAGAAGTGAAAAGAGGCATACATAGATAGCCCTTTGTCGACTTAAAACTGTTTTAAGTTGCTCTACCGAGCATTTCAATGTTCATGTGTCTGATGTGTCATAATATGCTTATGTTTTGAATATTTAAACACTTTTAACTCACTTTAAATCACTTCGTATAGTATCATATTTATATTTTCACACATATTAAGTTATGTATGGTGGAACTATACCCCATAATATAACATTTTCGATTTACATTGTAGCATACAATTTGGTAGTTTCATGTTTAAATTAGATTTAGAGGGAAATCAAGAAAATATTAATTTCAAACAAATACTTATACATACAGAGGTTTTTCTTGTATGTTTTTAATATTCTATAGTACAAATCATCTAACTTAAAAATTTCTAAAATCTTCGTCATTGGTATTTGTCTTCATAAACTGTTCATTCACATTTCAATGCTTCAGTTCGGTCTTCCCCTTATCTTAGAGACGTTTTTATTGTTTCAAGTGGTATTTTTACTATTCCTTTTGGTTGTCGGAATCTAAATTAAAACCATTGAATGGGCTCTTGGAGAACTTCTACTCATTGAACACTGAACAAGTGCCGCATAACAGTACTTGCATATAATGGAATTGACTTCCCCTAAAATAATTGGCAAGCAAGCTTCTCTGCCAGCACATTACATTCCCAATGCGACATACAAAAAGTGAAGACTGCAATGAATTCTATTCAGCTTTCCATGTTCGGAAACTTATATCCTTCTAATAAAATGCTAAGGAGAAATTCCACGTGAAACCAAGACATTTTACAGACTACAAAGGCTGAGAACGACAACTAAATCGAATCGAAACGATTTGTACATGTTATCGAATGAAAAGAATTCTTTGATTGTTAGACTTTCTCCGATGTTTGTGTGTTTGAATGTGTGTAAAACATGTATTCTTCTTAAACTGATCGGTAATTCGAGGAGAGGTGAATTCACATTGCCCGGAAAGTATTTATTTCCTCACATATTCCGAAAATATGTTAGGGAGTTAAAGGCTGGCCAAGTTCACCTGGAGGCGGCCGCTCCCAAATTATTAGAGAAACACGAGGCCAAATTCACTTACGCACACAATAATATTTCTGAAATATTCCTCACCATGTAAGTACTCATAGTAACCTTAAAGCGAACTCTCAAGTAAATTTGTTGAACGACAAATTATGCACTTATGCACCTTTGTACATACATACATATATATTACACCGCCAGAACAGCGGGCAATAACGCTTGGGGTGTCTGCGTTGAGGGTGGCAGAGTGTGGACCTGTAAAAATATATGCGAGTATTGAAATTTTTGAGCGATTGTAAGGAAGATTGTAGGGAAAAGGTTTCTGCCTTTTGTAGAAACTGACACGAAAGAAAGTTGGTCCTTCGTTGCGTTCGTTCGCAAGCTCATTGTTGCTGCTAGAGGCCTGGAGCGCCTGCACTCACAGGTCAGCGGCAAGTATTCATTTCATGGTGTGTACGTATGTAATTTGTGATGCACTTGGTGAATAATACAACCAGAAAGATGTCTCGTCGCGCGAAAGTATTCGTGGTAAAACACCAATTCTCTGAGGGAACAAATGACAAACTTTGTTCTCGCACCCACACATACAAACATCAAGAAATAAATTAATTTTACATGCTTTAACCGTGTCTGCTTAGCAGGTGCAATAGTTAAGCGGATCGTTCATAGATATTAATTCGAACTTTCTTATTTACGAAAAATGTCCTTTACTTTAAATTTACTTTGCTTATGATTTACAAGAGTGCCACACTATTTCCTTTAAAATTCAACTGTTTCAGTGATAACCAGTGTGCTACAAGTAATAATAATCGCGGGATTTTTACTCTAATTAAACATCCTTTCACATAGAAACACCTCCAATTTGTTAAGAAAGTTTCAATTGACGGTGATAATTAAATTGGATGTTTATAAATGTACAAAAAAAAAACAAAACGAAAAGGACACTTCGTCAAAGAAACGGTAGCTGAAAGGGATAAAGACCCTCAATTTAAATAGATTAACGTCTAGGAAATGTTTGCATAGCCTTGATTACATTTCTCTCCGTCTAGTGACAGACTCATTAATTTTGCTTTAACCCCACAAAGAGTTTTCAATCGAGCACTACTCTTGTTGCCAGAAATAAGATTTGGCGACATAAACACTTATACATATACATACACATACACGTGCATTGATACCAGTCTACAATGGAATGAAGTGTGTAGGAACATTTTCGGTCAAGAGATCAGACAGCTAGCAGGATGATATGGGTAAATTAGAGTCCTAAACGAAAGGTAGGGTGATGGCCCAGAATGAAGTGTGGCCAAAATGTGGCACAATATGTCAACAGCATGATTTTGCAGATAACTACATTTCAGCATTCTGTCACAAAATTTACGAAATATTGTAATAATAAACTGCAGTCATTCACAAACGTATGTACTTACGTATGTGTGCTAACAGATACCGCTCATTAACATATTCTTGCAACACGAGAAGCAACCAAATACAAGCATCTTAATTAAATGGGTGTTAAAGCAACCCAACAAGCGGCAGATATATTTTGGATAAAGCATTGGCCATTGAAATATTCGAAAAGTAATTTCGGAAGAAATTCTGATTCAGGCTCCGGTGATTCGTACCTACCCTGGATTGATGTTTTAGTTGAAAAAATATATACAATATTGAAATCAAACTCAGTTAGACAAATAGGAATATATTAAAAAATATACATGCACCCGTCTTTGAGGTTGATTTACCATCTATTTTGTCCAACTATTTTGTGAACTGTAATGTGCTCAATTAAGTGAGAGTGTGCATTGTCTGAGAGTACTTCCAATCCAGCTTGTATGTAGCTAAATATTATTGCTACACTAAACCTCTTTCATTTTTCCCATTATTGAAGTTTGGAGTTTGGATTCCATATATTTCTCAATAACTGTATCTTGCTGTTAACTCCACAAACGATTGAATTTCGGGCGAATGGCTGCGGCTTCGTCAGTTGATTAAGATCATTCAGGGGAGAAAATATTAAATTTTTATTTACCGCGGATCTGAGAAGGACATAATATATTTGAATATTTATTTTTTTGTGATCGCACTAATTTAATTGTTATGTACTCAAATATTGGCATGAGAGTACAACGATATGTTTGAAAAGTAAGGTCCTGTCTCGTTTGTTTTCAATGTCATTCATTTTACCGCATAATACGACAAAACAAACCATACATACTCTTTACGGGTAATTATGCACACATGCACTAATATATCTTGTTAGTATAGTGTTTAGCCTCCATTAACTTCCATACATCCATATATATGCCTGCATAGAGAGCAGCGATAGTTATAAAGAGCAAAACGCAACAGGTCCGTGGTCCGTTCATTCGTCTGGCCATTAATTAATTTGCAGATTTTTAACTCATTACCGGATCACCTGCAGAGCGGCAGCTGGCAGCAGGTGGCTGGACATGCTAATGATGTGTCAAGCATTTGGGTTGTTGGTGGGTGGCTGGTGGTTGGTGGCTTATTGCCGGCTGAATATTCAATAGAATTCCGTTGGCTGCGCCAATTATTGTTGTTCGAATGCTGGAAACTGAAATGCAAGCTTCTGCAACGGTAAATGGATTCGTGCGTTCAAGGCGACTCGTAAACCATTGTTGTAATAAGCGAAAATGGTAAGGTCTGAAGTAAATTTATTCACAATCAGTTCAATACTAGCGCTAAATAATGCAAGATAATAGGTCACAAAGCAATTGCAATTTTAATTTAATTTAATATCCGGTTTCATGTTTAAGAAATGTTCTTAGAAAGAGACTTTTTATCTCGAACCACCAAATACAAAAGTGCTATCATTTCTCCACAATATTTTTGGCGAGCAATTTCATAATTGTGAATGCAGAAGTTGGCAGCAACTAGCGCTCGTGTTCGACTCTAACAAAAGTAAATTAAAACAGCAGAAAAACTGAGAGAGCTAGTATAAATGTAATTGAAAAGTAAATTACGTGTATAAATAACTTGCACTTAACTAAATTCAACTCGACCAAAACCTACTATTGATTAAGTGTGCTCGCTTCAATTTAAAGCCAAACTTTTCAGCAACAAGCAAACGGTAGGTACACACACACATACATAAGAGTCACTCGGCAGAACTTGAGCGTATGTTCGCGTTGAAAGGGAAAGCGCTTCGATTTCCGCGTTGCAGCCGAATCCTTCATCTCATTCATAGAGAATAGAGAATGTTTGCCCATATTTCGTGGAGTAAGTTAATCCCACGAACACACAAACGAACAAACATTGGGTGAATGAACGAAGTGAGCGGTCAGGTAAAAACACTCAAACGGCCAAGCCAAACCTTCCGCAATCTGCACGAGTGTTAGAGCGAGTGAGCGATTAGAAGCCGCGCGCAATGGAGCAATCATCTTTCCCGCCGATTTGTTGTTGTAGTCAGGAAAATCGTTAAATACATTTAACGTCACACAAGCGCTGGCAATTGTGCTTTTGTGCATGTGTTTGTACATTTTTAGGTCGGTCTACTCTGTTCGCCGGCCTTATGGGAGCACTTAACAAACTTGGCCATAAATCAAAATCGATATTCTAACAACTTTGGCAAATTACAAAACTTTATTCATTTCAAACACATCTCTAAGGTTTTGTTTTTATTCTTTATGCATTCTAACAACAAATATAAATAGGCGAATGGATTGAACGCAACAGCGAAATGTCTGTATGTACAGTACATTAACCCTATACAAAAACACACATACATAATATCATATCGATAATGGATATTTTGCATAATGCACTGATGAAGAGAGAAGTTAAGCGGTTTCAGAGGCCGCTCTGCGATCCCGTAGCATCCACGCGTTGGCCATTCCGCACCATAATAACAATAGAAGGTACTTTCTTGCACGAAATCACCAATCATTTAAGGAGCAAGTATGTACTCGTAGGAAAAGAAAAAGGAAAGACACCTGCAGCATGAGTGTTTGCATAAAGTTAAAAGCAGCATAAACTGGGCGCCAAACAAGGGCTTGATGTTAACTTGATGAGTTCTGCACTTTTTACTTCCTCAACATGCTTGAATGAAATTAAATATCATCTATTTAAATCATTTAAATGTAAACATAATAGAAGAAACTTTAAGTTAAATAAGAGAAGACCTGAACATTTGAATTTCAGATCAAAACGTCGGTTTTTAAGTTGAATTGGCTGCTAAACATTTACAAAATTATGATGTAAATTATATTTTCCAAAAGTGGGTCTAGTCTCCAACATGCTCACCACTTTTCATCGTGAAAGATTAAATCTGAAATAATAAATAGGAACACCCTTTATTTTACAATAATCAGTATATTTGCAATCGTTTACTCAAGCTCCTTCATGTAAATAGCTGCAAGTAAAACCCGCAACTCCACCGGGCCCCTGCTCCACGTGGCACCAGATTAAAGTCTCCGGTAAGACCTTGTAGCCCGAAGGCTACTTCCAGTTGAGTTACCCATTCATCTCGACTGGTGGCATTTGTAGCTTGAACTACAATGCCTCGCTTTAAGTGCATGTATATACATTTAAAGTGATATAAACTTAGTTCAAGCTAAGTAATATAGCACTATTTCTGACATGGCTAAGCCTATTTTTTGAGCAAAGTCTATTTCAAATGCAGTGCATGTTGTGGATTTTAGTCGCCTCGTACGACAGGCATGCCTACCGCGGGTTATTCTTATCCACCGACCCGCAGGGGGGAGCAAAGCAAAGGGGGGTGAAAAGCAAAGGGGGGTGAAAAGCAAAGGGGGCAGCAAAGTACAGTACAAAGTATAGAAAAAATCTCATATACATTCTTAGAAAATCATACAAATGATAAACATCATTTTGTAACACCCTGTGCTATTTGCGCACAATTCCCTTTCTGGTTAGGCAACCTTCGGAGTGATATAGAAAAAACTAAAATGTGATATCGACTCTCAAGAAGTAATTTCCGCAATTAACGGTTGAAAATGCTTGTCGCTTCATACTATTATGCGGTAAACTAACATAGCCGAGGGAGCTAGAGGGACTATGACTACACTAATCCAGTTCAATAAACACGAAGATGACTTGTGCTGCTTTATTTGCGAATACAAATTTATATCACACACCCACTGCACAAGTGATATTCGCAAGCTCATTTACCCGGCTTTTTTTACTCCTGCAACTCAACTTCAGACATACACTCAAACTTACATCCATAAACACAAAGTAGACGAGTCCTCTCTGCCAGCTGTGCAGCCCGACTGTCGATAAGAAGTTAATCAGCGACATTTAACACGTCATTAATGTGCGAGAAAGACGCTGCCACCTTTTGTTTTATTGTGCCACATTCACTCGGTCTAGACACTTTAATGGTCGCAGCAGAAGCTGAACTCGAGACGCACGAAATAACGGTGAAATAATATTGACCTCGCAACTAATGAAGTTAGGAAGAGTTTATATCTAGCTGAAGGTCGATCTGTGCGTGCATCGGTCTATGTTACGCGCAACGAAATTGCAAATATTTTCAGAAAGTTCAACAGAAAAAGAAACTACAGCTGCCAGACTTTTGCTTGTTGCGTTCATTTCGAGTAAAACGGCGGGAAGACAGCCTCCAATGGCACAACATTTAAGTAATGAAGTTGGGGCGCTCAGAGATTGTAAATGGAAGAAATGTGCAAATTGGTGGAAATGGAAAAATCAGCGAAGTAATTGACGGAAGGATAGTTTGCTGGAAGCACGAGTAGATAAAAATTAGCGAGAAGTTCATTCATTTTCCTATTAGAAGCACTCAGCGTTGAGTAGTTGCCGCAATAATGATTTTACATGGGCAACTTTCCTCGTTTCACTTTTCATTTTATATTCGTTTTGTGCGCATTGACAGAAGAGACAAGGAAAATAAGAGTTGAATGTTGGCATTTAAAACGAACGCAATCATTAGTATCAGTATGAGCACAAAATATAAAACTAATTAAAAATTTCACAACGGTTAAATATTACACATTAGCATGTGTATATATAATGCCGCTTTTGTCCAATTTCATTCTCCAAAAGTGCCACGAATCTCCATTCTGGTGCCCGCTTTATTCAATCTGACATATTTTATTGGTGAGGGTCCAGCACATGCCTCATTCCACACACAACTGCCAAAAAATACACTTTTCAAAGAAATTCGAACATTTTCTGTGAAAAGATTTGGGAAACGAATAATCTTTAACAGAAATTTATGAGCGTTTCTTTAAATAACGAACTGAAATACTTTGCCCGACCTGATAGTGCTAGCATTGATCTGATGTTATTCAAGCAGTGAAATGCAATGTTATAAAAATATAAAATAGAATCTAAAAGAATTTCTAAAATTTTTTTGGACTATATTTTTTGTTAAGCTTATATCTAATCATGTATCTATTATGTATTCGAAATTGTGTGTGATTATATTCTGCAATAAGCAGTATACATTGTTTGGATTGGAAAATTGTACTACATCCTCATTTATTTACCGTTTGTCAAGGCTTTCGGAGCGCAATATTCTTTTTCGGTAGTACTAATAAATCACACAGATTTGTGCAAAAGGGAAGTCCTTGTTAATGCAAGACTTTCGAAAATCCAATACACTCTTTGAGGCTAGCAAAATCCCATCGGCAAACTGGAAACTTTTTGTCTCGCAAACTTCTAAACGCGACAAATGTGTATGTATGTGCACTGCTAAGCTGAATTTTTGCGACACTGCAATGAAAGCGTAAAGCTAAGTGATGAATTTGTCGGCAATTTAGACTTTTCTTGGCTAACTGGCTTTCCCGTTGACCAACCACAAGTGACTCGGACGGCTCGGCACAAATTTGCCTTGGGGCTGGTAAATATCTACACACATGAGCATATATACATATAAGCATATGTATAAGTAAATAACGAGGGGAAGTCAAAAAGTAATTCAATTTTAAATTGAAAGTTCAACTAGTTGGGCCAAATGAATTTTTTCAATTGAAAGAGTGAAGAGGGACAACAGTTGCTCAGAATGATATTGGGGATTTTTAAATGCATTTCAAATCTGCTGACTTTAATAGATTACTGAATGTTCACCCCTTTTGAAGGTTTCGTTTTTAATTGGGATAGATAGTAGGATATTAGGATATTTATAATAGGATAGTTATACATATTATATCAAATATTATAATTCCGGATATTTGTCTTGCCATGCAAGGGATAAACTGAGTAAAAAAGAGGAATTCGTGATGAAACTAGGTACATGTATTCTTTGGTACTGTGATAATGGTGGTACTACAGAAAGGCGAATTCGGAATATTGACACGCCCACAAAATGCTGCTGATCTGAAACCTATAAAGTGCTTTAACTGACCCACAAATTAAGTTAGAAAACTGTAATTCGGAACATAGCAATTATGGAGGGGCATCTGAGGTAAAAAAAATTCTTTCAAAATTCGTAAAAAGGGGCCCAGCCCCTGTTATATTCAAAGTACATGTTTCATAAACAATTAAAGCTAATTAAACCAAACTCACGAAGAACAAGTCATTCTAGCATCTCTTTATACAGTGTGAAAATTGATGAAACCAAGTGATAATTACTCCCCATATAACGTCTATGTTGAAAACTACTAAAAAGGCGATGACTTAGAGAAAGTATGCCATTAAAATGTATGCCTTAAGTATGCCCAAAAATGGTGGAAACCAGATCTTATTTTTACAAGCCCCCTCAGATACCGAATATGTGGACCTTAATGGCCTTGGTTGACTTTGTAACGAAAATATCGGTTAATCTGTAAGTTATCATAATGAAATTCAAAGAGTATCTTTTTCTGATGGACATTGTGTATTTGTGCTCAAAATAGATAATATCGGGCTAATACTTCCTCTAGCCCCTTTATACCTAATATAATAATTTTCGAACTTCGGGTAGACTTGATACCATATATATCGGCCAATATGTAAGATATCTTAGCATCGGATATACCATAAAAAGTAATATCTTAGTAACAAAAAAAATTGGTCTAAGAATTACCCAGCTCCCATACACTACATATAATGATTTTCGTTATTCTAGCAGACTTTATGCCGAATATGTGGGTCAATATGTGAGTTATCTTAAGACAATTGCCTGGAAATATTTTCTTAAGCTTAAGTTTGTTTAATGCCAAAGGTTAATGCTATCTGCTCAGATCTTCCTCTAGTCCCAATATTGTAATCCAATCACAATTTCGTCGAATGACGAATGTTGAATTCTTACACAACAATTTTGAATATAAAGTTTTGTCAACACCTGAAAATATGCCCCGGCTATGGTCTTTGAAATTTTCGGTTACACCCGAACTTATCCCTCCCTTATTTTCTTTATGTTCATTTTTGTTTTTGCTTGACTTTTGTATATCCATGGAGTACAAAATTTCAAAAAAAAAAACGTAAAAACACCTTATGACAGTTTAGTCATGATATTTAGTACCAAATTTTTTTAGGTATATGAGAATGGTATATTTTCCGTTCTTTTCGACCACCTCTGCTGTACACGTATATACGGAGGCACATGCATATCTGAGGGCCACAAGTAAACACTAGGTTAACATTTCTTCTGGCAGAGGCGAACTGGACGACTCATGTGCTTGACCCTTGTCAAATAAACACCAGACGAACAGAAATTAAGGCACAATTACGGTCCCTGCAGTGGCTTTCCAAGTGAGAAAGGCAACCTGCTTATTCAAGTAATAAGGTTTGCTAATCTAATAAACAATTGGGCAGTCAGCTGACACAGACACAATCACACATACTTACAATAAGCAAAGGCTTCCCTCAGTATGGGGTCAATTTTGTCACTTTGTTGCCGTTTACCTTGTTGTTATTGTTGTTATTCATCAGAGTGATTTATTCAGTTTTGTTTTTGACTGCCTAAAACAATAGAAAATATTTACACTCTGCATTGCAGCAGCTGGGAAACCCTTTTTTCACTCGGCTTTCATTCGGTCTTTGTTCTTCTTATCTAATTATGTTGCAAAGGAGACAAAGGGGAGACAAAGCATTTTTGTTTTGCCTACAACAACACAGGTCCGGTCAGTGAGCACATTGTCTGCACTAAATTTGGACGCATTTTGTTCGTGTATGTGTGAGTGTGTATGCTCTTGTGTAAGCAAATTTTTCACACATTTTATGTATGGTGTGGTGAACACAAGCGACTCGGTGGATGCGAACAGGTTTTCCTTTTTCGTGAAGGACACACAGAAACATTTTCAAGTCGTCCTGCCTTTATGGCAAAATTTTTAATTTTCTGTAAAAGCAGTTGTTTGAATGGAGACATAAAGGCTGTGACACAAGGCAGAAAGGTATGCCAAATGAAAGAAGAAATCTTCTTTTTCCTGTCAATATTCGACTTTCAACGAAGATTCGTAATTGCTGCTGATAGGCTATGCAGCATGTGGTGTACAATTACTAATCTTTTAGGCCATAACTTGTTTGTAGGGAATTGTAGCCTTATAATGTCTTCTTTCAAATTAGAAATTAAAACGCTGGTATGATTGCTAATATAGGACAACTTCAGCTAACTATTTTTCCCTTAAACGCTCAAGTTGATCCCCTAATAAATAAATTTTAGAATATGTCACTGAGCGCTTACTTACCTTACCGTCCTCATCTTTAACAAGTTCTTGTGATCTATAATCTCTGACATGATTATATACAAGCATATATGCATATGACATTGCTAGTTGTTTGCTTTTCCCAAAACACTCGGATCGCACGCTTCAGCTGTCACAAGAAATTCTCCAGTCATTGCTTTCGCATGGATTGCCACAAGAATTTACCGCCGCTGCAGTTGGATAAATGGCAGAGTGGCACGGAATTGAATGTGCACATACTGAGGCACAATAGTAAGTTGTCATAAGAATAGAACCTCCTCGAGTAGTGAAATGAGTGCAATGAGCAACTTTTGGTGAGCGGAATGTGGCACTCCTTCGTGTTGCAGTTACAATGTGGTACTGTTCGAAGCGGGCTGCATTTTTCTGGGCCCTTGCGAGCAAAAGCGTTGCATGTCACACCATTAAAACGTCAACATTCGGCATTCCACATGCTCCACACGCGCTCTCACCCATACACACACAGCTTTTGTTTGCGTGCAACATTCTCATAAACTCAAGAGTCTGTGTATGTGTGCGTGTGTGTGGGCGAGTGTCTAGCATGTGTCGCTTGCTGCCGTTAGTGCCATTTAACTTTGTTGCAAATATAACTCGGAAACTGACAAAATGATTTGCAATGTTGACAAACCGGATGACATAAATAAATGCTCGCTTTTCAACTCATTCAACATTTTACGCAGTCCACAAGTTGGTTGATTCCTTTTCGTTGGAATAAAATAAAATGTAAATTTATGCATGACAACAAATGAAAGGACAGCAATAACAACATTTTTACCTACATGCATATGTGTGCGCTCAAATATATTTATATGTATGTGGGTATGGATGGAGATGCTAACGAGCTGATTCGTATGCAACTGTTAGAGAGCCACTGGCAGCGCCTGCAGTAGTGTAAAAGCTGCATATGCATATGTATATATAATATATGTGTGCGGAAGATACTCTTCCCGTCCTGAGGCTAAAAGACAAGTCTTCAACTATTTAATAAAAATATAATCTAGTGGCTAAAGAGGCGCACTTAAATTTACCAGTTTCTTTGTTATTAATCTTTGTCTGTTTCTGAAAGTAAAAAAAGCAAAAAATTTAGGTTATGTTGGATTTTGTTCGATGGCTATAATCGAAGATAGGGGATCACATTTGGACTGCTAAACGCAGTAATCAGCAGTTGGATTACCTGTATCGACAAGGCGCCCTGAACCCATCACAAACTTGTTTAGAAGGAGCAAGGAGTCTACGCCGTGATCCCACAAAAACAAGACAGTGCAGTTGAGATGATACTACCTCGCCTTCTTCCACTATATTTATAGAGTAAAAAGCGCTTATTTCAGCAATTTCCCTGCGTGATTTACTGCTTGGCATCGACTACATTATATACTAATTTACTATATGGTATTTATATCACAGATGGAGTCGATTTAATGCAATTTGTATGCAGGCAATTTTTCAATGCAATAAATATCAATAGTTATTTTTCATATAGAAAATTGCAATTTCTTTTGCATATATTCTGAAATATTTACTCGCAAATCCAAAGACATTATTTATGGCTGCTATTCTTAGCTTCCAAATGGTGCTTTGGAAGTCTAACAGATAGAATTATGTCTAAATATTGCGAATATTATATTAAAACTTGAATATTTGTGTATCATAAACAGCTCTAATGGGGCACATGCAAATGATGTGTATGCTCCGAAGGCAGCAACTTTAGAACATTTCAACAATTCGAATTTATTACTGAAAATTTACGTGTAGCGCCCCGTGAGTGGTTGTAATAAGTTGAAATGTAGGCAAAAACTTACGAAAAATCCTCCAGAACTTTTTTCAGTGACACACTTATATGTCCGTGGCACCTAATGTATTATATATTAGCGCCTCCACGAGCTTTTTTTTTGGCAAAGTGACAAAATTAGACTTTTTAATGTATAGTAAATCGGACAGCAAGACTCGTTAATGACATGATAAAGATTCCGCTGTTAAAACTTGGCAATATTTTCCAGGTGAATCATGTTTAAAACATTTCCTTAGCATTCAAATTACTGCTTGATTTCACTCCTGGAAGAAATTTTCAGTTTAGATTCAATTCTATTTCATATCGCCCCAATATTTTTTTTATGAGTTGCAGGTCCCATTTCATTTGCTAAATATTTTCAGCTTAAATCCAATTGAAGTAATTCAAACAGCATTGTATACATTCCATAATGTTTGCGGTAGATACAGGGTGTGTCATCTGTCATGTCGGTTTTTTATATTTCAAATATTTATGTTTCACTTGGCTGTATAGAATGTATTTGAACTACTTTTTAATACAACATCAATCAAGTGGCCGCTTTTATTTGTTTTCTTTTGCTATATTTTCCATTTCCATTTCTTCATCGATAATATCCGACGGTATCGCCAGGATTTTGGCATGAATATTTGCCTTAAGCCGGCTTAGCGTTTTTATTATAAATATTATTTTATTTATTCTCACAAAGAGAAGTCGTGGGGATTCCAATATGCTCGCGATATCGGCTGGTTCTTTCTGCGTGAACCGATGTTTCCAAAACTTGTTCACATTCCGATATAAAGATGGCACACCCTGCCATTAAAAGTGCATAGCTTTGTTGCTCCTTAACTGAAAAAGTTGAGAAAATACCCAAATCTTTAAATTACTTTGCAAATGAGATGCATCATAAAACAGAAATACCAAATAAATGGAGGAATCAAAAGGCCTAATAGAGAAAAAAAAGTAAACAAATAGGAAATTTCCATGAATTTCTGTTAATTTAGAATAAATGATCTGAACTACAAACTATAATATCACGTGTCCGCCTCCGTTTGCTGATGTCCTTTTCAAGAATCTTGCAAATGTTAATGATTCACTTGACTTGACTTGACTTTACCTCCGAAGGATGATTATCCTTGGAAAGAACTCTTTCTATATATTTTTCATTTCCTTTGGCATTCAAACTCTTGATTTCTCCAGACAAATAAGTTGCCAGACAAAGTCACCTCACACAAAAAATTTGAGAAATTTAAGAATAAAAGTGCTTGCAGGACTGATGGACCTCCTTGGTTCAAAATATCAAGGTATAGAAGTATTTAAACCGCTATTTGAGAAGCAACTAAAATGAAGACGAAGTGAAATTCACATCAATACCAAATGCATCAATGTAATGCAAAAGACGATCAATATTAATTATGAAATAAAATGAAATCACAGAATAATTGCGACGCTGCTGAATTCTGTCGCTAAACCATTAGGGACCGAGTGGTCTACTTGTATACGAACGTACATAAGACATTCACCTAAAAGCACAAAATAATGTAATGATGGAAAAATGTTGGTGAATACTTGCGCACATAGAACCAAAATACTCTTATATATATATATATATATGCTATATATATATATGCTATATATATATATATATATATATATATATGATATATATGATATATATGAAGTCGAGCAAGTATATGTATGTATGTATATACAAACATTTGAAAGCAGCCGATGACCGAAAACTGTTGGATAACGGAATGGTAAACTAACGATAATCTAACAGCGGCTCAAGCAAATGCGATGAAGCGTTCAAGGGACGGAGCAGTAACGGTTTTCAGAGGTCGTTCAAAAAAACGTTAGCATTGGACTGGTAATGGTCAAGAGCAGCGGCGTCGTCAACGTAGTTTGCTGCAAATGAAATCGTGCAATTTACGAAATCCCTAGCCAACTTAACGCTTTTTGAACACATGGCGGAAAGTGTACACGTTTTTGACCAACAGCTCTGTTTGTACAAAAGGCAAAACAAAATTCATTCAGTTGAGTGTGTTGATTTGCCATGGTGCTTACTCGTCCTTTCAAGGTGTAGGAGTACACATGTACATATAAACATTTATATTATATATAAAAATAAACCCTCATGGGAGCGCATTATGTATTTACCATTACGCTCATAATTTTGAACGCATATTTTAAACAATAATTTCAAGGTGGGGAATTCCAATGCAAATGCCTCATACGACATATCTTTCCAATATACAACATCCTAGATTGGTCTCGTGAGAGATCAAATCAAACCTGTGATCACATGTTCAACTGCTCGCCATCATTAAAATAACAAATATAATATATTGACGTTTGTTTCGAGTATCTACTATATTGAAACGTATAAAAAAAGTTTCACATATAAAACCAATTTGACTACCCAACTCCTTTGTAGTTATTTATAACTACCGCACATTTGTATTTCCCATCGCAGTGCAACAGAAAGTGGGCTAAGAGGTACACCAGAAATTGGCATTGAATGTGGACACAAAAATTACTGTTCACATTAGAACACACACACATACACACACACATGTACATGTACATGTACATGTTTGCGTAAGTGCTACTCGAATGGGAGGGAGTTCATATACATAAACATAACACATGGTTCAAGCATATCTAATTATTATTTACTGTGCTTAAATAAGAGGAAAATTGGATTGAAATCAAAGACCGAACGGGAGATATCTCAAATCGAATTTTCTTGCTGTTGACTTTGGCGGAAGAAGGACTCCATCGATAACAGTAGTGAAACTATATTTCTTCCAATTTCAATTGCACAGTCATTTATGTGCATGTGTGCATTTGCATTTGGGTATGTAATTTAGTGAAGCTTGCCGACAAAATGCTACCAGTTTCTTTATTTTGTTATTGGCTGTTGCTATTACGATTGTCAGCAGCAAAAATCATTTCGTGGAATTTTCACTAACTGGTCTGTCGCTGACTTTAAGTATTCCAGCATAAAGTTGACAAGGTGAAATCAGAAAAAGTTATAAAACCTGACATTTTCAATTGGTAACATTAGTGACATTAGTGACATTAGTAACATTAGTGACTTTTTGTCATTCAAAATCGAGTAAATCACCCTATTGATGTATTTCACTTTTGAAGAAGGTGGAAATCTCAAACTCAACAAATAGAAATCATCCGAACTAATATTGTGATAAAGGTTAAAAATGTATTCGGGTATGTATTCGGGTCCTCTGGCAGATATACAACCGCACCCGTTTTGGTTACATAAACCCCATTCTGATCATATTCCGATCATTTCATTTATCTTTCTTTCACGCCTTCAGAGTTAGTACCAAATACAAAGAAACATCGTCAAGGCTTATCGGCTTTAATCGGCTGGCTCGAAAATGTTGTCATCTTCTTCGTCATTATCGTCATGACATGAATTTATGGCGTCTAGTGAAACCGCGCAAAGCAACACCCCATTATATGGGTACTCTATCCAAGTATATTTCGTTTGAAACTCATTTGCTTCTCTTGCATTTTCACAATGCAAAAACATATTTCTGTTTGCCATCCTCCTGTTGCAAACGCAGATTCTATTGCACCAACAAGACGTAAGTGAAAATAAGTTAAAAGCAGCTAACAAACGGCTTTTCAAGGATTTCGAAATTTGAATTAATAATTTTGCAATGATTGCTTTAACAAAAGTTTACAGAGTTGCTAAAACACTCGTTTCCATCCATCCTTCCTTCCTTCCTTCCATTGATCTTCACCTATATTCACTGCTTTCATCGCTTTTTATTGCAACATTATTAATCTTGCAGGGAAGTGAGAGTATCGCAAATTGTTAAATGGAAGTGAAGGAAAAAATTATTTGCTTTTAGTAATTTTCCATTTCAAATGCAAATTGAATTTCACTTCTTGTGCGCTAACGGCACGTGCTGGAACGGCTGCTATCGCTCTACCATCGCTATTCGGCCACACCAGGGGCACAATTTCTCAACTACCGCCATCAGTTTAGCTACGCATACACACACACACACACACACATATATATATATATATTATATATACATATATATAAATACATATTCAAATAGTGTGGGAGTATGCAGGAAAGCAGTGCACGCATTGGGAACCGGCAAGCCGATGACGCAAAAACACAAAATATTTACGAAGGAATTGTGATAATGCCTGCTTGTTTTCGAAGTCGATTCGTCCATCGGTCAACTTTACTCACTGCTATCAAAGTTTCCCTCTGCACCCACACTCGCTGATGACGTCCTTTCCATTCGAGCTGCCGAGCTGCCGAGCTGCCTACCAGCTGTCTCTTTGGTGTCTTAGTTAAACCATTAGCATTGAGCATTGAGCACAACTCTGATGAATGCTTCACTAAAGTTGCGCCCTAGGCGATTCCGAATTACCCGCATTTGTTATTGTTGTGCTGCGTCCAATCATTCCGTCGTCTGTTAGCTGTTGCAATCGCTTATGTAACTTTTGTTTACGGCATTTTAATGCCACTTTCCTTCATTGCCGCAGAAATCTGGAATTTTCACAAGACGCTTACTTGATGGCGATTTAAATGTCAATGGCAAAAGGGAATAAATAAATTGTTGACATTACTTATCAATTGGAAACCGAAAATCTCTATTTATTTCACTGCTCAAGTGCAAATACATATTTTAATGTGATACATAGAATTAAAGGCGAAGCTTATGTGTCAAATTTTAAGTGACGCTTTTTTCAGTGTAGATGTTGTGTGCCTAAAAGTATGCAACATATTATGTATGAACTGCGGAAAGTACGACCAATTTATAAAATTTCCCCAGTCGGAAGTTGTGGATTTTTACTAAAAGTAATAGCAAATAAATGCTTGCTAAAAATGTGGTCAAGCTTTCATTTGCATTCTAACTATTAGTTTTGTTGTTGTTGTTGTTGTTTGTTTGCTTTTGATTAGAAAGGAAATCAATAATTTGAAAATTGGAATAAATATTTTTGGAGATATCAGTCCCAATATCTCTCTGGGTGTTTTGCAGGGCATCATACATACATTTACAACGATATTTTGTTTATCTTATTATGTTGCTTATTTTCTTTCTTTAGTCTTTTATTTGATAAGTGTTCAGATTTGCACATCGTATGTGGTCGTTTTTTTGTCTTTTCTTTTCTGTTAGTTTTTATATTCTGCTCATATATATTCACTCACTGAATTCACTATAAAGGATTGCTGGGTTATTAAGATATCATCAAAGTTTTCGGAAACATACATTTCTTTTGTGGGAAAATAGCAACAAATCAATTGCTTATATTCGTTAAACCATTGTCTACGAAAAAATGTGTTAAGTTTTGCACATTTCCCTCCGACTAATTTATGACCGCGATTCGGAAATATTCATTGGCCAAGCCTCAACTAGCATCAACATTTATTATTGATGCTCTTATTTCGACACAACTATTCGCATTAAATACTTTCACCTGCATCCATATTAAAAAAAAAACGTTGTCGCACATGAATCAATCAATGCAAACATATTCTCCATGGTAATGGATAATTCTTAATTGTCAATTACCAGCAGACTTTTCGCAGAAATCACTTTGCATTCAATGAATAAATTTTCTGAAAACACCAAATCATCAAACCACTTATGCAGAACAACCAGCACATAAGAAACACTGAAATTGTCACTGCTTTTTAAACATGTCGGTCATTTGTATTTATTTCCGCTTATTTGGCTGCCAAATAGACTCGATTTGATTCACGGAACCTTTTAATCGCTGAAATGCTGATTCAGAGCCATTTGAGCCACTTAAACTGAGGCAATGAGGGTGAACTGTGATGAAGCAGTTTGGAATGCCTTCGATTTTGTTTTTGTGGTTACGAAATACATTGGAAATTGGAAATTACAAAGCTCAAAGCAAATCGAAAATGAACGAAGAAAAAGCGATGCTAATCTAATGCAAATATTTCCAACGGTTAAGAACCATTAATAATGGGTGTCGTGTTGACGCGCCGAGGTGCCAAATGACTACTAATGGGCCATGCTATACGCAACTTTTTTAATGAATGAATAATGAAGGCAAATATAATGTGATGCGTTGAGTTGGACTTCTGAGCGCAATAATTAAGAGGCGAACATATTAAAATTGCAATCGTGCAAATGCTGCAAGTATAAAATATATGAATATTTTAGCAACGAATAAAGTGTGATAAGAACCCCAGATGCGAACTTTTTCGTTTTACTTACAGCTTTGGCCATTGGTTGTTCAATATCTCTATATAATTGAACATTCGGCGAACACTTCTATTTAGTACTTGCTGAGTTACCTCTCTCTCTACATGTGAACATATAGCTACACAAAACACTGGCATCGGCAGAGAAAGAAAGAGAAAGTGCCGCCAGCAGGTTTCTTTTAAATAAATTTAACTTGCCGTCGCCTCGATTTCGAACTACTTTAAATGCAAACGCATCAGCATACCTACATACACACAGTGTCCACGCTCAGGCACGCGCACAAGCACACGCACACGCATACGCATTGCCATCTTCACAGTCGTTTCGTTTTCAAGCTGTCTTTGTTTGTGTTCGAGTCTTTGACCAGTATCAATTCACTTTTCAGAATGTACATTTCTTCTTCATTTTCTTTGCTGCTGTCGAATATGGAAATTGTAGAATCGTTGCGTCGTAGCTGCCGTTGTTGTTTCATATGCTCCCTATGTACATAAATTTTCAATTTCTTCATATTTTGTTCGACTTAAGCTGGCTCAATACACTTTTGCTTTCTTTGGCACACCTGCAGTCCATTGGCCCGTGGGCAGAGTGATTTTAAGTGATAAGTGTGTAAACTTAGCTTCGGTGTGGACAGATTAAATGTATGTATGTAAGTGTGTTTATGTGCATACCTCAGCTTTCCCTTGGCCCCTTGACTTGTAGTGTAACAGAGCGACAGGAGCGTTTACCGGCTCCCAGCGCAGCTAAGAATTAATTAACGGTTAAGATTTAATATAATTCAATTATAAATTCGTTCTATTCTGAGCTAATATACAAATTCATTCATTCACCGATCATCTTCTGGCATTTTATTGTGCAGATGACAGCATCTTGTCGACAGTTTTCAAGTGCTAAATTCATATATAAGTTATTTTATTTGTAGTATGGGCAATAAACCAACAATTAATATGCGGACTGGCACAAATATGCTTGAAGAATGCCAGTAAAGGGACACAACTTTCTTTCGAATATTTTGTCACTTGCCTAAATGCCATTTGCCTCTATCGGCTGCTGTCTTCGATATTTCGTTGAAGCGATACGAGCTTCGCTCGAAGTGTTGGCGTACGTTCGGATAAATGTAGTATGATATGTAAATATGGTGTAGTATACACTCGTATACGGTAATTGCGCATGCGCAAACGAAGACTCTGCGCTGTTCGCACATAGGTATGTGGGTATAACAACAAGCGGGTCAGAAATTGGCTTCAATGTGCACGACTAATCGTTAAGAGTGCAAACGATGTTATAATTATATTTATATATACATATCGGACAAGGATGCCCAATCCATGAATACAAATTTTATAATCTTGCAACATATTATGAAGAGTATAATCGAAACGAATTGTCGTAAGTCCATCTGTCTGTGCAGCAACTGTATTGAAAATTTAAATATATTGATGAAACGATGAAACTAATATGACCTTTCAAGATGTTGGTATTTAAGGTGGGTGTCGTAGAAATTTGGGGGTCTATGAAACGGTGTTATCCCTAAGTATACGAAATATTTTAATTCTATTACTGCAAATAGGGTATTATAATTAAAAAAAATGTGGTGTGGCTCCGTTAATTTATAAATAATTTATTGCATTTCTCCAACGAATATTACTTTGTGATAAAAGAATAATTTCTGAACTTATGCGGATGAAAAGTTCTAATTGTAACTCCCCTAAGAAATAACCACAGCCACTTATAGTTAAATAGTTTGGACGGCATATTAGACCCATATATAAATTAGTTGGATTTTGGGCATGACATCACCCACTTTCAAAAACATATAATAAAAACACCTTGAGCGATTTAAACTAAATTTGATATAAAAAAAAGCTCATGACTCTTATTTTACTTGCTCAACTATAAAACGAGCCTAGATTAAATTTGAGTAAAACGCTATATAAATATCAATTTCAAGAAAGTATAAAATGAAATAATTTTTGGGCCAGAGCAAGATCAATATAATTTGACCTAGTCGGTCTGGGTTTCCCTAATACAAGATCCACTGTAAAATATTTTCAAAACAGAAACTTTTCCATACATTTGCCTAAACAATTGACATTATTTTACTTGGCAGCAACGGTTCGCTAACCATTTCACAAATACACACAAACACGCACACATGTGTGCATAAAGTGTTGTGTTGGTGTTTGTCACTTCTGCAGCGAATTTGCCTGCAATGAAATTTAAATTGATTACAATGTAATAAAAACTATGCAAATTTTCATTAAACAAACCTGCAAATGCTGAGCGGTTGAACGGCTTTGTGCGCCTGTTGTGTCTCTAATATGGCATCAAACAAAGCATGCTTCGAGTTTCGTTTGAAACTTAATCCAAATACACTTCAGAAATCATTCGTAGTTTTCACCGGTTATTAAAATTTTCAAATAAATAAACTGTTAATGAATATGAGTAGAGGCATCTAGTTGTTCGCTTGTTTGCCTGTTTGCCTGTTTGCCATGTTTACGGAATTCATTCACGTTCAACAGTCAGCACAGATAATGGCGCAACACCGGAATGCACTTGGCGGAGCCTTCGACTTTGACGGCGACGGCAAGAGCCATTGATGAGCGTCAGGCACTTTCCAACGACGCAATTCACACACACATACACACATACACCACACGCATGCATATAAACACTTACACATTTTACTCACCTAAGCTTACTAGTAGTAAGAGTATTGTTATTGGCTCATTGCTATTCATGCTGCGGCTAGCGAAATTTCGACTTCGATTGAACGCCTGAGCGCTGAGAGTGCTGTGGTTGTTGTGCGCTTACAGTTGACAATGTCAGCGTTTTGGTCGTCCGCATTGACACATTCTATGGGCAAACGAAAGTGCCCTAAAATTCAGTAATTTCGTTTTCTTCTTATTTGGCATACAGTGGAATTTTCGGTTTTCCTGCGTCGATGTAGTCGCAAACATATATGTATGCTTATATGCCAGTATGCATACAACAACGATCATAAAAATCAACAAGTTTGTCATGAAGGTCTCAGCACTCTTAATTCTACTCTTTTAATCGAGGTATTACTTTTCTACATACATATATATAATATATGAATCGATTCTAGTACTCCAATCAAGTGAAACGTCGGCATCTATATGCCCAGGAAAATGGAAGAGTAAATATTTCACAAACAAATTTAACTTTATTACTTTTAATTGTGAACATCTTAAAGAAGAAATTCTTACTTGCATACTTATTGCCTCCTGCCTTGAAGCTTATCCCTCACAAAGGGTTCCGTGGCAGTGACTGCAAATAATCGCTTAATCTTAACAACTTTACAACTCGTTAGCGGCTAATGATTGTAATAAATTTTAAGCTACTTAAAACGCCCAAACATGAGCTTGCTTTTCATTTCATTTTCGCTGAATTCATTTATATAATAACAAGCAGCTATCTTGATTTCGGTAAACATATACATGTCTAGTATTCAAAACTTTATTCCATTAAAGAAAAGATTCTTAGAAAATCATTTAAAGATACCGATGTGTGTATTTATATCATATATATTTACAAGTGGAGAACATCCAAATATTTCAAATATCGTTTAATGCACGAAGCAGGTTGGTGGGGGGGGGGTCGGATATTGTGCAGACAGGGGGAGTTTCTTGCACTTAAAGTGGGTCCAAAATCCATTTAAAACGGTTTTCTTTTTATCGGTTATCAGCCACAAGCAATAAGGTTGTGAGCAGTGGGCATGGGCCCAACGTCTTCGCCTTCAGCATACTTTTCACGCTCTGCTCGTCAAACCATCCAATAAATCAGCACAAAATCTGAAATGGCATAACCCTCCTCCGCCTCCCGTCCACTGCTCGCGAACTCCGCGATCCGTGATATGCATTGCCGATCCGAGCTTCTGCTTTCCGCATTTTTTATCAACACAAATGGCTACCCAGCAAGCGGGCCACCGCATATATATATATGCGTTTGTAGAACCAATGGATTGATTGGTGACGGACAAGTCCAGGCCACCTGCTCCCGCTATAGCTCTCGCTTCATCATCTTCAATTCTCAGGTTACTATTGCTCCTGTTAGGGGTAAATAAATCACTGAACCGTAAGTTGACAGACTGCTTGGTGGCAGTCTGTCATTTTTGCTAATTAATTTAATCGCAGTGACATACACAATGGCTTTTCTTTCCTTTCCCGCTCACTTGCTTGTTCGCTGTGCTCCGCTGATTTTGGTTGTGGAGTGCGGAGCGCGTTTGACTGGTGGTTACAATTTTCTAGGTCAGCAACAGCAGCAGCAGCAGCAGCAGCGACATCGGCACCACAAACATCTCCACTAACTTTGTGCGGTTAATTACCGTAGTTTTTCTCGAAAACGTGAAGCGAATGCCATGAAGAATAAAGTGTGAATAAAATGTATAAAACAAAGCATAAGATTTAGAAATAAGAGAAGAGGAAAAAGAGAAGTGCGTATTTTGTAATCACAGCGCAGCGCGAATGAATGCGAATATCTGCAGTATCACTAGAAGGATGTTTGATCTTTAATAGAATGGCACGCATTGTTGTTGTGGTTTTAAACGCAACTTGAATTCAATAACTGAATTTCACATGGAGTCGGGAGTGAACCGAAACAGATATGTGAATTGACACATTTCATTACAGACTATGAAGTACAACTTACTAAATATTAATGAATTTTAAAAAATACTATTACTGCATTTTTATATTTAAAACATATTTTTTGACTTTCAAAAACGAGTACAGCATTCTCTTTACTTTCAAAAAGATTGAAGAAATCTCTGGGAGAAGGAATAGACAACTAAAGGAGATTGTTAATTTGCATTGCATATACTCAGTTCCCTTGCTATGGTAGAAAATGGAACCCACAGCTCAGTCGGGACCACTTTCCCGCAACACTTGCGTTTCGTAACTGAAAGGAACCCATATTTATATTCCAACAAGAAGAATCTCTCCAGCAGTTTTCTCCAAAATTATCTGTGTTTAAAGCAGGAAGATTTGATAATGAGAAAACTTGTGACCACTGTATGCATAAACACATGTGTACATTGCGACACGTGACTCACCGGATTTAACTTTCAGCATTTAGTTAAAGAATGGAAAGTTAGCTAAAGTTAATTCAGTTACATTTACAATAACTTTTAATGGCAATTAATTGTTGTCTGCACACGCGTGCCAGATGATCTCAGTGAAACAGCGAACATTTATTACAAATCATTTTGTTGTAGTTTGTAATTGATGACAATGAAAGTAGAAAACTTTATATGAGACCATCAAGTTACGTTTTCGTTTCTATTGTGCAATGCTGTAAAGCGGTTTGGTTTTGTAACGGGAGCAATAAAAATATTATGAAGTGAGTTTTGCATTCAACCAATTGTTTATTTCCAACGAGAAACTGACTGAAACAAAAAGCTATGGCATGAAATTGCCGAAAACTTCCATCAGGGAACGAAATCGGATGCAGAAGCCTCTTAATGCATTTACTTGGTTGCTATACATACACATATATATATGATTGTGGAGACTACAAGCTGGTAACTAACCCGTTGACCCGTTGCTGGTTCTGGACTGCATAAAACAGTTAAAATGGTTTTGCCGAAATTGCTGTCGTGAACCCTCGCTTCACCCACTGGCCCGTCCATTTGACATGAATACTTTAAATGGCAAAAGCTTACATTGACTTTGCAGAAAGAAGCATGACAAGAACAAAAGACTATGAATTGATGTACTTATGTAAATATGATGTAAATATGTTTGTGCTGGGGAAAGGCATACTGACAGTACCTCCAGCGAACATTAAGGCAGGCCACAGAGTACTTCAATCCAGAAAAACATGTTTTATTGCAAATTTTGCTAAAAATAGAGGAAAATCACATTAGTTGGCTTAACTATTAGCGTGTGTGTGTGTGTGTGTGTGTTGCAGAAAATGCCAGAGCAAAGCATAGTTCATGAGAAGTGGATAAAGCGTAAAAAGCAAAGATGTATGAGAAAGCAGGCTTCTATTTTAATAACTGCACTTTTCTGTAGACATGCTATCATACATCACTGCTCACGGATCAATCGAGTCGATGGACGGTGGCAGGAGGCCCAATCGCTTGTGCCTCTGCTAGGGCCATTCATTCCTTAAATTGGCAGTGAACTTGCAGGTTGGCAACTTGTCTGCCGCATTGGTCGCCAAGCGTACAAAGCGCACTTAAGGCACGCCCATGTTTCCTTTGCCGACGTCTAGTTGTGCGAGTCTTACGTATGCATCCTCCACTAGCCAGCCCAGCTATGTGAAACTGTATTTCAAGGAGTGGCAGTTGACCATTTCAAATTCATTGCTGGACTCTTACTGTCTGAAGACGTCTAAAAAGTTGAACGCAAACATAGTATGTTTTAAAATGTCAGCTGGAGACCAGCCAATAATTTGGACAATAAAGTCATGTACTGCTTCCAGTCGTGCCATACTCAATTGACCAAGAAGCCTTTAGCTAGCGGAAATTTCCCTAAAATATTCCCTTTATTGAAAATGGTTAGAGAGTGTTGTGGACTAGATGACTTTGCCTGCGCAGACAATTTGATTGCAGAGCTCTTTTATTCTTGGGGTTTACCATATATCTTAAACAACTGTTCGAATGATACCTTCGAATCTCATAACCTGCAGGCACTTTCAACTCTGTGAATTGGTTGACCGAACTCCTTTGCTCTCCTCCTCTCCTCTTGCGTTCGTGAATTTGCCGTTGTCCGCCGAGGGGCGAAGACTATTGCAAAAATGTTGATATTAGTAAGAACTGGAATAGAACATAGTACCGGATAGATATTATCAACTAACACCGAAATAATACCCAAGTGCAGCAGCGCTATAAATTTGGTATATTAAACATATTTCGCTACTTAAATTCATCAACGTGTACATACGTATAGCAGGTAGTGGCTATCATTCGGCGTTTCGCTCAACGAGAAGGCAAATGAAATGAGTCTTATCACAGGGATGGTGTTTTTAGGCGAAAGACACTTGCGCATGTGCGAAAGCCAACGATTTCACTTTACTCGTACTTTGCTGGCGCCATGACAAGTGATGTTTATTATAATTACGGTTATCTGTAAATATGTACAATTTCATGTGCACATACGGATCGGAGGCACTTCACATACACGCATAAATTTGCCCTCGTATACTTCACCAAGGCCAACAAATACCAAATTGTTATTAGACAATTATTACACAATTATCACACAGTATATTGAAAATATATTTACTTTATATGTGTAATAATATTTAAGCATTTCCGTGGCATAGCATGGAAGAGAAAGTGATTGGAGAATATTCGTAAGGGCTTACACGAGGTTGCATAAGTAATTATTATTAAAAATGGCAACACTTGGTGGTTACCATATGAACAATTCCGTGAAATAATGTAATGGCTGTGTTTGTGAGGTTCTTATGTCGCTGTTGTGCTTCTGAGTTCCCACGGTGCCGATGTAGAACCGCTCCATTGCGAAGTCTTCAATTTGACCGCTTCTATATTTCAGCGCGTAACATGCACTTAACTGTAAAACGATGCTGAGCAGACGCCAAGCGGCACAGCCAATTATATTTCCATTGAAATGCCAAAGTCGCCGCTGGCGCCGTCGCTGGCGCTGCTGCAAACCAAAATAGCAAGTGGCCAAGCCGAGGAAAGGTGCGAAGCGCGCCAGCGAAAAAGAAAATTAACACCTTGGCAGCGATGTAGTCACAACGAGCGCGGTGTGATGGTAAATCAAATCACGAACAGCGATCAGTTGCAGACTTAAGCTCGTGTTGAACAGTTGTGCGCATGCTCGTCGCGTCGCTAACAACAAATCGAATACTCAACAAACGATAAGCCTGAAGTTGCCAATTGGATAATTCAAAAGCGAAAAAGCGTCGAAAAGAAGACGCGTTACGTTACTTATTTACTTGCATACATACGCGATATTGTTGCTGTCTAATACGCACAAAACATACTCGATCGTTGTGGTAACCAGTTCCCGAAGAAAGGTAAAAACCTACATACTTACAGCAACGACAAGCAAGAAAGTCCACACTCACACATACACATACACACACAAATATATATATATATATATATGTATATATATATTTACATTTACATTTATACTGTTTGGAAATCAGCTGCGCAGTCGCAGTCAGCTTGGTTGGTTGGTTGGTTGGTTGGTTGGTTGGTTGGTTGGCTAAAAAAGCAGTAAAAACCGCAAGAGAAAACTTTTAACGACGTTAGTCGTGCGGCAATCGGCCAAGCGTGCAGTGTTTGCGGCAAATATTTAACTGTTAACAAAAACTACACGAGTGATAAGCATTAATGAAACAATAGTGCACTTTCGTAGAAGTTATAACGTTTGTGAGAAATATTAATATAAATACTAATTAAAGGAAATTTTTGCTTTGAAAACGGTAAAAAATCGACGGTTTTCATTAATCCAAGAGCTTGAATAATTCCACATAGGAGAAAGGTAGATATAACGTATGTATTTGAGCTGATTAAGGAAGTTATTCAGACTAGTGAGTGAAAAGGCATTGACAGGAAAGAAAAGAAATTGAAAGAAATTTAATTACTTAAGAACAATAATTTTTGAAGTGATTGGATTAGAATTAAATAATGTGGACATAATATCTGCAAATCATATCCCATAAGTAATAATTAATATTTGCCTTCTGTACTGATTTAGAATAATATAAGCACCTTTGGAGAGCCCTCTCAACCTTTCTTGCATCATTTTCTATTTTAAGTAATTTGGCGAAAACTGTTCCTATATTACCTAAGAAAAAATTTAAGCAAAAAAAACATGTAAATGAATTCTTGAAAAGAACCGTTTATTTCTTATTTTAATATTTAATTTTTTTATTGTGCTTAAGTTCATACACGTGCAAATGTAAATTCCGCACATATTTTGCGGCAAACACTTTCGAACACGTTCACAAACGATTCGAAATGGCACAGATATTTATAAAAAAACTCGTAAATAACTTAGCAAAAAGGAATTCCGCAACAATCATACGCACAAACATACATACAACAGTCTGCGCATTTATGCACGTACTTAAATGAATATGTAAAGCCAAAAGAAAGTGTTACGAATTGGGTGTGTTCGAACTGGTTCGATACCCGAAAGAAATGCTCTTCACAGTACCCAAGTGCAAGTGCACTTGTTAGCTTGCTGGGCATGCGCGCCACGGTCAGTGGCCCACACCTCCATTGTCGACAACTAGACGAAGTTGTAGATGGACAACGCCTGCTCCATGGCGCTGGCCGACAATATTGATCCACTTTTCACAATGTTGCATTGTTGTTTTAATTATTTTCATTTAGTGTTATTGTTATATTTAATGAAATTTAAAATAGTTGATTTAATTACATTGATTCCATTATTCGGACACATAAACGAACCAGATTTGATAAAGTCTCGTAAGTATAAGTATACATACGTCTGTGTATGAACCTATATAAATATATAATTAAAGTAAGGGTCTGGTATTTCAAATGTCTTACAAATTCAATATTCGTACATCTTATGTACCATAAGTGGAACTAAGGGCAGTGGAAGAGTTAGCTCTTAATCTCAATGAGTAGTTCGTTGTTGCTCGTATAAATATTATCGGAGACACTCAAAAATCGAAATATTAAAGAAAAAACATTTCAAGCAGAATTTCGACACCGTGAACCATGCTTCGGTACGAATATACAGAAGCACTTGCATGTAACGGCGTGTATGTGAGCAACAGATTCCGCGAATCTTACTGCCATCTTGCACTCCGTAGCCACTCTCCAAATACCCTTGCCTTAAAATTTTCTCAGCTGAAGCGTTCATTGCATCGTAATTTTTTGAAAATTTTCTCGTATTTGTTCAGAAAGGGCGCGAAATAAGTAGTCATCTTAATTTCACTATACAAACATTGGCTATTGTTCTGACTGAATTCACGGCATCCGTCTCACACGACTTAAAACAATTCAATTTCTGCGAAATGTTCTCTTTTGTTTTTGCCACTTTAGTTCGCCGTATGCAGTTGCAATTGACCCACATTCAAGGAGTGTGCATGGTCTTGGCTACACACATACATATGTTCGAAGGTAGGTGAAAGTATAATTCTACCGACAGCGCGAGTCTTGCCATGTGTTACAATTATTTGTATTGCCACTCAAGTGCGGAGCTAAGAACTTTTCCGTTAGCGCGCAGTTAGCTAAGTGTGCTAGAGCTTCTCAACGCTTTCATTGCTTGCGCGAAGCTATTCCCTGCCCAATGCTTCACGCTCGCTTGACTTGTATGCGGTCTAGATTTTAATGTTTCAGCAGCCTCAGCATCTACGTTAGCGAACCCACAAAACAAAGCGCTTTACTTAGGCAGAGAAGCGACTAAACTACACACACTAACTACTTACATAAATAAGGATGGCGGTGGGCAAAGAAAGTTTGGTTTTAACTACCAACAAAAACATCATACATGAAGCTCTGTCTATAGAGAATCAAAGACTGACCTGCGCTAGGCAATAGTGCGATCATACTCATTCAGATTCATTTTTCAAAAGACATTTCAACTCCCTTTTAGCGTTTTCATCTCTTCGTGGTGATCTTGAAAAATTCCTAGAATGCATAGAAGGTTCCTGAGCAATGGAGCAATATGCCCTGGTTTCCCCATCGATTACCAGTAAGCATATATATTTGCATGCGTCTTCCATGTACTTGAGGACTTGCGATTGTTTGCCTTTGCTTCGCTCGCACCAATAATTCGCCGTCCCGGCAAATTTTTCAGCTTTATTATCCACCCGATTTACGTACGAATGTAATGTATGCGCACACACGCTCATCGCCGAATCGCGTGCTAAGAGAGCGTGTTGAAAAACTCACATTAAGTGCACTCGCACTGAAATATGAACTTATTTCTACGCACAAACAGAAGCAGTAGAGCGCCGGAGCGAGCTTGTTCGAATACGAAATTCGGCACTTTGCTTATTATATACCTATAACCCTAACTGTTTATGCCACTTTTGTTGAGCGCAAGTGTAAGTGGTAATGAGCAGATATTTGATGGAAAAATGTGCAGAATTTCAGCGGTTCGTGTGCATTTTATGTAGCGCTTCAGAATATTAATGAGCAATATGGGCAAAAAGGGCAGAGGCGTACAAAAAGAAAACGAAAACTTAACAAGTTTTAAAAGAACTGAAGAATTGGTGTTAAATGAAGAAAGCAGCAACTTTCCTATAGTTCAATGGAAGGCATATTAGGGTGTGTCTCATTTGGACTTACAATTTTCGCTAATTGGTGTTGAGGGAATCTCTCAATAGATATTTTTCAAGCGAAGTATTAGAGCGGGAAATACCACAGAGAGCAAGTTTTTTGCTTGGACGAAGCGCATATGTGTAACCAATAGTACTTATTTCTTTACTTCATGCGCTGAAGGCCTCTTCAATGTGCATCGGTAATTCTTGTGCTAAGTGTACATCAAAAGATGTGCATGCATATGTTCAATTGGGCAGTTATGTTAGTATATCTCTGTTTGGTTGTTCGCAAGTAAAATGGCGCATTTATTTGCTTTTCACTTGTATTCCGCACGGCTTTTGCTTTTGTTGTAATGCATTTTAAGTTTAACAAGCAAAGAACAAGCACAATTTGCAGTTTCATTCACGCTTCTTACACAGACATCGTACACAGTACTAGCGGCACTGCTATGCTCGGCGCCCTCAACGCCGCACATTGCTTATGTGAAACTTTGCTGAGGCGGCGGTATTGCGCTGACATTGCGTATACGCCCAAGTGTCCCAACTGTGTAACAAAAGTTTTCTTTGTCTTATTTTGTTGCACTTTGATTTTGTTCTTTTGGGTTTTGTGCAATTTTCTCACACATTTTCACACACACGCACACACACACATACAAGGACACACAAGGATTCTGACTCGTTTAACCCACTTTTCTGCAGACATCCGCGCAAGTGTGTGTGCTGCGTGGCGTTATCTACACCCAAATCGACGCTTGCACTTTCCAAATTGTTGTTGTTTTAATTATAGTGTTTACACTATGCTTCAGCAGCGATGACGACAACAATGAAAGCAACAAGGGACTATAAATGATGCATGCAACGACGGTGCACGCCTGCAACATGCCATTTAGGGTATTTGCAAGTGGCGTAAGAGTCTCAACGGCAACATCAGAGGCTAAAAGTATAAACATAAAATGGTACGAAAACAACAGAAATAAACAGAAGCAGCCAACAACAAAAGCAAGCATATCAACAGCCATTTTCACCTTAATTCCCGCAACGTGCGTCCGCATTCAATGTCGTCAATGTGTGCAGACACCAGTTGACAAGCGAACAATGGCGAAGCCTGTTGGCTCCTGCTGGTTGCCGCTAGCAAATAATCAAGTGTTGCAGGCGCCGAACTCATCGTTGCAACAAAACATCGCTTGCGATCGCCATTTCCATTGTCCTTATTCGCGCCTCATCAACCCAAGATGCTGGCGACGCATTCGCTTTAGTTTTCGAGGGAGGCGATGCAATGGTTTCGCCTCCAGATGTAGTTCGTCTTTGTTCGCGACTGGTTTAAGTGCCATTTTGCCAGCGCCACGCCACACCTTTGCTCTTCTGCGTCGCGTTGAGACAGGCAGGCAGACTTCTTCGCTCTAGTATTTGCAAAACAAGTCCATCGATAGCTATTTACAAGGGAATAAGCTAAAAGAGCAGGGCATATGACTGTGCTTAAAATAAATAACACGAAGCAATCCAGTAAAGAAGTGTGAGGCTTATAATTCTATAAATAGTTTCAAGTCCATCAGCCAACACGTGATGCAATTGCGTAAAAAGTTTCGCCGATATCGACATAATATTCAGAAGACAACATCCAATTAATTTCCATTTGATTTTGTTCTTTGTTGTGGCTTTTTGCTCCAAGAATTAAAGACAATGGAATCTAATGGTGCTTGAGGAAGAGATTCTTCTGTATTAATAAACTTCTGTACTGTACTGTTCTGTACTTCTGTACTATAAAAAGCTGTCTTCACACTTAAAAATCAAATTTCATTATTTTTTAAATGAAAATGCATTAGAGAACTTTGAAGCTGGAAAGGCTTTGTACTCTATAAATTGAACTTTATTTATGATTTGCTTCATAATTAGCGAACTGTAAATAAGTTTTCCCTATTTTCTACTCACATACTTGCTATCTGCAATTATATCAATTAATTTCAGTGCTCTAGATCAGGGCAATAAGAGATTCGGAAATTTTATAGCTGTAAGCAAACGACTTGGGCCAGCAGCGCCTCAACCGCAAGACTTGCTCAGTAAACTTTTCTAATATGCTTTTATTTTAAAACATAAGAAAAAGTGCTGTCGCACAAGGGTGCGCACCTCCACATGCGCAAGCACATACTTGAGTGGTAAAATACTTTATTTTGCACTACGGGCAATATTATTAGGAGTCTCTGATACAAAACAAACGGTGAAGTTGTTAGGAACATTGTCCACTGCAGCTGCCTTGTATACGAACATGTCAGTGGCATCCGCGCTGATAGTTGGATATCGGATGTGGAGTGCGTGTACACACACACACACACACATGCGCAGGAAAGTTTCAGTAAGTGGTAACAGTTGGCTAAGTTCAAGCCAAGCATCCGATGGAGGGAGTCGCCCTCGTGTGACTTATCTAAGATGCACTTGCAACATTTTGTTGTTGGCTGTGTGGTACTGTGTGGTACTGTGTGAGCACATATTTAGCAGTATTAACAGTTTTTAGTTGGCACTTGGCTTTTCCAGTTTTGTTTTGCTAAAACTCGCAAGATTTGCTGTTGCAGAGGATGGCATTTCAAGCGACTCATGACACACGCACTTGTTTATATGGAAAATATTTCTCGATTGTAGGTATGTATGTGCATGAATACACGTTCATATACTTATATATATATATATATATGTATGTATATATGTGCTTAAGTTAAGAGTGATATTACAACTTTGTCAATTAGCTTAAGATGCAGCCTGAGAGTATGCGAAACGCACGCACTTGCACTGATTCTTTTGGTGATAACACAGTAAACCAAATGCGTCGAAGCCACCGTCAAAAGCTGTAATTGAACACAAAGGTTCGCACCGGTTTTCGATTTTTATTTTATGGAGAATTAACCTAGAAGCTCGTTGAGGTTTCTTTGTCAGGAGGCACCTTGTAACAATTGAACTGAACATGTGGCATGCTGAATATAATCTAAAGCATTGCCCGTAATTATCAATTTAAAGGTTCACAAAATAAAGGTATTATGATTTTGAAGAAAAATGCTAATTAATTAAAAATAAAGTGCAAAATTTAAATAAACCAAAAAGTGAAAATATTTCCCACTACTTGGCTTGCGAGCATAAAGATCTCACTCATAATATAACTGAAGTGGATTTTCGAAAACGTTCGATACTTTGCCGTCAACGATGATTTTCTCTTATCAACACTGTTTTCTGCAAACAACAAAAACCATAGGCAGTAAGCTCGCTTTTGATTGTTTGGACTTTCACTTCTATCAAGTCGAACGCCGAACATCAACAACAACGAAAGCCAGTTCAGCCAGTTTCTCATGTCACTCATGTACATATAGACATACGTACGGACATACGCATAAACGCAGGTACATATATGTACATAAATAAAAGCATAGCTAACCATTTATGCTGGCATTGAGGCTACTGATGTTCACAACATAAAGAGTGTAAATGACTTCAAGTTGAATCACCATTTGAATCGCCAATTGAATCAGCATTTGTGCGTGTGTGTGTGCGTGTGAGTGTGTGCGTTTGTACTAAAGGATTTTGTGTAAATACCAATCATATTTAAGTCCTAATTGCCATATCAATTCAACTGCCATTTTACAAATGCTTTGGTTTTCGCTCTCTGTGGTTGTCTCCCACACACGCACACACGCACTCGCACACAGATATACACGCATTCCAGCGCTTGTTTGCCTTTATTTGTTTTCATGCATTTAAAGAAAGTTGCCCAGCTGCACAACTGAGCCCCTCCTTCTCACACGCCGATTGCATATATGTATGTATAACATGTGTGGCATGTGTGGCATGTGAGGCACTGGGCCAAGTGGCAGCAGCAAATGTGTGTCAGCTCCGATGGAGGTGTGCGATAAAATTATCGAATGGAAAGTTACTCGTAAACAATTGATACTTCTGAAAAATATCTGCTCGTTTTTTGAAGACTTATTATACATTATACAAGTCTACAAATCTGAATGCAACAATAATCATTATTTCATCGGATAGTTCTTGGAGAAATTTGTTAGAATTGTGGTCTGAGTAGCAAATATTGTAAAATGATGAGGATATGATTGTTTGGTTGTGTGAAGAAGTGAAGTGGAGTGGAACACACTGGTGGGAAAGAGCGCGTACCAAAAGTGGCCGATTTCATTGCTGAGCGTTGATAATGGTTGATAAGGTGGAAATGCGCAGAAGTTTTGCATTCAGGTCGGAATATTGGAAAGCGAAATGGTTCACCGCTTCCGTGCTGCGAAATGCATAAAAGTGTAAGTAGGTGAGCTTGTGGTATCAAACCGGTGGTTTCATACAACGAGTGTACGGCAGAGCAGAGCAACGATCAATGTGTAGCAGTCGGCTGAGAATAACCCATTTATTAGCTTAAAGAGTTTATAGATATAAATTTATATAAAATCAGAAAATCAAATTGAAGTGGAAAAGCTCGCTTTGAAGACCTGCAAGATATTAGTATTGAGGTAACATATCTGAATAAAGTTTTCTCTTTTCACTTTGCAGCACCATGAAATTCGTCCTACTTCTGTGTATCCTTAGCGCTGTGCTACTACAAATTAAAGCCTCCCCCGTGCAGCTGGTCGAGCGCCAGGAACGCGCCATCGCGCGGCAGCAGGCCGTCAATGAAGTAGCGCCCGCGGCAGCGCCGGCCGATGACGACGATGACGACGATGACGACGACGATGATGACGATGATGATGACGAGCCCGATCTAGGTGATCTCGTGGACGATGACGATGGTAAGTGCACGCATAAGCAAGTTTCTTCACAACTGTCAGCCTCACACTTTCGCTCACAACACTACACAATAACTTCACAAACAAGTATTTACGCATTTAGTTTTTGGCTAAGCAAACGAACAAATTGAATCTAGCAATTTGCGCTTTCTCCACCTGCACCCTCTCAAATGGACTCTACAGCAACACTATATTCTTCATCATCACTTCTCCAACTACAATGCAGACCGCTGACGACTTCGGTGGCTTTTCGCAAATTGGTTTGTTTGTTTTCACCGTTTGGCTTATTTGGTTCTATCCACTTTTCGATTTCTTTTCTGTTTTTTGGTTTTTTGTTTTTTATTTTTTATTTTTTATTTTTTTTGTTTTCCCTTACCCTTTTCGCATTACGCCTTTTTTGTTTTTACTACTTTTGTTGTTATAAGCATAAGTAAGCATTGCATCAGCCATGACCAGTTGCAGAATTTTCACAATAGTTCTAGAGTGTTATTGTTGTTATTGTGCGGCGACTCTTACACTGATTGTTTGCCATTGTCAATTCGAACTCAACTGAACCGAACCGCACTGAGCTTTAACCAGTGCAATTGTTAGCACCAGCACCACTTCCACCAGCACAAAATCTACTTTTATGTATGTATGTAGCGTTGTAAACAGCACTGCCACGAATTTGTATGCGCACTGACAGTCGTGCAGCCAAAGCGCAAAGGAGTAATCCAAACGCTAGCAGTTCAGAGCTTGGCTTGGCTTGCATCGACTGAATGAAATTTATTATCTGTTTGTTTGTTTGTCTATAACAAATTTTGTTCTTTTCTTTCATGTGTTCTCGCTCTCTCTCGTATGTGTTTTAAAACAGTTATATTTCTTTCGGGGCTTTCAGATGATGACGACGATGAAGAGGACGACGATGATGAGGAGGACGACACGCCACAGGGTCAGGCGGCGCCATCTCCCGCTGCTGCCAGCGACGATGATGAGGAGGATGATGATGATGATTATCTAGACCGCTTGTTCGATGATATTTTGGGAGGTACGCGCAATATATAAAAATATATACTTCTATAATGTTTCATGGCTTTTGACATTTAAATGCAAAGCAGCCAAGTTCAAAATTATTTGGCTTTACTAAACCAATACCTTTGTGTGTGTGGCTTATTGTAGATGACGACGACGAGGATGATGACGATGAAGACACACCCGCTGTTGCCAGCGCTCCCGTCGTAGCCGCTGCCGCTCCTTCCGCCCCCATAGAGGATCTTGCACCCCTCGGCCAATCGGCAGTCAGTGGCGGCATCTCAGACGGTGTTGATCTACCACTTGAAAGCGGCAATGTTGCCGATTCTGCAGCTGCCGGTAACTCTGCGGACGATATCAACGCCGGCTCAAGCAACAACAACGAAGGTGAACAAAATGTTTTTTACGATGAAGAATTAAGTAGTAATGTTGTAGAAGATGGCGGTAGTTTAGAGCCAATAATAGAAGAAGAGGAATTTGAAAGTAGTGTCATTGATGGTAGCGATGTTGTTAGCGATAGCGATAGTAATGGTAATATTGCCTCAAATATTGCCGCACACATCACCAATACAGATACGCATCTCATACCGCATCATACAAATACAAATACAAATACAAAACTCCATAACAGTCAGTCACCAATATCAGCATCCACGTCACAGAAACTCAATCAAATTCATAAACATAAAAAAAATTCGCTGAAAAAAGCATCCACAACAACAGCAACAACATCAGCCACGAAAACAATAACAAAATCAACAACTAATACAAAAACAAATGGTAGTGGTAGTAGTAGTCAAAATAAGAAGCAACAGCTGCCAGCGTCAAGCTCGACGGGCGGTAGCGTTGCGGCCGCCGCAAAGCCGGCAGCAGCAACCCTCCATCCAGCAGCTAGCGCAGCAGCTGCCGCCTCGAACTTGAATAACAATAGTAATGTTGATAATGAGGATGATGATGATTACGATGAGGATGATGATGATGATATTGATGATGGAGTCGCTGAAATTACAGGTGCCATTACAGGTGATGACGAGGAAGAGGACGACGAAGCCGACGATGATGATGACGACGACGACATCATCGGTGACAATGTCATTGAAGCAAGACGTGAAGCACGTGAGTCTAAAAATCAATCAGCCAATAAGAAACACGTAGCATCAGCTAAGGCCAAAAAATCAACAAGTGCTTTGAAGAGCAAAAAGGCGCTCAAACAACGATCAAGCCAATGATCAAGCCAATGAACTTAGCATAATTAACTGAATTTAATTAGAAAACAAAAGTAATGACAAAGGACTTGAACGTACATACATACATTAACAACCATTAAATTATTAGCTACGGAAATTAATGAAACCGAAACATAACATAACTACTTTCATACAAACCATGAATAGACTCTCGGAATAGAGATGATTTTTGTTACACTTTGTCGCATTACAAAATCAAGAAAAACAATTTTGCTTTGAACTTTCCTTCTGTTTTTGTTTCTGCTCCTTACACTTGAGTTCATGAGAGTTTGGTGCTAGTCAAATTAACCGTAAACTCCTTGCACAATGGCACAAATCTATACACAGCAGCCAACTAAGCTCAAAATTAAATCTTCAAAAATACACTTAATTGTAAAAACAAACGGCAACCAAACAGTTTAATGTAATTTCGATTTTATTTTTCGATGAAGTCTAAAGAGCTGCTTGTTCATGCACTGCACTTGTTCAAATCAAAAAACAAAAAACAAAAAAATAGCAAACTAAATATGAAAACCATAATGATAATGTGTAACTAATAGTTTTCCAGCTTAAGCAAACAATTATAAATGTAAAAATGTAAAAATGCTACAAAAAAAAAAAGAAAAGTGGAAAGTTAAGAGAATAACTCTGGTATGGTCGGCGGGAAATCGACTAAGAGCCAGTGGTCTAGCCACCAGTGTTAGCTAGTTAGTCGCTTTTCCGCGCCCACACACAAGAGAAAAACATAATACACAATAGAAAGTGTAAAATTTTAGTTCGTAGGTTAATTTATTTATTTTGTATATTATTTATTTATTTATTTATTTACTTATTTATTGGTTTTCCTCTCTAAGCCTTTAAGTACACATTGTCTGTCTATTTGCTAAACTAAATGAGAATAGTAAATACTAAATACTAAAAAATAGTAATTGTAGTTTGTAATCTTTGTGTAAATCGTAAAAATTGCACCGGTACCCAACTATTTCACCATCATACATGCATTCACATCTACATCGCCAAGTTCATTACAAAAACCGTTACACAATAGTTCTTGTAAGGAACACTTCTCTTCATTCATTTCTTTCTGCGCTCGTCTCGCTCGCTTGATCATACCCTTTATGCTCCTCCTTCTATGCAAATGCTCCTCCTTCACTTTTATACGCACATACTTTCACATGCTTCTTACCCGCACCTGCGTCAGCTATTGCCAAAGGTAAACCATAAGCGTTGTGGTTAGAAATGGAAGTACAAAAATATTTCAATCAGAATAAATCAACGTTAGCACACATGTGCATATAAAGGGTGGAAGTGGGGAGTTGGTTCGGATGTCGAGACAAGGCTTGAACAAATTCAAACAGCATGCACAGCAAGCAAGCACATACATATCTGATCGGGCTTGCTGCTCTGATCATTCGTCTCAATAATGAAATAAAAATATCAGAAAAGCACAAAAAAAAATAAGAATAATTATTTACAAAGCCAAGAAGCTTTACGGTATACTAGGACCCCCATATTAACACAGACAGTGCAGACGAGCGCAGCACATCAAAAGGAAAAAAAATCAAAAAATTATCGAAAAATAAACAGTTATTTAGCAACAGAACAAAACAGAGCAAATAATATGAAATGAGATGTGAACAATTCATTTATATGGAGAAAAGTGAATAAAACTTAACTGAAAATATTGCGCTTTCGAGAAAATCACAAAAAACTGCGTTTTATTTCACTGAGCTGCTTATGTATGTATATAAATATGATAGGCTTGCATGCGAAAAACGAAGTTCATTTCAAGCTTTGATTGGCGTCAGAACCTGCATTTGCTACCAGCCCAATATCAGCTCGGTGCTTGGATATTCACTGTGGTGAATTGAAAATCTTTATTTTATTTATTATTTATTTGACCTTTTTAAACATCTTTTTCAATTTCCCCTTCTTCTCACGGGGTGCATGGATTTTCATCTAAGGCTTTTGCTATCCTCTTCAATACGTAACTATAAAAAGTAATATGATATATGTAAATAAATATTAGAAATGTAAAAATGTTGCAAAATTAAACGCTTTTGGGAAAACACGAAGTAAGTATTAACTGCGCACCACACTTAGCCCTAACTGCACTTTATTAGTTTTAACCTTTGTACTAACAGGGTAAATGGTGTTTATGAAATTAAAATCGATTGATGCGCAAAAGCGTCTTTATGCCTGTGGAAGTCAATGAGCAATGTAGTCAAGATGCGAATGAATCAGCTATTGCAGATTGATGAGGTTGTCAGCTTCTTTGCAAAGTTACGGCAGCGATTGATTGATTTTGAAATACTCTCCACAACTTCATCAACTAAATAAAGTATATATGAATTCTCCAAGCTTTAAGCTTTTGCATGCAATGAAAGCTGTTTTACACTGCATATATATATGTAATAATATATATTACAGATATTCTTGCCAAATCTCAACGCTTTTGCCGCTTTGCTGACACTTGGAAGATTTTCTTCAATCCACTCGAAAACGAAAAAGTGTTGCTAATCTCCAACTCCAAAACTCACCATATTTACAAGCTCAACCTGTGTTAGCTTCAATTTCTGGTTATTAAAAATTCTTTGCGAAAAGTTGGCGCTGGAGCGCTGAGCAAGTTCAAACAATTCAAATGAAAATTTAAGAAAACTTCCACTTTTGCTGGTTGCTTGCGAATTTTATTGCAGTGGAAAGTTTTCCATTCCAATTTTGTGAAATCTTTTCGTGTTGCAACAATGTTGTTTCATTAGTAGAAATGCCATAGTTGCTGAGTGAAAAAGAGCAATTAAAAAGTTTCTCACAACTGCCAATGAAGGTGAAGCATCAAATGTTGACATCCTTCTTTTACCTTTACTTCAAGGTTTTTATGCAAACGCCTTGGCAAACGATAAAAAATGGGAAAGAGTTTGTGAAACAAAGGAACGCTAATTTTCCGTGTTTAAGTCGCTTGGGATTCCTTGCTCTCGACTGCCACTTTACTTTCGTAATTATGCCGCTATTTTAAGGAATTCCGCATGTCGTATAAACTTGATCGTATATTTAAATTATTGGCTAAGGTTTGGGTCAATCGAGCTTAGGGGCTTATAAGGAAACGTTTAACAATTATTAGGGTAAGATCTCGATTAAAGTAAAAAGTAATTGTGCACAAGAGCTCGTTGAGTATATGTGAAAAACTCGCCACCTTACGCAAACTTTGTTTGCGCTTTGAATTACCGATATGAAGCGTTTTCCTACTAATTACGTCTTGGATGACATGCAGCGATAAAAAAACATGATAAATTTTAAACAGCCATGATCTCTGACAATAATCTCATAATAACTGTGAAATATTTTACGATATTCGAATCTGTGTCAAACACATACATAAATACCTTAAATGTATATGTGTGTGATTTTCTGTAATACTAAACGCTTGAACTATGTTTAATAAAGTACTGAGAGCACTATGTACATATATACCTCACATAAATTAAACTGTTAACATAAATGACTTCAAGCACATTCCTCCCACTTAGAGCACAAATTACACATACTTTCTCATTACACTTGTGTGAGTACAAATGCAATTATTTTTACTTAAATTTTACTTAAATGAATATTGAAAGTTTCACTCTCACTTTTTGTTGACCTCAGCAGGATTTTTTGTATGCTTCGCGCACGCAAAAACGACATTAATTCCGCATTTCGACTGCGCTCAAAATAATTCGTATAATCACTTTAGCACAAACACATATACTCGCACACCAACGCATAGACAACATTAAAATAATTCATATAACATCAAAAGTTTCAATTTCCGTGCTCGCCATTGGTCACGATGGACCAACAAGCTCACGGCACTGCTTCAATGGCGTTTCGTTCTCACTTTGTGTCGTTGCTTTTTTAAGCAGCCAGGAAGAGTGGTACCGTCTAAATGTGAGGAATGACACTTATTTAATTTTATTTCATACAAACCCACTTGTGATTAAATATAAAGGCTGCTTTGATCATTATGCGGCAAATCCTAGATAACAACATATTTAAGGGTGTATTATATTGATCCTTGTGGGACTTCACAACTAGACTTTAGCTTGTGAAAGTGAGATGCGAAAAGGTGGCAGTTGATGCGTTGAGAGTTTTCAATTTGCAAGCACAGATAGAAAATCGGCCTTTTAGGCCAATTCATTTTGCGAAACTTTTAGAAGAAATTACAAGAACTTGAGATTGTTATGTAAGATAGTCTTTTTCTCCAGTTCTTGTACAATAATGATTTCATAGGAGGAGTGTATCCTATTACTGAACGAATTAGATGATTCGAATTCCGCCGATTAGAATTGCATTGGCCGCTTGCATTTTTCTTGGAGAATTTCTTGGACACATCGTGTTATGAATTCTACGAGATCGGCTATGAATCCCCTCCAACTCAGCAACTCAGGAACGCCAACTTCAAAAGTAATTTATGTTCGTAATCGGTGTATAGATAACCGCTGGTATTAAACACACATTTTCAAGGCAAACATGTCAATGTGTGCGTGTGTGCGTGTGTGCGAACACGACATACTTGTAAATGTTTATGCAAAAGTTCGTAGCTAATTATTTTTATAGCTAATTTGCTTATAATAATGCGATTTGCACAATGTCAGGTGCAGGCGGGGAGTCTGAATTGCTTTTTCCTTCCAGCTGTGTACAAGCGAAATTGCTACGCCAACATACGCCAACATACGCCAACGTACACAAACACACATACACACACACCTGAACAAACATGTGCTTGTGTGCTTGGATAAAGTTTCGCCAACGCTTAAGTATGTAGTTAAAAGTAGATAGTATCCTTCTAATAAGGGTAGTATGCTGAATTGCTTAAGCTGAATGGTTTCATTGCATTAGCATATGCAGTTGCTCACGAGTGTAAACATAAGCGAACCATAATTAATTTACTGAGAAAAGCTATGTGGGGTAGGCTAGTTTTTCATAGAGGGTGGTTTGAATCTTTTAATCGGCTCTAATCTCAAGGAGAATGAAAAACATATTTTGTTTACGTTTAAAACTCATACATCCCTATTCATTGATTGGGTTACTGCTTAGATTTCAGAGAGACATAAAAATTAACTTGTGAACTATGTGAAAGAAGTATATATTTGCTTAAAATTAGTAGCAGGTAATTTATTTAGCTCTTCAGTACACTTTGCTTCACCGCATAGGTATTAAGTATATATTTATCGAAGTCATATGCTTCATACCTGCCAAATATACGCAATTAGTGCGTCAAACTAATCACTCCTTAATTAATAAACTGTTGAACGGCTTATGTATGCGCTTGGTTAGTGGCTTCCCAATGCTTAAAGTCAATACTAAATTGGTAGTGAGGTTAAGTGGCTATTAGTAGGTGGCTATCGGAAGTTTGTGCTTACTAATTTTAGCTTGCAAAGGAAAATTATGAGTTACTGTAGCGTAGGTATATGAACCCATGTATTAAATTGAATGATTACATATTTACATTACTAATCAGCTTGATCGCTCGTCGATATTTAGGGAATCTGAAGAATAATATCATTGAAATGACCAACGACGCCTTCCAGGAGCGACACAATCAATTCATTGATTCGATATTCTCGCGCATCAATCGCATTGTGGCCGACAATTACGATCCATTTGTAGTGCGCTTGCACGCCCGAGCGGCGACCAAGAAAACACCCAGCAGCAGCAGCAGCTCAGCAGGACACCCCGCGTCGGCGACGAAGGCGAAGAAGCCAGCAAAATCCTCACACACAACAAGGCATAAACTGTAAGTACTTGTGTTGGCACTTTATCGACTTCAATGGTTTGACTGTGGTAAAGGAAACGCACACATATACATATGATCAGTAGCCATGTAGGACTTTTCTTTCACTTAGTTGTGGTACATTCCTACCTACATTCAAGTCTAGCTTCTTCACTCTGAATCAAATCAACAGAAGATTTTTAGCTTTTTTTTCCACATTTGCATTATTTTTGTACTTGGATCGAACTATTGGGTTGTTCGGAAAGTCATTTCGTTTTTTTGGGGGAACATGAAAGACAGTTTTCGTATAATGAATAAATATTTTATTAAATTATATATTGGCCATTCTGGTCCAACACCTTTTGCCATCTTTCTGGCAGTAACATAATTCCCCTCTCATAAAAGTTTTGGTCCTTGCTGGCAAAAAACTCGTCCAGGTGGTTTTTGACATCTTCATTTGAGGTAAAGGTTTTGCCATCCAAAAAATTTTGCAGGGACCGGAACAAATAGTAGTCGGAAGGCGCCAGATCTGGAGAATATGGTGGATGTTGCAGTACGTCCCATTCAAGCTGTAAAAGTTTTTGGCGAGTGACCAAACTTGTGTGAGGTCTCGCATTATCCTGGTGGAACACTACACCCTTCCTGTTGATTAATTCGGGCCTCTTCTCTTTAAGTGAATCATTCAATTTGTCCAGCTGATGACAATAGACTTCTGAATTAATCGTTGTATTGTCCGGCAAAAGCTCAAAAAAAACGATTCCTTTGACATCCCACCAAACGGAGAGCATCACCTTTTTTTGGTGAATGTTGGCTTTTGACACGCTTTGAGCCGGTTCATCTTTTCTGCTCCATGACCTCTTGCGTTTAACATTGTTGTATACAACCCATTTTTCGTCCCCAGTAATAATCCGCTTCAAAAATGGATCATTTTCTAGACGTTTGAGGAGCGAATCACACGCGTCAACACGACGACACAAATTTCGCTCGGTAAGGACATGGGGCACCCACACATCGAGCTTCGAGGTTAAGTCCATGCCTTTCAAATGGCCATAAACAGTTGAATTCGACAAATTTAACCTCTCACCGATCTCTCGTGTGGTAATTCGCCGATTTGCATCAACTAATGCCTTTATCGCATCTTTGTCAGCTTCGACCGGCCTTCCAGACCGTGGTGCATCTTCGACATCAAAATTGCCGGATCGAAATTTTGCAAACCAGTTCTGGCACTGGCGTACTGTTAACACGCCTTCTCCATACACATCCGTCAATTTTTTTCTCGCTTGGACAGCATTTTTACCTTTTCTGAAGTTAAAAAGTAAAATATGACGAAAATGCTGCTTATTGCTCTCCATATTTAAAAAGGCACCAACCAAAAACTACTGGGTAGAATTAATAGAACTTTTTCACACACAAGCCTTGCAATATCAGCTCTCATGACATATAATGGTTATGGGGCTTAAGTGTGAAGTTAGTTTCGAAAAAACGTAATTAAGTCCTCTGGCGGGAAAAAACGAAATGACTTTCCGAACAACCCAATAATATAAATTTCAGGAATGTTAAATGGATACCTTAAAACCAAAGTTTCGACTTTTTAGCTACAATTACGAGTACTTATGGTACTTACACTCACTCATTCGTATTTGATTCTCACAAATATCCACATATATTCTAGGGCATGTGTCCATATGTACATGCCATACAAGTATTTGTGAATGGTAATTTAAAGACGACTACAAAGGACATTGTCACTATTGAAACCAATTTCAACTCAATTGATTTCACTCTTGTTAATTATTTTACTATCAATCGTTTGCCTCCACAGAAAAAATACCAAGTCAGAACCACGCTCCCTGGATGAAGAGCAACGCCGCTTGGATGTGAGCGAAGCTAAGACACAAAGTAAATTACAGGAGCAATTGCAGCAGTTACAGCTACAGCAAGAGCAAAGCATCAAAGCAATCGCGGCCGAGAAAAAAACGGATGGCGGTGATGCTAAATTGGCGGGAAATGTCGTCGATGGTACCAACGCGGCCGCTACATTGCCGGAAATGCGCACCGTTTTAAACGGGGAGGCCAACAAGGCCAGCCCCAGCGCCGCCGGCACAAAGAAAACTTCAAACAAAGCACATAAGACACACACGAAAAAAACTCATGCCAATGCCAACAACCACAACAACAACAGCAACACTGGCACTAAACTAAAGCAGAATACTAAAAGTAATGGCAATAGCAACAACAATGGCAATAGTAATGCGCATGGTGCCGCGGGTAGTGGTAAAGAAGTCGAAAAGTTGCAAAAAGCCGAAGGCAGCCTCTCCGGCTTGGCTTCACTGAAGCGTGTGGGCAATGTGAAAGTGGTCGCCGATCCGGAAGGCTCCAACTCAACCATAAAGGCCAAATTCACTTTAGGTCCACTGACTTTGCGCGTGGAAAAGTCATTCAAACGAGGCAGCGTGCACAGTGTGAAGAGCGCTACAGCGCGCACCAACGAGATGATTGGCCGCATCAAATTCGGCGTCGTCAACGATCGCGCCACACTGATGTCCATCAAGGTGCAGCAGCCAAAGCAGGTTAGTTGGGTGAGCTGAAATCGAATTCGTCTTAATTTCCAATGCCTTTGCTCGCTTTACGTTTAATTTTACTAACTATTTTGTATTAAGTTTTTCCCACCAGTATTGTGCGCTTAGTTCGCCTTTGTGCCGTAGTCTATTTAGGTATGCTAAATCTTTTATTGTCTTCCTCCTCTCTGGCAGGTGGAGGTGGAGAGCAAGGACAATCACGACCGCACGCGCGAGTTCGTTTGGCGACGCACACCAAAAATCGCCAAATTAGTTAATGAGAAGCTGAAGTTGGCCGCCGAGTCGCTATTCACAACCCAAGGTGTCGAAGTAGTGAGACTGTAGACATATATTTTCACACAAATATTTGGATGCGAAGTACTTAAGTAGGCCGGTGAAAGATGGGATCGGTGGTGTAGTTCTACCATATTCCATAAGACGGACAATGAGAATATGCCTAATATTAATAATTAGAAGTATTTAAAAATATTTGTCCTTAATTTATAATTTATTTATTCATCAAATATTTATTTAGCAACATTTGTTTATTTCGACATTAAACTATATCATTTATTTAATTTATTTATTCGAATGACCTTTAGTCTCGTTGTAAAGCGCTCTATAATAATGTAGAGTTGCTGCTAAATTTAAAGGATACAAAAATCCAAGAAATATAATGAATTCTTATTTAAATGTATTTGCTATTTAATGAGTATTTCCATCAGTGTGTTATATAATATGTACAAAATTAACGAAACGCATAATACATTCTCTCCTAACCTTCGCAATCTTCCTAACCTTGCTGCATGAGTTGTGAAGTATTGAAGATGCATTCGAAAATACGGACTCTGATGAAGGAACCGGATCTCTGGATATTGTGGGGAATCTCAAATATGCAACGGATATCAAACAAGGTATGTTCATTTCATTCAGCAGAATCATGGGACTTATCGCTAACACAGAGGAAAAAATTCGAAAACATCGTGGTGAGCAAAATATTTCTACCGACTCTGATGATATGTAATTTATTACTAAAATTATTAGACAATATCGAAATCTTATATGACCTACATACAGAATTTTTTTTCCGTCAGACTTCCATTGAATTTTTAAGCTTAGTCGGCTTTTTACTATTAAGATCCTAAAAATCATTTTTCAGTCTGCTGCTTTCTGTGACATTACCAAGACTAATGATACGTCAGAGTCAGGTCTATATATTGTCTTACCCATGGTGTTTGCACAAACACAGAAATATTACTACAATAAACCAGATTCTCCATCATATGCGGTATTTTACTAAAATTTATATAAGTCAATAGATACACTTGACTTTTTTCGTCTTTCATACGTGCACGCCAGTTGGCCTTGAACTGAATTTGCTTTCCTGTATTGCGTTGCATTTTCTCGCATGGAAATAGTTTACTCTTTGTATGACCTTTAAATAAATTAAATATTCAGGCACTTCTGGTTTTTGGTCGGGTCGCAATCCACACCCTCGATATGGGATACTTCATATGCGGTGGTAACAATGAGACTAACATTAACAGAAGCTCTTCTTGCAACTGCCGCTAACTGTAGTTTCGTATGCATCAGGGCGGTAAATAAATATGAGCAATGCACAAAAACTGCGGACGCTCCTAGAAACTGCATACCTCTACAAGCGTGCATCCACTTACTGAGATACATATGCACTCTATACTTACGTATTTATGCATGCATTTGTTGAGTTGGTCGTTGAATTATAATTCCGGTGAATTGTTGCTTAAAAGGAGTCGAAGCGATATGGTAAAATGCACACTTTAACTTTTTGTTCTTTTGTTCGCGATTTTGCATAAATGCATTGTTATTTTATACAGAGGAGTTCAAGGTTCAAATAAACTCAAAATAATTTCGAAGCGGTTTCGAGTTAGTTTCGAGCTCTTTAAGTAAAGTAAGTAAGTAAGTAAAGTATACAATTTGTTTATATTTATTGATCAGAACTTTTGGAGTCTCTCTAATGATACAATTTTAAACTTGTTTCTAATTTATGTGCACACTTCAATCCGAAAATTCATTGCTATTTAGTATATATTCCGTAATATTTTATCCTTGCACATCTTCAATTAACTTCTCAAGTTGGCATATATGTATATAGAAACGCCAATATATAATTATATATATGTATGTGCGCATACAACTCACTACATTCAATACACACTTCCACGGAATGAAACTTGTAATTTGACAATCAATAAAGTAAAGTGTTAAATATCAAAAGTTCACCAGCCCCAGCCAAAGAGCGGGAACATCAGCAAGCCCGAAATTTTACGAGAAACGTTTTTACAGATTACGTCCATGCATTAATTATACAACAATGTGGTAATTATTTATTTGGAGGGCTGAATATGACGCGCGTAAAGACATCACATTCGAATCTATTTTTAAAACAGCTAAATGGAATGTTAATATATGATGAACATGTGTCAATATAATGAATATTTTAAGTGAAAGTTGTTTGACGAGAAAGTTATTTCGTTTATTCCGAACACAGTTGTTTCCTAGGGAAATACAGTTCCATTCTAATAATATGAGGTGCTGGTGCATATTCCTTTTGCGTAATATGCGTAATACGTTTCTATTAATTACCTTTGCTTTACTATACTTTAACTACTACTACTTTAACTCAATTGTCAAATTAAAATTCAGTTAGTGGGAGTTTAAGTATGCACTTTATTAGAGAAGCATAAGCTTTTTAACATTTGACATAGTCTGCTGAGAGACCAAGGCTTGGGAGAGTCTTTTTTAGAGTTCGCAGCGAATGGATAATTCGCTCCGTTTCTTCCGCCAGTCCCTTGGACCGAATATATAGTGCTGTTTGAATGAAGTCAGTCTATATATGTTCCATTGTTTCCATATTGATACAGGTTGAGTTATATATTATATATTTATATATTATATACTCCCTTGCCTTTGAGATGTGGTGTTAAATTTCTGTATGGAGACTGTAAGCATTCGTTTACATACTTTAGGCTTAGAAATAGGAGGAAATGCGGCCGCCGATATGCCGAAGTGCACATAACCACTCCACCAAATAATGGGTTCCGTCAAAATTGCCGCCCAACCCAAAAGACTTGCTAATAACGGTCATAATTATATTAATAATATTAATAACATTATAACAATAATAACAAATAATGTGCAAATAATTGAAATTATACAGAGTTGTTAGAAAAATTTAGCTACGTTCGAGTATACATTCGGGTATCAACATTGTTTCAGCAAGCAAAGAATATTCGAACATACTTTTGAGGTTACAGAGGTTGGGTTACAGAGAAGCGCCGAAGCTAAAATTTGGAATGAAAGAATGAATGAAGGTTTCGCAATATTTGGTGAGGTTGTAGTTCTAAATAGTATAATTTGTAGATTTTCGTTGTAATAAAGTGGTTAAATATTAAACATTTTATGACATGCTTTCACTACAACAACGCTATTGAAGCGAATGTGGCACTTTACGCCAGTGTTTCCAACATGCGCCAAGCGTCGTCATAACTCCCACGCGTTTCTAATTCGTTTGTCCTTTTATTCATTGCAGTCGTTTTTCAAGGTTTATGTTTTTGGCGACACGTACCATAAACCGCCCTCGTTTATGTTCGCACGCTTTCAAGCTCCAACATAAATACCACATTCCTGGCATTCCAAACGCTTAGACCACCATATGACGACTGGATTTTTAATGAAAGTCACATTTGGCAAAATGGAAATAAATCACTAAACACGACACAAAAACAACGATGGAATTAAACAAAACACACAAAATTTTTGCACACAGAAATTTGTGTTCCTATATACATATGTGCTTATGTACAGTTATATTGTACGCATATCGCCCTTGCCAACAACAAATTTTATGGTTGCGACGCACACAGGCATCACCCACTTGAGAGCATACTTATAAATAACGCTCTTTGGCGGGAGGGCACTCCCTTCCTCACAGCCGAGTGTGGAGATATGTGTAGATTGCTTTCACTGCCCCAAAAAACTGGCTATTTAACGCAGCACTAACTGGCAGCACATGTGGTTGCAGAAAAAAAAACTGCGTTCCTTTATACCCAACACACTTTTCAGGGCTATGTAACTAATGTATGAGTTTCTCACTAAATCGAAACTGCATAACAGAGTCGAAGCCTGAATTCAGAAACCTGGAGCTTATCTTCACGTGCGTGTTGTTGCTTATCTCGTATAAATATGTTACAAGTATTGTATATAATCCATTCATAGTTCATTTCTGAAATTCAAAAGGAATTTTGGACTTAGTAGTATCTTGCGTTGGGTTTGAAAAATGAAAAGCGAAAACGTTTCAAAAAACAAACAATAAATATCTGAAGTATTTCGAATTGGATTAGGAACTGTTGTGTGGATAAACGAGTATTAAATACTAGCTCAAAAAACGCTGCTTGTCACTTTCCAAGATTATAGATACTCGTATTAAATCTGAAACGTAACATAAAACGTTGGATTAAGTGAAAATAATAGTTAGCAAAACTATTCGGCTTTGCAATTTACATCTTCTTTTTCTTATAATTTAATGCAGGGCTATATTAGATAAAGCGCGACGCACTTAATTTATATTGTACACTTTCACTTTCACACAAAATTTGAAAATGAAGCAACGCAAAAAATATTCTACAACTGTTATAAATGTGTGTGAATGAGCCTCCAAAATAACTGTAATGGCCGAGTAAATGAGTAGCAGAGCATCGTGGTATCAAATTATGTCCGAAGTAAAATTAGCGTCTAACCCCGGAAAACAATTTCGAACTTCCGAGTATAAGAATATCTATATTAGCGTTGTAAATGTGACATTGCTGTAAATACTGCCTACTCTAATCAATAGTCAGTAATCCTAATATGGCTCTTATACGTATTCCCTACTGAGAGGTCCGGCAAGTTTTAAGCCGACCTTTGGCGTTTGATTTATTGTCAAATATTGTATTTTTACAATCTTCTCCCCGCCTTAACTTTTTTACACTCGTACTGATAGATAAATATTGTTATGTAATGTGCCAGTTTGAACGTTATTAACCAAAAATTCTATACAAAGTCATTAAATACAACACTATGTAGGCTAATGCAATTATTTTAGCCGCACAATAATCAATAAAACCACGAAATTATAATTGTTCCGAACAGATTATGAAATCGGTATGAATTAAGTCAATTACTGAGCCACAAGGAAACTTTCAACTTTCGAATTAAAATTGCATAACAAAGTAATGTATAGATGACACATTCACACTCTTAGTATTATATATATTTGTATAAGAAAACGATGTGAGGTTAACCACCCATAACTGCAAAGAATGAAGAATTGATGAGTCTTTAAAAAACACCGTTGCCATTCGTATATTGACGGATTACCAAAAGAGAGGTATTCATCTAATTTATTTATAACTCGGGTAAAAGAACCTTAGCTCCTTAAACAAATTACTAAACCAAGTCGAATTAAGTTCAGTGCCACATTGTGTGTGTTAAAGAGCTACCTAATATGTTTACATTTGTAATACGGAAATCTAGATTCTTCCCCTCAATAAACAATTTAATGTTGAACACATAATATTAAGACTCTTAAGGAAAGGATTTTAGCTAAATTTTAGTAAAAAAAAATAAATGGCTGGTTATTAATACAATGTAATATATAGTAATACAGTATATAACGTAGAAGAAGACATACTGTGCCAAATTGTAAAGAATACGCCAAATTGAATAAATTTGTGTCACGGCATATCTGTTGGTTTGATCGACCATATAGAGTAAATATGTAATCTAATGGTATGTGCAAAGTAAGTATTTCAACAAATATAGTTTTTGCAATTGTGCTGTCTATCCGCTCTGCATTTCTAAATATATAATAATAATTTAATAATGTTCATGCGGCTGACCTCCACTGCCGAATTTTTGATGAAAAATAATACTTCACAGTAATTAATGGAGTCATTTTTAATGACATACGGAACTGGTATGTCCGTAATATTCTATACTCATGTATTTGTGTGCTCTCGTATGAGTAAATAATTTAAAGAAACTTAATACCGTTTTCCTACATTAGCCTACAGTCGCTTTTAACGCAAAATTTTTTTTTTGTTATTGTTTCGTGCAGCCGCTGGCGTTTCATTTCCCATAATTTGTATCCTTATTTCCTTATGCCAACTTTTTTCTTTAATACTTTCATTGGCAAATTCGGTTTTTTATTTCGTTTGTTCGTTTGACTTTGTCTGTGCTATCGATATTGAAATTTCATGTCATCTTTGTTATCTGTTTTCGCCCGCAAGCAACAAGTTTTATTTTGCTTCTTTTTATGTTGAAAAGGAGATCTTTATTGTGGCATCTAATTTTCATGGCTACCTCGCGGCTTGACTTTGAGTACACTTTCAGTATATTTGGAAATGTTGGCCTTTATTGTGTATATATAATATTTTAGCCAAATATATATAAGCACTTGAAAGTTGGAAAATCGGCAAAACTATTTGCAGAGCGGGATTTTTGGTGGTTCTCAATGCTTAACTAGCTCACATCACAGAACTAAGTATGTTAGACGAATTTGAGGAAAATATCGGATGGCATTTTATTGTTCAGTGAGAAAATAAAGTTAGGAACCCGCTCGCCTCCCATAACAAAATTTCTTCAGATCTTCACAAAGCTCGATGATTCGTTATCTGCTAAGAATTCAACAGAATTTAGTAGCAAGCTCAACGTGTACGCGTTCAAGTTAAGCTTTAATTATTCCACCTTCTACTCAAGATTCCTACTTCATAAATTATGATTCGGATAGTATTTTTTAACGGTAAACAGTAGAAGAGAATATGATGCTATGCGTTTACATGTAACGACAGTTAGTTTAATTCACTTCCGCATATATTTTTTTCAATCCGTTTTCTAATTTGGCGGTAAGATTCTTGTTGCTTCTATTCTGTCATAATATCGCACACAATCTCTCGCCGGAGACGCATACACATATGTACGTACTCTTACATGGTAATTATGGAAGTACATATGTAAATGCAATAAAACAAAGGCGACAATGCATAAGGAAAAAATAACACAAGCAGAACAAGTTCGGAAACGCTAAAATTGTCACCTCGAATGTAGGACAAATTCGCTATTTTGTGAAATCGCCGCGAAAGTTTTCTTTGCTTTCAATTTTCGGTTTCAATTGGAAAGAGAAAAATATGCTTCGAGAACTGAGCATGCGCTCTCTTAATACTCTTAGATTTGAAACAACGTGTGAAAGAATAAATAATTAATTTTAGAATCTTAAAAATTTAACACGCTTTTGCTTTAATATCGTTGAAGAAATTATTTTAAATATTTTAATCTGTTTTCTCTATGGATTTAATAACATAGTTATAATAATATAAATAAAATCTAATAAGGAGTTAACATTGTTCTGGGTTTTATAACGTATATATATATATATATATATATGGTATAATACTTTTGGATCCCTTTATAATAATATTTTATACATAATTAAATTGCTTCCTTAAACAATTAACATTGGAAAAATAATTTTCTTTTTCTTTTTTTTCGAAACATACCTCTTTCTATTCAAAATTAATTAACACTAGTCAGGAGAATCTTTATTTCAATGGCCAATATAAATGCTAATAGATTTTCATTCGACTAGCTTTGAGTATGTTAAATATTTGGTGTTTTATATTTAATTTTGTTGATATCACTAGAATTTTGATCATTTATAACCACAATAATGTGAGTATTTAATATGGCACCAGGCTAATAACCGTAGACAACAGAAGAGTAATGCTTAAGTCGGCAGCACTAGGTGAGCACAGCTCCATCAACCGCAATCTTTGCTCGGCTACGTTCGACTACCATCGTGTGCCTCTAGAAGTCAACAGAGCGAACATATGCTAGGAGCGCTGGCAGCTCCGCTTTTTGTGCTCTCGGCGAGCAAACTATTAAGTCTCTTCGTCAATTTCCTTGTCGTGTTGCATGGTGTTGCTGACGCGTCGCTCAGCGCCAAAGTCGTTGGTGCTGAATGCCAAAGCGCCAAGTACAAGACCCACAGCTAACAGTGACGGACGCACATACAACGACTGGCTGGTGGCAAATCGGAAACCAGCGCATCACAATCAGTATCAGTGCAGCAGCGACTGGAAACGCAAGCAAGTCAATCGACTAACGCTCCGACCCACTTGTGACACCTGATGTGCTCAACGCACAGACTGAAGCGCGTATCGTATTGATTTGAATGGAATCGAACAATTTGGAACTGAATTGAACGAGTGTGTTGCCCTCAACCACGGCGCCAAAGTGTTGTTCTGAGTAGTGAATGCTTGCGGACCACGCGCCGCGTGTCAAATACCAATTGCATTGCGGAAACGCAACGACCGTCGCGCCATGCGATAGTGACGGAGGCAGTGACAGTGAATATGACACAGTGTGATTGACTGTGCGCGGGTGAACGTGGCTGCTTTTTGCAAAGTGGCGTAGTCTCGAAGGAAGAAGCGCTCATTGAACCTTTCTATTACCACGAATCCCTTACCTGTCGCTTTATCGCCACCGCCAATTTGCATTTGTTGTTAACCAAGGCACGTACAAGCCCAACGATAAAATCTCTAAAACGAAAATAACTAGACGAAAGGAAGTGCAAAGCATGAAAACCGATGTACATGTAAATATATACATATAATATATAAATATATGTGCGGTGGTGTGTTGGTGATGGCCAAAAGCTTGTGCAGGTGATGACCAACAACTAAAGAAAGTTCGAAAATAAAGAAGAAGAGGAATCTGAAGAATAAGCTCATGCTTAAAGAGTGAAAAGTGCTATTAAATACGCGAATACGTGAAATTTCAATGAACGCGCAAAAAAATTTGTGCTATGTGGTGGTTGTCAATAGAAGCGCCTCCAACTCCAACAACAACGCTCCAGCGGAGTGGCTTCAGCTGAACGGTATTTATCTGGCATCTGCGATTATGACATCGCAAATATCGGCAGGCAGAGATAATCGAATATGTTGTAAAAAGTGAAGGTGATTTTTCTTTTGAGGTCCATGAGTGTTGTAAAATATTAAGAAGAAAGCTCAACCCCAAATATCATCTGATATTATAGGAACAAAAATTGTGCGTGATGGATGATTAATTGGAATTGATATCCAAGATTACTGTCCTTACTGTCCGGTATGGCCATGGCTTCGAAGATGGTTTACCTTTATCTCAGAGATTCGAAATTGTTTATGTCTGCATACTCGTATTAGAATTACTATACTAAGAGAGAGGAGAATAAATTAATATTTATAATATTTGAGTTTATAAAACAATGTAAAAAATTTTGCTATTACATAAAGTTGTTAAGGCTATCGGGAACAAACAGCGAAAGAAATCTGCTTCAAATTGCTTAAGTCATAATCTCCGAAGAAAGTCTTTACCACTTTCGACAATCGATCCCGACTTTTAGCAAACACTCCTTTGCTAAGGTTTCTCTGCGATCAGCTTTGTTTTGAGCTATCTCCTGGAAAGTCACTGTAAAACGAGACACGGAATTTTTTAAGCCTGGTTTGGTTATTTGCGATTTTCGTTGAATCATATGAACACATATGATCCGTGTGCAACCATTTCGTTAAGGTGATGCTGCACTTGCTGACAAATTCAAAAAGTGAGAAATCCTCATATTTATGAAGGAATGTTTTAATGCAAAAACGCTAAGTAATAGAGGAATTCCATTTATTTTGGGAAACCATTTAAATTGCTACAAATTGAGAATAGTTTTTTGACATAAATATTTATCAGCAAAGACCACTTAAATAAAACAAAAAACAAAAGCAATGGTACAATGTGTGTTTAAAGTGGCTGCTTTGCTCATCTCGCTGTCGCGTCACTTTGATCTAAATCCACTTAGTGAGTGGGCGCGACAAGGGTGCTTAACTTAGGCCGACTGCGAAGGAGAACTTCTTTGTTTTTGTTTTCTGATTTTGCTCCAAACATATCACCGCTGACGGGCGTACAAAAGGCCTGTCATCTATAGAATTGGTGTTCTGTATTCTCCTAGCGTTAAAAACAATGTTAACACAAAAAAAATGGATACTCGTATCTTGCTTGAATTGCGTTCACACTTAACTCGAAGCCGTCAGTTTTTTGGTTGATATGCTTTTAAAAGATTGTTTTGTAATTGGATGCTTTTTGCATGGCCGCGAAAAAAATTTCTTAAGTGTTTTTGTTCGTTTGTTTCTGTTTAAAATGTGAAAGGGCCAACACATTTACCACTAGGATATGGTTGATCACCAAAAGTTATGACAAAGAATTCAGACTTCACCATTTTTTCCTAAAGTCTTTTCAATTTTAAATGATTTAAATATTCATACATTTAGGTGATTCTAAGTCTTGACTTGCTGTTTTGTTTTGTTTGCATTTTTGAAACACCATCCTCGAAAACGATATCTCAATTATAATCTGGTTTCTTTTCATTAAGAAGTACTTAAGTAAATCATTGAACGACGCTCTCATTTGTAATCCACCCCATTTCTCTCAATCAGCATTTCAAACGTATAATTCTAGTGAGTGCAACACTAATCATCAAAACTTTACTTTGCATTTAATTGAACCGTAGACCAATCGTCCGTGCACTTGAACCACTTAGCTCCACACCCTCACTCATATACACTTGCATTTGTGTGAGCGTGAGTGCGTACCAATCACCCCATTATATGTCAATTGGAAGGATCAAAAATAGAAAAACCTCATCGTCGTTTTTGAACCGGCCTCGACGTTTCAGCATGATGTTGTCAATGAAAAGTTCATCATTGACATTTTGAATTCAACGAACCGAACAAAGATAAAACAAGCATAGAGAAAAACGGCCGAGTATGCAAATGAAAGCAAATGATAGCAACAATTGCAAAGTGTGTTGGTAGATTTATTAGCACCGACCTAGAGCTTGGTATGTACTCATATGCATAAATTGGTTTTATTGGTTGCAATAACGGTAGTATTAACCTTGCAACATCGTATCTGCTCTTGTAAATTTAGCGGCAATGCACTTTCGAGTGGCAGACATGGATATGAAAGCCCAAAGTGAATATTCTTCAGCATTTGATTGAAAGACACTGGCGAATGCACTGCGAGAAATGAAAGCCGATTGCAAATGCTCGAACAAAATAATAGACAGGGATTAAATGAATGCTTAATTTCGATCGAAATCTCAAGTTCGTAAGTTACAAATATTAGCAAGGCAAATAAAGCAAGGATTAAGAAATAATGTTCCTACAACCTTAGGGTTTATTATATTTATTATACATGGTGTGTTCAAAAAATGACGAAAATGTTCTTCGAGTGTGTTCTTCTTCTTACCTTAGGGTTAAACGGTCAACGTTCAACGGCCAAAACGGTTGGGAGTACTACCTACCTTGTACTACTATACAAGTTCAACGCCGTTTGCGTGAAGCAATCCGAAAAAAAAACGCACGAATTTGTGGAAGAACAATTCATGGCTTTCGCTCATTTTTGCTCAATTCTGCTAACACTTCGTTGCTTGTTCGTGAATTCTTGGCCAAAAAACAATACTGTAATGATGCCCCAGCCTCCATATCTGCAGAACGTGGCTCCGTGCGACTTTTTCCTGTTAACAAAAACAAAGAGAACCTTAAAGGGCCGACGTTTAACAAGTGTAGATGACATTAAAAACGCATCGCTGAAAGAGCTAAAGCAATCCCAAAAATATTTTTGAAAAAACAAAAATTCCTGTTATTTTTTGAACACGCCATGTATACTCTTGCTGTTTGTAGTTTCGTTGTTCTAATGGTTTTTTGTTACACCTATAACTAAACGAGATAGATATCGAGCTATAAGTATAACGATGATGTGTATTACAAAAGGTAGCGGCAGCCTAACTATTTAATTTTAAATTTGAAAATGAAAGGCACAGAAATTTTATGGCAACATTTTTTCTATTTGAACCAGCTACGCTCAGCATAATTAAAGGGAAATATAATTGATTGACAGCTTTTTGACGAGTATTGCCATCAGCGCGAAAATGTATTAATCGGAGTTGTGTATGTATGTACGTATATATTCCCTCCAATAATGAGTTGCTTAAAGGTTTTTGATCATTTGCTGTTCGCCCGAATACCCGGAGAGAAGTAGGAAGCTTATTCTGTGGTAAGGGCATCGGTTTTTCTCTTAAGGCTTCAAGAGCTTCCTGTGCATCCGTGTGTAATATCAAAAATAGAAATAGTTAAACGAGTGTAATATGGAAGGACGTTGAAGGGAAAGTATTACAACCGAAAGTGATGGAGCGTAGAAAATTGAAAATGTAAAGCGTAAATTGAATGGGCGGCTCAAGTGGTCGCTGCTGCATAGTAGATACGAAAACACATGAGCACACAAACTAACACATAAGCGGGTGCGAAGGCAAGCCCCTTGATTTCGAATGAAAGAACCCTTTGTTTCGGATATATCCGATACACTTTAAATGCAAAGAACTTAACGAAGTAGAAACTAAGCGCACTAAAGATATTGGATAGTTAATATAGTTGACTAAAATACGACCGGCCACAATTCCAAGACAATTGCGCGATTGGTAACCGGGCATCTCTTGAACTTAAATATATGCGACAAGTTTAATAGGTGGAGCCTTTAGCCAAAAGCAGTTCTGAAGGTCCACCATTCTCATTTAAAGCTATTCTTTTATACGGAATAATAAAAATGCATGTGCAAAATATATATTATATTTTACATTATATATGTATTTCACATTTATTTAATTAAATTACTAATTTTTGTGCATTCTACAAATGTTTGGAATGATGTTATAGAAAGATTAACTTTCAACTATTATTATTTCTAAAGAACTGTCCTAGAAGTATCCTAGTACAATTTTGGCTTTAAGTTGACTAAGTGGACTGCCGTAAGTCAATATATATGTAAATTTCGAATTTCATGTTAGAAGAACTTAAAGCCCTAAATAATCACCCAAACTGGGGACTTTCATGAACACTAAGCAATATCTATATCAATTGGGTACATTTTCCACTTAAGTTCTATAGAATTTTAGCAATCGCAATTACTTGTTTTCCAATTTCGGGTAAATAAGTGGTTTCCAAATATCTTAGCTAATTTTCTATATAGCTTCTGATAATAAGCTAATCTATATGTTTTTCTCCAATTACAGTGTTTTTTGGTCTACCGCTCGAAAGATCACTCAAAAATTGACAGAGTAAGGCCGATACGTGCGTTAAAATATATTATTGACCTTTTCGTGGAAGGGAACTAAGTGAAGCAATAACATTAACCACAAAGGCCATTGAAGTTTCAAGAAAAGGCAAAACTACGAAAGCCATAAAGCTACAATTCAATCAAATAAGTGCGGAGAAACTAAAAAGTGCAAAGAGAGCAATAAAGGAAAAAGTGAAAAATGATAAGTGGCTAAATGGGAGTAGGGATAGACGAAAATCGGTTACACAAATGGCTGCAAGTTTATAAATTGACAAGTCATTTTATTTCAGCTTATTGTGCTGTGACAGCAATGCTGGCAGCTGGTGCTGGTCAACCACCAGAAAAATAAACATCACCATACAAATACACAACGAAGGATATTGAACGGTAATTGAATAAAAACGAAAGTGAAACCATACAAATAATGATTTAAGTGAAAATCGACATTTCTAGTACGGCCGAGAGAACGGGCAAAGTTATTTGTTAGAAAGGTGCATTTTAGCTGACAAACATACACACATATATGTACATTTTGCAGAGTAAGGATCGCACGCACCCACACGACATAGGAGTGCTTACTGCGCAAAATAGCTAACAGTTACCAAATAATGTTAGTGCGTTTTTATTAAATTCAATTCGCTTGTTCGAACCGAAAATTGCTGCGGCTTAAAGGCTTAAATGCTTCGTAACATCAACAATAACTGCAAAAATAAAATTGCCACGCAACAACGGTTAACGGTTAATCAGTAGTGTGGTAGCGCAGTGCAGTAGCACAGTGCTGGGCAGTTAATTTGCATAGGGCTGACGCAGCCGACCGAATTCAGCGCACGCAAAAAAAAACGAAACCGAGCCAGAACAAAACAAGCGCGGCAAACAAAACTACAACAACGAACAACAGTGGGCGCGCCAACTGTAAAATACGTCGTGCCGTGAGAATTGCGAACATTTATGCGTTTGTGGGCCGCAAAGCACCAACCAACAACAGTGCACTGCTGAGTGCTGCCGAACAGCCGAACTTTTCCGCATTCGCACGGTCGGCCGAGTCCGACCGAAACAGGTTCAGCCGGCAGGCATTTATGTGGTCGATAGCCGCTGCGCTGCCAAGCGGTATTAGCGCCCATTATTATTGAAATAAAGGGCTATCAACGCTTCGGTGTTAAGTAATTAAGCACCATAATTCCCCAGTTGTAAATTGCCAATGCGCACGTTATGTGGCAACGCAAATTGTTTGCGCGAGCAAACATTAAAAAATTAAATTCCAAACAAATATTGTAAATATTTGCGAGCACAAAACGGTTGAAAAATCCTACCGCATTCACCACTAGTTCAACGAAAAAAAAAATTACATTTTCTAGGAAGTGCAGCAAAAACTGACCGATTTTTTATTTGCATGTGTGAAAGTGTGTTCCACTCGTCTATACACTCCCACACATACAAACACTCCATAATACAGCAAAATAATAGAAGCCCTTAATTGAAATTTGGCAACAGCGCGGAAACTGGAGTGAAACAAACATTTAAAGGGAATTGAAGGGCGAAAGGGAAAAGCGAGAAGTGTGCAACAAATTGGGCAACTAAGATCAATAGCCGTGGCGAAAAAAAAATGGCTTGATTGTGCTAAAAACTGTTGAAGTATATGTATGTTTGAATGAGTGAAATAAAAAGAAAGCCAACTGATATACAAATGAAAGGTGAAATATGCAAAAGATGCAAAATCTGCTTGATTGACGTGGCACACTGCAAGGAATAATAATAACCGCCGAAATCAGAACGGAAGTCTATTTAAAAGTGAATCAACTGCGTGGTGCGACGCGAATACTAATTCAAAAAGAATTTTAAGTTCTAAAATCAAATTGATGATATATAAATAACCAAATATTGGCTGAGTTCGATAATCCCTAATTAGTGGTAATAGCTTGTTCAAAATAAATTATAATAAGCTGGTTCAAGAATAATGTGAGATTTATTAAATCAATAAGCCGTTCAAAAATTCAAATAAAAAAATTAGAAACAAAATTTAGTTGTTATTTACCGTTTAAAAAAGAAGTAGCTTTATCCAAAACAGAAACTTAGGAAAATGATTAAAATTAACTCTGAAGGTCGAAATCGGGAAATATTAAAATAATTCAGATAAAGCACAGCTGGCTGCCCGCTAAAGTGGCCGACAAAAAAGAAGCAGTGCCTGCTTCCCCCAGGGCAGCCAAAACGTCGTTGCAGTCAAAACGCAAACGCACAAAAGCGCGGATTAGAAAAACACATTTTTTTGTTGTCAGTTGTTGTAGACTAGCACACTTTCGCAGTTGTGCCGAATTAGCGAGTGTTTCCGGGGTCGCGTGTGAAAATTGGAAGTGAATTGTGGCGCGATGTAAAAACAAAGCCATACATACATACAGGCGCTAAAATCGTGTAAATGCGCAAACGCAGAAGCACTAGTCAAATGCATTGTCGGACACAGGAAGCTGAGTGGTGGTAACTAAATAAAGCTGGTAAACGCGAAACTAACTGAATAAAAAAAGTGATAAGACAAAAAGTGTAAAAAAGCGAAACTAAATGAAATATAACGCCAAAATAAAAGCAATAAAAGTGAAGTGCAGACAACGGTAATTTACAACGAAAAAGGCTCATTCGCCGAGCGGAAATCGCGAAATCGTTGTAACCGGTAACAGAAATAAAAATAACCATTCAACCACCTAAAAAGCGGGTTAGAAAACATAAATTTCGGCACTTGGGGCGTTCACTTCGCATATGCAAATCTATGCAAATAATCAGTTTCACATAGGTCCTCACATGTTTGTTTGTCGGTGATTTTATGCGCGTTTCCCGTCATTCCGGATTGTTTTTTTTTAATTCGCCCACTTAGGGTGGCACTTGTCGCACTCAAATTTTTATGCGTGAATTCGATTAAGCATTTGAGCGGTTATGACCAGAGAGGGGTATCTATAAACGTGTGTGGGTGAATTTGAGTTGGATATATTTTGCAATTTTTTTTGTGTGTGAAGTGTTTCTGCGTATAAACGAATGGAATATTTAATATCAACAGAAACTCATTTTGTAAAAATTTAAATAATTTGGGGAAATCTAGGCGCAACTTCGGTGGTTATACTATAGATAACGGGAAGTTGGTTTTAACTAAACATAGGCACTGCCACTGTGTCGTTGCTACTGAGAGCTGAGCCATTTAGCTCACCGACTGTTCGTCAAGATGATCGCCTTCCTGACGCTGTTCTTCTACATGACAAGTAAGTAGAGTTTTGCTCATTCCTTAACCCCTAATGATAAATTTTTTAACGAAATATTTAATTAAGATATGAAAAATGTATTGCAAAGCTTCATAAGTACAATTAAAAATAAATTGATGGCCTAATTAAACTAGAGCAAAGAATTAAATCGCATATATAATAGTTTTCTGATTTAAAATTATCGATCGAATTGGCAATGTGTCTCGAACGTTTTGGAATTCTTCTAAATTGAGTAAATGGTAATGGTCATTTAAAATAATTTTATAAAATATTATCAATCATTCCATTGCAAAATTGATTTGCATTAAACTTGTCATATTATAACAGTATATTGAATTATGCTGCCTGCTTGACCAAGCTCTCTTTATATCGTTATTGTGGTGGCTCATGCAACTGTAGTCACCTCCTCAAGGAACCAGAAAATCTGCCTAAAAACCGGAATTATGTGGACACACTAACGTTTTCGCCTACAAGGTACACAAAAATTTTCCTATTTTTTCAAGGTTTTAAAATTTTTTTCGATCAAAAGCGCTAATTCTACATGTTATGCTAACCTCACCTGGTAGAATTTTCATATTTTATAATTTAATGTGAAAACATGAAATCTGAAATTGCAGTGGTGGCGTGAAATCTGTTAATAACAGCGCCCACTTCCGAAGCAATTTGAGTTCTGTGTGCATAGCATCACCGTCTTTTAGATGAAATTCATACCTCATAAGCTACTGGACCAACGCTTATCAAATTTAGTTCGGTTCACGTCCTCATCTAAAATTCTTCGAACGAACGCATCCATGTGGGTCTGAATGGTTCACTTGTAATTCCCTGCTTAGCCCATTTCATTAGAATTTATTATTCGAAGATGGCATAGAAAATCCCCTTTATTTTATGAACCTCATCTGCAATAGCACCTGAATTAATATCACATGGTATAAGTTTCACAGCGAGAGAGTTTATTACACCTGGTAGATAGGCACCTAATAAACCGCCGATAACACAGTCACACAACAAAGTTACTGATACATATATACAAAAGCATGGTGACTTTCGGAAGGCAGCGAGCAGACAGATTCAAAGGAATTGTTGTATTACCAAGTTATTTCTGTATAAATATACCTATATGCATTGTTCAAGAACGCCATTGTATGCGTGTGTCCTGTGCCTGTATTACACAGGTATTTATAAGTACTATCTAAGCATAAAAGGATGGAAAGCGAAGGTAATGCAATGCATCGAGGAGCATAAAGCAAATTAAATGAGGAAGTTTCTGCTGCTCCAGACTGCAATGCAGAAAGATGGAATGTGTATGTAATTATGGATGACTGAATATGTGATACGTTAATGTACGCGAGTATGTGCAGTGCTCCAGTACCTAGGCATAGACAGTCTACAGCCGACACATGCGTCGCATGGTTGTCACGACAGTAACAGGTAAATGTGGAAATTATGCTCACAATAGGCAAACAGAATGGCTAAGACAGAAGCGAGCAGCTGCAACTCGAACAATAGCCAAGTCACTTAGTTAGTTGTGTGCAAGTGAACGAGCAAAAGAAGGAAGAGAGGAGGAGTGCGAACGGGTGGGTCTATTGAAATTATGGAACATTTCAAAGAATCATCCGACGATATAATACAACGGCAGAGACAAGGCAATGACAAAAACGGCAGCAACAATAATAGCAACAATAACAACAATAGCAACACCAAGAACAAGAAAAACAAAGCAATATAATGAGTGGCAAAAGAAAGGGTATGCGCAAATGTGTTGCTATGCAATTTATAACGCATACCATTTTCTAGTACTGCTGATGGGAAACTGATGATATGACAAAATTCAGAGCACATATACACGTTGTGCACGTTGTGCATATACATCGGTGTTTGTATGTATAACTGTATGTAAACTGTAACCCCGCATTGAATAATTCCTGTTAGAAATCGAACTAGTCAGAACGTCAGAACGTCAGTACGTCAAATTTATATTCACCAGCGCTGCTACTCGTATTTAGGTCTCTGGTTGAGGTTGAGTTCTACGAATGCTATTCACACTGATAATGAATATTTCAAAATCATTAATTTGCAATAATTGAAATCATATTTACCAAAGAACTTAAAGAATATTTATATATTTATTATGATTTTTTAAACCAAAACTAGAACTGGTGTGAGATTAGCGTATTTCCGAAAGAAACAATTCTAACAATTTCATAGGACATCACCCCGTCTATTGCTGATGTGGAAAAAGGAGATTCGGCTGACTGGTTTTGCTTTTGGTCCATTTTATTTAGTTGAAAAGTATCGTATAACGAGTACATAAATACAGAGTATGGGTAATTACAATATTACCAAGCAATATGTGAGTCTTAATGTAGTCCACCACAAATGACACAGATTCACCATATTTCAAAAATTATTTCATTCTTCCTTCTTACAACTTGAAAATTCTAGCTTAATTTAAAGAACTCTGTTAGGTTTTCTTCATATGATATCGGATAAAGCTATCCATTCATTGCCCATAATCGAGTAACTCAATTATCCTTAATACGGATTATATCTTTCCAAAATATAAGTCACTCCGGCTATGTTTCGAGACCTTCGGGCGGGACTACTAAATACTATATAGAGCAAAATGTTAGCAATTAGAATGATGAAGATCGCAGCAAAAGCCCAAAAGAGGATTAACTTCTTAGGCAACACCAACAACAGCACAAGGACATACTGAAATTCAAATTGAGAGAATGATTTGCGTTCATTTTTATAAATTTGTTTTACTAAATGCAAAACCACCCTAAAATTAGCATAATGTTTGTTATTGGTTGAACTTTGTTTATTTTTTTAGAAAACCTTGACCCTAAAGAGAGTGTTCCACCCCTTCGGTGAAAATTTAACGAGATATCATTTTTTTATCAAAGGCTAAGCAGACTAAAATTCACAGTAGCGAAACAGGAGAGCGGAAAAGGGTAAGTGCGGCAAAGAGCAGCGGCAGCACCGTGGTATAATAATTGGAACATGCCACCGCCGATTCATCACCATCACGCACTCGAGAGGCGTTACTTGTGGCCATAGGTGTTACAAACTTGGCGTTAATGGGTTGATGGGTCATTGCGGTCTAACTGGGACACAATGGGCGCAACCATTACCGATATTATTGGCGAGGTGGTTGCTGTGTGAAACACTACCGGTCCGGCTGCTTCACGCCGCTTCTTCATTACAATTCCACTTTCTCGCTCGGTCATAATATAATATCATAATTTAGACGGATTTCCACCGTCAGCAGACTCTTGTTTACACACACATAAGCGAGTGTTGTAATTTGTCGTCGTTGTGCATTACCTGACCGTTACCTCACAACACCTATCGCACAGCAGTGGCATGGTGTATTTCGATGGCAATAGGTGGCCTACATATTCACACATAGGCCATCCACACACGCATACATACATATGCTTGTGATGTAGAGCGGTCAAATTAGTGGCACGTTCGAGCGGCTCCGCTCGGCTACTCGGTCACACGCAGTTGTGTGAACTAATTCAAAGGCCGCGTACTGACATCTCCGTTAACCACTTCAATAATTTACACACATACTCACACTCTGCCATCACCTAAATTTTACCTCAGCCAGAATTGTTCCTCTCCGTCGATTTGGTTTGTGGCATTCTTGTACAGCTTCTGCGTTGCCACATAAATCTGCTTTGCACTATGCGGCATGCCACACACTGCTAGGTTAGTGCAACAACAACACAAGCGCCCTTCTGCAGTCCTTATGTACTCAGGTGTATTGCAGAGAATCAGTGCAGTCCGCAATATACTTGTATGTGTTGCAAGTGAAAGCGACAATGGCAATATATAGTGCACACAACAAAAGCGATAACCACATGCGTCTTGCTACGAATTTAAATGTCGCCTCAGGTTGCACACTACAAGTGGTATGCGGCAACTCTTCATTGGCAATGTTTGTGCTGCCAGCAACTTCGGGGCGGTTGCGACGTTACGAAATGCAACTCTGGTGGCGGTACGATTGCTGTTTTAAAAAGCTGTGGAGTAAGAAAGGAAGTAAGGGCGCCGGTTTTTGCAAGAGTCAAACCAACCCAAACCCCAAAAGGAAAATAAATAAATAATTTTGTGCAAAAGTCAAACACAAAGATGCGACGCAATATAAGAGTGAAAGTAAAAACAAATGAAACTTTGTCAGCAACATCAGCCGAAGGCTTGCCACACGACCAACATCATGGCTTGAAATACAATGGCATCAACAATGGCAATATCGTTGCTGGTACATTGTTTTTGGACAGTTTGAAAGCAGAGTAGTTACTGTGTCGAGTGGCCGAGAGTGTCGCATAAATTAAAACTTTTATTGCGCAAATTTCAAAGTGGGACAGCTTTGCATTGTGAGCATTAGTATGTGCGGGAAAACTGCACAAATGTGAGGTTAAATTGGCTCGGTGAATGGCTCGTCCATCCTGTCGTGTTCTCATAATTATGTGGCATCTTAGCTAGAATTCTTTGAGTTCTCTGGTTCATAAAATCAGAAAGAAGTAAAACTCCGATTAGAACTTAAATCGAATACTTCTTATTGGCGCAGCTGGTCAACACAACACAAAATATCTATCATCAAAACTTCCAAATTTAAAATTTTTAAAGAATATGTAGCTGTATAGAAGTAACACCTGACACGTTTTAGCCCTTATTAGCTCAGGGTTTTTGAACGCCTCAGTTTCTTATTCCTACAGCTGTATGAGCTGCATACTTGCCCTGTAACTGATGAAACTTAGTAATGCCACATCAGTAGGATTTTTAAGATAAGTGTAAGCGTACAATTTTGTGACTCACTGTGCCTGCTTTTGGCTCCTGCAATAAGCACATGCGTGAGTTGTTTAGCTGAAGGTATACTCATAATTTACAACGACGCTTTGTTTTAATTTCGTTTTGGTATTAGAACCCTTCGGTTCGCCCTTTTTGGCATTCTTGACTGCTGGCATCCAATTAAAAATGTGTTTTATGTGTGATATTTTTTTTTCTTGTTTGACAATTCAGTTGTGCCAATTTTTGGAAATTCTGAAACTTCTTTAAGGGTTTGCTTAAGTTGACAAGATGAAAGCAGTAATTACTCCAGAGATGAATTTTCCTTTTGTGAGAGTTGTGACTAACTTTTAGCTTTATGTCCACATCCGTACTATTTCAGACACTGTTTCGAAATTCCAGTCGCCCATGAAATGGATTTTCAGAAGAAAGTTTTTTAAGGCTCTATTGTAAGTCTGAATATGAATATGTATGGATTGGGAATATGGACCAGAATTAATGATGTAAATTTCGCAGGCGGCACTGTCACCTATGGCAGTTACCATAGACTTTTTCGCTTCTCTCTTGGCGATACTGCTGAATTTCAATGCTTTGTTCGAGGAATATGAAGCGAAATATACCACTGAACCGTATCTGAATAGCAGACTATCGAGCGGAATTGAAACATTTTACAACCTATCGTATCTAAGTGCCTACCAACCAAAACATTTATAACCCCGCCTCATATCTACGCACTAAATACTTGACAAAGTTTAGCACACTTTTATTATAGAGATTTCTTCGAAAGTGTCTCAAATTTGTTTTTCGGTTTTATGTTTCTTGTTCGTTCAACTTAATCTTGTTTCCTCAAGTTCTTACTCCGCCTAGATCCTAGATCCTTTCCCTGTAATCTACACATATCCGACACATCTCATTAGAGAATTTCCACTCGAATTTCAAATAACGAGATTGAACATAATTTTTTGAATGGTAAACTTTTAGAATTTGAGAAAGGAAAAGTAGTCTCTAACTGCGTGCATAAGTGTTTGTTTTGTTGTTGGCAATATGGTATATATGGTATATATGGTATATATGGTGTATATGGAATAAATGTATAAATTTGAAAAGTTTAGATTATGGAGAAACAGGCAAATAAATACGGAAACGTGCCCATTAACATGTATAATCATGTATTATTTGTATATAGCGATATGTTAGTGAGGGTGTTAGTAAGTTGAGTGTCGAGACGGAGTTTTGTCGGTGTTTGCTTTCGTTTTTAGACCAACCAGCATGCTGATTTCTTTCCCAGTCTTCGGCTTTTACCCTTCGAATATTCAAACTTCGAATATTCTATGCATGAAACAAAATCAAATTGTACGTTGGCAGTTGCCGCTCAACTTTGGCCTGGCATTCGCAGGTGACAAGTGAAAAATGCGGCTTGACACATATGCAAAAGCGACTACAAATGAATGTGCACAAACACATTTTTCACATTTCGTACTTACAAGCTTATAAGCGCCAGCAAGTTGTTGGAAATGTTAACAAAAAATGTTGGGAAGTGCAAATTTATGTCAGTCAAATCAGCGACACTTGACACGTTTCCATAACGAAATTTGCGCTTTGTGTTTACCTTATTTGTAACCTCATTCTGTTTCGCTTTCTGAGAAAAAGCATGCCCATATGGCAGTACAGGCGCGCCTTGCGAATCAGCCTGTTGCGTGCGACAAGAGCGGAAACAATATTCGGGAATATTTGTACATTCATGAATGAATAGAGTCGAGGTAAGCGAAAATAAGATTTTTCCTAAAGGAATACTTCCTTCCTGGGAGAAATTGTTATCTTGTTTTATTGGTGGTGCAACCGACTCATTGGCCAAGCTCACGCAATTATTTACGAAATCCATTTCAGAACCGCCAAACAAGGACTTCCTACAATATACAAGTATTTACCTATAAACGACAGCGAGACGATACGTTTTTACTTAGAGGCGGATTCCATTGAAATATGGAAAAATGCGATGCCATGGTGTGTGGTTCATCGAAATTTACCATTCAACCTCCTTTGGCTGGAAACTTTGGGACTTTTGGGATTACGGTGTACAAGATAATTCTTAGTTTTAATGCAATTGCCTCGGTTAAACATTTCTGATTAAATTATTTATTCGTTTTCATTTGAAGCTCACAAAGTGCCAAGATTTCGTTCACTACTGCAGAAATTCCACCGGCAAAGAAATCATTAAAGAATAAAAGATATAATAACCACCAAAAGAGAGAAGTGGGTTCCAACAGAGCTTCCTTAAGAACTAACGAACATGGCATAAACAAACAAAAACAATCGCCACACGCCGAATTCAATTCGTGACAGCGTCAAATAAACGCACAACCAACTCACACCTAACTCAGCTCCAATTATCGTGCGCTCGGTGACAGACAGCGCAAAGCAATTAACATAGTTGTCGAGCGTAAATCGTCTCGCCAAATGTCAACCAAAATTGTGTAACTTTTATTCTTTAACTATTACCATACAATGGAATGTGTGTGCTCTTAAGGGAAACTTTGTTGCGAAAGGCGCTGCTGAGGGAGTGTCTGTATTGGTAAATGGGGGTGCCCTTATTCGAACTGCCCACCAAGCCAGAGTGATTGAAAACGATTTGATTGTTTCTTTGTTTAGTCAAGGTTGTTGTAACGACTTACCTGACAATCAAAAAGTCAAATACGATTAGTGCACACACACTCAAGTCGAGTGAATTCCAGCACAGCGGATTTGTTCTACTTAAGCCTTAAGCTGTGTCGGCTTGACAGATAAGCATGCATTAGTGTGTGTGCATGTCTACCTAATTAAAATATTTGTTTCCATTTTGGATAACTAGAAGTATTTTAAGATTTATTTATGACATTGGAACTTTACATGATTCAAAGTTTAAATATATATGTGTATGCAGATAGTTTATATATATCATCATATATGTAACTAACTATACCGTACCGAATGACCGATAGAACTTTCTATAGAATCGTAATTATAAAGAGAACAGCAAAATAAGTTCCCGAGCGTTTGTAAAATAAAAAAATATTTTCAAACTTATTGCTAAAATTGCGCTTGTTTTAAATTATTGAAATAGTCTTGGTTAAATATATCAAAACCTGCTCGAGGAATCACATGATTATTTGGGTTGTCTAACAGAGATATATTCACCTCGTTCGCTTATGAAGTTATATGATTATTTCACGAATTAAATAGCCCTTTTTCAATTTCAAAAAGTTCAGCTAAAGTATATTATTTTTTCCAAGCACTTGATTGTTTAAATATTTTACTGTTAATATGGGTATTCCATTGTTCTTCTGTTGCGTGACTTAAACGAAATAGAGAAACGCCTCCATTAATATTATTTTATGGCCGCCCTTCGGCGAGACCATTCGGGGACGCGCATTTTATTAGGTCATAATGTATTCCAAACGATGGGTTAACGAGATTTCAATGGACTGATAATACGGCAGTGCGCGACAGTATTCTGATGAGTAGAGGGGAGAGCAAATGTTGGACGACAAACGAATTAAAATTTTTGAAACATTGGAAACCAACGAAAAAGTTTATTTTCATTTGAATTTACTGGTAGTATATTTGCATATAAATGCAAGTTTGCGAAAAGGAGGATTTCTCCAGACAACATTTGTCTGTTTCCCAATTTCATTTGTGACAGTAATTCGCGAGCGAAAATTACATTATGACATATTGTTACCCAAATCATATCGGAATGAGTGTTTTCCTACATGACTTGGCGGTGCAGTGACTCATATGCGAAGTGCGAGAAGTAAAGCAGCCGCCAGGGAGTGGCATAAAAGCTAAATTGAAATAAATAAACTCAACTGAAAGGCACGAGCTTTGAGCATTCAGCCGATTTCAGCGTTGCTTTCGCTTGGTCTTTGTTTGAATTTTCATTATTTGCCTGTGTGTGTTTATGTTTTTGTTGTGAAATATCACATAAATCATATTTATCACAGTAGGCGGTAAAAAGAGTAATACGCAAAATATCACACAAAAAGAAGGCCTCCTCTTTCAATGTTGGTAATTCAATTTTTACACAAACATACCATATCTCCACATGTTTGTAGTCACACACGAAATCTGGACCATTTTTATATATTTATTGTACATTGCATGAATAAAAAAGTGAAGATATTAACTTTCTCGGGACCGTCGGTATATTCCACTGAATACCTACCTTATTTCAATTTATATTTTAAACTGTGAAAGCCTTAATTATTGTACACATACCGACTTGTGGTACAACTATCATCATTTAATATACTTATATCGGTATTACAGAGAGCTTTCGAATCCACCTCTCGCGCATGAAGAATGTCGACAAGAGAATTTCTGACTGACTGCTTATACAGATATGGAGGGAACCAAATGTTATGGTCAAAGCGATTATTCGCTGGCCAAGGTCATCATAGGCAATCAATTTCGACACACAGAGGAATCGGTCAGTCATTTTGATAAAGAATAAGCTCTTCCCGGTACAAATACATACAAATTTTTGACTAACAAACTGAAAAATAGAATACCAAATAGGTGACGACACATGTATGTTCTATATGCTATATATAGAATCGTTATTATCGCGCAATACTGACTCTTTGGAAGGAATGGGTGAAACTGAACCCTCCATTAGACACGGTTGCCGGATATATATCTTCAAAGCGACCTTGGAAATAATTTTTGAATCCTAACTATCAGCCGTAACATCTCCACATAACGATAATGCCTTATGGGGTCTGTAACAGCTGTCAAGAAGTTCGCATTAGCTTGATTAGTGATTCACTGCTTAAAAAATTATATAATTTGTTCATTTGTAATCCCCAAATATACCTAACGGAGTGATGTATAGAAAATGCATCAATATCTTTTAGTCTAACCCTATTCTCCAATCGGACCCATTCTGGAAAAATGTAGTTCTGCTGAAACGAATGTTATGAGATGCTCAAAACTGACTTCTGAGTTTTTAAAAAATTTCCTACATGCTAAAACTATATTTTTAATATAAAATTATTGTCTTTTATTAGTCTTTCCAAATTTTAGGCGAATTCCTGCTGTCCATTTTCCAAGACAGCTTATTTACTTTGGGCTGGAAAATTTCGCATTAAACATAATTATAATTAGTAGCATAATTTATGTATTTATATTTCAGCATGTCTGCAGGCAACGCAATTAAGCATTTAATTTATGTGCAGTGATGTGGCCGTAAATAGAAGTTTGAAATGAATATTTGATATTTTTACCTTTTCATTTCAGATGACTAAAATAAATTTGAATTTAAGTTTAAGTGATACTCACAGCACAACGCACACATGCACACATAAACACAAACAATGTATCTAGTCATATATTTCCCAATAAACATGAAATAAATTTATTCAAATGTTCACGCCATTTATTGTTAGCTCTTCGTCCTCTGGTAAAATTTGTGATCAAATATTTTAATTCAAAAGATAGTGCATTCTATAGCTAAACATGTTTTTAAGTACAACAAATAAGCTGAAATGGAAACTAATTTAACTATTTGCTAATAATGAAGTCCAGTTAATATTCGTTTAACAATTTTTTCTGTGCTCAAATCAAATAGGATATGCAAATTATTCCAATCAAGGGTTTCCGGCCTAACTGGTGTGGAAACACCATATAGAGACTTATTTCTGAAAGCATCTCAATTTCATTCAAGATTACAAAATAAGATTAAGTATATATTATTCGGACTAGAAAAATTAGACAAGCTCCTGGCTTTCAAATCGACTACGTCCAATTTATAGAATTCTGCTGAATTCATCCTACAGATGGAGTCCAATACAGGTGCTAAGTTTCCTTCGAAGTGCCGAGTAGTCACGCGCTCAACAGATTCGGCTATAACGGTCACTATGACATCGTTGTTGGTGCCTCATTCATATGAAAAATACTTCGAAATACCTGCCCGCACGGAAATGTAAAGTAATTAAAATGTTAATTGCCTATTATTAGTGTATATCATTTCGGAATAAAGAGAAGAACAAAACGTGTTCAAAGGACGAATCGAAATAGAAACAGTGAAGCGTAAACTGTAATTACCATATAAATAGATTTTCAGATTTCGATACAAGTTTTAGGGTAGTCCTAGCTAAATACTCCTTTTGACTGTGGCGACTTGCTAAAATTTTCCAAAGCATTCCTATATATCACCCCCTTACAATTAAATATGTATGGAAGTGCTTGAGCTGGTTGTGTGCCATAAAATTGCACGATTTTGTTGTCATTCACTTACCCATATCACTTGTGATGTTTATTCTCTTTTGATTTCATTATTTACTTTCCCGATTCATGCATTTACTTATTCATTTAATCTCTCCCTCAGTCACTTCGCTGCCAGTGCCAAATACATTAAGCCAAAGAGATCTGCTCCACTTCAAGCCATCGAATTCTCTCCTCACTTCGAGTGGGCATGAAGAGGGGTTTGAGAGGAAGGACCAAGAAAATGAGTCAATTTACAGCTGAAGCTGAACGAAAATGTCCTTAGCGGGGCCATAATTAATTCATTTCCGAAGTGACATTTGGACATGCCTTTTTGTTTTGCTTTCATTGATTTCCATTTTCGGGTTTTTGCCTTCTGGCTTTTGTTTTCGTTTTCACATCTGTTGCAAGTCAAATACTGGGATTTCTTTTTTTTCCGAGTGGCACTCAAATCAATGTAAGAGTAGGCAACTACTTTGTGTACTTGAACGATCCCAAATCCAGTGTCCCAGTCGCCGTCCGATGCTGTTTAATGCGTTAATTACTCGGTTAAAATAAATTACAGATGTTTGACAACTGTTTGGGAACATTTATTGCTTAAGCAAAAATTAGTCGGCACCTTGTCAGAAAGTATTGGCACTCGTCCGATATAACAGCACATCTAATTAGTAAATTTTCATTATTTTACCTCTATGTGTGACTCCAGGCTTCCTACTCTCCCGTATTCGCAACTGTAAAGACGATACAACAATTTAAGTTAACGTCTCGATTTCATGCTCAATATATTTATTTTTCAACTGCGTAACTTTGTTGTTGTTGCATAGCAACTAAATTGAATGCTGTCCATCAACGGAAGTCGTTGGAGGTGCTGACAGGGCGTATCAGCAACATTTTGTGACACATTTTTGCCTTCTCAGCAGAGTCACAAGGGAATACTGGTCGCAGCGAAAGCAACAAAAACGACATGTCAGCACCGGCTATTTTTCCCTTTTGTTCAATTAATTTTGATGTATTGGCAAATCAATCACAGGGGCAGCGCCCAATTGACTGCACAAATACTTCAAGATGAATTATGGGAATGCGCAATGGGTGCGCATGGTAGTGGGTTCTTCAGTAGTGTTTGATACAATTTAATATAATTATCAAGTCTTCTGCATTATTAGTTGGTACTTTGCATATAAAACCTATTAGCATGAGATCAGTTCTTTAACATAATTAGACTTATTTGAAAGCACGAATTGAAGGACCGATCAACAAAAGATTAGTTTTTGTTACCGAAAATGAAGAAAATGCACATCTGTAACTCGGGTATCCCTGTTTATTGCTAATCCGAACGCTAACTAACTGTATACATATATATAAGAATACCTTATGGAATATATCAGCGAGCTAACGTGAAGCCTTAGAGGGAACATACGTATGTGTGTATGTGTGTGTGTGTGTGTGTGTGTGTGTGTACAGTTTTGTCTATTAGCAACAGCGATTGAAATTTCCTTGCTTAGCATAATTGCTGTCGCACACTATCGAATGCGCAAGCTGCGAATGGATGCAAGCCGAGTACGGGACTATTACGCCAAACAAAATATTGCCAATAATTTTGTGTCAATGTGGTAATACAACAATCAGTTTGCGTCAGTTTGCATCAGTTTGCGTCAGTCTGTATGCTTTCGACCGATTTCATGATTTGCAACATACATGGGCATTTGTGCTCATAGCAGAGAGCCCCTCATCGGTTCAAAAATGTTCACAAAGACACAATATCTGTTCACACTTGCAGTCAATAAGCTTATTTGCATCTACGTTTAAATTTCGAACAAACAACAACAAATGCTCTCAATACCTGCCTCATAGCCAAAGTGAGCTGAAGAAAACTCGCAGACTCATCTGTCTTTGTAAGTGCGTTCTTACAAATAAACAGCAGAAAAATTGGCATTGGCATTCCGGGGTGATTTAACGGTGGGCTGTTTCTGCCATCGCCAAGATCCCTCCAAGAAATTTGCTTCCGAGTTATCTGTTTTGCTTCACTTGCTTCTTCTCGCTGTGTGGATTCATTTGTAAAAGTTCAATAAGTTTCTCTATTTCTTACTGGACTCTTCATACGCTCATCTAATATCATCTAATATCTATAATCATTATCAGTATTTCAGCATTTGCTCAGCGTTTCTCTGTGACGAGCCTACTGTACTTGCTTTGCAATTTGCGAAAATGAGAGCTTCACTTACGAAGTACCGGCGGGAAGGCGCGCCCTTTCCAATTAACTTCCATTATTCCTGCTACTTTGCGCAGCGGATATGGAATACATGTGTGCCAGTGACTGCGGGTGATCATGGGTTTTGTTATTGTTTTACTTTTACTGTCAAGAATGACATTTGCAATTACGCTAATATCAAGTTGACAGACAACGGTATATCTGTCTTGGATAAATTGCGTACAATTCCATTCCTTTCGGTTGCAAGCTGCCATTTGTCTGAGGCGTAGAACAAAGTTGGCTGTCTTTTTGCCAGAGCTTGGAAAGCCTGTTGATTAAATACGCTCTGTCTGCCGCAATACGCAGAAGTTGCCTCTTCTCCTCGATTGTTATGTTTGCCTTGTAATGAGCTTGGCTTACGGTTATTCACTAATAAAACTATTAATCGATTTACCGACGGTTCTCATTAATATGCCACAAGTAAACATGTGTGCTTGTTTATGTTTGCCTTCCATCAAGATTATTTGTGTGCGTGAGCTGATTGTTTGCTTATCAGTTTCCTTTGATTGAATTGTCAACAAGGCAAATTGAAATTGAAAATCTTGTACAACCCAGAAAGTTAAATTAATGGCACCCGTGAGGGGCATGAGTTTGCATGTACGTATGTACGTATATGCGTGTATGCGTGTATGTGTGTATGCTTCAATAGATTAGTAACATCTGTAAATCAATTTAGTTTACTTGCTCATTATTTACATACAGATACACATATGGTGGCATTAAAGGGAGAAGAAGTTTCCAAATTTTATGTGGACCTTGAGTATGTGTGCGCAAATGCGCTTTAAATTTTAGTTTAGCAAAATAATGTACACTGGCGAGAAAAGTAGTCAACATTAATTCTTTACTCAAATATGGAGGGCAAAGCTCAGGTGGAACCCAATTTTAAAGAATACAAAAGTCTTTGTAGTGCTTTATTACTCTTATTCTTTCGTGTTTAACCTGTACACAAGGCTTCAATGAAGTATCTTAATTTCTGATGGACCAAACCAACACGCCATTCTGGTCCCTTATTTATTCGTGTTTAAATCCATTTGCATTGCACACGTCTTATGATTTTACGAAGAGTTGTTCGAAGAACAAACCCTCCACACTCAGAAGTTTGAGGTGTCAAAAAGCTATGCACTGACTTATAGCTTAGCTCGTGATTGTAACGTTATATTATCATCAGCTGCAATTCACCAACTCTAAATATGTATCATATTTATTAAAAAGCAATATGTGGACCACCTGCAGCACGGATAATGTCTGTTAGTGCATATGCATGTGTGAGTATATGAGTATATGTATTGTGGATCCACAAACAATGACAGCATGTTTGCCCATATTGTGAGTTTGTTCATACACCTGCCTCGCACAAAAGGGGAGAGTGAGTGGCATAGTGTGTAGCGTAAAGGCGTTATGAGATAAAGGATGTGTAATCGCGTTGAGCAAAGCTGCTCTAAATTTCAATTAAATTGCGATTTATGACATTGCCTGGCAGGCCGCATTGCAAAAACGAAACGATTACAATATGTTAGAAAGATGCTGCCAAGGAAACGTGCGCTTGTGTGTGCAAAGGTGTACATAATTCATAAACTGCTCATTCAGTGACTTTTCTAGACGTGCTCTCTCTTGACACTCTGCCGCGTACATCTGGCGGCTGACGTCTACCAAGCGAGCAATAAAACGGAAAGCGCATGGCGGAAGTAATTGTATGAGTACAATTACTTTTATATAAGAGTCATATATTGGCGAGGGCCTCAAATTACTTTTTGCATCTAAGAGAGTTTCTGCAAAGTAATTTTTAGTCGTACTAGTGTCTTTGTTTTTTAAAAATTCATATATGAGAAAAATAAATCATTGTGGAAAATTTTTCAGCGTGACGCCTAGTTAGAGTGCTGACCACCCACATTTATCAAGATGGTTTTGATATTTTCTATTTTCACTCACATTTTTAAGAAGTTCCTTAGAAACTCATACAAATGTTTATAATTCTTCTTATCTTAAAAGCTTATAAAAATAATGAAGCTCCATCCTGTCATTATCATGCTTATAAAATCAGGTTCTGGCAATAATAAGAGTGCATATAAATTTATAAATATAAATATGTGAACGCAAGCCAACGCCTGCCAGGGCGTGCCAGCATTGTGATTCAAAACTCAGTTCCATATATTTTCCACTTAAAAACTCATACTGACAACCAGGTACATTTTATTTCTTTTTCAGCTGACACGCGCAAAGCATTACGCTTAAAATGTCTTTGTGACAAGCTGAATTGCACATTTCCTTTACATTTTTATTTTTATTTTTATTAATTTTATAGAACTAACAAATCGAAAAATGGGACCAAAACGCGAATGACAATAAAGGAAAAGCACAGAGACATAACAAGAAATAACAAACGAAGTTAAGTAGCTAAATGTTTAAAAGGCGCATATTTTTTATTGGTGGCATTTGCATCTTGCTCTCATTCGCAATTTTAGTAGACTTTGTTGTCGTTACCTTTGTTGGTTGCCGGAAACGCCATAACGCACTGACAATAATAGAATAAGCCAAAATGATTGTAATTTATGTATTTGTTGTGTAACTTTGGCGATGAGCGAACGTAATGAAGTGGACAGCGAGGAGTAGTTGGGGCAGGTAGGGAGGAGTGAGTCTTGTCACATTTGCGGAGCCGGAATTGTAATTTGCAAATTTGTGTCCGCTACACATTTCCGCGCCAGATACACACACACACACACACTCACTACTGCGCTGTCAGAAAGATGCAAATTGCAAGCGCACACCTGCTAAGAGCAGAAGGACATCTTCTCTAGCAGTTCAACGAAGTTTAGGAGCTGGATCTACGCAGATTTGAATTAATGTGGAATAGAATACCAGGTGGGCGCCCATTTCAGAGTTCCGTTTTCGTAGGTATCCAACAGGTAAAGTTTTTCGCATAATGATCTTGCTTTCAAACCGCCCGAGTATAGCTTAAGAGTATCTCGAGTGCAGATTTATTTGGGCCTTCAACATTCAGCCAATGCCATCAACTGTTGTTATAGCTTAGGCTCCGCACACAGTGGAGCACAAATTAATGTAGGAACAAGCAAGGAAGCTCCTTTATCGCTTCTGCTATGTTGTTGTTGTTATTTTGAATTTTGATATATTTGCAGAGAGTAGCAGCTAATGACCGTCATTTAAAAGCCAAAAATAAACGTTTTTATTTTCAAATCATTGAGTTCTTGGATCCAATTTTGTTATAGAATATAATTTATTTAAACGCAAATCTTGCTCTTTTTATGAAATTTGCACAAGTCAATTCGTTATTAGAAGAATACTTAACTGCAATTTAACTTAACTTGTAATTTCTAGGTTATGTTAGATACAAATGCAAAAATGCATAAACAAATTGTTATTGAACAAAACACTTGTAATCATAAAGCATTATTTCTCACATGGTTACGAAACAAAAATACATTGTACATTTTGGTATATAAATAAAGTACCGTTATGCAGCAAAATAAAGCTGATGGCGTAAAAGAGGAAGCGATGTGTTTACTACTCTTCTTCTTCTGGTTTCTAATTCCGATACAATTTGTACGTAATATTTTTTTGTGTGAAAACAAACTTTCTCATGGATACTCCTGTTGAATTCTCACATTGTGAATATTAAACCGAACTACCTGTTCACATAAGCAAATGCCGAAGGAAAGAAAACTTTCACAGAAAATAAACCGACAAATCCAAAAGAACATAGTTTCGGCAAAACCGAAATTTTATATAGACTTCCTGCTGTAGGACGAATAAAACTTCCAATTTCGAAACGAAAATGAAAACTCTCATTCAGCAATACATACATATATGAATATGTATTTGTTTAAGAGTTCACTGTTGCTATATTTAATATTTCCCCATCTTTGTACACGGTGTGCTGCACAGTCGTGCTCAGCAATAGACAAAATGAAACGCAAAGAAACATGTGGAAAGTGGAGGTAAAGTGCAGAATTCGTGCTTGTGTCGACTTAGCACATCAAAAGCAGCCAAATAGGCAATTCACTTCTGCAAAGACAGTGCGATATGGATGCAACAATGAGTACTCAGCTTTATCAGTGTTTGTTAACAGATGCAACAGTGCGAAAGTAAAGCAAACACAGGGAAATAATAACAACAAATCGCTTGCGAGATAAGGAAAAACACAAAAGAACGAAATAAAAAGTTAAACAACTGAACTAACATCCGAAGCTCGTCCAACAGTCAATTCAAACATATTCATATCGTCCTGATGTCACTTCCCCGTAAGGCAACGGAGAGGGGATGCCGCATTCTCAACCACGGTATACATATGTGAAATTCATAGGGAAAGCCAATTTAACTGATTTTGTGTTGATTCTGCTGATTCCTGAATAGGTAAATTGAACCAATTAAATTATTTCTTATTATTATATTTCTTATTCTTTATTACTTCTAATTTAAGAAAGAAATTTCAGAAATCTCTAAACTCACAACTCGGAATATCCGGGGTTAGAAGTTCGATCAATATTTAATTTGCATTCCAGATAAATTTTTGAAGTTTGGTCATTTTATTATAACCTAGATGAGAATTTATCAGAATGCGCTGAGGAAGTAAACATGTTGAATACATATCTATGCATATATCTATGTCTAAATATATATCTAAATATATCTATATCTATGTCTAAATATATATCTAAATATATCTATATCTATATCTATTCTCAAGACACTGTATAAAGTGTTTGCCCTGTTGAATATATATGCTGCGAAAGAATATGTTTCAAAAAAATTAGTTTTTTTCAAAGCCAATCAGCATATCAGGACGAATCAAAAGTAGTGAATGATATTTCATACAAATTAGTTGATTGTGAGCAGAAAATTTTTCAATTGCAGTATAAACTCTCGCATATCTGTACTCAACTAAAGAATAGTTTAAGAAAAGAATTCCCCTTACCTTAAACGAAATTTTGGAAAAAATAATTGCCCAAGAAGAATCGTCTGTGATTGAATTTGAACACATATATGCTTGAGTACACACAATCATACCATTTGATGTATTTTCTGTGTTCCTATTCAGTTATACCTTTGTTATGTAAATATGTGTGTATTTTCTGGTGACCTGACTTCGTTCAGCGCCTATCAAACTGGCCTACACCCTTCTGTCTTTTGACTCTTGAATTTACTGAAAACCTTTTGGCGAAATGGGGTCAGTCACTTTCAGTTAGTTTTTCTACCAGATTTTTTGGATCTTTCATCCTTTGGACCTTTGAGCATTTTTCTAAACATTTTTCTAACTTCGCTCTTGGCTAATGGAGGTCTTGTCTTTCTATAATTGGAAAGTGTCATGGGCAGAAAGTTGTTGGCATTGGTTTGAGAAAAGAAATCGTCGCAAATGTTATTTACAGTACAACAGGGGAAATTATTACAAACCATCAATTCTCCACTCCGAATATTTTGTACAATAGAAAACAGTCCACAAGTATGGGAATCACTTGCATGGCTACAAACCTTCATTAGGATTTTATTGTTGTACGCATATTATACAGTTACATTTAAAATGTTTTATGGATTTAGCATGCCTCAGCAATAACAATTTGTCTAGCACGATTTCTCACACTCTCTCACACCTGGGAATAATTTGATTTGATCAAAAAGGTTAAGTAGTCCATTAACTTGCCATAAAGGCGCCACTACAAATGATTCAAATCGTGAGAAAATTGGCATGCACACAAATGAAAGTGAACATTACGCCACATAATGTTCAAATTCAAATTCAAACCAATATCAAACACCGGAAAAGTGGCCAGTTGTAGTTCATGCCTTTATATAACCATACGCCCTCGTAGATATATATATAAATAATGGCATAGTTTACACATGGCCTACAATTTACGAACATTTTTGGTCCAAGCCCTGTAAGAAAATATAATTTTAGAAATTTGCCGACTCGGAACTAATATACAATATATATTATTTACTTAATGTTTATTAAACTTTGCATAATATCGAAATTAAGAATATCCAACAATGATAACAAAAAACTATCAACAAAATGTTCTTATTACTATAAAAAATTTAAATACTCACAAACATATTGCAGTTTAACTGCTTACTTCGCCAATGCAAAAAAAAAAACCAATGAGTGATTAATACATTTCGTAAGTCTAACGTAATACGTAATACATGAGGCCATATGGATACTTGTACCTTTGTATTCCCCAATATTTCCTGCTGGGTGTGGCTGATTAAATTTATATTTGGAAATAAATGAAATAATAAACGAATACTAAGTTTTAAGGTAAAACTTCAAAATAACAAATAAACTGAATAATTCATCCATCGATTACAATGGAACTCACAGTGCAGCAAAATCTAGAACAAGTTTAAAAAAGCCTTTGTGGAACTTTAATAATTACATGAGGGGTCATTTTATCTTGCATTTAAGTACAAAGATACATAGTTTTAGGCGCCATTATTAAAGGGTAGACCGAAACAAAGAGACTCCGTATAATTCCATTTTAGTTAACGAGTTCGAAAATTACTTTTTTTATAATACAACAGGATACAAACCCGCTCGAGTATTAAAAACAATAAAGACTTTTAGGCTGGCTCCAACTTCCAGTGTGTGTTTTCACATTTCGCTTCTTTTTCTTAAAAGCTGTTGTAGCTGATGTCTTGTTCTCCCGAGTAAGTGAGCGGGGTCTCCCTAATTCGTAGAATTGAGTCAAAGTCTTAGAAATTTACATTCCTGTCTCTGGAAATCGAAGAAAAAGTGCACAGCATACCCCGAATTCTTTTTAGCTTATTTAAATTCACCCATTTTCTAACATTTAATTTTTTTATCCATTCTAATTACTGTGCTAAATTCGCCTTGAATAGCAATAGCTGCTTAGCTGTTTAGCTCTTGTGATTTCAATTAAAAGCTCTCGTATATTAACAAATCAGATACCTGACTTAATTGTTTGCCATCCACATAATTGTTCTAAAGTCTTGGAAAAAATGCAAGTTGAATCTTGCATAGAATAGAATAGAATCTTGAATAGAACTTTTGATTCAAAAATTATTGACTTTATTAACACCTCCTGATAATAGCACAAATACAAGATTTTCTTTGATGGCTTGGATCTCATTGTATTGAGTATGGTATTTGTGAATATTGTTGAAGGCAATTCTAGATTTTGTTGAATTTATTCGTACAAAGGGTTTTTAATAAGATATTATTTTACTAAATTCATTTGTGCATGAACTTATCTAAATTTAACAGAAATACTTTTCATTAAGGCAATTACGCCGCAATACTCCGTGATCAACATGGCGTCCACTTAACATTGAGCTACGAGTTTAATAAAACAATAATTAAGTGGAAATTATAAAAATATGGAATTTATAATCACAAAACTTAACAAGTGAGAGGTGAGTGACCCTCGACTCTATATCATAACAAAATTGTTGGCTACAACATTGAGCTGCTTGAGAATTTTACAGTCACATTCACAAATTCACATCCCTACTTTCCGGCTACCTCTCTGGTTGAAGATTTAAGAGTGATGAAAGTGTTTGAGTCTGGCTAATATGCAGTGAATTTTCGACAATAAATTTAACAGCGCCATTAGCAATAAGGCAATTTCAATACTTATATTTTGAAAGTAGATTCAGGCATTTGCGAACACTGAAGTTTCTACCAACGAAAGTGGAGGGAAAATAGCGGGAGACATCACGAAAGCGAATTTGAAAGTGCAAGCTGGCAAGGACATTGGTCTGCCAAGGCGCAAATAGAGATGTTGAAGTCTACGACAAGCAACAATCGGTGCCGTTGGCGAAATAATGGCGCTGTGCAATAAAAGCCTATTGGTCCACATAAAAAGCATAAAAAGCTCGTAATGGTATTTTCGTCGTCAGCGTTATTTGGGCATAAACCATCAGTGGGATAGGTGAGCTGCGAGAAAATACGCAGAAGGAGCGATGAGGTCCATTTATTATTCACCAAAGTAAGTGAATTTTTCTACGGTCATTCGGCTAGGTGCAGCTGTAAACCAGCACAGACGGCGTATAGTTGCGGAGTCAAAGCATTTCTCCTTGATTTTCTAAATAAAAGTTTAAAATACAAGCTATTAAATGATATATGTTCAAGTCGTTTACATTGAATAATGTGCTTAAAGTAGTAAAATTCATTGAAGCAGTAAGTCGTGTATTTATATCGAAAGCGTGTTTTTCATTTGCTTTATAAGCTCCAACAGCTAACCCATGTCGCTAAATACCTTTTTTCCTATGCGTAACAGAAAATTCGTCAACACGAGCACTTTTTTCTTTACTTACACTACCCACAGCCAATTAGAAAGCTCCCTTTGCAATTAATTATCCATTACAATTTGGAAAAAAACATAAACATTTTTCAACAGCTAGCTTCAGCACTCTATTACTGCAATGCTTTCATTAATTAACGCTTTCAGCTGCTTTAAATGCAAATATTTTTGCATTAATTTCCCCCAAACCAACAGAAGCGTCAGAAAGGTGGAAACACTGTATTGGTAGCTCGCTCTAAATATACAAATAGTTATATTTTGTGCTTTTGAGGGCTTTTCTTTTCCGAATGGGCACCCTTCCACTGAGCGGTCCATTCACGATCCTAGGTAGAGAGTCGGCAACAATTCTGCATTTATTCAGGTGTTAATAAACATACAAATTTGGACATACTTAGTTACCTCCATTGAGCTCCGAATGAAAGCGTTTCAAGGAGAAACACCCGAATTGTTTGGCTGAGCGCACAAAACAATGGAAATGAAATGTTTATAAAAGATAGAGGAATACCCTCGTAGCTTTTGCATGTGCTTATATTTATGAAAGTGTGAAGTATTTTGGCTGGCGTAGCTGGCAATAAATCGCAGTTAGCACTCGTTTCCCCGGCCCCGTTGGATACTCGTCGCTTTGACTGATGGGCAGCGCATTAGAAGCGTAGAATTGTTTCAGGGTTTCACTGCTTTTTATAGCACATATAAATTAACGTCAAGAATGCACGAATTCTTACTAAATGTATTATATAAATACAAGTGTATGAATGAGTGAGCGGAAACAATGTAAAACAATGATTGCGAAGAATGTTGTGCAGTTGTGTGATGTCCGCTTGTGCCAAGAGAAGGGCGGTGCAATTTGCTCTCCGGTAAATTAATTGTAAGACATTTGTTGGCAAATTTGAAATGTAATGAAATATTTATGCATTAACCCGGTAAATATCTTCGGCGTCGTTGTAGAGTATTCGATAGTTTTTAGAAAGCAATTTGTATAGCAGATGTTTTCGGTTTAGAATGCCTCTGGGGTGAGTAAAATTTTGTGATTTGGAGCTTTTATTGGTCTTTTTATGCAACAAAAACCTCAAGTTAAGGAGCTAAAAGTATATTCTAGTTGTGGCACAACGCTGATATGTTCTATTTACCTCTCTACAAACTATTGGGGTCCTAAAAAATAACAAATAACCCATAACCTATAAGGTTTCGGAGTCTAATCTTGGTCTGAGGGTTTATTTATTATGCTTTCGTACTAAACGAATTTGATTTTATGTTTAGGCGCAAAAACATTTCAATTAATTGAAACAGTATCAATCATATAGATAACTTAATATTTGATACCTCTTTCCATTTATTCCCCTTCCTTTTAAAAGACAGCTCGAAATATAAGGAGAGATATTGGTGAAGCTGTAAATGTATTCAATGGAGTGAGTTAAAATACCAAAGTCGCAGTTCATTTTTAACCTATTTTGTATGGAAAAATCTTAAAGTAATGAAAAAAGTCTATTCTAAATTATGATGGTTACAATTCTCACGGAGGAACTAAGGTAGAAACCATGAAAACCAATACAAATACGGGAAATTTCAAATGAAAAATAAAATAACATTTATTGCCGGCAAATGTGCAGCGGTAAGCAGTTGAATCAGTTGTTGATGCGACAGCCAAAACCGCCGGCGAAACTGAAAACTTTTAATTGGCGCTTAAAAAGTTTCAATTCCCATAGAGATAAAAGTGAGGTAAAAAGTTGAAAGCAGGACACAGGGGAAGCTTAAGCGTTAGATTGTACAGTATTAATGGACAGAAATAGAAAATAGTTATGGAAAAAATATAGCAGCAAATATTGTCATATCTAATAGTTGTGCTCTACAGGGGTGGTAATGGTGTGAGTGTGTTATTGTGATAAGCAGAAGTTTCCTCACTGGAGCTCTGCAAAGCTGCGTTATTGCAATAGTTTCCATTTCTTGTGACTCGATTGCAAATATTGATTTAAATAGAATCGTATAGAATCGTGCCCTGGTTCAGTGAATAATGCGCTCATACTTGCAACATATTGGAAATGCTACAAAACGGGTAAATAGTTTTGTACTTGACGTAATCAGGAGCTTCTCACCTCCTAGTGCCAATTCAATTTAGTTCATCCTCGATCAGAAGGGTGGTTTAAGTTCCACATAGTGGAATAAGTTCCACATTAGTTACATACCAAAATAAACATTACATCATTCTGCAGCCGCTTAGTATTAGTAGTATAGTATTTGCTCTCTAAAACTCATGCAAGCACACAGGCGAGTGTCAAGACAGTATTGCAAGCGAAAGAGATCGAAATGACACAGGTACGCAAAAATTCTAATAGACAAGTTTGTTTGCCAAAGGCGCTACGCAGTTATCTACTAGAGAACTTCCTTTTCACCTTAGATACGCGTTGAATGCATTGCGGAAACGGCGGCTTAAACCGTCGTAAATATTTGATAAGATTTCTAATTTAAATCTGTCACACGATAAGCGACAATGTGCTCTCAAATTACTTATTCGAAATGGAACCCCAAAAACAAATAACGTCAACAACGTAAGTCACACTTTGCTTCTCGAACGACCCATTCAGCGATTGCGTGTTCATTGGATATTCGTTGCCCTTATGTATGTGTTGGGTCGTTCTGTGCCATGTATTTCGGTGGCTTGATAAATGTAGCTATGCGGAGCTATTTTAGATGATAATTTTAGCATTGGCAAAGGACAACCGACGGACATTGTTAGCTGGATACTACTTCTTCCTTTCATAAAATATTACGCCCATATCAATGATGCCTTTGGTTATTTTAAATACTTACGTCAATGTGAGCCCCAGCAATAATTCTCAGATTTTTAATTTTGGCAAATTTCATTCAAAAATGTTCCCACCAATTTTACATTTTTTCCATACTTTTTGTTTTTTTCGGTATTTATTAAATTAAACTTCTCTTCTTTTACCAACTGTAATATCTAAACTAGTAAGTACAGAATAAAATCTTTCATTTTCCCCGAATGGAGGAATTTGAATAACACCTTCTTCAAGACTCCAAATACACAATAAAGTGTTTTTGGTCAAACTGTAGGGAAGGTATGCTTTCTCGAGCATAACATGATTTGGTGCCAAAAATAGAAAAAACCGACACACTCCCTCCTGCAATGCCCGTGTTCAGAATATGGTGATTTCCATCTATGACATCCACCTCTATAGCTTTATTCCTTATATAATGATCGGATTCGGTTCACAAATTCGCCTAACGAAAATTGAACTTTTTATACAAGAGTTCTGCACATCGACACCTCGAAATATTTCACACGCTTTCAATTCTCACAAATTGGGATGGTGCCTAACTGCTTAGCTCCTCCTCATTTGCTCACTATAGTGTGGATAAGATCAACATGGTAACCATTTTGGTGAATCAATATTGCAACAACTGTGTTAACAAAAATATCGGTTGCATTGGCGATTTACAACACACCTCAGATGTAGAACAGAAGACTGCCTTTTCTGGACACCGATTGTGTATGTTTCGCAGGCCCCACAGCATTTTCTGCTTTATTGGAACCACTATTTTCTGAAAAATGTTTCAATGCATTCCCTTCCATTTACACTTTTGTTGTTCGCGAACCCCTACAGATGCACTGTTCACTTCACTCACATACTTGCAAAATCAACAACCTGTGAATATTTCCCACCATGATGAATTTCGACTGAACATTTTTCCTACACATTATATAAATATATATACACACACACATATACAATCCGTTTTGTCTTCGTTTCCGTTTTCGATATTTTCTTTTAATTTTTGATCAGTCTCTTCTTTTGCTGCAAATTTTCAACTTGTTTCCCCAGCAATAAACACTCTGTATACATGTAGGGTGTATATTAAGGAATGTTCAGATATTACGAGAAATCGCAAAACTGTGCTATATTTTTCACATTCATTCTTTTATTCTTTTTATTTATATACTGAAGTGCTCATTTGGTGGCGCATTCCAAAGCGATGTAACGGAACAAGAGAATAAATGCAATAAGATCCACTGATGACTTACAGGGAAATAAAATGAGTGGACACAGAAATGAGATTCACTAGTTTAAAGTGAGAAGTGGTCGGCCTTCGTCAGAAAGATAAGACTATACTGATCTGACAAGGCGTAACATTAAAATCAGGGCTCCTCTTTAGTGGAAAGTGGTAACGATGTGTATATTCTGTGTATTATCTGAAGACTATTTTCTCTAACTTTTTCGTTATCTTATTCCGAAGATCTGACAGTTGAGAGAATTTCCATAGGCCTTAAAGAAATCAGTGAATTGTTTGCCCGGCTTTTTGTGCCCCAAACGGTGGCACCGGCTTAGGAATGCAATCCAGCATTGCACTAATTATTTTCGCGATGCTCTTGTCTCCAGCAACGATGCGGCGCTCGTGTTCGCTTGCATTTCTTTCATCTGCGCTTCGCCTCCGCTTCGCGCCACGCACGCACGACGCATGTATTCCCCGCGCAAGTATGCTGCATGCATGTGTGTGTACGTGCGAACACGTAAAAATGGGCTTCCGCCTCTTTCATAAGATCACGCTGCCTGACTCTGATTTAAGTGCACTTTTTGAGTTTCCATTAAAAGTTTTTATTTTTGTGGAACGAAGCAAAAAAGGATTTCCGCAACGGATACGTGTCCGTTGTATGGACGCGGCAATCAGTGGCGCTGAGCTCATGCACACGATGCGCCTCCATCCTCACACATCCTTTGTGTGGAGATTTTACAATTTTCTCCAGACTTCCGCCCCTTTCATTCGAAATATGCAATTACTTGTGAATTTGTAGAGCCATTCGGCAATAAGTGCCTATCGAATATAGATTTGCGGAAAAAACAAAGATGGACGAAAATACATTTTTCTTCTTACTTAATACTAATTTGATTTTGATATTTATTGTAAATTGTGTTGGTGGACGATATACATTTCTATAAAGCATTCTGAAACCACAAGGACATTCTTAAGTTTGCAGGGAAGAGTGTCAACCTCTGGCTTTACATCTAACTTGAAGAGTTTCTTTGAGAACACATTCATTGCTTACTAGAGTCTTAAAACTGCGACACATTTCCTGCAACTGTTAAGCGTCCATCGTTTTGTAGCACGGCGACTTTAAATTCGTAAGCAGAAGAAAGTTATTATAGGACGACTTAACCATATTAGACAGCTTGGTCCTCTTTGCCTTAAAAAATATTCGAACGCCTTCCACAGTCTGAGCTCATTACTGTTGTTGTACTCAGCTCAGTGGGTATTCTGAGCTCATTACTGTTATTGTACTCAGCCCACTTGGCCGGCTGTCTGTGCGCCCAGGACATGCACTTTCGAGTACTTACTTTCCTCTTGGCTAATAACTGTATTTAAAATCTCCTTTTGCTGTAAACAATATGTACGAATGTGCATATAACTAAGTACCCCAATTAATATGACAGGATGTGCAGATACGGCTTCCTTGGCCCTGTAGGAAAACCTGCTTCAAAGATCTGTTTTCGGTATTCAGGATTCGGGTGACACCTGAATGACACCATGTTTATCAACTAATTTTTATAAAACAACTACACGGAATCTATGTGGAATTCCTTTCAATGCATACTATTTATCTTCGTTTCCAGCCAGAATCTAGACTTGGACAACAAGTTAAAGTATTGGCAGAATATCTCACTGGGTTCGCCCTTACACACACGAACGCATACGACTAGACACCGTAGTTGCTTCACATGTGCTCGCATCATAATCATGGATATTGCTCATTAAAGCCGACACCATCAACGAAAGAAACAACAGTGCACCAAATTCCTTCTTTCCTTTATGTAAATAAGATTCAATTACTTACAGGATGTTCTCCAAGTATTACCGGGATTTTAAATGCGTACATACAACTTGTTAGTTCTTTCTACTTGTATGGGCAAAGCAGGATATTTGTCTGAGCATAAGAATATTCGCACCTTCCGCATTCCTTGCATTGTCGTGCTTTAAAAGTCGTATGAGTGTACTTTGGTTTTACTCTTTACTCTTTCATCTTAATCAATATTTAAATATCAAATGACCTAAGTAATGGATGGAGATGGGGATATTATACTATTACGAAAATTTCAAAATTTAATTGCCATAATTTAAACACCAAAAAAAGATGTATTCCCAACTTTTTAAAGATTCGTCATTCATTCATCCAAGTGTCAGGTCAAGAAGAAGGAAACTATTGGTGGTTCTTTAAATCCTTAACAGTAAATATTTTATCGTATTGCTCCGAAATTGAAGCTTACAAAACTTATTTTCAGTTGTTTTAGTGAAGGTGAGCTGAGGGGTGAAAGTCAAAACATTTTAAATTGTCTTTGGCAAGCTGCCCGATTTTTGGCAAAAGCACTCTCGATCTTATGTAACAATATGTTTTATCATATATGTACATTTAAAGTGGCTGGAAGTCAAGAAATATATAAACCTTACCTTCTATAAGCCACGTTAAATATTTATTAAGAAATCCGCGGAAGCTCGAGTCAACAGCCACTTCCTTCCTTCCTTCCAATTCCATTTCTCGTAAAAATCTTTTCAATTAGTGCATTAAAAAAATTTACACATATGTAAACATGAATATGCAAATCGATTTACTTATATACATACGAAGACTGAGACTTCCTTCGACAGCATACAAGTTTAATGAAGTGCAAATACGTGGCAAGAGTTTCGTACAAGTGCCGGTAGAGAAAAGAGGCGCAAAGCGAGAGTGCGTAAGTGCCTATTAGTTGCTGTGCAATAAGCTCTCCTTCTATTGAATGGCAGGTAATACACATATTCATATGTGAATGAATGTACAATGAATTGTAAATACTTTGTTTTGATGTAGAAATAGATGCTGTCTCTGTTAAGCCTACTCTACAACTAGTAAAAGAGTATTAGCGTCTTCACGATGGGATTTATATCCCGTTAGAGAAATTGGCAATCGACTATCTGGTATTATTCTTCTTAGTTAGTAAGAAACCTGCATCTTAAATTTACTAAAGGAATTGCGACAACCATGTTGCTGGTTGCGATCTACAGTTTTTTTGTTAAAAATCCAGTGGATCAAAAGTACCTTACTTTTGTGATGTTTTGTTAAGAAACCGATCACCTTTATTAAAGATTACTGCTAAAAAGTTCATTTCAAATATATTGCAAAGAAGTAGGCGATATCATTTGGTATCAAAAATCGTTGATCTTGATTCATACCTGCTTCCAGCTTTTAAAGTGAAAATCTTATGTAAATCGGACCTAATCTCTAAAGCTTCTATCAACAACGCTCAACGTTCAACGGTTATCCTTATGATCCTTAATAAGTAAAAAGTTAAGAAGATAATTAAGTTCAGCAAGTACATACATTTTTACTTTAGGTCTAAAATATATGTGTGTCTCATATGAAAGACCTTTGGCATTATTCAACCGTATCAAAACATGCATACAAACATGGATGGTGCTTTTTTATTCAGAACCAAATTTAGCTTTATATATAACCGTGCGTACAGTCACTTAGCTGTGCGCCCACCATGTTCAATATGAGAGCTATTTAAAGCATGTAACCTGTTAATATGCGCTTACAATAATGAAACACATATACATACACGGGTAAACATTTATGTAAGGCAATACATGTATGTGTGTGTGCATCTACTAGCAGAATTCTTAATGATTTGCATTTATGCGTTGCAAAAATAACTAGCGGTTGCTTTTTTAATGCCTGCAAGTGTACTTGCTTCTCCTGATCGTCGTCTCTAGCTCTCATGAGTGGTACGTGCGGCTGGCAGCGATTTGGGTACTTAATTTGAGCTGTGCATCGCCAGCATATTAATATTATAGTTTTTCCAACTTTTTACTTTGTTTCCGGAACTCATAAACTTCTTAAAAAAATGTTTACACAAATTTAATTGCACAGTAAAATGCTTTTGGTAACCCACTAGGTGACGAATAAGTTAACCAAATGTTCTTAGGACACATAAATTGTTTCTACCATTGTCTATAAATTTAGGAAAATCCAACATCCTTACTTCCAAACATGTTGCTTTCTATTTTCATTCATATAAACAAGATGGACAAGTAGCTTAGTCCAAGAAAAAGATTACTTTACTTTAAACTGTAATCATATTTCGTGATCTCAAGGATTACTTTCCACGACATGTACAGAATGCCTATGTATGAAAAACTCGAGAACGGCTGTAGTTACATCTCTTGGAACTATGATTAAGGATTCTGGAATAGTCTCGTATAGCCTACAGAAAAATTTGAGAGAATTTCAAGCATTTTCTTAGAATTTAGACATTTCTACAACTTCGAAAGGAACTACGTTAGCAACAACTGGAAACTTCTAGTAAGGACAACCATATTCATTCTTTCTTACTTTATAAAAAACTTAATCGAGTTTTTACTGCGAAACTAGTTAGAACTCAAATGACCGCACACATTCGCATATTCATTCAATCGACTAATCAAAGCTTTAGGGCAGCCTAACAAATTTCATTTCAGCACAATAATTCATTATAAAGTCTCAAAGCCGCAATAAATGTACCCTCGGATAGAGTTTTGCTTGCATTTGGAGGACTTAACTCCTCTCACCTGTTTAGTCCACTCATTTAGCCCCACATTTAAGACCATACATGCCTACAAGCTCCGTTGAAAACTTGTCAGCAGCCAGTCCAGCAGCCATTATGGTTTTGTGAACATTCCCCGCCTTCCCCCTGTTTCGGCAACAATTATCCAGGGCACAATAAATGTTGCCAACGCATTAAAAAATCTTACTTATTACCGTGTTGTGTGTTGTGTGTTGTACAAGGAGTTATGTGCGCACATACTCACATACACATTTGAGGGCATTTTCGCCCACATACCTAGCATAGCGCGCTGACACCGTGGCGCACACAACATTCATAAACTATTTACCTTATTGGGAATAGAGCCCCAAAGCCAAGCAGGCCAAATAGATGAAGAGAGATGAAGAGTGTACGAGGGCGAGCATATATGTACGTACAATGCACATTTATCACATGTACAAAACAGTACAAAGTATTTAATTAGCTTATGTTTATACCATACAGTTATGTCTCCCTTTTGGGTGCCCCTCCGTCTACACGGAACGAATTTATAATTTTTGACTGCATGACATCATACCCTTTCCAAGAATAAGTTCTGAAAGCAGAAGGAATTTAATAGGAATTGCTCTCCTTTTATCAACTTCAAACACTTACGTTTGATTCGAGGCGAAATATTTCCACTATTTTAATTATATATTTTTAAATATATATGAACAATGTATATATGATAGTTAAATTATCAACGATTTCAGATTTTCACATTCCGCTCGCTTTTCGTGCAATCTTCATTTGAATAGGGCTGGCGTATGACAAGTGTTTTGAGAACTGAACTTTCACATAACACAGAGCAACACAAACACGAGCTTCTTGCATGCGGCACACTGCCAGAGGCCAACGTTTATCCTTCGGCAAGTTTTTGGCTGTGACAGCCGCATGAAGGTTGTGTTGCCTGGTCGCACATGAAACGCTAGACTGCGAGCTGTGGGTCGCCAGCGACCGAGCTGGCCAACTTACTGTGAACTCAACATAACGGCACGTAATAATAATTCACTTCACTGTAGCACCGTTGCACTTTTTTCGATTCTTTATGTTTTCCTGCGCTTTGTTTTGATCGTGATACCCCATTGTGTTGCCCCTGCTGTACATATTTCCCCAATTTTTCCACTTTACTGTCTTCTTTGGAGTTTTTAGCCGTTAAAATGTTGCAGTGGGAACGTTTTAGCTAAACTGTTACTTCCATTTGCATGCGCAATTGTTGGGCTCGTGGGTGTTGCCGCTGTTGTTATGTTTGTGACCTGCAGTTTAACTTGGCTCTATGCCGAATTTCCTTTCCTCTGAAATATAGCTGAGCCTGTGTATAACTGAACACTCAATTAAGTTGATATATGGGAATTATATGGAAATATGTATGTTTGATTTCTTTAGCAAGAGTAAATTAAAATAGCATTAAATTTAATAACATCCCGAGGGTTGGAAAGCTAAAAGGCAGAGAGATTTCGATTAAACAAAATTTAGTAACAAAATACGGATATTATTTCGAAGTGAATACGAAATAGAATGAATCAAGCCGAACAGCTGGGATCTGCTTCGTTGATGTATGCATGCAAGTACGTAAATATATATGCATGTATGTGTGTGTATTCGTACGAACTCAGTTCACTAAGTAAGTTGACCCACTGAAGGCCGCAATGATCGTTTCTGCAATAAATAACATTGTTAGCTGTCGGATATGGCAAGTCAGGCGTAAGCAGTTCACCGCCAAACCTACTGTAGTTAAATGTGGCAGCATAGGCACTTCCAGACGCAATACCCAATGTGAAACCGCTACATGCATATGCACATGTGTGGGTCATGTTTCAGCAAACACCCATATGCATACATACATAGGCATGTGACTTCGTGCATGGGCGATTGCCACAACTGCCAGCGGCATGCCACATGCTGTGATATGAAACGTGGCGCATATTTTCCCTTTTCCTTTTTTTTTTCTTGTTTTTGTTATTTTGAAGTACACATCAATTTTTGTTGGCTTTTGCGCTGACGCTGCCTTTATGCGGTTTTATATGTTTTTGCTATGAGCTCCTTTAACTTTTTCTCTTGCTTATTCATCGTGTGTGGACGGACGTTCATTTTTTTTGTCCTTCTGTGTATTCAGTCACTTTTTGGCTTTGATTTGTGGGAATTTACTTCAAACTACCGATTGGCGCACCGCCGCGCTGTCCTCCCGTTAGCTTGTGGTTATAGCTTTTTTGAGCTGGCTGTTTCGCTACATTCGCATATGTGAGTATGTGCGGGTATGCATTCGTGTTGACCGCCGTTGATTGTGCGCTGCACTTAATCCAATTTTGCGGCAATTGTTTAACCGCAATGCAGTTACACGCGCATAAATATCCGATCGGCTCCGTGCGATACAGCAACGAAAATGTGCCAACATACACATTTGCACATCCACATACATACATACATATGTACATACATACAGATGCGAGTGCAACCAACACCAAATATTACCCTTCGCTATACCCCTTCCCATCGCTCTTCGCTACTTTATAGCTCGCGTATGCACGTTTGCGGTTGGCAATCATTGCAGGTGGGGAACTCGCAAACGTGACACAGTGTCCCGTCAATATTTATTAGCAAATGTTTAAAATTCCTGATGATTTTTTTTTTGAGAATTTTAAATATGTTTGTGGATTTCTCCATTGATGATTTCTCATGGATCTTAGAGAACTTTTAAATTACGAAACACACCCGTTAATTTTTACATTGATTGCGAAAGACAGATCGAATATTGTCGATTGTAGTGAAGAACCATAATAACACATGTTGTAGCATAAAGTTGTACATAATGTACTCATACCTACAAATACATATACATATATGTGCATATAAAGAATACACACTAAATTTTATATTAAAATATGAAAAGCAACATTGAAAATGAGTCGGTTGGTAATTAATATGTGATAATTTTAGTTTTGCCAGTGGGCGTTTATCCGCCATACATACATGCATATATACAAAATGTTTGTGAGCCTGTGCACACATGTCTGTAATGTTTCATTTTATGATCACGTGGTCAACTTTATATTTATGCTTTCGCGTTGGAGCTGTTAAACGCGTCGAGAATTATAAACACACAATTTTATTGCAGTTATTGGCATTTCAGTGAATATTAGGTTGGTTGTTTATTCGTCAGCGTCTGTTTATTCTTCGCATAGTAACTCCATTCTTTCAAAATGCGCCTTTGCCCCTCCGGAAATTTAAACAAACAACAATGCAAATATTTTACTTATTTTGTATACCGCAAGAGTTTTCTTAAATTAACAAGAACTATGGTTACGCTAGTTGCCACACAGAGAAGCCACGGCATGCACCATAAGTAGGCAGGCGGCCCACACGAACGCGTTGCGCCTACACAAATGCAAATGCAAGAATGCCGCTCTGGAGCGGGGTGGGCGTAATTTAGTTCACGCACTTGAGTGCATATATATATACATACATATATATACTATGTATATACATATTTGCGTTTGTAGGCAACATATGTACATCGGTGGCATGTACTGGAGTTTATTCGGCAATTAATTTGCATTCCAATGCACTTTGCCACTTAATTTTTACATAAATCATAACTGAAATAACTTCAGCACTCATTTGAAAGCAAGTCGAAATATGTAGGTGGTTTCCTGCGTGCGGCAGCACCCCACCCAACCGAATCCAACCCACCCGCCAATGCATATGTAGCTCTTAGCGTGCAGCTTTATAGCTGTACATGCAAATACTTGCATTTTTGCACCCCTTCGTGCGCCCTCGTCCATGTCGTCAATGTCGTCAATGTCGGCTTTGGCGCGCTAATGCGTGAAATGCCAACAGCACCTGCAGAGTTGCCACTTCCGCTGTTTTGCGATTAACGAATGCAGAGCCTAAGCTCAATAAGTGCAAGAACAAAACGAAGTTCTAATTTTAAGAATAGTGTGTTAAGAATATAATAAAGTTGCCTCGCACTGAACTCACATCGAATTTCAATCTCAGGAGAGAAGTGCTTGAAATATGGATGTCAACGATGACAGAGTGTTCTATTGTGAAGCTTTTCATGTTATTACTTATGCTATGGGGTCCAATTGTTTACAAGATTCACTTTTTACAAATTCAGTGAATTTAAATGTCAAGCGTATAAAAATCTGAGGCCAATTGTAAAATGGCATTTTTGTTAAAATTGCAAATTTTAAGCTTTTGTAAAATAACTACAGCTATAGAAAAGAATTTCCCTTGTGTTGATATGTAGAGACATTTCGATTTAACCAGAGAAATAAAACAGATTAGAAAAGATTCCATATCATATATGTATGTCCTGGAAAAATCTCTGGTCGAGAATGCAAATGGTCACCCCTAGGGATAACCTTCTATACATACATTTTGGTATATACACGCTACAGTTGGTCTTGGAATTACTCAGCTGCAGATGGAAGATAAGGTTTAGTCTTAAAACAACTATTCAATTCTACCGTGGGAGCTATTACTACTCTCCTAAAACTATCGCAAACCCTTTTTGCTTGCGCTTGACGTAAGTTACGTCACAAGCGAAAAGGAAATTGAGCAAAATAAAAAAGTAAACACTCCGTTCCCATTGATTTGGTGTTTTCTTCCTTAATTAGCCATTTGTATTTACCTGTGGACTATTAAAATTATGCCTATCTTTCTACATTACGTATTTATAATACACGTGTTTTTCATTGCTTGGAAAACCGCAAGGGTAATTCATAGCTCCTTCCAAGCATGTTATGTGCTCATTCAAATGCCATCAATAACGTCGCGAACATTACTCATTTGATTCCTGCGGGTGCTTTCGTCCATGTAGTTTCTTTTCGCACTGGGACTTCATTTTAATATCGTGCGAATGCACACCCAAGCAGTAAAGCGAAATTGTTTTAGTTGCACACGCACAAGCATGTGCTGATGGCTACAAAATTGCTTGAAGTCGACTCGTATGACATCCATTTTTTGTTGTTTCTGTCGTTATTGTTTAGCACACGCTCTGGGGAATGTGCATGTTGTGAATTCGTCTGTTTAAAATGACATTTGCTGCATAACATTTCACACTTTGTGGAATTTCGTTTTGTTGCGTAATACACACACACACACACATACATAAATAAATACTTTGTGTAATATGTTTGTCGCCTCTCATTGCACTTGCAACGCACATTTGACATGCAACGCACTGCAGAGGACATTGGCGCACACGCGGGTCACCACTTGCACGCGGGCTTGTCATTTTCCACTTCACTCCATTTCTGGTGCGCTCTTGCACCCACCGACTCATTCATCCGTTCAAGCTTGGAACCATTGCGAGCCGAAGGGCTACCCTCCATTTCTTATTGCGCCACTCCAACGGCTTACTGCCGACTCACACAGCACACTCTTGCCGCTCTCGCATTGAATCATTGACACGCGTACGCTCGCACTCTTACGGCAATGCGACAATGTCAACGCTGTAGAAATGACATTTGCGTTGGGTTACATTGGCTCGCCGGGATGTTTGCGAGTTGGCGCTTAAATGCTCGTTTGATTTGATGCAGTGGTAATTAATTACCAAGTAAATACGTAGACATGCGCTCACAATAGCGTTAACGTAGCGTACATAGTTGTTAACGAAAGTGAGTCGCTAAATATATGCCATCGGAAGCGGAAGAGTGAGTGAGCCAGGTACTCCTCGAATTTGCGTGTCACCTCTTAATTTCACTTAAACACCACGAAGCTTCGTAACAAAGTAGGTGAATTGGTTATTAGTTTTTCAAGGAAGCCTGACCAAACGCACAGAGTCCTTTTGGAAATGCGAGTAAGCGCCGCACCATTTATTAGGAAGGCTGCGCACTCACGGACGCCATAAAAGCGATAATCTCCAAAGTGCTGGATAAAAAAAGCTTTTTCAGATACTCAGATCTACCGTCTCCGTTATAAACAGAAAGAGGCTTGAATGGTTAGCAGTTGGCGCTTTCCAACGTCTTCACATGGGAGGCATTAATATTGAAAGTGTTTGCGTGTCGAGCCGCTTTCAATCCGATCTCTATGTTACCAACATGTCGGTAGTGCGGTAGTTTATTGTTGTTGTGTACTCACATGAGCGTTTCCCTTTAACACCTTCGATACTCGAAGTGCTTGACATACATATGTACATACGTAAATAATGGTTGGGTTTATGATTTTCAAATTCCCTCACATAGCATTTTATGCTTAAAGTTTAAAATAGTTTCTGCTTCTCAAAAGAAAATTTTTAGCTAAATTTAGTTATGACATCAATAAAAATAGTATATGAGATTAAATTCATATGCCATCTAACGGTTATTGCCCAAAATCATGAAGCATAATTAGAATGATTCGATTTAGATCAAATATGCACCGTTTTGTTTGATGACTTGTTGCCATTTTGAAGGTAATTTCATAATGCCATTCTCATAGGAAACCTCGACCCTATTAGCAAAAACTCCAACAGTCGATTTTCACAAGTTTCTCTTGAGGCGAATTTTTTCAAAATCATTCGCCGTAGACAGGAAAAGGAACTAATTACTTGCTACCATGTGAGAACTATAAGGTGGATGCACAAGAACCTCCTTACCAAGCTTCCGGAGCTTCTGGCGGGTCATTATAGATGTGTGAGGCCTGATGTTGTCCTAATGGAACACAATTCCTCTTCTATTGGCCAAAGCTGGCCACTTCTAGGGGATTGCTTCCTTAGGATGCTTCAATTGTTGATATTGATGTTGTTGAAAGATGATTCCTTGCCAATGCCACAAAACACCAGAATTTTATCTCGACTGCTTTCGCTTGGGGGTGTATTGTAAGTGACCCACCTTTCATTGCCAGTAACCATCCGCTTCAGAAATGGATCGATTTTATTGCGATTCAGCAGCGATTCGGAGATGGAAATTCGGTCCAAGGGAGTTTTTTGCGTTAACTCGTGTGGCACCCATCCAACGAATTTCTATTTGTTCCAAATGGTTTTTTTTTGTGTAACGTTCAGCTCCGGCGCAATTGAAACAGTGCTTACATGACGGTTTTTGACAATTGCCTTCCAGAGCGTGGTGTACCTTTGAATCCAATATTACCCGAACGGAATCGACGAAACCAAAATTGCGCATGCCATGCTGATACTGGAGGACCATTAACACAACTCACATAAAGGCGTTTTCACCTTTATCGAAGAAAAACTACAAAATGGGGCGTGTTTTTCTATTGCTTGTAGATCCATTTTTGACCCGTGCTCAAACAATATGCAGTTAAGCAATCACAAGACCGTTTTCTTAAGTCTGAGAAGTTTTTTAAAATGAAATATTTGCTTTCTAACGCCATATAGCGTGATTCCATCGCACTTACACAACGCAAGATACGAGCCGTCTATTGGAAAAATAATGGATTTCCGTTTACTAGACCTTATACTTAATTGCTCAATTGAAAGAGATTGGGGAAGATCACCGCGTTCCGAATTTCGCACACTTTGGTTCTTTTTAAAATTATTTTCACATGACTACATGGTGTGTCTTCCCTCTTCCGACTTCACCATTTGTGGTGATAGCCGGGTTAGTCTCCGGCCGCATCAATTTTCAACATTTTCACCAAACGAAACCACACAACACAACGAAACAGAAAAATTCTTCGGCTCTACATCGGGTGGCATGTGCACAGTTGCAGTCAAGCATAGCAGTGTAATTAGTGTGGCACGAGCATGAGGCGTGTCGAATTTATGTACAAGAGTTGCCAATTTTCTATTTATTTACTTTCGTGCTACGCCAGCGGCAACACCAATGAAAAGAGTGAGTTTAATGGAGTGAAAGGCCGGGCAGACGATGCTAAAAAGATACAGCCTAATCGCATATACTTGCTACATAGATTTGATTTATCTGTACTGTTCAGTCTCATTTTTAATATTCTTTTTTTTTATTCTCATACAAATAAACAAGGCAAAATTTTAAATTATGCCTTGCACCGAAGGGGAATTCATGTGATTAGTCGCTGAGAAATGAGTTCATACAGGCCAACGTGCAGGGGTACGGTTGGAGGTGTAGATATGTCGAGATATGTTGTGCTGTCGTTTTGTTTACTCGTTTTTACTCGTGCTACTATTTTCACAAAATCCCGGGTGTTCCCAGATTGTCGCTGCACAAAGTTTACATTGAATTAATTTGCTTATTTTGCTCTGATTGTTGTCACAAGTTGAATATTGTATATAAGTGTGTGTGCAGACTGTTGTACTTGTATAGTTGCTAATGAGGGTTTAGATGAGCTGAATTTAGCGCAATAAATGTGAAATCGATTTTTCTGCTAAAATGGTATGGAAATTGCATATTTTATTTTAAATAGGTTCACTTGAAAACCACTTCCAAATAATAGAATAATATGTCCGTAAGTAGTGGAGATCTTGTCGAGTTCTTCAGCTCCTTTCCATGAGAAACACGAGGAAATGTGTTATTGTATCAATATTTTAGATAGTGATACCATTAAATACCTTGGAGTACAACTCGATCTCAGATTAACCTAGAATACACATTTAGAAGTCGAAATGGGAGTGGCTTAAGACAAAAACTACAGAAAAATAGTTGCTTTGGGGCTTAGATTTCTTCGTAGCTTAAAGAAAGGCAAACCAGTTCTCAAACAAAAGCTTAGAAATTTTTCACGCAACCTTTTGGAACAGTTTAAAAATAACTGCTTGCATTTTCTTGAGTATAGGAAAGTTTACCCAAAAATGGGTGAACCCCAAGTGAGCATATGAGGATACGTTTGCAATTTTGTCTAATAGCAATATCTAACTCATACGAAATATTTTTCACAGAACAGGTTTTTCGGATTCATGGAAATATTCGTCACGTTTTTAATTCTTCCTTAATTGTTTAGTTCTTGCAATTTCAAATGATTTTTTGTAATGGTTTTCACTTCTATTATTCATTCATCCCCCCACCTTAGAGTACGAATCTGTGGAGGGAGATTTGTGGCAATTTTTATCTGGCATTAAGAGAAGTACCTCATAACTATTTAAGTGAACACTCGACTTCCCTTAAATAGATTTCTATATATCCCATTTGTGCTTACTTTGTAAAACTTTCATTTACATATTTAATTTAAAGATTTTCTAGTTCGCTTTCCTAGAAATGAGTTCAGTTAACCTTTATTCTTTGACTCCCATTTTACTCCACAAATAATTAGCGTATGGAATAGCATGCAATTCGATTTGTATCACTCAATTATTTTATTATCCCGCACGACTGAATAATAATACGTAATAAGTAATAATATGTATCCACATATGTCAATATTACAGTTAAAGTGACAAATGAAGGTATGAAATTTACTGTATTTTATGCATGAGTTATTTCTGAAAGTTATACGCATTTAAAAAGTAAAAGCAGTTTGAAAGGCAGAAAGGAATTTATTAAATGTCATAAATTTGCAATTGACATATGTACATATATATGTATATAAGTGTATGCCAATATGTGTTTATGTAGCTAAATGAAGTCGCCCCACATTTTGCTCTAGCCAGCACTGTTGAAGAAATATTACCATTACCAACTATTCGAATGTACAGTATTTCGGAAAATTTTTCGGGTAGCGTTTGTTATATAAAAAAAAAATTAGAGATTTCCATTTGAGTTCGTCGCAATGATGTAAAGCCTGCAATCAAGCAATAAGCTAATTAACATATGTTTGACGACATAACACATCGACAACAGAAACAACAACAACGCTAGCTTAACTACCAGTGGAGTAAACACGACCACGAACAGCGACAATTCGAACAAGAGCATTTGCTAAAAATAACGACCACATTGACGACAATCGACGACGACGACGACGACGACAATGACGACAAGCGCAACGAAATGGAGCTGCAGCAGACATAACCGAAATGGGGGATAACAAGGGTTAACGAGCTGTATCAGCTTTAGCAAGGTATTCGCATTGCTGCAGCACCGAACGCATTGTTGTGGTTCCTAGTTTTAACTAGTTACGTATGTCCGTATGTATGTATAAATGTGTATACGTGTATAGGCAAGTTTATTGTAGAGTTGCTTTGGCAGGATCTTCGAGTAGTAATACTAGAAATTAGTGAAAATTATTATTTTTCACATTCTTCATCATTTTATTACTAGGCATTGCAAATTTTATTTTTTATTTTATTTATTTTTTATTTTATCTCCTTATGAGCAGATACATTGCCAACATACCATTGCCAACCATACATAATGGTACCCATGAATCCAACCTATACTAACTTAAAATAATACCCTTTAACATTTTTTTTCCCTGCAATCAGATAAGCACATATTTCCGAAGTCAGAAGTACACTCACTTTCACATCAATATTGTTTATTAACTCATGTACGTACAAATATAAGAAGATGAACGAGAATGTGTGTGAAACTTTCAGTATGTGGCCGCTTCAAAAATTGAGTGTCGCTGACGTCTAATTTCCGCTTTGAATTTATCTGCAACATAGACAAACATGCAACTCAGCAGTGTGTGCGTAAAACGGTACAACGGCATCCGTGCGAGAAAACGAAGCAGGAAGGTGAAATAAATTAGACTCTTGTGTGAAAATATTTCCCCAAAGAAGCAACGCAACCATTTATGGGGATGTGCACGGGTTACATATTATATGTATATATCCAATAGCTCTCCAATAAACTCTGGCAGCACTTCAATTTGTTGCATTTTGATTTTACTTTAACGGCTTGATGATATTTTCTTTCATATGCCTTCTAAGTATTCAAGCTTTTATTGTTTGAACAGGGACCCCACTTTAAAGCAACAGTTTGTTAGCTCACCATTTATATATATATATATATATATATAGATATGTGCTTCATATCATTTTTTGTTTTGTTACAATGTTCTCCATTTAACATAGAAAATGGTTCGACACGTGGCCACTCCGACTAGACTTGCTCTTAACTTTGACTAAAGTTATACTTTTCCAAGGACTCGCTTAGCTGATTTGATCCTCATTGCCAGGCATAATACTATATGTACATTGAACGGATTCAAGAAGAGGCACAAACCACTTAAGTACACAAATTGCTTGCATTGACGCCGCTAATGGGCATGGAACGCAAATCGTGAAATGTCAAATACGCGGCAAATATTGTTTTAACCACAAGCGACGTAAAGTGTCCACTGTAATGAGGAACGTGTACTAAAACAGAAAGAAAGAAAGAAAGAAAGAAAGAGTTCAAGCTGCCAGCAACAGTCAATTTCATTCAATTCCTTTCTTCACCTTTTCGACATTTGCGAAGAAACAGCAAATCGAAAAGGGCGAATAAAAGGTTTCCCAGTGATTTTCAGTTGCAGTTGGTGACGGCGTTTAATCGGATTTCTGCATGCAGAGCACTTACTCACACTAAAGGCGCATTACATATAGAAGCAGGAAATAATCGCATTTAAAGGGGCGGTTAAGCGAGGAGCACGAAAACTCCTAAAACCGAATTGAAAATATACAGCTTCAAGAGACGGTGACACTGCCCTTGTTCAAGAGGGTGTGAAATCACGGGTTGTTAAGGAATACTTGTAAAATGAGATGGAACATCTTCAGCTCCCATGAAGGAAACATAAGGTGAGCTTTGCTTGTAGCAGATGAAGCATAAAGCGATATGCTCAGTCACACCGCAAGTAGGTCAGCTACGCAATTCAAAGAATATCAGTGCGGCAGCATAATCGCAAGGCGAAAATCGCATATTTGCTAGTTGTGTCTTCATCTCGCACATTCACTTTTGTAAAAGTTAACTCTTTTGCTCTTTCAGCACGCTTCCACAAAATGTTGCGCATCTTTACAATGCAACTGTAACATTTTCACTATTTGCGCACCGTCACCTCACCAATGCTATGGATATATATACTATTGGATAATACGAAATAAAGATATTAGTTTAACCGAATAATGAATTAGCAATTAACACAATTAAATGCGAAAATATTAGCAACTTTATCTGGAAATAGAGGGATAGAAAATTTGCAGAGAACATTCTGTTCGAAGCAATATCGCTTACTTCTCCCACGCCGACTTATTTGAATTCACCGGTTCCTGTATATGTGGCATGTGAAAGTGGTGTGGAATGCTTCAAAAATGCTGGATGTGTGGTCCTTGAACACCGACAACGGCAAAGGAAATGTGAACACTAGTATCAAGTACCTGTGCGAAAGCGAAATCATGAGTGCACACATGTATGAGAAGATTTTAACTCATTTGTAGTTTTTTTTTTTGGACGACACACCCACTTGATTGATGGGGTAACAGCTTCTGACATTCCTAAATCATATGCGAACTTGAAGGGGCATTGTTACTTCTCCCTCAGATGATTGTGAGCATGTGAAAATTAAAAATGGAATCGAAATGAGATAATTTGGCTTAGGATGAGGACTTCCTTGAGAGTGTCTTCCTGACATTCGGTACATAGAATCATCGTAGACATGAGTAATGCTCACGTAAAAATATAACTGATGTTTAAAAGGGTGAGTGCACTGTATTTCTGTATTTGTAAGTCACATTAATTATTTAATTAATGCAAAATTAAAGATGCAAACGAATGCTCATATTCTGGATATAACGGGTCAACAACAACTTCAAATACAAAATGTTTAACCAAATGCAGCTTAGAGTCCATCAGCGGAGCTTACTCTTGTCCTACCCATCGCCTGAAGCTAATGCGTTTTCCCGTTAAACAATGTTGCGCAACCTTTGCGTAGCCTTTATAAAAAACGTAAGGAAAAGACATTAAGAAGTGAAGAATCTGTTTTACAATATTTGTACGTTTTGTGGGATGCAAAACTTCCGCCTCTGCCCGGACATTTAATGCATTTCATACAGTGCAGCAGACGCAGTGTGGCTTAGCTGCTACTTGTGGGATTTGCATAATGTAAAGGATTATTGTAACAGCATTTGTAAAATTGTATATTAAGGCCATCTTTACGTCGATTGCTCCGGCTTCAGTTGCCTTTGTAGCTTCCAAATGTACTTATGAACATACTTCTATGTGTGAAGGCAAATGTATTCAATGCCTCATCGAGGAGTGTCGCCAGCATTCGAATGCTCGACGTATCGATGATCGAGGTCACGCGCTAGCGTCACACCAACTCAACGTCAGCCTTGGCGAATGGGTGGGAAAGGAAAGGAAAAGTTTTGCAAAATTTAAAATAAGGAACAAAAGTTCTCAGAAAAATAGTAGGGAAAACTTTTCAAGCTACAAGCCAATATTGTGTTTGCTTTACTTTGCTGCACTTACTGTCTATCCCACCACTCATCACTTCCGAGAACCCGCTTCGCTCCTCTTTCCTTGACAGCTATTGGCAGAAAACGCACTTTCCTCTGTTTCCTTTTCTGTTTTTCTACTTTTTCAATTCTTATGCGGCAGCAGAAAACTTAATATTTCTCCACGGTTTCCATTTTTTTATATTCTGTTATTGAAGTATTTATTGAAGTTTCATCGAAAGGATTAATAACAATATGTTATATGTAAATTCTCAAAGCAAAGTTTTGGCAAACAGGCTTAAGAAATATGTGATACATCTTTTCGTTCATCTGTTTCGTTTAGAAATTCTCAAAAAACGAGATCGTAATTGGAGGACGGCACGAAGAATTTATATACAAAAAAACTTTTTATATCGATTTAAAGACTTCCTACTTTTACCGTTACAATTAGCTCAGAGATATCTTAGAACGAAGCTATGTTGTATTTGGGGATGACAATAATACGAGCTTATCTTAAACCATTATTTTTCTGCTCCACAACGAGTACCCACTTTGAACGATTTAAGACTTTCGGGGATAGGCATCGGAAATATTATGCAAATATCTGCAGAAATAGCTAATCCGAGGAGATCTCGAAATCTGAAGTATTTTTGGTGCTACCAAAAGGTGAACCTCTGATATTCAAGTATCTATATAAATATTTTTCTACAACCAAACTGTGAAGAATTCACTTAAAATATTTAAAATACATCACAAGCGTTGGCAGGGAGGAGAACACGATAGTTGCGCCATAAAACCCGCCAATGTGGCAATAAAATCGTAAAATCGTAAAACTGCAAAACTGTAAAACTGTAAATATGTTTATTGTTGGTATGTATTGTGTTGCTTAACTATTTGCTAACATTCACATGTCTTGATAACTGTATGTAGATAAATGTGTACATGTCGATTTGAATCCAGTTAGGAAGCCAAGCAGCAATCCCACTTGTCAGCTCGCAAACACAACAATAATCCTAGGCGCCATCGGGCCAGTGACCTAGGATCGCAGTCGGTGTTGGCATGTGAAATTATCGCGCTTTGGCATATTGGCATACAGTAGTTGACAGGTTCATGGCAGCACAGCTAACTATATTATACATTTATATTAACACAGTGGAGTGAAAATGGCGTTTAAATCGGTAATAAAATGCTTAGCATACACACCGGCACACGAACAGATGTAAATGAAAATGCAGACAGACACTACCAAGCCTTTATCATGTCGTATTTTATTACAGATGAACCCGGCAAGCAAATTGATGATTAATTAATTGTGTGATTGTTATTGTTGTATAAAGTAATTTGAATGTGACATTGTGGAACTCCCCATTATTCGTCAGTTACAGCCAGATAATCCGATTGAATTTGCCTAAGCTGTGTGACTGCGAGGGGTACCAAGTCCAAATTTTCATTTCATCTCTGGAGGAATTGGCAATCGGTTTTCACAAATAATAAGTTCTTATCCTTAATGTTAAGAAACGTGAGCCAAATTCTGAATGTGTTAGAACATTAGGTTACCGTAAATATTTATTTTAGTTTTCGGAACTTTCTATAGGAACTATAGGTATATCTCATTGAACTAAATTTTCCAGTATCTCCGTTTAATACTCGGTTGGCAACTGAATTTTAATTTTGTTTTCTTATTACGATATTATTGAACTACCTAAAGGCTAACTGGGTATACGCCCTAATTCTGTGGAGGGTTTCATCCCAATGGGAAACAGCGATGGGAGAAGCGAATTGTCACAAGTAGGTAAAATCTAGCATTATTGCAGCTGAGGTGGCTACACTAGTTTTAAAATTCACCCGAAAGCACCTAAAGAGCTATCAAATGTGAGCAGAGCTGGCTGTCAATCGGCCCATCACTTTGGGAAGGCAAACGTGACAAGCAGAAACAGTCACTGCAAATCGGAGCGCAATAAGGGAAATTTCACTGAAATTCGTTGCAATTCAAATATGCTGCTTTTCCAACGAGTGCCATCGAGTATGCGGAGGATCATACTTGTCATGTGATGGTGGGTGAATTACTTTGTTTTAATGTATGTGTGAGTGGCTATGGGATTTGTAATTTTCAGGACATTGTAGTCACATTTCGCATTTTGAGCAAATTGTTTACAAACTGCAAGCGGCGTAAACTCCACACTTTCCACTGCAAATTTCGTTAGCAAACAACGACAACAACAACAACAATGCAATTGCAATGTGAAAATGCAAAAAATAGATTGCATACTCCATTTTCGTTTGGGGCCAGCAAACTGTGGATAAACGCAAAATGCTTTTTGGCAAGTGCACAACAAGAAAAACAGCCGGAAGTAAGACCCCAAGCAAATTTTAGGGTTCGGCACTCCTGCTTCCAGAAAGTATTCGTATTGTAAGCACTTAAAAAACATCACTTGTGCTCAGCACATCACACACACACACACATGCCCACATGCACGTCCGGCGATGTGACTTTAACACTAAGGCGATGAGATTTGTCCAATATCAACAATAATGCGAGCTTCTATTCACAAACAACGCAAGTCTGCCGTAAGTGTGTATAAACAAATTGATTTTGCATTTGAAGTGCACGAAAATGGCATTAGCATTTGCAATCAGAATGCGCTCAGAAATACTCGTGGTCTAAGGACCCAACAAGCCCCTGCATAGAGTACGAGATGATGACTAGTAACCACTGTGTTGGTATTGTGCTCGAGGGGTTTCATATTTTTCAAAGCACGCTGAGTGAGAGCACTTGCGATGCAAATAGCGTGTGTGGCACAGCCATGGGGCAATCATTCATGTTTGCTGGAATCGTATCTGGCCTCGCACCTATTGCATCGAGATGTAGTGACGGTGAGGTTATGACGGAATAACTGGAATAATGTGCAAAATAAATAATATGGGCTGCTGCCTAAAACGGTTATATTATTACATGCAGTTATTTGGTGTGCAGTTATTTCGTTAATTAAGCGCACAAATATTTCTGAAAACCCACGTTATCAGTTTTCTGGTTATGCAGAGTAATTAGCAAAGGAGTTGAAGCCCAAACAAAGAAAATATAGTTTTGTTGTTTAATTGGTTTTAGATAAAATAAGGAATTAAAAGCGAATATATACTTCCATTCATATTTGCTCTTGCATTTGATTTGAAACATATTCGGAATGCTTTTTGGTAAGCAGAGTCGTGTTTGACATAAACTAAATTAAATTAATTTAAAAATGTTTATGCCACAGAAGCCATGAAATCCACACATATGGTTGCTAATAATACAGAGTTGTACAGCGCACGTGTGTTGGTGAGCATCATCTATGTAATTTAAAAACAGACCGGATGTCCTGAGTACATGATTGAATTTTTGCTTGTAAAATAGGTCAGCCGTAACGTAAAATAGAACTTGCAAGTTGCTTGCCAGCTGAAGCGTGCGCATTGTGGCCGAATCCTTGTGTGCGTTCGGTCGAGTGACTAACTCGCTTGCTGACAAGTCCACGGCTACTGCGGCTTTATCGGGTGCCTCATAGTCAGGGGATGAACATGCGGGCATAACATAAGTACATCTAGATGTGTAGCATATACATATTATTACCACATTGTTTACTGGTCGGTTCTCAATTTAGTCTAGCTTCGCCGCTCTCCTACCAACCACTTATGCTCTGGCATGCCTGCTTATCACATACAAACTTTATTTACAAGTTTTCACATGTGTGTTTGTTGGAAGTGGATAGCAAATTGCATTATTGATGTTTTCCTTCGATATCTGCCACACAATTTGCAACAATGCACACACTTATTCATATACATGCGCTCAAGGAGGTACCGTGTTATGGGAGTTATGTGCTTAGGTACGAAGTACTCCTTTCAGATGCCAAATTTTTGTGCTTTAATACCTGAAAGTGTAAGTATGATGTGGGCTGGACCAATGCCCCTCTCCGTGAATGAATGATAAATTTGATCAAATAACTTACCAGAAAGTCAAAAGATATTAGCAAACCATAGTTGGATAGTTTCCACAATAGAAACGCGAGTGCCGGTAAGTGAAAAACCCTCGTGTCCTAAGTGCTGTTTGCTGATTTAATATTTAATAGGTTATCGATCGAAAGCAGAATTGTCAATTCTTAAGCAAGCCTTAACTCTATAGGTTCTGTGCAAAAATCGGAAAACTGTCTGCCAGTGCCATCAGTTCTAAAACAGGTGCTAAACTATGCTTAGCCGCAGCCTATAGGAATGCTGATAACAACCTGCCTGCCTGAAAATGCCTGAAAATATCCAATTTGCTCACAGCCCGACATGGCTTTTACATTTACATTTACACCGATTCATTCTTGTTTATGAATAAACTAAGCATATGATATTTTAATAAAAATATAACACAAACTTGTACATATGTAAAGAAGTATGTATAAGTCATGCTCAACCGCAGTCTACATGGCCTTCGTTTCCCGAACAACTTTTGCCAGATGCGCTGCTATACTATTCAATACTTGTAGTGCTTATATGTGTGTAAAATGTGTTTATGCTTTCATATCAAATGGGAATATGATAAATATGACAGGCAACAAAATCATTGAACCGCAAAAAAATCTATTAACATAAATTTCCCGCACGAATATTTTGCATTTCTCTGTAATGCCTGCACTTTGTTAGCTTTCCACTTTCTCATATCATTCATATCATTTTCGCTTTTATAGGAATAATATATTTAACCCACATATTACTGGATTTTTATTACTCATAATACGCGCTGTGGTTCCTTAAATAACGGCACTTTCTTTTACTTTTCAAAACAAATTTTTTTAATCCGATGTGCTTGGGTGCTCATATGCGCGAGTGTCTGGAAGTACACGAACTCTAGTGAAATATAGTATTTTGGCTATTAGTTAACCTCGAAACCATATGTATATATGTATGTAACACATTTAAACAATTTACTTGTGTGAATTATGCTTATCTAAATTTGTTCATTTATTCGAGCGCGTACTGTACTATTAACATCTAAGCCAATATACACATTTAGAGGTTCGCCACATGGGTGTGGGCACATGTGTTATTTTGATTAACGACATTATTAGCCGTATATTTTTTGAATATTCGTAGAAGGTAAGAATAGGAATGTGTGTTATTTTTATTTTTAGTACAAATTTCATGCACTGTTTGGAAAACAACTCTACAATGTTTTTACATTTTTGCAATTCTTCAGCACTTGAATAGCTATCTACTACTCTAATGCTCGGGTGAATTCCATATTCAGTTGGGAAAGCCTTATATTTATATATATTTTGCCAAAAACAACATGAAATTTAGAAAAATCATTGAGAAAATGAAAATGGATTTGCTATAAGGTTTAAGGATAAAATCTCAAAAGAAACTACTTAAACGAACTGCAGCTAACTTCATTTACTTGACAGAGCGCTACTAATCTGAAAGCCAACGTCCACGAGGTTGTTGGAGGATACATACACATCTACGAGGAATGTCTCGAATATCATTTTGCTGGTACTGCAGTCGCTCTGCAATCTAAAACGAAAACAAAACACATAAATACAAACAGAACTTATGCGAATAATTTGCTGAGCAACTCATTATCAATTCCTTTTGAAAAATTGTCGCTTTAATCACATTTAGCTCAAAGCTAATTGAAGTCAGTCAACACTGCAAAATATGCAATTAGTTGGCGCAACTCACGCTTAACTCGTCCCAAGTCTTCCCCAAGGAAGCGATAGCGACGAGGAGAGGTTTGTTCAGTAGAAAAGAAGTTAATGTTGCAATTTTCATTCATATACATTTGGAAAGCAAATTCAAATTGGTGATTAATCCACCTATCAGCAGCTGCCAAATCCAGCAACGCTACAACATATTTAGAAAGCCCCCTTTTTTTTTTGAGAAACTTATCCACTTCTTTCAAATGTAAGCTTCTGCCAAGCAAAAGTTCGAAGTAAATGAGCAATTGAAGGTTTATTTGCAGAGACTATTAGATAAGAAAGTGGTTTTCGGAATGCCTTCATTTTGCACTAGACAATCTGACAAGAGAGAAAATGTCTTTCGAGTGCCTCAATGTTTGCATGATTTCCATTGGTTGCACTTTAAGCACTGCAAGCGAAAGGTTGCTCATACGCAATGGTGTACCGCTCATAAAAAGTTGCATTGATTGAAATTGCTTATAACTGCAGAACTTGGTAGATCTCTTCTGCCGTCACTCACCCAGCTAAGATAAATTAAAGGAACCTCCGCTCCTACCGTCGTGCCTTAACGCACTTAATTTTCACTTCCGCTGCAAAAGTGCTCTTCCCACTTCTACCACTCAAGAAGCTACGAGCAATCCCTCGATGGCACTTCACTCTAGCTGAACAACAAATTACCAGAAACATTGTGTCCGAGTGGCTCGCAATGAGTATAGGTTTCGCTGTGGCCAGCAAAACAAGAGCAGACTGCAGCAAACGAGTGTACAACATCGGAGGAAAAGCATTTATCGCTACACTCATACATTAGATTGCTTATGTACATGTACGTGCAAGAATGTATATAACGGAATTGGATAAAATGGTATAGCGAAATGCAATGTGAGGAAAAATGAAATTTGCTGTAATCTCGGTCTCATTGCCTCGGTCTCATTCCTTTCAATTGGCTGCTAAGACATATGCTCTCCTCCGTCGGCTCCCCCAGCAGCGGCGGTGATCGCAATGCAGCGCTAATTAAAAGCGGATAATTGCATATTTTGCTGTACAACTTAAGCAATTTCCTCAACGTTACAACAATGTGAACATAAAAGTGTGCTGTGTGTGTGCGTGTGCGTGTGTGTGTGTGTGTGTGTGTGTGTGTGTGTGTGTGTTTGTGCACAGGAAGCCTGTTTGTGCCAAGAGCCACGGCTTCACAGCGACTGCGCTGTCTGTCGCTTTGACCGTGTGACTGTCTCGCTGGTTTGCCCGGCGCGCCCTCGCGCTGTGGTGCCTCCGCAGCTTAGCTTCAAATTGTGTTAAATGTTTACTTGCAGTGGCTATCAACAGCGATGTGACCTCGCCGCCTGCAAATCCATTTGTCGGAGTTCCGCTTTGCTTGTGCTTTTTTCATTTTGTGTGGCTCTTATTCATTGCCCGCTATGTGACCTCTGGTGTCCACTTCCACCATTCGCTAGACAACAACAACAACAACAACAACAACAACAACAACAGCAACAGCAACAGTACAAACACATGTAATTATTTATATTCTATACTTAAGCAGTAAATACGCGTATATGTGTTTGCATGTAGCCACATACATTCTAAATTGTATATTTTCTTAAAGCACACGGGTTAATAACTCCAATTTAATTCCATGAATCAGAGTAATTTGTATGATTTTCGTGCCACATAAAGCCTAAGGATTGAAATTAGTTCTCAGCGCTTTAAAGTTTTTGGCAAGAAATAAAAAACAATCCAAAAGGTTCCAATTACTGTTACTCCGAACATGTTCAAAATCCGATGACAAAGGCAACTAACAACAGTAGAAACAAATGTCAGCCCGGAGGCTCTTTGAATTACAAGCGCACTGCTGAGAGCAGTTTGGTTTTCGGTGTCAGATTGAAGGCTTGCTTCACATTTTTTGCACCGCCCACTCCGACCTGCTGCTGGACAATGTTGGTCCTCTTCTCACTTATGCTATTGAGTTGTAATTAGTGCTGATTAGGCTTGGGCACTGCTAATGTACGCATAGTTGTTAGACATATCCAATATGAGTGCGCTGTTATTAGTCACAGCCAATACAGCCACTCGTGCGCTCATGTTAATTAAACAGATTGCGATCCATGCACGGGTCAAATTTCTTCGGAATACGACAATCAACAAAATCATGAAAACCCAAGGCAAAATGCATCACTCATTATTGAGCATTCTTTGTAGGAGGTAGGATTTGCCGAACTTGATTCAGATTAACTGAGGCGCCTAATCACGATGATGTTTCAATAATTCACAACTCAAGTTTATACCTCGCTTGCATAGTTGTGCAATTATACAATAACAACATGTCATATCGCTCAGTTAGCGCTTAAATGAAGCATATTACAAAAAATGGTAACCTTTAAAATTATACCCGGGCCTTATAAGAGAAGGTGGGACACTGAATCTGTTCTATGGTTTCCTAACCTGTGAACTGCGTATAGTTTCAAATTTCATAGTCAAAGTCGTCTAGAGAACGGAAGTAAAAAGCTTCGTTTAAGAAAACTTTTATATCATATAAAGACCAGGTTTGAATCGTTAGTCTTCTATTGCCATCATTTTCAGGCAAATATTTAGATAAAACAATAGAGTTCTATGCTTTTCATATTTACTTTTGAATTTTAATACTGCGAACTCGAATATAGATATATAGGTTAATTTATTAGTTGTTAGTTATAATTAGGAAATATAGGTTAGTTTGTGTGTATTGCATGGATTGATTGGAAAGTGGTCATAACATTTTTTTGGCGTTGTAGACACGTGTATGCTCAAAAGTACGGAAATTTTAATATTTTGCCCCATATATATAGACCAAATAATTTGATAAGAACTAATAACTACATTCATATGAACATATTGCATATATGTGCGCAGAGTATGCGGCAGCCAATCCTCCAGTTAATGGTAAGTAGTTAAGGGATCATATTTTTATTTAAGTGTCAACGGAAGTAACTATATGATGCCCACGTAATGTGGCAGCCATGATTTCTCGGTATACTATGGTGTAGGTAGTATGGTTGCCATACTATGTTGGTTATATTTTTATGTTTTTTATTGATGATTTTCCTACAAGTTGCCCTAGAACTGGCAGTGGTACTTACAAAACATTTCCTTGCTTGGTATGCCCTTACGACGCGCTATACCATGCCAGATTTCTGCCACTTCAGTCATATGTTGTTCACATTCGCGTCGCTTTGTTCATTCCTCCCTCTTCGGGTCATTTTCTCATTTCTCATTTTAATATTGTCTTAAATAACGGTTAAATTGGTTTCAGCAAACCAAATGAAATGTCGCAACTCTAAATAATAAATCAGATTTATTTCGCATTTCTGATGTATGTGGCCGTGAGAGCGGCATAAATTATGGCACTTAACTCAATGTTGCCCATCATACTTGGTAATGTGTGCATGGGCGTATGAGTAACCGCCAAGTGAGTGGGCAAGCGGCAATGCAATTGCTTGCTCAGATTCATGCATGTGTCATACACTTAAACTTAGTAACAACTAACACCGATGTATGTTTTTGTATTTGCACCAAATTTCACTTGACTAATGTTTTCATAGGGAAGACAGTCGTTCTTGCTCAATAAATTATGCAAATATGCCGATTTGCATTTTAAACATTTTCATAAATCTATTGTGAGTTTATTTTAATTAAAAGCAAATGCACGTATATTTACTTATGGAAGTGTAGGAAATTATGCATATAACTGCATATGTAACAATTTATATGCTGAAGCATACATTTAAGTTTTAATCCATAGTATGTGGATTATTTTATAATATTTTGAACAGAGTGGCATTAGTATACCAAAAGGCTGAATATGTTTGGAACCCTCTTTAAAGAGAGTTTAGAGACTACCCGGATTCGAAATTAAAATGAAAGTCGATGAAATCGTTGAGTCGGCATAGAAAAATTGCAAAACTAGTTTATATCATCAAAAGGGAATCAGCTTAAATCCGTCTCGGGAACTTCATCGAAAGGAATGACAAATATTCAAAAATAAATGTATTCTCAATGGAAGGCAGTAAAATAATTTGCTCAATTTGCTATTAAATATAAATAGAATAAATTTAAATCAATAAAATGTGGTGACTGGCAACGAGGCCAGTGTGCGTGAGCTAATGTACATGCCATCTATTTATATTCAAGAGTTGCTCCGTATGCGTGAGCAACATCATCACTTTTCAACATCACCCTTAATTGACTTGATATATGTTAGTATGCTCTTTAATAAATTACAAAGCATATATAATACATGAATAGCTTTTGTATCGCAATTCGTTTTCATAAACATAATATGGGGACTGCTAATTTTTTAGTCACCCACTGAGAGAGCACCTATACAAAATATATTTCAATGTATAAGCGATAGATATGTATATATATACACATCTTTGTGTGCGAGAGCGGTTCTGCAATCAAGGTTCCTGTGGTACATTTTTGCAGAGTCAACGAGCATCAATCTGAATTAAATTTACTCTGCTCCATTATAATTGTATTCACTCCCAGATACACTTTTGAATTATGACTAATGGATTTTAAATTCACAAACGCTATGCTTTTACAGAATATATGGTTTTATTGAATTCTGAACCATCGTTAATTAGGAATATTCAGGAAGTTCATGGCCCCGACTTTGATATCAGGCGGAGGTTCATAAACAAGTATTATCTATAAAAGTTTATTCGCTCAACATCTCAGGACCCTGTATGATTTTCACTTATTTTCAGAATATGACCACACAAAACTTTAGCAGCAGACTAATTATTTTGAAATTTCGCTATGGCCTAATAATAGTTATTCACTTTTCTCGTTAATGAATAGAGTTTCAAATGCCACTTTGCACCGCACACATAAATTTCAGGCATTGACATGATTATTTCAAACAATACAACAATAAATGGATGCAATTACAAAAGCTAAAATGTAGCTACTTACAGCTTAAAAATGAATATTTCATAGATTAAATTACATTTATTGATTTTGCTCGTTTTGTGGGTAACAATCGGAAAAATATTTGTATTCAATAAAATTCCATTTAAATGAGAGCAAATATTTGTATGTGAATATGTGTGTATGTGTGCTTTGGTTTCAGAGTGAGGTAGCTAACCTTTAACCCACCAACCTTAAATACTTCAATGGAGTGTGATGTAAAAATTTCAATGCGTCAACGCTCTGAGAGCCGACACGAACACATGACTGGCTGATATTTTCCATTTTGTGGTTTAATTTATATTTTTATTTCATTTCTATTTTTAGAATGGTGTATTTCACCTGAGTTGATTTTTACAACATTTATTTGCTTAAACGGAAACCTTACAGAGCTCAAAAATATAATTCTTTCGTATGACTTAATATGACTGAGTTTTTCCTTCCGTATCCTTCCTACCATTTCTCCTTCTCCTTCGACCTTCCGTATTTACTAATAGTGGGCTGAAAGTTCAATATTCGATACTCCGATTTTCTGACGAGGTTTCAAATGCTTTCAAAGGATCACGGCATATGTTTATCCCATAGCTGATTACTGAGTAAATTTGATGAACAATTATTTTTTCTCTCATAGACTTCGAAAAGTCGTCATCTTGCTTCATTACTTGAGCAGTCTATCTGCGCTCTTTTATGAGAGGTAGGTGATTCCGTTCACGAGGGACATAGATTTGGCGACCTATATTCCTAAATGATTTTTCATTAGTCAAGTGTATGCTTTTTCATTTCAATTCATCTTAGCTTCCCTTATCAAAATCTCTACATCAAGTGCAATTTCATTTCCGCATACCTCGGTTATGAATCTAGATTCAACTACAACTTCAAACACTCCTCCAAGTAGCAATTCCTCCCAATGTCATACTTCACAGCACTCGAACATTTGCAACCCGAACCACATGGCGAATTATGGCTTGGCCAACGGAAGAGAAGGGATTGCCCCTCAAGGGCAGAGTGGCATTACACATATACCTGCCTATTAAGATTTTGATTTCAATTTAAAGTGAATGGATTTTATTTTTCATGTGACTAAATCTCATTAAATATTATGCTTAACACAAAACGGGCCAAGCCATCAAAATGTCGCGGCATTGACATGAATGCATGGATTAAGAGCAACCATTGCGAACAAAAGGGGTTCTGTATTTACATCTGAGAGCATTAGTGTATGTCAGGCCATAATATTCGTATATGCAAATTGCAGCAGCGGCCATTAAGTTGTCCTAGTTGTAGTCAAATTACAGTTATGCGACTTTAATGAGACGATACACTTCTTCAAAGTCCGCGAATTTTAATAGAATTTCCGATTTAACGATTTAGCAATTCAAATTTTGAGAAGATCTCTGAAGTTGAAACCTTCTAAAATGCATTTTAATTGAAAATTAGAAAATTCGAAAGAAACCCACAATTTGGCGGGAAGTTTGAGAAAAATGCCACCATCAAGGCACTCGCATTTTAGTTAACATTGTGATATTTCAAGCTCACGCTTGACTTGCTTTTTAAGGGGGCGGGGAGGGTTTTCTAATCAATAAGAGCATAGGTGTTGACGTACACACACTTCTCACACCTACATATTTATATTAATGGATTTCGTTGGCAAGGCACACACTCACTCAGACGCAACTCTAATTATAGCGCTGATGCTTCGACCTTTCTGTGGTGAAGATGTAAGTGTGAGCACCAGCGATGTGGATATGCACAATCCACAAGCAAGAAAACAAAGCGGCCACGAAATTTGTTGGCTCAACCGCAACATCACCTCCATCATTTGATGGAAAACAAGTGGTAATGCAGAAAGCTCTGTACCCACGTAGTAATAAATCGGATTAGCTATGGCACTGCTCCGAGGAGAACTTTTTCAGACATCGCCTGATATTCAACATGAATTTGTTGACTTAAAATTTGTTTTGGGCTAAAGATTTCTCTGCAGGGTTGCACGGGCACAGTAGCTGTTAATTGTGAAGATTTTTACCCAATTCGAGCTCTTAATGCGCTGAAGCAATATGCTTATGCCTAAATCATATCAGAGGTGAAGTCTATTAAATATTTCTCGCTACTCGCTTGGCTGCACAACAAATGGCAAGTATTTATCTCGGGCATGAAGAAAAATCCTCGAGAAAGAAAAATAAAAACCGAACACATCACTCTGATGTGAATAAGGGGCATTATTCTTGTTGTTAACGAAATTCTCTACGCTGCCATAAAATTTGGCAGAAGTGATTTGTCGTTTGTTTCTCCAAGTGAAGTGAATTATCTTGTGGGGGCTCCCTTCGCGCCAACGCAATTCTTTCGCTCTCCGCTTTCTTGTCGACCTTCATATTTGTTTAATTATGCAGAAATTTTTTCTTTATGTTTCTTGCCGATGCCATTAAAATCGTTCGTTCGCTTGTTCGACACGCATTGCAAACGTAATTATTTCCAACACTCAAATTGGTTTCAGCGTTTTCATTAAATACCTTGTAATTTAGTGCGTGTGCTCTTAATCGTTGTCACATCATGTTTTTGTAGCTAATTACTTTATTGGCAATTAAAATATGAAGACTTGTAGGTGTGCATTTAAACAAATGTACACAAACAAATATGTGCATACAGGGTGCTCCGGCATTGGTGTCGGTGCGCGAACATTAAATAACTTTTAATGGGTTAACAGTTGCTTACCTGTGCTTTGGAAACCCCACTTTAATACAATTTAGTTCACTATATCTTCTCTCTATTTCCGATCGAGACAAGTAGCTGAAATAGACACCGACTGATAAAAATGTTTGTCATCTGGTTTCGCATTTTTTTCAACACGAAGTTCGTGAACGATCAGGACACTGGAATAAACAGATTGACGCTGTCAGAGAAAGACAAAATTCGTATAAGACTTTCTGACGACATCGCCTAGACATCTGCAAAGAAGGGATATTGATTGACCACCCGCATCTTCCGATTTTAATCCCCCTTACTAGTTTTTGAGAAAACTCTCTCCTCCTCGCATCATTATTTAAGGACAAGCTCAAGGAAGTCGGAGATTATTGAAGAATTTATAAGAAATGTGTGAAAAACAATTCAAATAAATGGTAAAAGGTCTCATTGAATAAAAGTATTTCAAATATAAAAGGCGGCGTTTTTTTTTTTTTTTGACATGCGGACGCTAAAGATGGTACACCCTATATACACATATATACGTACATTGCTTTTATGGACTAATATAATTTCGATTGGTCTGGGGGGAATTCGTCTCTTTTATATTGGTCAATCAGTTTCAATAGGCAAATAAATGTGCTCCGACTAGTCTAGTTCAAATTGTTTTTATGTATATACAATTTTTTCGGTGTGTTAAATACTGAGGTGAGGTGATTGAGTGGCAGGTGAAGTTATGAACCCCTAACAGGATATTTAATACTTAATAAGAATTGTCAGGAACTCTCTTCATGATTGACCATAAGAATGATTGATCTTAATAAGGGTACAACACTAAATGGGGCAACGTTTCATATATACGCAAATTCAACTTCATAATATTATTCTTGTGTTCCAAATGAACCCTAGATTAACCAATACTTTTTACAAAATATTTCGGGAGCATAAGAATATTATCAATAGCATTGGGTCAACACTCTGAGGAGAACGGGAACAGCGTACCCAGAAGCTCTTTTTGATAAATTTAAATTTTTATCGCCCTTAGTGTTCGAACCCATTAACCACTGGAAACATATCACTACACCCTTTCGACCACTGAGACCGTTTGAGATTATTTTTTTACCTTCAATAGTTTAATGGCAATAATTCGAATTTTATAGCGGTTATAGCAAATTGAAGTGATACCTTTGATTTCCTATCATTATTTCCCATTACAAATTAAACTAGTCAATTAATTAAGGAAAAAAGGAACTTAAACCGCCGCGGCTACATGAATGCAAGACATCAATTAAGCATGAATAATGATGTAACACGAACGCCGCGGCTCCTGTCGGGGCTGCCCTGTCGATACGAGAGAGCGCGGAAATGCATAGATTATCATGAAATAAATGAATTTAACCGCAGCGAAAAAGTAGACTTCAGTCGACAGCTGAGTAAACAAATAAGCGTACACATCGAGGCCCCACGACCGCCCAGCTGAGCTTGAGGTGAGTGAACACGCTGTCGTCATGGCAGATTGATTGGTTCGTCGATATAAATATTCTGTAGAAAAATTCGATAGCTGGTGGCAGGCCATGTTCATCCTGATTGAGCGACGGAAACCGATACAAGCACGAAATAAGTATTATTGGAAAGCAGAGAAAAATATATTGTAAAGTATAAAGCATTTTTTGCAGCGAAACTTTATTTGTCGTAATGCAATTTATGGTGGCTGCTGTGTGAAGAAATCTTTATTGCTTTATTTCGATTTGGAATTGATTTGTAGCAATTTAAACTGCTCTTATTATGAGCACTAAAAAATGGGAGGACTACATTAAGTGTAAATTAATTAAAGTCATCCTTGTTTAGTGGCTACTGCTGCAGAGTGGTCAAAATTGTGTAAAAGTTGTGTGTATTTCAATTTATTTTTCCCTCACTTATAATTTCTTTGCTGGTACAGCATCTCGGCACGACCTGTTTTTACACCTCCGGAGGACTCAATTAGTTGGCGTTCTATGCAAAACACAAAAATATTTGCGACAGTTGTCCGCCGCATAATGCGTTGCAATTATTTAACTTATAAAGAGATTTAATTTACTCGGATCATTTTTAACATTCATTACATACTCTAAACCATGGTATTACGTAGTAGTGTTCGTTGTAAAAAATACACCGAGGTGCTCGTAGAGCACACACTTACATACGTCCAAATTCTTGCACTGACTCTCGCAAGCGGTTACTTTAAAAATTCATTTTACTTTTCTCTTTATCTCTTTTCAGGTGAGTACCATACCACCGGCTTGTTTGTTGTTGCCGAAACTCCGACAACCTTTGACATACTGTTACAGTCGAGTACTCTACTTACTTACTATTTAATCGAATCTCACTTTCATCAAGACGAATGCTGAAAATAATTGATTTTATTGATGACTTTTGGTAAAAGTAAAATAATTTAATTTAATTTTCAGTAAAAGAATACTTACTCGCCAACTCAGAAGATTCTCGGAAAGTGCAGTGAGTTAAAATAATGCTCCTGAACGACAAATGCAAACAAACTAAATGAAACGTACGAAATGTTCCTTGAACACTGGCTTGTATAAAATAGCCATGAATATAATTTATTCTCTAAATCATTGCAAATTGAATTATGAAGCGAAAAATGTATCTATAAGGATTGCTAGTGCTTAATAGAACTGTGAAAGAGACTCTTTCTCGCAACTTGGAATATGGAGAAAACTACTTCTACCCTCACAAACCTCTTCATTTTCTAAAAATTTTCATTTTACTTCGTTCGGATTTTGTTTTCAGCTTTCAGTCTAAAGTAGGAAGGGAAAATGAAAACTAAAATGTTATTATGCGAGAAGTAAGGGATAAATTCTTCACATTTTCAAATAACGCTTAGTGTCGAAAATTGCGAGTAAATCGAATCCATCAACCTCACAACCAAATTCGACAACACGCAACATCTGTAATTCCTTCTTTGTTTTTGTTTGATTTGCTTTTCATTCTTAAAGTAAAGTACATTGGTGGGAATTAAATTGGAAATTTAGAATCAATTGGCATAACATTCATAAAGCTCACTGAAGCAGTGTTAATGTGATTACTTAGATATGTATTCCCTATCTTACTGAATAGTACTCGCTCTCTGGTTTGGCTACTTGTGAAGCAATAAAGAATCGGAGAACAATTCTCGCTTGCACAATCGCTCAAAGCGACTAAGTGGCGCTCGAAATACATTGCCATAATAAATTTCCAATCAAATACCAAGCAAAGTGCATAAGAGCAACTTTCTTTCAGTTTTAAATACCCTAAAAGTGTTTATTTTCATCTGCAATTCGCCTCGAGAAGCTGAGGTTGGTGAGTGTTTGTTGAATAAATGTGCCGTACTGTATTTGTATCCCTGCAGGACACTTGACCTTCTTCGTTTTTCTCTTTTTTATGGGATTTTTCGCCAATGCTAGTTTCCATTGGTTATTTGCTGTCGATTTGTTGTTGTGTTTTGAATAACATTTGAGTACGGCAAGAGCTTTGACGATTGTTTGCGTTGCAATTCAAATAATTTCGCACAACATTAACTACTGGCGAATAGCCAGCCGCTAACGGAAAAGTAATATTTGCAGTAGTCTGCACAGGTGCTTACACCGTCCGTACAAGCATTCATATACTAACAAATACATACATACAGGCGTGCAGCGATGAGGAGTGGCTGCAATGAGCCGTTTGACCATTTAGTTGACTAGAAAATTTCCAATTCAATATTTATGCAATAAATTTGAGTGACTGCTACTCCAAGTATGTACATATATGTATGTATATGTATATGTATATAAAAGAAGCAAAGTGAATTTATTTATGTGTAGAAGCGGTTGTAACAGTTCAATGGCTTTACTGTTATTTCAACTATTCGGCTTGCCTTGCACTGAAGACTGTACTCGATTCTCAATGCGAGCCAGTGGAAAAGGCTTCGATTACACAGGAGTATAAGTATTCAAGCATAGTCCCAAATATATAAAAACATTTCCAACGTTGGGCGGAAATGTCTCGTGCTTTTGCGAAAAACTTTCAAGTGTTGGGTAAGTGCAGTTTTCAAGCAACCAAAACAGCTAAAGGAACAAAGTTGGCGAGCAAAATAAGCAATTGATTGCAGAGTTAAGTTGATTTTTGCCACAGCAAAGTAGATCCATTGAGTTTGAACGGCCATTTCTTTGAAAAAAAAAAAAGCAAAAACAAAAAAAAAGTATGAGTGGTGACTTCAAAGTCGAGCAATAAAAAGGAGCAAATTTTTTGATTCATTAACTTTTTAAATCACCCAATTTTGAACACACGTATCAACTAACGGTAGCTTTCTAAAAAATAGAGTTTCTTATATTTTACCGAATTTCAACACAATTTGTTTCAAATCGTTCTAAAAATTATTTAAAAAATACCCAAATTTACTTGGAAAAATCATTTTATTTCATTCCCGTTAAAATACAATTGACCCAAATTGTATTCTAACTACAAGACCGGAGCAACTTTTCAAAAATTTGGAGCATCAAAATGTTTGTTTTTTTTCCTAAAGCTGCCTTTTTATAAGTTTGCTGACATACTGAACACCGCACACCACAAACACAAGTACCACGGATGAGGAATACATAAAAATGTAACTGTCCGAAAGTGTCTGACCGCAATTGTCCGACAATTACAATGCAATTCCATTGCGAAGACCACAATATTATCAAGATTGCATGCCAACATACCACTCTGACCCTCCCTCTCTACCCTCACCGCTATTGCACAGCACAAACATATCCAACTCCAACTAAAGAGAGGCTTAGAACGCTCTCTTCCCTCCTCACCACTTGCAGCAGACACTCGAACACTGAAATCCAAAAGCAAACCCCAGAGTGTCATCTTACAACAATAACCGCCACCGTAGCGCTGGTGCTTTGTCAGCAAAGCTGACCCATTCAAGCCAACATAATGCCGTCTTTGTTAGCTGGCTAACCGCAAAATGTGGCACAACTATTCTGTGGCACCGTCTCATTTCGGATCCTTGTCCCATTAGGCGGCGGCGCTGTGTAATCCGCTTCACTCCAGACTGCAAAAAGAGGGCCGAGATTTTCATAATAGTTTATCAAGCAACTAATGGTACCCACCAACAAGAATAACGGGTCAAAAGCACATTGTTAGAACGATAAAAGCTGAGAACGAAGCAAAAATTACACAAAATGGAGAAACAAGTCTTGCAAGAAATGCATACTTTGCAACAGATTTCTTGACTAATATAAACGAGAAATCTTCAATTAGATTCCCTGTTAATTTATGTAAAAAAAAAAATTGTTGCTGTAAAAAGCGCATCGAAAACTTTAAACTTTATAATTTGCAAAGAAAGTCTTACGTAAGTAAATATAAATATATATTTACACATGTGCTGCTCATGTTACCAAGTTGCCAAGTTTGCTTAATTAAAAATGTGCTCCGCATAAGAATTGCCTAATTTGCATTCTGAATGCACACACACGAGTCATGAATGTACAGAACAAATAAATAAAATGTAACAAGAGAAACACGAACCTCCCGTTTCATTCCCATTTCTGTGGACAAATGCAGCTCCAAGTCCATATGTGTACGAGCATTCCAAAGTACGAAAAACCTGTTCCGAATGACTTCTCAGTAGAAGTGACTCTTTATAGGTTGCAGAATAGTTGGAAAGCATGTACACAACTTATTTTTTCATGACAAATGGTTCCCCGTATTAACTTTTTCATGCTTTCATTGTTATTTTTTTATTTAGAATACGGACTTGGAATAGAGAGTTATTTACAATTCCGTCACTTGCGCCGTCGCTGGAATCTAGTTTACAGATTCTGCTCTAAATGGTGCGCTTGGATGTTAACATAGTCGAAGATTGGGCATTATATCATGAGCATTGCCACTTTTAACAAATAGCGGTTTTCATAATTTTAATTGTTTGCTGGAACCGTGCCATCATCTCAAGACCATCTAAGTAGTAACTAAACATTCGGCTACTGCGCTCCTGATTATTCTTGCTAAAATAGGCGAGTTACCAATTGATATAAAAAATCGACAATAATTCACCGGAAGAAATATGCAGCCGTCCTAGTTTAGTCTTAATGCGTGTCTATACCTACCTCAATACACGAGCATAACAATTACACGAGTAAAGTGTTTCATTGCATAACTGTTGTTTGGAACAGCACATAATAAAATAATATAATTAAATGCCTGCTTTTAGTCCGATTTTGCATTACATACTACAATATACCATTGAATTACACACGTGTAAAATATGTATTTATTATTTATTTACTTGAGAATTCAGTTCTCAATATTCAATATTCAGGAAATATACACTTGTATGGATAGTATGGATGGTGAGTCGGTAAAGGTGGCCGCAACAACCGCAATTAGTTTTTACCCAATCATGAATCGTTATCCCAGGTAATTGCAACCAGGCCTCAGTACCATTTGATCAACGGTCTAGTAAAACTCCTTTAATGTTATCTTACATTTTTCTTTCTGTCACGGCATTAAGGTATTTGAATTGTGAAATTTCCCATTATTTCTCAGGATCTCCCATACGCCCCCGCTCACTCACATGTTTACTTAAACAAATATTGTACAATAAATGTAAGTACGTGTCTCAACATGTATTAGTGCTATTTCAATTAGTAAAACGTGTGCAAGTAATAACATCCTTCTTACCTATATTCCATGTACATACTCCTTTGTGTATAGCTGTATTTATGTACATATACATATATACATATTAAATTTACCATAATGTTGCGCAAAAGAAGAGTGGTTAAAACCCATGGCTTTGGTCCGATGGTGAATGCTCGGCGCGTATGGCCTTCGTCCTTTCGTCCTTTCGTTCGTGATTTCAATTCCTTTTTATTATATTCTCTAATTTCAACCAAAGCATAATATATTTGTTGCAAATGAAAATTGGGTTAGCACTCCCCGTTGTGATGCTGCCTTTGTTCTTGCAACACGTATGTGGCGGCAGAGCAGCCAAAGTCGGGTGGATGGAGTGAATTTTCGTATTTAACGCTACAACACTCGTAATTAGAGTGGAAAAACATGCAATTAACATTTGCCGTAGTTACGACTGTGGATGTGCACATTAGGGAAAGGCTAGGCAAGGTATAAAGGTCTGGCGGCATAGCTCTTATCGCTGCTGTCAAAGTAGACACTGTTTGACATTTGTGTTCTCGAATCTTTTTCGAAAACTCGTGTTCTATATTGCCAACTTCCTAACCACATCGCACACATCAGTCACGAGGTACATTTATAAGCATATAGCAAGCGTAAAGATATCGAAAATAGCCAAATCGCTGCATATTTGGAGTGAGGATAATCCAGAAGAGACTTTCCTTCTATGTAGAAAAGTTGCCCACAATTATGTAGAGCTGAACCGTCAATTGTATGAAGTATGGGCAATTAATCCGCGACCTTTTAATTTCACCCGTCAGCATCAGTCATCTAAGTGCTACATAGACTCGCGAAACTATCACTTTACTCTACAAAAGTACAAGCGGTTTCCTTCCCGTATACACTTCTCTGCACTGCAACCGGTTTCACATAATTCTATCCTCATTGGGAGCATTTGCAATTGGCCAAGTACCCCCAGAAGACCAATAGAGGGGACTACGGGGAGCAATTTTGAATTATATGATGCTCAGATTTAATTTGCAAATGCGCAAACATTTGCCAACCTCTGGATAGCTCGCTCACATTGATCCAAATTGCGAAAATCATACATCAAAATATCACACTCATTTGTTTCAATAATGTTTCGAAAATTAATTTATTGTTGAGTCTCGAAAAAGTGACGACGCAATTATGCCCAGCATTTGTAAAAATTGAGCGGCAAGGTATAAGGGGAGAAGATACCACTAAAAGGTATAAATGAAGAAAGAATGAAAAAGTGGAAGCATCGTTGTCAAGTCATTACTCATATTTGAAAATACTTACATGTACAAACTTATATTTATTTGTTGAAAAGTAAATGACAGCAATCAAGCAAGCCGCGACCAAGCAGAATGATGATAACGCGTCCCCAGTCGGGCATTACATACATTACCGGTTCGAGGCTAGTCGTGGGCAACAAATTTGTGTAGAATCCCAAGGGTCTTTGCCAGTCCAAATGACTGCAAAAGTTGGAATAAAGCACACAAGAAACATGAGGAGCAGACATGAAAGCGACAATGGAGCAAGAGCAAATGTACGCAGCACAAATTAAGCCACAAAGTGACACCATCTCGCCAAAGATAAGGCATTTTGGAGGAAGCGATGCATAGAAAAATATGTGGAAAATAAAGGAAAAGATCCAACGTTTACGCAGGATAATGACATGAAAATCCACAACCGCTAAGCCAGCAACCAAGCTGGCCGGTCGACCGCCATTAAGTGGGGCCATGAAGCACTGAAATCAAATGCGCGCGCATTCACGAAGATGAAGGGCAAAACGGAAGCACCAAAACGCCCATGTAGGGCGACTACACCAGCGGGTGTGTGGGTGCGTGGCAACAAAATGCTGATGAACCCAACAGTTAACTTCCACTCGGATCCCGCAAACAGTCAGCCAAGAGTCCACAATAGACAGGCAATGAGCAATGAGAAATGAGCATAACAACCTGCCAGCCAGCCTGCCAACTAGCCGACCAGTCAGCCTGCCGTTGCGATTGCGCAAGGACAATGGCTCATCACGTCACCGACTTCCGGCGACTTTTGGCGAATGAATAAATAATGCTGAATGGCTAGAGAGAGCAAGCTATCCGCTGTCATGCTGGCTTGACTTTGCGGTGCTTCCGGGGAACATTCTATATGCCATACTTACTGCGTGTTATTCATATTTTTACTACATGTTGCTATTGCCATAATGCTGTTTGTCATTATTATTGGTCGTACACACTGGGCCTATTAACCCCGCCACGTTAGTGGGCGTTTAAATCATTTTTGCTGCGGCTAGTAGATTTTCACGGCCCTCCATCGTCCGTTTACACCGCACGCACGCCCAGCGGCAACAAATAAAATAAACTGCTACAGCAAATGTTGTGGCGCGGTGATTGGAGTGAGTCGAGGTAAATCTCATTGCTTGCTATCAACATAGAATTGAATTATTTATTAGTACTTCCAAATGTTATATTGCTTTCACTTAAAGCACTGAATACTACAAAACTCGATAGCTGATAAAGCCAAGGCCAGCATATTTCATTACTTATTCAAATGCAAATTCACTGCTCTCTCTTCAAAATACAATATTATTTGTATGAAGTGCTGGTGTGTGTGTATGTGTGTGTGTGTATTCTTTCATATGCCAATAAGTCATACAATTTGCGTGTAAGGAAATGTTGAAATGAGAAAACGACTCGTATCTGTCGGCAGGAAAAGGCAAAAAATTTAAATTTATTCTACTAAAATGCATAAAACATCCACAAATCTCAAGGACTAGAAAGAAGATTCAATAAAAAAAGGTTTTTATTAATTTGATTTGTGCTCTTGTGCGCCGCATTGCTGCCGCTCAGAAATAAATTATTTCATTACTTTTTGTACTCTTGCTCTTCTGAATTTTCCGTAAGCAATTTGTGAATGAAATTTAAATTTAAATTAAAGATTTTCATAAAAGAACTTTTATGCGATTATGCACTTACGTGCAAACATTTTTGATCAAGACAGCGTGAACGCTTTTGCCTCCGAATGCCTTTAAATTAAATTGTAACTTCAATTGGGGAAAATAACACTAAACATTTTAGCATATGAACATTCCCTTGAACTTACTTGGCGAGCAGGGCACAAGATTCGTGCTCTCATGTATATGTGTATGTTATATATTATATATCGTCCGATTACAATGAAACATACTCAGTTGATTGGTTTTTTACTTGCCCGTATAGTGCCCCAATATGTGTGTAGGTATTTATGATTGCCGAATAAACTTCTGTTGATGGTGTCGTCTCTCCCTGCCACTAAACATGATTAAGAATTTCAAATCAAATCTCAACATGTTAATTGCAAAATACGTAATTTTACCAACTTATCTCAGATTCTGACCGGGTGGTAAAAATGCGTGGTAAAAAGCCCCTAGGAAAATCATTTTATGGTAGAATGGATAGACCAAATTCCATCCATATTCCGGATGGCTTTCATTTAAAGGAAGCAGGACTGTCCTGTTGTCTGTTTTGAGAATTTTCAAACTCAGCCAAGAGAGAATAGTAAGAATGTTATGAACCGAATTTGGTAAAAATCGCTCTTCAACTAATTGCTAAACTAATACGCACTAAAGATTAACATTTGAAAAGTTGTGTAATTGAATTCATTATTGGAGAAGTATCGATTACTAGCCGTTTACTAGCCATTTACTAGCACCAATGAAGAAACTAAAAGTCTTAAATAACAAAGGTCACACAATAAGTATATAAACGACTTTTGGGTAATTGATATGAATAATTTTTACCAGCTTATTCGTTCATATTCCGCAGCACAACTGAAAGAACTTATTTTGAATAAGTACACAATAAATCATAAAAACTCACTTTAACAAAACGGAGCAGTCAAATAACTCAACCCCCACGGAAAACTTGGCTTTGGTCGCCACCTGCGATATTTTCATTAACACAACTAACTTTTGCAATATAATTCGAAACTTTTCAAATAACTGTTTATTTCATTATTATTACTGTATTTTTAAGCAAACGCTTCAAATTAAATAAAAAAGGAAATGCAATTGAGAAAAAGCCATTTAGCTTTTTCTAAAGCATATGGTTTTACCCAAGTTTTACTTTTGCAGGAATTGTTTTGGCCTGGTTTTTTTAACCACTGTGACGGATTTCAACCAAAATAAAGGAAAGGAAATTCGGGGTTTTTTAGTAAAACACAATTTCTTGTGTACATTTATATACACATACTAACCAAAAACTTCATGGAGGACTTATCGTATTTATTTACGTTAATTATAGGTAAAATATGCAACGTGTTGGTGTCATTGACGCCCTCGCTCATACATATAGGAGAGCTCCATTTGATCATAAGCAGATTGAGCGACTCATCCCAGCTACCAGAAAAAGACTTTGCTTTTGCGGGTGCATCTGTATTGCTACGTAACCTTACTCTTAAACTTTGGGATAAAAATTAATGTTTCACTCCTTCAGACGAACCGGAAAGGATTAAATAAAAACTTAACAGAAAACGAGAGCAAAGATACATGGCGGTCGGTTGACTTTAGAAGCCAAAATCAGTTATGCATGCAACCCAGCTTATGTATGGGATGGCGTGTGTAAATATGTACGAGTATGGGCTTAACTCGCTCGCAGAATTTGATTGCGAATTAAAATTCAGTAGTCGTTTCAGCTCAACGAAAATCGCCAAAAACTTTCCACGAAAATTTGCAAGCATATCTATGCATAAAGAAGAGAGAAGAGACAGACATACATTCAGACATACATACAGGAGGAATAAGCCATTTCATAAAGGGTGTTTCAATTGGTTGACCATAGTTTAAATAACTACTCGAACCGTCGGAATATATGTATTTACATTAATTGATGTATAATAAATGCGATTACTTCTGAGAGTTCATTTCTGCTTGAGACAACAATTTCATTAGCTTGTTGACGAATAGATCTGCTTAATTCGAAATTTCAAGCCCAGTTTAATTTGGTACGTTCATATTCTCATTATAATTCACTTCCTGAAAACTACCCTTCCGCAACTTAATTGAAAGTCCAGGAGTAAGGGGGGCTTCAAGCACCCTGTGTATGTTTATAAATTCGCATTGGGCTGAAGTCTGCTCCTAATTCCACGACACTGTCGAAATTGCTGCAGCACAATCCGTTTCACTTTATTTCACTCGTTCGTGACATGCTTCATTTGCGGATTTAATCCATTGCTTGCCTTTTTTCACACGCTATACTCACATGCACATATTTATGAGTATATACAACGCAATATTGTATGTAGGGATGTGTGTATTAAGACTATTAAATGCTGCACGTTTCTGCTTTAAGTTCACATTTAGCCACACCCGCTTCTAGAAACATACATATATGTACGTGAGTTTGTACATATTCTTCTTCATACATAGTTTTCAAGTATTGAATTGTGAGCATTTCCTCCAACTTTCGACTTCGGTTGTCTCCAACACTAATAAGAGGTTGGTGAGTGGCAATTTACACAGTCTTTATAATGGTAGTTTATTCCTCAGTAACCAAGTAAATTTGTTGAAAAGTTGCTATTTGGAAAGGATTATTCATAAGTACATTAAAATCACACACACTTGCTTGGAAATATTCTCCATTTTCACTAGCATGGAGTCTAATACGTGAGTTCATAATAAAAGAGCGCACAAGAACAAGAGTGTGGAGCCACATGTGTCTACAACCTAACATTTCTCTTGAAGGTATGTGCAACTAAAATCAAAACATTAGAAAATTCGGATATTCAGATCAATTCAATGCTCGCCATTGAGCTTTTTATACCATATATATATATATATATTACGATCATATAGATTACGATAGAGTAGATTAGTGAGCGAAATGGTCTTTTTTTCTTTTAAAAGAAGAGATGGCTTCTTAATATGTAAATACATAAATGTCCATTTGTTGATTTTCCATTACTTTTTTGCTATGTCAAACATTTCCATTACAATGGATTGTTTTCTCCCGAGGTGTAGTCAGCAAGTAGCAAGTGGTTAATAAATTACCGATATTACATAGTTACACCCACTCATGCATGTGCGTACATTTACTTTTCATATTCCATATGAATGCTATGAATACTAGCACTTGCCTGTTTATTACAGTTAAATATAACAACAATTCATGTGAGTGGTCCTTGAAGCCTTTCGAAACACACGGCTATTAAAAGCACCACACTTGAGAAAATCAAGTGATGCTCGGGTCGATATGAACCCTGGACGAGTGCGTTGCAAAAACCAAGATATCATTTCACGAAATTTATGAGCATATTAGATGCTGGTGCTACTCGTTTGAGAGTATGGGCATCTATAAGAGGCAAAGAATATACTGTCGATAATTTTCCTTTCTTAGAGGCGATATGTTCTGGTTCAAAATTTGGACAGAATTTTACCAGTTTCAAGTTCAAAAAGACTTGTATTTGCTTACTTCAATTTATGTACTGTGAACTAGTTTCAATTTGGAATTTGTTCAAAACATTGGTATAAATCATGGGCCTCCCTGACTACGTTCGTGTTTTGTGTGAATTCTAGTTGTAAACTAATACTTTTCCCGAGTAGTTTGCTGGTTCATTGTGGGGTAATTGTGAGTATAGGTAAGTGTTCTATGTGTGTGAGTAAGCAACTTCGCTGCATTCGAGAAGTAGGTATAATCAAATGCCACTTAAACACTTATGGTTGTTGTAATAACTGCCTTCGGCATGGTTGTTTATATAAGAAAAGAGAAATATAAATGCTTCATTTATTCGCTCAAATACATACACATGTACACATCTATTCGAATCATATACAATGGTATACTATGCTGTATAGGTATGGAAGCCGATGAGCATCAGTCCACTCGAGGAAGACATCTCCGACAAGCTCAGATTTTAGCGGAAACATTTATGTGAATGCATCATTAAGGCACTTCTACTTCAACAATACGGGCATATACTCAAACCAGAGAACCAGAGAACCAGAGAACCAGAGAGAGAGCTTTAGCTTTTATTACTTTGTTTTACTTAAGCTTTCTTTAGTTATTATTATTATTTTTCACTTCTTTCCTTTCATCCACTTCGCTTAACACATAACCGTCAACTGGAACAGCTTATGAATAGATTGCCGACGAATTGGTAATATACCCTCTAACTTCTTTGGGCATTCGTTTAATTGACAGATAGCTCTTTAATGGTGTTGGTCTGTATATTTCACATTTTTTTGTTTGAAAGAAACTGTAATGAACACGTTAGAACTATTTTATATTTCAACCAAATTGCTTAGATCTCGAGCGTTATAATATAAGTAAAGTTGTGTTATTCTAAGTGTGGAAATGCAACTAATCTAGCCTTTACCAAATAGTTAGCCATTTTGTAATGTTTACGTATTTTTACAAGTAGTTCAACTTATATTATATACTTATTACTTTTTTTGCACAAAATATTTTGACAACAACAAATTGTAAGCAAACAGCTTTATTATTGTCAATTTTCTCTTAACGCAAATATTTGCGGAAGTCTGCAGATTCGCTCGAAAGATTTTCATTTATTACATACACACATTCTAAATATTTGTTCTTGTAACTACGAACAATATACATTATGGATGTATATGTAAATCGGTCATAATAAATGTGTAATTGTTGAATGCTAGCCAAATTCCAAACAAATCTGATATTTCTTGTTCAATATTTGGGAATGTTGGTATAAGTATATGAATGCACTTTTAAGGCTTTGGCAAATACAGGGTAAGTCCCACACATATTAGAACCAGACTTCAATACAGTTCTCGTCTGCTTTTGTTACTTTTACTAATTGTTTTACTTTTCTCTTGTTCTCTCTCGACATTTCGCTGACTTCTGGTGTGCAAACAAATGCCCATTCGTTATAACAGGAAAAGTGCTCCCACCATTATTGACCCTGTACGAGGAATTTAGACATTATAGATACATAAAACAGAACCATAATTTGTTTGCCATTTTCTCTTAGCTTAGAGATTCCTGTGTATCAGACTGTTGCATTTTGTATTGTAGAAATGTAGAATGTGCATTGCAGCCTTTTACTCTAGTGTGTTTCTCCAAGCATACTGTTAGCATGTTAAGCTCGGTATTTAAAATTGGCAGGCAAATGGGCAATTGAGTTATTTGTTCAAGCAGAATTGTAATTGTTTATTTTCTTGTGGCGGCAAATGCGAGTTTCTTCCAAATATGTCTAGTTACATGCACGTCATTACATATCCACCTTCCAAACGCTCGTGGCATCAACAACAGCTCCGCATTTATAGTGGAGGAGGGAAACATTGAAATGTTTTAGAATCAATAAAATTGTGCTCAAATATATAAATACAAATAAAATGTTTCTAAACCCAATTGTATGGAAAAGTGTTCTGGAAGGTATGGTCAGAAAACCACATTTAATGTGTTTATTGTTGAAACGACATAAATCAAGAGTAATTTTCTCAACTTTTTTTCATTCCAAATTTATTTCCAAAAAATTTCCAATAATTTTTTAGTTCATTAGAAAAAAAACTGATAGCCGCTTACTTGTAAAATCACTGGCTTTGGTGACGCACTTTCATTGTGTGACTCAAGTCTTTCTTCTTTTAGATGCTTCGCAATTGTTAAGTGCAGAACGATGCAACGTTTCATATCGCTATAAATGCTACATCGTAATAAAAATTCAGAACCTCCTTAAATTTTGACCATTGTTACTTCTTAGGTTGATTCGAGAGTAAGAGATCGTTTACCGGCCTACAACCCGAACAGTCCTTTATTTGTTACATGAGCGAGTTGTATACTGTGCTGAGGATGGGATGGGGGGATTGCATTATATCCAACGTATTGCATATGATTTTAAATATTAAAATTACTTTCGTCATCGAAAGTGAGAGGTATTCAATAACAGCCTAATTTAAGTTCGAGGTAAGTGTATTTAACTATCCTTCCCACGTGCCAACAAATCCTTAGATCATTCTCTCAGCTCTCTCAGCTGCTTAAGCATATAATTGACAACGGGAACACAAAAATTTGAATTTTGCGAGAAAATAAGCTTAATGGTAAGTGGAAAGTTAATTAAAATTCGTAAATGTAAACAATTTTTCGTGCATTTGAACACAAATTGCCAAAATGGTGAAAGTACGAAAATGTGAAAATGCGAAAATAACAACAAACACCAGCGAAGAAGTTTTGGTTTAAGCGAATGTCGCTTCGAAATGCCTCTTACTAACGGGGTAATCAACAGGAAGGAAAAAGTCGATATGTAGTGAATTGTGTAGTTGCTAGGCAAGCCAAAAACCTGCCATTCTTCCTTGGTAATTGAATGTGAAGCGGCGCACGCGTGCGTGTGTCTCTACGCTCGCATTTGAAGCGTTTGCTCATTTGACAAATTTAATTGCCGGCATGTTTATGTGTTGATCCCTTCCCCACGGCTGTAAATGGGAACGTGCTGCATGCCACAAACACATACACACGCATTGTTCACTCTGATTAAATATATGAGGGGTAATTTTAAAATACCGCATATCTGTAAACACTCGCATGTGTCAATGTAAGTTCATACAAATATATGGCCTTCGCATGCACCCTGTAGTTAATTCGACTAGTTATAAACCACCTTGCAACTGGTATGCACCTCAGACCCAACTGGCCAGCCGACTGTGTGTTACTCATACAAGGAACTAGGAGTTTCTGCGATTAAATATCCCACGAGATGAAATTTGCTAGATTTCAGCATGATTCCAAACAAGTTCAAAAATTTTTGTTAGATTATCGTACAAAACCATTGGTGAAATAAAAGAACATCATTGGAAAATCGTTCAACAACACACACACACGCACAAGTTTGTCGTTTTTCTGCCTGGTTGGGTTTCAGGCATTTCTAGTCGTACCTCGGTGCAGGAAAGTTGCGGCACATATATTTTTGTGTTTTTGCGCGCACATTTAGTTTCGTGTGGGTTTATTACACAAATAAATGTTAACGCACATGCAACTTTATTTACACATTTTGCCACAAAATGATGCCACGAGCATTGTACCAAAACCACTTGCACTCACACATACACAGCGTAAGTTAAAATAATCATAAAATAAAGTCCAATTAAAATCCAACAATCAGTTAAGCAAATTGTTTTTATGTGTAATGGAAATTGCGTTTTCCGTCATTGGCCTGAATTTGACTGCGGACGCCGATAGCATTGACGGCTTTGGGGCTTCTCTTTTTTACTTTTACTCATAAATACTTATGTATATATTGTGTATGTGCGCTTGATTTGTGCGGATGAGTTCCACTCTCCCCACTTTCGTCACAACGATGACTCGATTGAGTACATTTCGAGTGGGCAGTGAGCAAATATTTGGTAAGTGGTACACTCACCCGAGTGACTGCTTGTCATGTGGCCTTCCGAAGCACAAACGATGGCGGTTTAAGGAAAACAACACATTTTTTAAACACAAATATTTAGTTCTAAAGCATTAAAAAATGCTAGTACCGTTATTAACTGCTCAATTACTCAGATATCAGTGACAATTAACAAATATTGTTAAATTGGTTATGATGTTTCAGTTCGATAAGAGAGAGAATTGTTCTTTCAGGTACCTTCTCAAAGAAATTAAGGTGAGGTAGCGCAGCCTTGGAAGCCAGCTCTTAAAGTTCTCTTCTTAATATTATGAAATTAGTAAAGGGTATGATGCATTCAGTTCTCCTTTGTTTTCCGGTGTCGAAGGATCTTAATATTGGCAGTTGTGTTTTATCTGAGCTGCTTCTAAAGATTTTTTATCATTCCGAAAGCATACTTTATCGAAATGCCATTTCTCAAATTCTACGAGTACATCTTTCTATGGTACTGCATTGAATTTTAATCATCTTTCTCAGATTCAGTTTTTATCCGAGCATCACGCATACACACATAGAATTTTCTTTTGAGGTAGGAAACTCTTTCGCTTTTTGCTTTCAAGATAAACTCGCGCACATACAGTGAAAGGCTTGTGCAGAGCAGAATATCAGACAACGGACAGCCTTGAGGAGAGGAAAGGTGTAATATGCCCACCAGATATACATACATGCACATATGTAGACACATAGACAGCCGAAAAAATAAAAGTGAAAATGAAGGAAAGTAAACAGTAAAGGGGAATTTTGGCCAACAGTTGGGCGCCAGTTGCAAGAAAACATACCACACACGCACACATGCACACACTGACAAACACGGGCAGGCGCAAAAGTCGGAACTGTAGTGTCAAAGTGGCAAAGGCTGCATAGTCAAAGAAGACACCGTCGAGCTGGGCGGCTTGTTTTCATAAGTTGCAGAAAAACGACTGCAAAACTTTAAAAATACTTACATCTCAGCCACGAATTGTCGAACATGTTGGCTGTGTTGTGTGTGTGCTAGTTTAAGTGCAAAAGTTTTCCAAAGGCTACAAAACGATTAAAGCGTCGCAGCACTAAAGCGGTTAGGCGGCAGGCTTAGCAGTAATGGAAGCAGCAGGAAACGAAAAATACGAAACGGCCCTACGTATATGGTATCACAGCCATAAAGAATGAAAGAAATGAAGAAGAATAATTTTCAAATTTTTGTTTTAGGCCCCATATTAGCCTACGACATTAAGGACGACTTTTAGTTAGCCGGTATTGGTTTGAATATTTTCTGAGCTGCAGACTCTCGAATACATCCAATCCCACTTCATTCCAAATAACTGAATTGTATTGACCACACAGCCAAAATTCGGACTTTTTAACAGGAGCAAATGTTCCTGCTTGTTCCAAAGTAGACACAATTGCTCACAATGTCCCAGATATGACAGCAGTGCCGCGAGAGCAAGAGGCTACTGCACTCAATTTTATTAAACAGCAAAGAATAATCTTTCTCAACATTAAATTAAAGCATTGCATGAAAGAGAGTAATGCCTGCCTCATATATAATTTATTGTCAAAATGTTCAGAGATCTCCCTGACTGGACTTGAGCTTGAGTGTTAAGCAGTCGTCCCAGTAAAAGTCTCGCTGAAGTTATTAGCCGTAATAGCAGATAAAATTGTAACAATAAAAGATATCTCACAGGTGTACCCTTTAATAAAACATTTGCAGGTTTCAGAAAACTTCCTTTTCTACAACAATATAAAGGAATTCGTGTGTGTCGACTAGAACTCTTGGAAATATTCTGGGAATAGAATACTCTAGAATACTCTGCCTCTAGCCACCACCTTACTAGATCATTTTAAAAGTTTTTCAGACAAAAAGCTTAATTAATTTGCTAGGTGCACCTCCTCTCACCGACCACTGTCAATATTAAACAATTAAATCTTCTCAGTATTGAAACCTATTTCTTGTGTTTAACATGTATCTGCTGGGCGCTTCTATTCAGATAGCGGACTTTTGTTGTACAAATGTGTTGCATGATCAATTTGTAATAACACACTCATATTCCATCCCTCTGTTGAAATACATCGCAAGCGGAGAGAAGAATGAGGAGAAATGTGAAACTAAGAATATGAAAATAACTGTGCCGCAATATAAGAAGGAAAAACGGCAATTTTTTCCGTAAATCAACAGTATTAAATTTCGTGCGTAAATTTCGTAAGAAACATTTCAAAAAGCGTCAAAAGCTCGTGAAAGATATTCGAATGAAGTGAGGTTACTTCAGATATCTCGAACCCAAATTGGTGTTGGGCCAGTCGTGAAAAATTCGATGTGATTTCACTTCGCCCGCGCCCACCGTTTTAACACAACCCTTTCGTGAAATCACAGCTCTCGCATAAAAATTAGCCAAACGTGCAAATTGCCTCTTCCCGCGCTGCCGAAAATATGTTGGACGTATAAGTATGAGAATGAAGCAAAAGGTAAATGATAAATGTGCTTATGTGTATCAGAAGGCGCACATCTCAGAGGCAATCAGAAGGCAAAAAATTGAATTCTCCTTTTTCTCTTTTTCTTGGGTCACTATCAAATATAATAATCCGTTTAATATGTATTCTCACAGGAGCCGTTTCAGTTTACCGACTTTTTGCTTTCTGTATTACGCTTTCCCTTCGCTCGAATGTCTGCTGTACGTTTTCCTCGCCACACTAGGTGTGTGTTTGGTGAGCTTTGGTCTGTGCAGCGGCTTACAATTGACCTCATTCTACAGCGGCAAAGGAAATGCAAAAGTGCTCCGAAAAAATCACGGCAGTGTTCCCATGCGACATCCGTTGGTTCGTCGGTCGGTGCTCGCAACTTGTGTAAACCTTGTCTTTTACCCGTTGTTGTTGTTCGACCTTTTGTGTGCCGTAATTTGTCGCTACTTTCAGTTTGGATACTCTTCATGGTATCCATCGAGACCATTCTGCACGCACACACACACACACGCATTTATAACGGCGAAAGCGCCCGCTTGTCTGCCAATTTGCAGGTGATTCGCCCCAATTGGATTAGTATTGGTCTGTTTTACCAGCACACAATACCTTGAAATCCACTAAAGACCTCCACGTACAGTTCAATAAGCAAACCGATGCCGACCTTCAGCCAATGTTGAGGAAAATTCTTCTTTGTTTGCTAAAAATTGTGTTAGCAGCGAGTATTTCGTCTTTTCTCCGGCTGATTTTCTTTCTCAGATTTCTTCTTCTTCGATTTCATTCAATGGTTCGTTACTAGTAGGGTTTATAGGTGGGCCAAGGCTTAATAGGGAAACTTTCCTATTTGCCTAGGGGAGTTGCTAAAGACGCAAACTTTACGTAATCATACACGCTTATTAAGTAAATGCAACTGGGCATGGAGCTTGCAGATAAGCAAGAATCGCTCATTTATTGGGCTAGAACTTAGATAATGACTGGAGAGCTTATCAAGTAAATTCGGAGATTTATTCCCTTTAAAGAAACAGAAGTTAGATAATCTCGGGTATATTAGATATTGAGTAAACTTCTGATAATTATTCCCATAAATCCTTATTCTTATCCATATTTTTTTTCACATATCCTTCTAAATATTAAAATCTAATTCCATACTGCGCCATTTTAGAACTTACCTAACTAATCTACACGAATGACCGAAAATGTGAAAGAACTGAGCTATAACTCTTTTTTGAGGACAGTAACATATTTGAGAATATTCCTTTAAAGGCTGTGGGGCATCAGCGAACTTATAGTTTCTACACACACAGTTTCGCACTCTATGGAATTCTAAGTCTAAAGATGGTATAAAACAAACAAATTACTTATCTTCTACTAAGATTCAAGTCGAAAGGCATGAGAAAAGGATATCCAAATACTGAGCCGTAGTTGAAATGGATGTAGAAACCAAGGAGCAACAACATTCGACAATATTTAGTGACCTTTTAGGGCACAATACCCATTCATATGCAAATCGCAGCGTATGCTTAGGCAAAAAAGAAAAGAGATTTGAAGAATAATCTCGAAACTAAGAAGCATAAAATGAGGAAAGAATTAAGTGGAAAACGCATAAAGGGAAAGACTATTAAAATAAGTAGAGAGTGAAGGGGGAACTAGTCTCAGCCGATTGCAACCGCTGTGAATAAGAGTAAAATTGAAAACATTCAAACAAAATGCCCATGCACCTGTTTGCGTATGTGTGTGTGAGCTTTAAGAGCACACACCAGTAAGTGGAGGAATATTGTTTAGAATTGCAAAATGGAAATGCATGCACATACTCAGCGGAGCGCAAATGCATGAACGTGAGCAGGAAAATAAACAGCATCGCATTGAAATAAATATGGCCGTGAGTGTATGTTTGTATGTGTGCACTTGCAGATAAACTTTCATAGTTGAATATCACGGGCAACGCACGCTCAATTGACTTTGAAAATAGTGGGAATGAACGCAAGTGAACAAAAGGTCAGTCAAATAACTACTTTTTGCCACTGAATAATGCAAAACATCAGCGAACGCACAACCAAGCATAAATATTTCTGTATGCATGAGTATGATTGAGCTTTTTGGTGTGTATAAACACAAAGTTACTCCATGCAACTACGAACATTTACTAAAATATTCATAGAGCAAATTAAGTAAATATGTACGCGTTTTTTTTTACGTATTGAATATTTTTTCAATCAAGACGTAGAGAATGATTAAGTTTGTTGCATTCAAAACATACGCATTTCCTTCTTGATATCGGATATTATTAAGCCTTGATATTGGATATTTAAAGCCAGCCCTCCACGGTGGCAAAAGGAACGCTTTCTGTGTCATATATTATGTAGAATCAAATTTTATTACATGCTGATATTGATAGGTGTAAAAGAAAATTAGTTTATGTAAATTTCAATTAACCACAGTTCGTCGAAGTAGGGGCATACGTTGCGTATGAGTGGCCTAGGATACAAAGGCTTCTATTGCTAAGTACTCGTATTTGTATGGGACTCTACGATGAATTTTGAAATGTAAATATTTATTTGCGTAAACTCACACAGTGTCGTTATACTTCTCGTGCGATGCAATAGTACAAGCTGAATGGAATTCGGTAAAGGAGAAGAGATACCAAGAAAGGACTTAGCTGCAGTGTTTACAAGCACAGATTCTCATTTAGATTGTAGAGAAGGTTCAGCATATGCTATGTTGTGCCAATAACTCTAGGCCAAGTGGAATACTAACACAAATATATTTTTTCGCATAAATAAGCTAAACAGTCAACGGTGTTGCAGCGTCATTCAGCAAAATGTCCATCCGAGCAAAAATGTATTCATTAATTAAAATCATATTTTTCAACACTTTTTCGTGGTAAATTTAATTTTTATGCTATTTACAATGAAACAGTTTTCTTCTGATTGCAGGTAAGTTATCAAGCCAAAGACTCATAAATATGCAATAACTGCAGTAGGTATATCGGTATATAATTGTAACTGAATTATTTGTATGTGGTTGTTTTTTGGATTGCATGACATTGAATTTTGCAAAAAATTTGAAAGAGCAAAAACTTTTTTCCACCAAAGAAATCAATTTATTATATTGTAAATGTTTATTCCGCATGAACCAGAGAAAAAATGTGAGAAAAAAGGTGTCAGCAACAGCTTTCAATTATTTTCACACGCGCCATTGATCAACGCCCGCTTTGACATTGCGCCACATCAGCAAATGTCCACGCGACTGTGCAAAGCGCCGCTCGTAAAAAGACTTCATTATGAGACGTACATTTGTGTGTATGTGTGTGCCAGTGGGCGTATGTGTGCACACATGCAGGTGTACATTTACACAACTGTGTCTCATAATCAGGTTGCTTTTTCATCATTAAATATTATTTTTGTTTTATGACAAGCCTCAACCGTAGCCATTTGGTGCGAAGGCCACAACACCCACACCTACACACATTTGTATGTGTGCAAAACAGAATGGTGCATTCAGCAAAACCTCTCTTCAGCATCCAATGAAACGCACACGCTCCCACACATACTCTATGCACCGGGACTCAAAAGCATATTCAACTTTTTTCAAGGTTATTTATGGCAGCAGTTAAAGTTTCGAGCAAAGGCAGAACAAAAATACGCGTATGAAAAAAGAAAGCATTTTCATTTCACTACTGCACAGCGCCCCCAACCCTCCTCCGCTCATACGTCAATTGCATTGAATCGCCGTAGTTTAAAAAATATGCACATATTCAAAAAGTTTCCTTGTGTGTTTGGTTTCTTACATGCAAGTTCACTATTCGTGTATTTTCAGTCAATTCAGTTAGTGTAGTGTAATGCTTTGAAATGACCTTTGGAAGAGTTTAACTCGTTGTATTTTGTAGTTTTTGGTTTTAATTAATTCGATGCCTACGAGATCGAACACTATAAATTTGTATATATAGATATATTCGTGTTGAAAAAATGCATAAAATTGTCTCTATATATTTTATGTTGTTGCCATTTTGCCAGCAAAAATATTCTCGAACCGCAAATCCTTACTACTCAGATTTTGAAGTTCTTGCAATTAGATATGTATGTATGTAGAAGCAAAATAATATATACAGACACAAAATCAAGTACGTATGTATTGTTCTTCCATAAATACGCGAGTAAGAAGGATTTCACAAAACTAAAATGGAATTAAATTGGCCTCAGAAAAGACCACGAAAGTAAAAGCAATAAAAAGTCCCCAAGTGGGGAAATTGGCAACTGGGAAGAAAACATTTCGAAATAAAATGCTTACATAGGCAATAAAAGTGATACTGTTATTGTGTTTATTTAATGTCTCTTTTCTTTTGTCGTCTTCACTTGACTATGACTATGGGATTGCAATTTCGAGCCAGCTGTTTAAAGCTGACTTTTGACTTTTGAAAATAAATACGGCGCTTATACATTGATGTATACATATATCTCAAATCGCTTATTTCATGCTCTCTCTTCTTCCCTGCGCGCCATGAATCATTGCAACCTTGCGGTTTCCAGCAATTGTCGCGGCGTCACTAAGAGGCAAGCCATCACTTGAAGATAGACGGAGAATGCTCAAAGCGAAAGACAACCAAGGACAACACCCAAAATACAAAGGGATTAAAATAAGAGAGAAAACAAATTCCACATAAAAAGAACTTGAGCTGTCTTAGCGGCTGGTCAAAGTGATAAAGGTCAGCACTCGAAGCGCAAAACGAAGAAGTGCATGGAATTTTTAAGCTCTCAGCGAGGCGCTGTTTGTCTCGTTGAGCCAAGAGTGCTAAGCAACACCTTCCAATTCGTTTTCAGTGACCGGAATTCGGAATTCCTTGTGCTTTTGACGAGTGAAGAAATTCAAAGAATCAAAGAAGAAAGTTAAGAAGCAAAATTCTTCGCCAATAGCCTTCTCACTGGCCTAACTTCAAGCAGTTAAGAGCTTTTTATTGTCTGAGAATTCTTGGAGAATTGTTGGATTGACCTTTTTTGTAACAGAGCCTAGAAGGCAGTATGGACTTTATTATGCCCGTACATACGTGCTATACATGGTTGATACGAATTGGACAATCTCTCGTTATTGGAGATAATGCTCTTTTATATGGTCAATTGGATTGACGAAGAAAATATATTTAGCGCTTTTCATATTCGAAGTTAACAATAAATTCTTGTGCTATTCCAACACAAAGCATTGCATCTTCATCACCTTATGCTCCTTCTCAGTACTATACGATCAAGGAGAAACAACTAAGTATCATAGATCAGCTTCGAATCATCAGCACAACAACACTGCTAAAAAATATTAAATTTACAACAATTCTCTGACTAGCGGAGCTTGGAAGAAATTACCAGCCTTCGTTACCACAACCAATCTTTTGAGAAAACTTACGGTTTCTACAGACCCTATTGCGCGACGAACATTATTATATTCAAGTTAATTGTGGGCTTATGCTTGGCACCTCCAGAATTTAGGTGAGAGCCCAAGAGTACTTCTCCACATTTACTCTCGGTGCATATGAGCCTGTTTTTGGGTAAATGTCCACATTCCTACTTAAATTAACGTGACTTTGCTCCCGCCCAGTCGCCTGTAGCTGAAATTGGAAGAACATACTCTTTCAGGCGTCACCAGCAAGAATTTAAAGAACGAAGAGCTTTGCGTGTTTTTCACTCCTCGCACATGTGTGTGTGTGTGCGTGTGTGCATGTGTGGGGCTATTTTAATGAAATTTATCACCTACCTGAGCTCAAATCACCGCTGCTCAGCGTGCACACCTTCAAGCGCTGGCTGCAATCGGTCCGAGCGACACGACTACTAGCAACAATGTTAAGCAAAAATAACAGCTGGCATTACGGTAATGTGAACAGTGCGAACGGCAATAATGATGCAAGCAGCTGGCTTACCGACAATGCGATTGCAGCGAATAAGGCAAAACGAAACACAAATGGTGCAAGGCAAGTTAAGGTAAGTGGAGCCCAAGCGGACGAAGCCTAACAAAGCTTACGCTTGTTCGTCCAGGCGTTTGCAAATTTGCTTGCCTTTCCGTTAGCCGGTCGCCTGCTCGCTTGCGCTTTGCACACCCGTTTGCCTATTTGTTCGTTTGTGTGTTTGTGCATTGTGTGCTTGTTAAGTAAGCAAATTTAAATTCCGGAAAGCGCTTTCAAGCAGAAAATCGAAAAACTTTGGATGTGAGCACAGCAATTGCGGGCGCACAAACCCCTGAAAGTGCACGTGTGTGTGCAGCAACCATTGGAAGCCCACCAACCGGGCGGCGACTGCGCTGTCGGCAGCAATGAGCAGCTAGTGTAGCACCTGCTTTTGCCGTTTTGGGCCCACTTGGTAACGAGATGGCCGGCAAGCCAGTGTGCGCCAGCTGCTTTATCGCGGAGCTACTACCACTTAGTTGACTGGCTTGCCTGAATTTGCCTCTGGCCTCAATGTTGGCACTGCAGTCGGAGGATGGTTGCGAAGCTTGATATGTTGCTAAATGGCAGGCGGTGCCGGTGCCGATGTTTGCCACTTTTGTTCCAGCGTGCACTATTATTTTTGGCTCACAACTGCGGCTCACCTGGCAATTTTCAAGGCAATAAATTGCAAAATGATTTAGCATGAAGTCAAACGTCGGGCTTTAACCAGGCAATCGTGTTCGCATTCAATTATGAGCGTTCGTGCGAGTATTTTCTTTTTAACCAATTTCTCGCATTTCGTCTTAGCAAAGCGACATTCAAAGCTCTCGGCATCAGCGTGAAAATGAAAGTGAAACTCTTCGAAACTGTTAATATTCCCGCTTTTTCTTCGCGTGCTACTGCTTATTTTCGGTTAAATATTCGTAATTTGGCGTTTTCTCGGCTGCCTAACTTTGTTCAAGCTTTTCTTTACACATTCAGGCGTAATTTTGTTAGGACCAATCTGGCATAGCAAACTGAAGAGATAACAGCACAAGCTCAGTAAAATATTTAAAAATCGCCAAAGAGCGTTTGTAATTAACAAAATTTATTACGCTGTGCAGGAAACTCATTAAGAGATTATCCTGATGGCCTCTGTCATATTCGAAAAGCTGAAAAAGTTAGTTAGCTAATGGCGTGGCGTCGGTCGGCAGCGCCTGCCCTCGGCCATCTACGTAAAGCTTCCTTTTCAGCGCATATTTTTTAGTTTTCAGCAGATAAAATAATGAAAGTGCATGTTTTTACACTTAGATTAATTGAGCTTTGCCAACATTTTAAATATTTGAGATAAATGAATTTCGGAGATAGCACATCATTTAACTAATATTATAAATTTAATAGTGTGGTTGTTAATTTAATTTAGTGCAACGTGAGCGAAAGATAAATATGTGCTTACTTTTCCCCATAAGGAAATTTTTCAAGTATCATCTATAGTCCCAGAAAGGCCGATGTTGAGTAGCAGTGCAGAAGGTATCTTTAGAGCTCCGAAAACCACATTTTAGAAAACGATAATACGATCCCACTACTGCAGGAAAGTGTAGGTCTAGTGTTAATTTGGCACCAGAGCATCGCAAAACTGTAAAAAGCAATCAAATGTGTCATTGAAATACCCATGCCAAATATAATGAAAGTGCAGACTATGCACCTTTAGTTTAGAATTCTTAGTCTGACGATAAGGGTATGCATAGTGGACCTTACGAGTGGTCGCCATTCGTTGATTTCATACAGTGGCGTTAGTTTGATTAACGCGGAGCGAAGCAACGGTAAAACTGTAAATCACAGACGTTTATTATAGATTTGAAGCAATGTCGACTAAATTGCGTATGAAATCATCTACTTAATTAAAATCCAATAATGGAGCGGGATTTACAGCAAAACTGGCCAATCAGGTATGTAAAAACGTCAATAACAGCTTTTCAAAACAGCCGAAAATAAAAATCTTGATTCAAAAGAAAACCTGTAAAGAAGGACTTGCGGCCTCTTTTTCTTTTCTTGTGGCCTCTGCAGCACGCAAATAAAGTTTAACACTCGCTCAGTGTCACAATTTCATTACTTACACACATATTTGCTTGCGAAAGTAAACATACGAACAGACGGCTATGCACAACGCGGAGGCTGGCGGAGGCTGGCCGAGGGGCAGGAGCGTTAAGCAAAAGTTTTTCTAGCACAAATGTAAATCTCGTTACGTGTCAACATTAGAATGCGAACAAAATAGGGATTTTCTATTTTCTTATTTAATGCCCTGAGTAAATTACTTTTTCTTCTTTATTTCCTTCTTTCTGGCTATTGTTGTGCCGCACTTCATTCTCAGCCAGCGTGCGCAATTCACACATTGTTGTTGCTGAAGTGTTCGAGCGCCAATATAAATGGCCAACAACAGACATTTAGTTGCAAGCCACCGTCAGGTGCCACTTCTCCCTGCTTACCTTCGCCCCTCCATCACTCCAACACTCCAACACTCCGCTTGTAATGGCTACAAACACATACATGCATTCACAGATCCATTCTCGGGAATGTTTGCGTACGCGAGCACGCATGTGAGGGCTCAAATCTCTGGATGTAGAACAAACGGAAATAGCCAAGCGAAAGGTCGGATGAAATTAAGTACCCCGCACATACAACACGCACACCAGTGAGGCAGGCAGTGAAAAATTACCGGAGATTTTGAAAGCGCAGAGGCACTTCTTCTTCACTGCCCCAGCCCGGCCATGACAGCGGGATTTTGTTTGGCGCCTTTGCTCGCTCCTTCGTTCCAACAATTGCAAAAATGTTTCCTCCCACCCATGCAGTTGCAGCGAGCGAGTTTCATTGTAATACACTCGTGTGTATTTGCGCGTGAAAAGATTTCATAATGATGGCGGAGTGCAAGCGAAGCCTCGCACTCCCGACACAGGAAGTGTCGCTGTGCATTTAGTCATTTTGCGGCTACAAAATTCAGGCAAAAAGAAAACGCTTAACCCGAAGATGTCAGGCGTAACATAAAATGCCATGCCGTTAATTTATAATGAGGCAAACTAGGAGCTGGAAAAAGGGAAAATTTTGTCCGACAAAGCTCAATCGATGCTCTTAAAGCTTCTTGGATACTAAGTCCAACCAAGTTCGGACCACTGATCTCAGAACAACCCGAAAATTTTAACTGCAGGAATTATAAAGATAACTGTCATCGGCTAAAAAGCCCCTTCTCTGATGGCTTTAAGAAGTTCCACAAATATACCTTACCATTTGCTGATATACACATGGTAATAAAGTGGTTAATCTTTTTAGATCCTTCACCATTATGGTAAGTGTAAGGCAAAAACGAAGATTAAGCTGTTGTGTCGCTTGGGTTTACTTGCCACTGTATTTAATATTCTGCTAAATGAAAGTTATGAGCGCAATTCTTCTTCTCTTTAACTTCGTACATTGCAACATTATTTTTCTGCAACTTTCCGCTTTACTTAAGTACTCCCAGGATACATTTGCTAATAGTTTAAAGCAATAGAAGTTCAGATTTTATCAAAAAGTGTCAAAATACTTATTTAGAAAGCTTCATTCTTAGCATATTGGCATTCAAGTTTTCTTCTTCTTTCGAGTGACATCAACATCTCAAACCTCGCATTCATACCTTCCAGTGCACTATTTATCCTCAACTAATAGCTATATGGGCTCTAACTTCGATAAACTTTCAAAATCGTAAATACGAGGAATACATAAATCATTTAAACTCATATACTAAATACATGTATATTTGAAATAAGTTATAAATACATTAGGATATGTAGGTATCCATTCCGATACTGTCACGTGGAACCAATGAAGTCCACATATCAAATCCAAAGTCCAAATATCAGATGGAATATATGTGAATGATATCAGGCCCTCTATCTCTGTGTGTAAGTTCTTAATATTTCATGTAAAGCTTTAGCGTCATATTCTCTTAAAGATTGAATTATGCCATCGCGAATTAATTTAACTTATTATAGTTCGTGATGTTTGATATGTGATATCTACCCTATATGTTTATGGACTTTAAGGCAACCATCGCTTGAAAGAAAATAATCCTCTTTCTATTCCACACCGTATTCGCTATAAAAGTGTAGAATGGAGGATGTTGGATGGATGGATGGGACTTTTTGGTTCTTCGAGAAAGAGATTCTGTCACAAGATTTTTTAACTGAAAGAATTGAAAACGGCAATTGCACCTAAGATGGAACGATTAGATACGAAATGTATAAAGACATCAACTATATCAACGAAGTTCAAAATAACTGCCTTGGCTGGCTACAATTTGTGGTTAGAATGGATGCAGAGAGCCTAGTTCCTGGTTGTGGTAGCAATGGAATAGGGGTAACTCCTCTACATCCTACAAATACGTAATTTTATCTGGAAGCGTATTGAATCTAAAAATTTATATATCTCAATTAATCAGAATCATAAAGTGCAACATCGGTACGAATGTTTACATCCCCCAAAAAAGAGCTATGAGGTCGATAACGTTTCGTGAACTTTTAACATAACCGGTCGGTCGTTGCTTTTACCAGCTGGGATATTCGCCAGCGTACACAAGTAAACACTCATACACACGCGTAAGAGTATGCCTTGCAGTTGAGCGCGCCGTTGACAGCTGACAGCGAAGGTAGACTCAGAGACACTGACATTCTCTACTCGAATTCAACTAAAAGCAGCCGTAAACTCACCTCAGTCTCAGGCTATTCTGCAACATGTGAGCTACTTCCATGTTTACTTACTTTGTTTCGCTTGTGATTCGCGTCAGTGTTCGCCTTCACTTGCCAATGCTCTGATTGTCGTAGGCAACTAGGTTGTACGGCATGTTGGAGGAGTTGGAGGAGTTGGAGGCGCTGGCAAAGACGAGATACAGATGAGAACAAGGACATTCAAACAGATGTTTTTAGAAAGTTCGCTTTGTCTGCTCCTTGTGTATGTTGTTTATATGTAAGTATGAATGCATGTGTGTGTGTGATTGTTTCAAGTGACTGTGAAAGTGGCAGCCGCTTAACGCTTCAGCACCGCACGAAAATTAATATTCGTGCATGAGCAGAATGAGCGGTGCTTTTTTATTATTTTAACGCCAATTCGAAGCGGCATCCGCTCCTGGCCGCTTAGTCGCGTAGCCGTCGCGTGCACAATTGAGCAAATGCGCTGTTAAGCAAATTATTTCTGTCTTTTTTCTCTTGTTTTGCTTTTAGTTTATTAAGGTGCTTTTATTTGTTCTTGTTTATTTTTTATACTTACTCGGGCTTTTATAATGACTGAAAGTGGAAAGGTTTTTCTCTGTTTTCCGTTTTCGTTTTCATTTTGGGTTTTCTTTATTTTTACTCATTTAATTTTAATTAGTTTTTTTTTTTTTGCTTCGTGTAGTATCGCTCATTGTTGGCTGTTGTGGCCGGCTAATTAAATTTCTTTATTAGGCGGTCCTTTCACCTGACCCTGCAACGGTTGTTTGTTTGGCTGCGCGGCACCGCCTAACTGTCACCGTATCGCGCCGAACGCACCTTGCGGAGTTAATCAGCTTAAATCAAATATCCCCTTTAATTTGCATTGTATTAGTACAAGTAGTAGTAGTAGCTGTTGTAATCTGCCAATTATACAATATAAACACAATTACGCGGCTTTCGCAAATGCATGTGACCCTATATGATTGTAATTGAAAAGTGAATATGCTATGTATTTCTGTATTATTGTATTATGTACAGACTTAGTTTATAGCCCAAGGGTTCCGTTATAGCGTACCCGCTATTTGTGTAGTGCCAGTGACAGCATATGTGTCGGGTGAATTTATTTATGCCAGAAGATGCTCACATTTACAGGATGTTCCGTACGAGGAAACACACACATTTTAGTGATTTTTACTTACCTGTGAGGTGGTTATTTTCAGAAAGCGTAAGATATTTCCTACTGAGAAGTGTTTAATTGCCGCGAACTTACATTGCCGGCTGTTGAAGATAACGTCGATGCTTGGAAACAATTCCGCTTTCAATCACCATTACAGAGTAAATTCTTGCTCCAGCTGTCATCGACAACTGTCAGAATTGGTTATGCAGATAGAGAACGGAAACTCTATGGCATAATTCTCATTGTTATTGCCATCTACTTTTTGGCCATTAGAAATCCAGAGTAACTAACCATTGAGTTTTTACTAAGCAAAGCCATCACGCTGAAAGCGGAAGGATTAGACTATATATATATAAACTGCTGGGTACGTATGTATATGAAAATATATATATATATATATATTAATCCCAAAGTTATATATTTACACATATTTGTTTTCATTTGCGTGTAAGAAAACTTATATGTACCTTGCAATTAAATAAAACTATAGAACTTTGCGACTAATATGAACCTCAAGCCCAACCAGTCAGCCAAATGTCTTCTTTCCATACCAACAACTGGTACTTTTTACATAGTGATATCGATTGTCAGATCATAGTCGGAAAATTAAAATTGGTATATTCATACCAGTTGAAAACAAATACACAAGAATTGCTTCAATGAATAACCTCATGAATAACCCAATGAATAGGGTTTTTGAGACCTACTGAATCTAAAATTGATAGTGGACAATGCTCTTCAATGCTTTTAAAGAACCAAGTCCGCAATTCCTTCCCTTCATATGCGGGAACATACACATTGGAGTAAATTTAGTTCAAGTCAAAGCAAGGGCAAATTTTTTGAAGCTGCGAAATAAAATTACACAAAACTATGCAAATGTTAATGAATATATTCACACAATGACGTAAGCTCGAAGGACTCTTCCTTGAGTGTTTGGCGCACATTCATTTCGCAATGCGTGTGACTATTAAGGCGGGCCGCGTACATGCTAACAACACATTTAGGCCATTGTCGTAGACGCTTTAAACTGGAAGGGGGCGTGTAAGTGCGAAAAGTTATCCTTATGCGCCTGCCAGTGCCTGTGCCATGTCAGCTGTAATCGCAATAAATGTTTTCACTCTGCCAGTGAGCGTGCTTACATATGTTCATACATTCAGACTTGCATACATAACTGAATGGTAATATGCGAAGAACTCACTCCACAGAACAGCTGACACTCATGTTGAACATTATGGCAACACATTTCGGGTGTCCGTATTTTCCATCCACAGTAGCTTGTGGGCGCTTCTTAGTTTAAGTCGCTCACACACATGAAAGCTCGGTCTTGGGTCTCATCTTGCGGTCACAGTGCCTTTTAAATAATACTCACTCATTTGGAAGGCATCATTAAAAGTTAGTTTTGTAGTTAATGGGCGTGGTGATTCGCAGATCCACACATAGTCGTTTGGTGAGATTATTCAATGGTTCAGTGTTAATGAAGAAAATACCAAAATGCTTTTATCACTCCCGAACCGTTACTTCTATCAACACTTAACAGCGAATTGTTTTCCGGCTGGCGAAAGCCCTACTTGGAGTCGTAAGCCTTTGTGTGCCGGTTGCCTTAAGCGTTGTGTAAAATTAAAATTTAAAGCCGCTGGTGCTGCGGAAGGCCACCATTAACTCTTTGTGGCTTTTTGAGTATTTTTCATGCATTCACTCACATATTTTTTAAACCATTACTTCAACAGACTGTTTATTGCATTGCGTTTGCAAGCGCACTAAAATGAATTGCCGCTGAAGAGTGTCGGCATTTGGAAGGTCAATCTTCTGTATGAGAAGAAGTAATCACAAATAAATAAATCGGTAAAATAACTTGCACACATCATAAAAGGGCATATAAACCTTAGAAAACGTTGCTTTAAATCGCTTCCAAATAAAAAAAAATTCGTTTAGTCAGAGGATAATGTGAGTGTAAGCCTTGGTAAACACTCAGTCAATATGTTCTTAATATAAATGGATGAATTTTTGAGTAAAGTTGTTATCCAAGATCTCAATTTTATCTCTCGAAAATGTCAAAGGATTATCAAATGAATGCTAAACTTCCAGTATTACTTCAAATGTACTTTTAACAGACTAAATAACACTGGATGTATAGGTGCTGTTTCAATCATCAACGAAACATCATCAAACCTAGCTTGCATACAGTATTCACTAAACTCATTAAAGGGTACCACGAACTGAGGATACACAAGTACAATGCTTTTCTACAATAAGCCTCATCAATTGACCTCAGACGATTACTGTTTGACGACCTCGTTTTAGTACTATATCTTGACGTACATCAATAATAAACAAAACTTAATATCGAGCAATGAACTTCAAGAGCAGAGCAAGGCTGGTGGAAAACTTAATTTAAGTTAATTCATAACAATTAATATATTTCACAAATTTCGTCGAATAGATGAATGCTTAGGTTACTCGTAAAACGAAGATATGACGATAAAAGCTACTGAATTCGCTTACTCAGCCAAATCTTTCATTCAGATTTACTATCAGATCGATTTAGTAAATGTTTCTCCACATATATACATATACCCACTAAAAGTAAAGAGCCTCAATAAATCAATCCGATTGAATAACAACAACTGCATCCATGGGTGCAACTCTGTAATTGAATAATAAGCGGATTTTGCCTCTTAGTCTGCTCACGCATCCGTCCTTTAATAAATATGTTTGCTCATCCAATAGTGCATCGTATGTATCTACGAATGTGTAGGCGTGAGCATTTAGCCATTTAGCCTTCGAACAATTTCAGAAATTCCGAAATCACATATGGATGACATTATAGTATATAAAATATGCGAAATCCTGCAACGTGCGTGACGGTCTGAACGAAATGCGAGGGCGGTAGTTGTATGTAAATTACTCGAGTAAATATATATTTTCCGATGTGTGCGACATACGTGTGTAGGGATGTTTGCTTATGAATGCGTACCGGTACTCATCAGGAAACAAGCTGCAGTTTATCGAGGCCGAGGGCTGGGGTTGCTGCTAAGCAAACTACGAAAGTACTAGTTTGAAAATCAGGCGATTCGCATGAAATCCATGGCATCCCCTGCCAGGCTAGCTCTACGCAAACTCATATATGTAGGCCCCGCAGAATATTGGCTCGAACTGCACTGTATCGTAGAGCGGTCGGGGGGCCGGAGATGTAGCAAAATATTTGGTGGCGTTGGCCATTCGGACAAATTCGTATTAGCAACGAATGAATTATGAGGACCGGACTATTGTCCACTTAGGTGACGTGTTCGTTTGCGTAACGAATGCGAGGAGTGAGGTAAGGTGGACGGATGCTATTCGAGCACACACACACACACACACGCAATATGTTCAGTGGGCCGTATTGTTGGCTTACAGCTTGCTTTGTTGCTGTTGTTGTCATTTGCTGACATTTAAGGCACTTATCAATGTGGTTTGCTGCGGCATGTGGCATGTGGGCGCATTTTGAATGGGTTATGACGACTTGAAAGCAGGAAATACACAATTGTCCGGCACGGATGTGAGCACATAGCAGTATGTCCATGCTGCGGCATGTCCGAAACAAGTGTCTGCACATATGTATATGAAAAATGTTATGCATTGGCATTTTGGTTTATGCTTACGTAGATATGTAAGTATGCATGCGTGTGTGTACAGGTATGACTTGCGTCCACCCGGAGGCTTAAAACAAATCAATCATAGTAGCCCTTGCAAGTTGTAATCATGAATATTTGCAGAAAGGACATGAATTATGTTATGTTACGCAAGGTGACAAGACTTTAATTGCTTAACATGTACAAGTGGTGCGAATGCAGTAGTATATGTGAGAATTTCAATTCAATGCAATTACATGGAATATTGGTTTGCTTATGAATTGCTGTCCGCTCATACAGATATGCTGTGACACTTACATGCATCTACAATAGTTGCATAGCAATTTCGAAGTTATTCCGAACATATGTATTTACATACTATGCATGCCACATATTTCAATTTTTATACAGTTCAACTTCTGTAAATTCAGTGAAGGTAAGAGTACTGGTCCCCAGAAAAGTTTCGAAGTTGCATAGTAGTTGGATTGTTCATATATTTCTGTTTTCAACCTTTACTAGCAAACACAATTGGGATATTTTAATTGGCAACTCTTTTCTCATTTTGAGAAAAGCCTCTCATGAGGCTTTCTCATTTTATTGCAACACGTAATCAGTTTCCCCAGATTAGTATACTTAATAACCCTCCTAACGCATGTACAATCAGTGTGGTGGCCCAAATAGACTAAAGTTCATAAATAATCACTGCATTTGTAAGAACTTATTATATTAAGCACCAAATGTATTAAAATTGCATTTTGATGAACCTCACACACAAACATAGATTTGCGCTAGAATCTAGAGCATAAGTACTTTGAAAATTTGCCGCGAGCGTCAGGTTATTAAAACGATGCGTTGTAAGACGATTGAGAGAGAGCACAAACATGTACATAGTTTACAACCTTAAAGCCACTCTCCCCTTGCCATATCAGTGCATGGAAGGATTATGATATGTGTGTATGGATAAGCAAATTCGGACAATTAGTTCGACTTTCCAAATTGTCTAAAACGACTGAGAGGTGAGAGTGTATGAATACGCCGAACAAAGGCGTAATTACCACCGGGTGTTGCCTTCACATTACCATTTACAAAGAGAGGCAAACACTTTCATCTGATTTAATGGCATATTGCCTTCGTGTTTAAATTTGCTAATTCTAATTTACTCGTGACATGTCTTAAGGTGTTTTATTGATGACTGATAAATTATAATATATTAAACCCAATTAACAAAGAACAATGTAATTTTAAATATATTATATAATCGTAAAATTGGCAATTATTTGCCAACACTTTGGATTGTGTATTTAGCTAGGGAAGACAAGGTCCAAAGCAAGGCGGGACCTAACCTTACTTATGATTACGAAATACATTAATAAAAGATTTGCATAAAAATACACGCCATTATAGCTGCAAATTATGAAGTAATGTGGCGAGTGTGGGCTCTGATTTTTCTGTCAAATAAATAAGTCAAAAAAATTCTACCACAATCTTCAATTGACGAAACAAATACTTTATATTGCTACGTACCACGTGATATTTGCAGATCTCCAACTAAAAGCATAACATTAGACAGGCAGAACCGATTTTAGCACCAACAAATACGCCCACACACAAGCAGCCGGACCTGGCCGACTAAATGGCCAATAAGCGAAAACCCCCAACCGTCCGCTAATAACATGCCCTGCTGTCCACCAACCGAGTCTGGGTGCCAGCTCGACTGCCTGTCATTACCATGGTCATCCATCGAAGCGGTCGTCGTTCCATTTATTCGACAATTCGTGCGTTGGTCACGTGCATGCACGCCATACATGACACATTTAGTGCTGATGGAGCTGTTACGGCTGTCAAAAAGGTTGATAGAGGATATCGGACATGCCGAGCAGGCAGTACATATGTATGGATGTGAGTCCGGAGGACTATGGGCTGGACTGTTACTGCTAATGAACGCATGTGTTAGCTTGTGAGTTCGGTTGCGAATGTGAAAAATCGCTGGCGTTAACACTTTGGGCTCAAATTTGTGTCAGTTGGTGCAAAGCTGTTCTGCTTTCACTAAAATTAATTAATCGCAGGCAAATCACGACAATGTTTCTTTCGTCATTAAGCCATTGTCCACAGCAACTCAAGCGCAATGGGCGCTCACCATCGTTGACTGATTTTCTATTGATTGGTCATGTGGGCCAGGTGAAGACTGCAAAAAAACAACAGAATGAAGAAAGTAATTAGTTTAGATTTTTATGCTGCTTACACAATGACTTTTAAGGGAATTAAAGAGCTCACACGTTCTATGTAATTCCGATTTTGTGTTATCTGAACTCTATTTTAAATTATTCTGGATTCGCTTTTACCTTATAACTTATAGAAGATGCTTAATTAAACGGTTACGGTTACATCGAAACAAATTTACTGAGAGGTAGACTCTACAAATTTCAATGCAAACCTTTATATGATTAAGTCACGCTATGACGCTATCAAACTGGGATCCAGAAATATGCATTTCAATAGTAAGTTTAAGTGTTATTCTGTTTTTAATGGCGAGCAATTAGACCATAATGCTTTAAAATTAAATAATTAAGGATAAAACGCAGTGCTTGTATTGCAATATATTTCCTATTAAAATAGCATAGACAAATATATAGACAAATGCATATACATAGTTTTGGTCGCATACCATATTATACCCAAGAAAAATTGGCTTAAACACGTATTTGATGCACGGTATACACCGATTTTGACATCGATTTCGGACAGATTATGTTTTAATATCTTTTTGATTCAACAACTAGCTATTGTAAATTTAATTGCAAATAAGCTGAAGATATTCAAAAATTCGCCGAAGGAAATTTCACCAAAGACTGAAGCATGGCATGCCCAATTTTTAAACTGGTCCATATATAAATTGTGTAGTAATAAAAACTGGTTTAACCTTATATTTCTTAGAAAAAATACAATATTAATTTCCTTTGTTATGAATGCTAAATTTAAATATTCTTTTTCAATAAATTACGTATTTAAGTGCTTAAATAAAGAAACACTTGTATCTGTAGTAATTTATTAGTATAAGATAAAAAATATTAGATTATTTTTGTATGAACCCTGCTAATATCTCGCACGCAGCTATATATTTATATGTATTTGCACCAATTAATGGCAGAAACATAGTTCATCGAAATGGTTTATTAGCAAAACTTTTTATACTAAAGACCTCTTGGGATCCTGCAAAAAAATTGCATATAACTCCAAATATATTCGCACACTCACTCACATATACAACATACGCAAGAATATTTGCTCACTCTATTGAATCCCCAATGAGCGATAACGATGTTTTAATTTTTTGCGTTCAAATGTTATTTAATTTTTTGAGCGGCTGATGGGTTATTTCTCCAGCATTTGATGTTACATAACGTTTTTGATGCATAGCGCAGGAATCTTTTTTCTTCCCAGCCCATAAATGTAGAGAAACTTACATAAAGCAACTGAAAACGATTTTGTGCTCCCAAAAAATAAGCAATTTATTTGTCGATGCGCAGTAAAAAACGCAATCATAATTAATTAATACAGTAGAAATTGCAAACTGTGTATTTAATGTGTATTATATAATATGTTGCATGAACGAGTACACATGTGTGCACATGATGCAATGGAGTCGCCAAGGCAAAGCAATTTGCACTAAACGCTTCGTTCAAATTAATTAAAACAAATAAGTGAGCTTAAAAAAGCCAATGGCAGCGGTTTTCGGCTTGAATTTATTAGGCGCACTCTAACAAATAAATTAACGCCTACGATGACTTTAATCAAATGGAAAATTATAAATAATACTCCATACTACCAATAAAGCAGAAACGACGTTATAAATTTAATTACTTTTTCCAATGTGATAAGCTTGTTTATGTCAATGGTGGGGTTAAATCAATTTTACCAGATACTGGACCAAAATTAGAAATCAGCACTTAAATATTTAAAACTTTGCTTTGGTTCAAGACCCGAATTTAGGCCACCGTTTGCAATTCGAGCGTTCTTCATATTAAAGTCTCTTCTACAAGAAATGTTTCCCATATCACTGAGAAAACACCAGACGGACTAGATTATTGAATTTCTCTTTTAGCTAGGCATATTTGTCTTGCCACATGTATATGTGTGTGTTTTCAATATACGAATGATTTTTTACCACTTTTTGTCGCCTCAAATATGTATCACTTTCCGCATATAAATGAGTTTAGCTGCCACACAAAAAAAAGCTGCCGTCCGCATCGCAATGCATGATACCCACAGAAAATTAAATGGTTGTAATGCCAACAACAAAAGTGCACAAAAAAGGACTAAAAAGAGCTATTCGCGCAAACACGTTATCGTGGTGGCCACTGACCGAGGCGCATAGCCCCCTGCCTTCCACAATGAAAAGGGTCAAATTCAATTTTACCGCAATTGATCGAGTTATGCGCTTTTCCATTCATGGGACAACACTTGTGATGCTAGTCAGCTGTTCCGCATTTTTCCACTTTTTTCCCATTTTGTTGTTGTTAGCTTGTTTTCACAAAGCGTTGACAACTTAACGGATTACATTGGCCTCATTTGATGCGTTGCGGTCAAATTACTCAAGAGAGCGGTTAAGTGTGGGTAAATATTTACGCATTGCTCCTTTTGAGTAAGGCGACCTAGAAGTGGGAATTAATCACAGATACGCTGATTATAAAAGATACATCTGTTTGTGGCTGGATATTTACTTGACTGAAGGTTACAGGTTTCTATTTTCCATATTGTTTTTCGGTTATCATAGTTTTCATAAGCAAAATGTAGATAGAAGACCATGACCTATATTGCCAAGAGTGACGCCCCTCAGATATTGAATTAATATTCCGCTCAATGGAGCAGACTATCTTGTGGAAATAGTTCCATAAAGAAATTATTCAATCATGTGAAATTGCTTGTTCCTTATGATGGGTCCATTAGGGATTGGATTAGATACTTATATAGTCGGAGACATAACACATAACATAACATAACATAACATAACATGTATGCTTCACAGTTCACCATAACAAATACCAAACATAGTAGATGGGAAGCAAACATTTATTGCTTATTACACTCTGTTAAATTATCACACAACCGTTTATCAACATAGCTGAACTTAGAAGTCAAAATTTTTCGATATTAATTTTTAAATTATGTCACAAATGACTAAGTGATGGCCTCATTCAATCCATTGTGTGTAATAAAGTTATGAGCACCTGCTAACACCCCTGGATTTGACACTCCAATTCACATATTCAGATGTATATTATATGCAAAAACAAAAACAAAAACATGTAATGACCTAAAATAAATGGCGTTCAGCCTTTAATGGGTGGTTGAAGCAAAAGTGACGAACATCTCCACAGTTCCACCCTTGAGAAACGAAAAGACATTTCGAATCCTTTTTATGATCGTTGCACATGCACAACCAAATTTGATCTCGCAGTCGATGGCTTCACAGAGTTTTACGACTTTTGGCAGTGCGAGGAATTGCCCTTGAAAGCGCCTTGCTTTGTGAACGTGAACGTGAACGTGAGCGTGAACGTGTTTCCAAAGTTTGCTGGCGTTTGGTTTTTTGTGCCATGTTGTTAATAACTTTGTTTATTCTTTCTTGTTGCGTTGACATCCTTGCTTGTATCTGAGGCACACACACAACCATTTACGACCTCTAAAATTTGCCGATGTTTCTTTTATGAGCGCGGCAGTGTTTTATGGCTAAGCAATTGAAATAATGTGGAATATTTCAATAAGAGAAAATATTGTAAATTGCTAACCCTTTTTCGTTTTATACCCCTGCACCATGTTCCAATAGGGTATAATAGGTTTGTTCACCTCGTCACCTCATCGGTTGTTTGTAACACATAAAACTAAGCGATATAGATATAGAGTTATATATATATATAAATTATCAGGTTGATTTGACTGGATCAGGTTGACTGTCTGTCCGTCTGTCCGTGCAAGTGATAACTTGAGTAAAAATTTAGATATCTAGATAAAATTTAGTAAACATGTTCCCTGACACTCAGAAGAGGTTGGTATTGCAGATGGGCGTAATCGGGCTACTGCCACGCCCACAAAATTAAAACGAAAACCTATAAAATACTATAACTGCGCTTACATTTCAATATGAAACTTAAATTTTATATAGGGTGTCGCAGTAGGAGGGGCACATATGGGTTTAAAATATCTGAAAGATTTGCATGATCCCGCCTAATAATAGGTTTAATATACATACCTCACAAACCACTAGAGATGTATCAACCAGGCTTACTGAGAACAAATTTCTGGGGCACCTCTTTAGACGGTGTGAAAATAGGTGAAATCGAATTAAAACCACGCCCACTTCCCATATAACGATTTTTTTGAGAACTACTGAAAGTATTTTAACTCGTTGAAGAAACATGCCAGAAACATTGAATTTCACATTCAGGTTAGTAATTAAGGTCTTCAAGGGAATCGGTTTAAAAATTAGACATTGGGAGTGGCTCCGCCCGCTTTCGGCTGAAATTCTATATCTCAGAAACTACTTAACAAATTTCAACTAAATTTGCCACATAATATTATATTTGGATCCTTATGTTACAGTGTAAAAATGGGCGAAATTGGAATTGAACCACGCCTACTTCCACTTCCACTTCCACATATCAAAATTTTTAATATCCAATGATTCTTTCTTTTAAATTATATAAATCACGCACGAATAGATATATGGATATCGGTCAATCTCTGAGATATGTTATTGAAGTTCAGAACAAAAAATATTGTGCCCTAATGACAAAAATGAGTAGCATTAGGTAAATACTTCCCCTAGCTCCCATATACCTAAATTAAAAATTTCTAACTTCCGGTTGACTTTATACCATATATACCGGTCAACCTGCCAGATATCTGAAGGAAATTCATATTAGTAGTTTGTCCTGACGCTCTCCTCTAACTCGTCTATACCTAATATGAGAATTTTCAAATTCCGTGCATACCGGTCAATATGTAAATCGTCTTAGAAAAAAAACGTAATTTTGATGGAAAAAAACAACCTTTCTCAAGGTTACTGACCTCGCTAAAGGTAAACAAAGAGTTCATTGACCTCGGGAAGGGTGTTTGACCTGGAAAAGGGTCATTGACCTCGATAAGGGTTTTACACCGCACTAATTGTTAAGGGTCATTGATTTCGGAAAGAGTTCTTATCCTTATACTATGTTTTATCGAAGAAAGATCGGACTGCCCGGAACCAAAAACTGTTAAGAATAAACATAAATTTGTGGTTATTCATTTAAATTTGTTTTATATTACATATAATAAAAGGGGTAGACTTTATACCTTATATATCGTTTAACACATGAGATATCGTAAAAAAATTCGGGGAATATCTTCCCATATAATAATGTACCCATGCGTCAAAAATGGCGAAAATCGAGTAATTACTTCCCCTAGGCCCCATATACCTACTGTAAGGACAACCTTCCGTTAGACTTTATACCAAATATTTCGGCCAATATATGAGTTATCCCAGTGAAATTCAGGGAGCGTCTCTTTCTGATAACAGTGAGTCCGTGTGCCGGAATTAATAGAATCGGATAAATAATATTCCTAATCCCAATAAACCTAACATAAGAATTTCCAACATCCGCTTAGCTTTATACGCTATATACACATCGGTCAATATTCAAGATATCTTAGCAAATTAAATGAACGCGTAATATTTGATATATCATAGCTTAATGCCGAAAATTTGTGAGATCGATCAACGAATAGTAACGAATTTTACCAGCTCCTAGATAATACAAATAATAATTTTCGTTATTCTAGAAGACTTTATGCCGAATATATTATCTTCATAAAATTACCTGGAACCATGTTCTCTAATGTACTTGAGTAAAGACATTGTTAATTCAATCAGCCAAGACCTTCACCTAGCTCAAATACAATATACCCAATGTAATGATTCCAGACTTTCCAGCTGTTTTTAAACCGTATATGTTGGTCAATATATGTGATACTTTAATGAAATTAAGAGGACAGTTTTTCTTAAGCATAATGAGGTTTAGCGCACTTTCTCCTCATACATCAAATATATTTAATTAAACCACATTAGGAAAAATATAGTAATGAAAGTAAGTTAGTCTATGACCTGTAATATACTCGTAATACCTAATGACCTGTAAGATACTAAATATGATTGTTATCCATTTACGGTTTCGTCGAATAATGAGTTTTGAATTCTACTGCACTATTTTGAATGTGAAGTTTTGTTAAGACGTGAAAGTATTTTCTTTTCCTTTGATTCTTGCACATTGTGAGAGAGCATAAAATGTTCGGTTACACCCGAACTTAGCCCTTCCTTACTTGTTTCTTTTAATATTGATTTTCTAATACTTTTTGTTTTATTCCAATTTTCGTCAGGGTCGTTTCGGTTGAACTTTGTGATTTTCGTCGTGCTTCTTTAACTCCTTCTCCTTATTTGGTACTTTTGCATCGGTAAATACCATAAATGTCTGTATATTTCTCGCAGTTGCGATGTTCTGACAACTTTTGTGAATATGGCACTGTTTTCTTTTATTATAAAATATGGCTTACTTCCGCATTTTCTGTCGTCGTCTTCGCAACACCTTTTGCTGAACTCTACATATTTATACTTATATTTGGTGTGTATTCGCAGAAAGTTTGCCAAAGTTATTTCCGAAAGTTAAAATTTAATACAAAATTGTTCGTTTACATTTCGCTTTATTGCAATTCTACTCAGCTTGATGGCGTCAATCTTCGTTTGACTTTGCCGTAGTTATTTTGGTTGCGGAGGAAAAGTTGCATTGTTTGTCAGTCAGTTCAATCAAATCAATTTCCCCTGCTCCATAAGATATTGGTATATCAATATCATTTTTATTATGATTTTTTTCCTCTCTAATTTTATAAGCTTTTATTTTGAGTTTATCTTTGATTGATTGGGTGCGATGACTTAATTTACCCGCTAAGTTTATGATTACATGCACATTTAATTAATATTCACAAGTTTATTAACGTTAAGAAAGGGCTGCGATCCGAATAATTTGTGGACGTTGGTCAATACAAGGGAGGACATAAATAAAATGATTAATTTTGAAAATCATTTCCACTCTGAAACTGCACATTATTTTATTGTCGCAAATGTCAGCAGAGCATCAGCTAAATTAAGTGCTAATTTATTGTAATTCGGGGAAAAGCTCACACCAAGTGCTGCAATGAAAACAAGCCAGAATTTGGATCTCAACACATGCACATATGCACAGGAGCTACCCTTATGAATGCTCATAAATAGCATGTTAAAATTAAAATAGATGGTGTGCATTTCTCCCTTTACTTTCGGCCTTTTATTGTCTTCACTTTCGACGAATAATTCTGTAACATCGGTGCGCCGTTGAGAAACGTTAATAAGTTAATGACTGCTGTAATTAATTTGCACAGGGAGCCTTGAGGTCAACACAAATTTCACATGTGTGGAAAAGGAGCTGTAAAAGAATCGCAGCCTCACCGATGTGAAAGAGTAATGAGCGATACCGCGGCCGTCGACGCACCGCGTACATTGTTAGCCTTGCGGAGATTTCATGTCGTTGACACTATCGCAACGACGACGATGTGCTACTCAGCCAAATACATCCGCACATATGTATAATAAAAATAAATACTGCCAACTCTCGCCGTTGGTCAGCACAATATTTAAGCCTTTTAAAATGTATTCAGACTTTAAATAGCTTTTAAATGCGTTAAACTTCCTTTAATGAAATTTACGACCGTTAAGTGGTAGTACGTAATGAAATTTTAAATATCCATAAATAAGAGCAAATAAACAGCAGGGATAAAGGAAGATTGCGGGATATGCAATGTGGTAATTTCCCTTGAGTTTGCTGAATGAATTTAAGCACTAACAAAGCGCTCGTCCTTGGATAGATTGAAATATTCTTGGATATTTTGCTTCAAATGCCTCAGTTGGTTCCAGCAAATATTCGTCAGTTTAAATTTCATCAATTTAAGCGAAAATCAAACCACTAGAATCCAGAAAACATACAGCAGTGGATTATTTACCACTTTAAGTAATACCAGAGATAGGCTTTCTTTAAATTCCATTTCATTCTAGTTGAGCTATTAGGAAATAGTTAAATACACTCTCCCACATTCATTCTGTATACAAACATAAAAATATATTGTATGTGCAATGAATAATATTTGTATATTTTACCCTTTGTTGGTTATGTTTATTTGCCTTTCGTTTGTTTATATACTCGTCGTGCAAGCCCATAAAAATATTCTTCGTTAGTATCATCGCCAAGATTTCTACTCAGCACAACAGTTATTTATTTGTATAATGTATTACTGAAGCCATTGATTTCAATATCCCTTATTTTGGCATTTTCGAACATAAAGTTACAAGTTTGAGTAAAAAATTAGCACGAAGGGTTGCCCCAATTTTTAAACATCCGGTGTTGAGTGTATGAATGAGCAAAATTCTATACTGAACACGTTAACCGATTTATTTGCTCCTTGTATACAATTATGTACAATTACTTCAACATTAAAAATTTAACCCCGATTCTCTAACGTCCTACACTCAGTTCCTTATTAATTTCTAAGAAGAGTATGAAAATTGGGAAGTTGCTCTCGCAAAGAGCGAAATAACCAGAAAGTGAAGAATTGGAAAACCAGCAGAGTTTAGTAATGAAGCATCTGAGCGCTGCCTTTAGCTCCCACATTGTACCACACCTTGAAAATTAATCAATACAATACTATATAAATTGCTTCCCAAACAAATGAAAACAACCAATGAATTACTTTTCACAACAAAAACTGGCTCTAACTAACTCTCACAACTTTCGCTCTATTCTGCTGGTTGTTTCAGTTAAGAAATACTTTTCCAGCAAAAACATGACTAACTATTGGTGGTTAACAGTTAAAAAACGGACTTACTATAATATTATATTATATCGATGGAAAATAGAGTTTACATTTATGATTAAAAAGGAGCCCAAAATCCATATTTTGCATCCGATTTAGCATAAATAGAAATACAAATATAAAAAGGCAAACAAAAGCAATAAAATCCAACCAAGTGTTCGCTGTTTTGCTATTAATAGAATTTCTGCAATTCGAACGGCGCACGTGCTCAAGTATCAATTGACTCTGATTCCGCAATGTCATCCGAGTTTCTAAACTATGAGCATACATACTCACTCATATTCATAGCCGTGTGGGGAAATAAGAAAATGCTTATACACTCATACCCCCATTTGTGCATGCGGACAAGCTGGTTTATTTGTTTGCATTTTATTGCTTGCTTTGATTCGTATACGGTACATACGCATAGCAATCGTATGATTGTACGTGATGTCCATTAAAACCTTCTGGGCAAATAGTTTAAATGCTCTTGAACGCTGAGGCGATTCTGCTCTCGATTGAGGCAACTTTGAAAAATGCACTTTGAATGGGTTTCTCAAAAGTCTTCTTGTCCGTGTCATACCTTTTGGAGCTCGCATTGGCTTGGTGAATCTTTAACTTTTCTAACGAATTTTACCAATAAATAAACGGCGAATAAATAGCTGTACTATTCAGAAGTAACTGTCCACGAATTTCAAATTATAAAATAAATTGTACAAGCTTGTAAAATCCTTAAATCCGATAATAATTTGATTTTCGAACGGGAGCCTTTCAGCAGCACGCGATTCTGTGCGCGAACATATTTACCTATTTTTCGAAAACTATGCTTGCTGTTTCCACCAATCGAATTAGGTACAATTAAGTGTATAAATATTTCGTTTGCTGGCTACATGCCGAGCATGACTATTGACAAATAGGAATTCAGAATATAAAAAATTAAATTTGGTTGAACTGCAGAGTTGTGTTCTCTATTTGGACAATTTTTATTTTTCATTTTTTTTTACAAACAAAAAGTCGCAAATATTTTAAAAATTAAAAAAAAAATCATAATTTTTATAGTTTCTAATACTTCCTTGTGAATAGAAATAGTATTTGTCAAGTTGTTTTCAGAGTAGTATAAATGGACCCTTGACTTTTGTTAACATTAGACTCTCCTTTTTCCACTCAAATGGTAAAAATATTTCGTAATTCGCAGAGTAGTACGCTGGAGCTAGAGTTTAATACGGTGCTGGTGTTTGAATTTTTAACTAAAAGTGAATTAGTTACATCAATACCTAGCACATCATTCATAGTTTCAATTTCCTTTCTATTCATAATTAGATATCATTTAAAAACTCTACATCTATATATTCGAATGCAATTTATGTTGTGAGAATTTATGGAGTTTTACAGTTTGGAATACCGAACTTTTTATAGAGTTTTTCATATCGGTAAAAAAAATGAGTAATTTCGATTGCAGTTGAGGTTAACCATGGCAATTTTTTTTATAGATGAGCTATATCCACGTCACTTTCCAATATCTAAACAAAAAATAAAAAAAAAAACAAAAAAAAAAATGAAATGTTTTTACTTTGCCCACAGGTATTGCTTTTGTAGTTATAATTAGTATCTGAACACAAAATATTATGTGTATTTAGTTGATTCGGATGAAATTCAAGGGATTACATAACCCGTGGACAATAATCGAAATAGCAATTAACTATTTAAACCAAACTAATTAGTATGCATCGATATATACTTATGTATATACTTAATAGTGCATTAACATATTTGTTTTAAACCATTTGTGTGTCAGTTTTTTAATTATGCAAATATTTGCCAACATGTGATAATTTTGCACTTTTTGTATCTGTCACACGCATACATGAACATATTGCGGACATACAGAGAGATAATCTATATGCGTGTATATTAAAGTGCCATTTTGCAGTGTTTCTGCTTAGCCGGTAATGATCTACTAAATGGATATCGGTAGCTCGGCGCATGGAGCTGGACCGAACTCACTTCCATATAAAAGGTGTTTCGTTAGGGGTAAGCATAATCTTTGCAAAATAGGCCATCTGAATAGTGTTTCCACAGTATGATAAATAATTTATCAACAGAGCTCAACAAAACTTACATTGTCTTGCGGACTTGGGGTCTTAGCCTACTCTCGTCCAAAATTCATCTAGCGAAGGAACTCAAGTCATTAGACCATCGTTTGCATCATACCTTTGGCGAAGAGGTTGGGAATCAGTTGGAAACTGAACCAAGTTTTAATGTGATAATGGCTTAACGGGTAAGTAAATTGCTTGGCTAATTTGGACTTTTTGGAGCGCAAATATTCCAGAAGAAACTCTCCAGGATTCCTTGCGTACACAATCACTTGCCTATGTGCGAAATAGTTCTAGCAGGACCATTGATGAGTGCCCATCAAAGTCATGTGATTTGACCCACGTATTGGACTATTTCTGTAGGTGCAGGTAATGATCACTGGGGAGGTCAATATGACCTCAATTTTTGTACCTCTAAAAAACACCCTTTAATATATACATATAGGTAAAGGCAATTTGCAATTATGTGCACATTTATTGCTTTTCGTACAATTTATATAAGACAAATTTGTATTTTACGAAATTTTAATTAAAATAAATTACAAAGACCTTAATGGGGCATTAATAATGGAGCCATCACTAAAATATTCAGTCCTACGAGTTTCAGTGGCACATGCGCATATCTGATATAGGTGTATATATGTGTTTAACGATATATATATATATCGTTATATCTTTATATCTTATTTATATAATATATAAATATATATATATCGTTATATCTATATATAAATATATATATATATATATTTAAAGCATTTTTCTGCTGAAATGTCTAATGCTTCCAAAATTTTAATGGAATATAGGTGAAACATAGTATAATGTTAAATATAGTTAATAGTTAAATATAGTTCTCTGTTAAGGGTTGAGCTTTAAACCTAATTTGGCTTGCTTCCTAATTTAATTCTCCTACCCTCAACCGTTAAGCAGAATGACACAGTTTGTGTACAAATGTTCCTGTGTGATTATTTTTTGCAAACTATATACCACCTTTTCGATTTCTTCGTTTCAGGTCTGACAATGTGCTACCAACGATTGTCAGTTAACAACAACAATCATAATAATTTAGACGCGAAACCTACACACATGCCGCCGTTGCACTACCCGCATGGCCACAGATGGAATGAGCCATTTTTTGACCTGACGATGCCGAAGAACATAACATCGCTCGTGGGCAAATCAGCATATTTGGGATGTCGTGTCAAACATTTGGGGAATAAAACTGTAAGTACATATACATATTTATATTCACACTACTGCCAAACAACCCGAAAATTGACAAGATGCTGACAGGACAAACAGAAAAGGTTTGCTGTTTTTCAGTTCATCGAATCATATCATCAAAATAAGTCGAAAGGAAAAAAACTAGTCAAATAGATAATTTTCAAAGATCAAAGTGGGAGACTTCGAATTTAACACTTTTTATTTTAAATACCATATAAAATTAAAATAGTCAATTTCTGTCTTTTCAAACACATGATATTGATTTGTATAAAAATAAATATTACCTTTAACTCAGAGCAGGGCGAAGACAAGGGCGAGGAAAGCAGGGCGATCATTTTAAATAACTTTCAATTCGACTGTTTTCGTTAAGAAATATACGACAATCTTGAATTGGCATTATGTAACACATTGACAAAAACCCCAAAAATAAAATGTAAACACTACATTTACACAGCAACAAAATGTTTAACATTTTCGAGTCGGCGACAAACCACAACCCACAAGCCAAACATATTTTCGGAAAAGTCACAGGCTGTTGTAATACCTAATTTATTAGGCCCAAAGGCCCCAAGTGGTACATCAAGGTGGCTTTTCGGTCACAAAAGTTCCACACTTCTCGTTCTTTACGAGCGTATATACTCGTCTGCATGTGACATTTTGATTGATTCATAAGAAATTTTCAAGATTTGATACTTCATACATACGCACACCCGTATATATAAGCTAAGGAGCTGGCCTTCGGCAGCGTGCTTCTCTTTAAGCTACCAATATGAATATCCTAATGAAACTTTATGACCACGCCCATTTACCATATTGAATAGGAGTTGTGCCTTCAAATAAATATCTTACGCATCATTTAATTGAGAGCAATTACTTACCAGGATTTTTAAAGGATTTTGACCAGTAGAATTATTATATTCTAAGAAATAAATACATAAAATTTTTTATAATAGATGATGAACCGATCCAATTATACCATTATAATCTTTCAGCGTTATATCTTTCACTATGAAAGTTTACTGATATTGAATATAGACGTGCTGTGTGTAAGAATATAAGTCTGAGCAAAAACTAACCTAAATTGAAAGTTGTTGTTTTCTTGCAAATAGGTTTTACTGCCTAAAAAGTGCCGATGAAGGTGTTACTTTCACCCTTTACGTACCGAATGGTTGTATTTGCCCTTACTGTTTTGATTCCAAGAGTAACAAGTAAGGAACCTTTAATTTCCGGTGTTACCGAACATTTCAGACTCTACCAAATTGAGGGGCTCAATGGCGGTCAAATATTTTAAGGTGTTGACAAAAGTTTGTATTAAAAATGTTACAAATTAATTCAAAATTCATTGTTCGACTGGACGGAATGGAAAGGATTCCGATCATCTTTGGTATTTTGGTAACTTATATTATAGGACACAGACTCACTTAATTCTATTACTACATTTCGCTTCGTGTCGGAGATATTTATATTGGAATCAATCAACTGAAAAGTATGTGATATCATTTCAACCAAAGGGGCCAAATTTAATATATTTGGTATATCAAGAAAAGTTCAACCAGAGAACCAAAAACCATTATATTAGGGATATGTGGCTTAGACCAAGGTCTAAATCGATTTTATTAATATTCAAAACTTAACTACTTTATAACTAAGCAATAAGAACTTAATTTCTTTACATTATCACACATATCGTCCAACATAAATGGTTTAAAGAGCGCTGAAATAATATATGTTCCCTTTGATTTTTACTAAAATTACCCACACATTGAACGATATATTCGCAAAAAGTTTACTAGAATATCGAAAATTATTATATGTAGTATATGGGAGCTGGAGTAATTCATGGACCGATTTCAGCCGACTTATTATTGACCGATATATACAGTATAAAATTAAGCAGAAGCTCGAATTTTTGTTACAAAGTCAGCATTGAAACTGTAGTCCATATCGGTATCTGGAGTTTGAAAAATTATAGCCCTACTTAGACCATTTTTGGACATAAGATGGCATATGACAAAATTTTATTCCGATATCTTCATTACTACTTAATTTATATATTGTAAAGTAAAAGAATCAGATGGAATTTAAAATTATGTTATGTGGGAAATAGGCGATAAGTTTCCGATGCTACAAAAGACCCATACGTGAATAAATACTCTTTGGGCAACATGTTGCTAGAGTATAAAAATTTCGCATTTTGTTCATCCTTTAATTCGCCGAGGCCAGTCAAGAATGGAGAACAACAGAGAATTATATACGGTCGGTTATTTCATGTCACTTGTATCACAGTCACATACTCGCCTTATATTGTGTCCACTCAGTGTGGTACACAGCAAAGTCCACGTGAGCTACAATATTTCCGGGGAATTTGCAAATTTATGTTAACTTTTTCTGCGTTTTTACCTTTTAGTTTTCCATCTTCAAAACATGAGCACTCAAGTCCGTTCACCCTTTGGCCCTTGCATTCTATTTGCATTTAATTTAGATTTTGGGTTTCACTTCTTTCACCAGTTGACTTTCTAATTTATTCCGGTTAGGCGAACATGTTTGAAAATAAACAAACCAATTTTAAGTTATTTTCAGTGTTCAGCACAAAACGGAAGCCAAAAAAGGTTACAACTAATCTATGCTTACTTTATACCTATTTTCTAAAAACTATGTAAGCCGCATTTTAAATTTAATATGGCTTAAAACGACCTTCGGCTGCGGATGTACAAACAAGGTGGAACAATAACTTTAAAAAATGGGCATTAAACAATGAAATATCCGGACCGCCATGTTTCTATTCCAAGGTTGAAAAATTAAAGTTTTTCAAAATTCTTCCCTTTATCATCCATAATTTAGTGAAATATGAGAAGAGGGTTTTCTGGTCTTAAGACTAACTTCAGGGAGCTCACTTGGGTGAATCATGCGCACAGTTTTTATCAGTATATATTGCTATTACTATTCCGATAAATTTACTCCAAAAGCGATTTTGCTAGTTTCTCAGTTCTTAACAATTAAGTGTACTTAACAAAATTGTTCTTCATTCTTGACATTAGTTTTAGATTGACTTGAGTAATCCATTTTTCTGTAAAATAATTGGGATACTCGTTTGGAAGGTGTCGAAAAAACAAGGTCCCACTGTTCATAAAAGGCTGTGAAAGTTAATGCCCTTGAGCAAAAAGCAAGAAATCGCCCTTGCGCACTCCAATAGATAGTAAGGACATGCTAGGCTGCCAAATCATGTGCTCTTCGTCTCATTTGTCACAATCGTTACGTTGTTCCTAACTTGCTGTGACTTTGAATAAGGGAAATAAAACACTACGTCATACCGTCTCGCGTTTACGTAAATACAAAATGGCGGGAGCGGTGTGCGTCAGCGAGCAGAACGTGCTGTTTGCCAAAACGGCAACAAAATATTTCAAGAATCGGCATCCGAAAATCGAAATCGTAATACAATAGAGCAGCAAGGTAAACAACAGCGGTACCACGTATGCCAACTACGTGTACAACAAAAACAACAACAACTGGTGTACGAAACTTTGCTAAAAGAGCAAAAGTGTAAGAATCACAACTTGTTCTGTTGAGCAATTCTTGATGCTATTAGAGAAAAGAGCATTGCGAGTGTCGTTGCCACATTCAGGGAACAGGCAAGGGGTAGGAAGATGATAGAAGAAGAGGCGTCGTTGAATAAATTATCAAGCTCATTTGGTGAAAAAGGACCTAAGTTGACGAAAACTAATTTTAGGTGGATCTTAATATTATTGTCACATTTTACTTTATTATGATTTTTTCTCCGCCGAAGGGAACCAAAAATAGTTAATGTCCTAACATCTTCGACATCATCACTAATTAGTTCATTTAATTCGCATCAGAAAAGGTGTTTTATACTAAGCTGAACACTTTGAGGTTAGTAAATACTCAAATGGATGCGCCACTGGTGAGCAGCTTCCGAGATTCTGTAGCAATTTTTCCTGCATTTCCTGCTACAGGCATGTTCTGACACCTGAACACAGCTGCACGGCGTCTTGGCGTCATTCTTCGTACCTCCCATCACTCTGCCCCAAGCAGTGGACGAAGCAAGTGTTTATGTGCAAGCAGTTCGAGCTTTTGGCGGCCCAAGCCCTATGCGGGCGGCAGCGCCAAGAACGCCGTCGTGGCTGCCAGCCAACACTTAAGTGCGCACGAATGCTGCATAAGATTTATGATGTGACATAAAGTGCGGCACTTGTGTCTTAAGCCTTTTGGCGTGCAGCTGCAACCACGTGGGGCGAAGATGTACTAGGCGTGCATGTGTGCATGTGTGTATGTTTGTGTTTCGCTGGCAGGTCAACAGCTGCACTGCTCATTTTCACCATCGGTCTTCGTCGCCGGTGCGTGATGCTTGAAGCTGAAAACTGTGCAAACTCCAGCTAGTTCGCCTGCAGTGCCAAGTGAGTAGGCAAACCTGTGTATTATTTTTTCCGAGAAGGGGTAAGGGATTTGTCAGCTATCTAAGGTGGGTAAGCGATGCAAGGTTCTATAGTTGTCTTTAAATTATACATGTTAACCGGCTTCTTTACATAAAAAGTTGCATTATCTGTTTGAAGGTATATTTGGCAATGAGGTAAGGCCTTTTGGCTTAAGCGGTAACCTCTCAATAGAATAAATTTCATGGTAACATTGGTGTTATATTTATTTCATATTATTGAACAGTGAAAACATAAACAAAAACAGTAAATAAAACAGCTTATAAACTTTCCTGAGAAACTTGCTGTTCGAAATTTGCGCGATAAGTTGATATATCTACAGCATTTCCCCCGAAAAGTTTTTGAAAAAGAAAGTTTCTCAAACATTTTGTTAGCAACTGGAACTTCATAAACAATACGTACCAGGTATGAAATATGAAAATAAAAAAGAAAACAAGGCGCGATGCGGCAAAAGTTTTATTGTACGTTTCGTGCCAAGCTTGAGCTTGAACTTAAGCGAAGTAGGAGTAAAGATGTGCACATATCCTTTTTAGCAAACTTGAGAAAGAGATTTTATCCGAAAAAACCAAAATTATCCATCGAAATCCCTTACACACATATATAAAGCAAGTATACACCGAAAATCCGTATCGAAATCAAATCACTCTAAAAGGTTTTACATGTCCACTAACTAAATTTCTCATGTAATATGTAATATTTAGTCTAGGAATTACGTAGAATAATTTCTGGCATTTTTTTTTTTTTTGGTTTCATCAATTCTCTTTGAATTCATTGGAACTACATGGGTCAACGATTGGTGGTTTCGAATTACAAGAACGTTGAACGCTTGAAATATGTTCCACCGAACATACAAATCCATGTACTTTTGTCCAGCTAAGCGAACGTCCTATGCACCAATACATCTTCAGCACATACATACACAGCACCTGCTGGGTGTATCCTCACACACGATTCGACACGAGTGCCCTGGTATAACTCTAAGCTTGGATGTTTAATCTGATGCGGCTTTCGTATATGTGCCATGTGTGCGTTTGTATTACCGAATGCATGTATGTTCTTGTAATGGAAACATTTGGGTTATAAGTAATTGTCCGAACATCATCAGTTCTCCTGCACATTTATCTCTGAGAATTACACTCAGTGAGTTAGAAAGTGAAGAGGATTTGCAGCGTTTGTAAGCAACATTAGGATGGCTCATGCATGACTCAAGCGGGACATTAGAGAATATTGGGGTTTAAAAACACAAGCAATAAATCTAACTGAGAAAACATCTAAGTAGGGAGCTGCATGTTAGGCTGCGTTTTTATAATTAAGTTAGGTTCAATTTCAAGCCATGTCATATTTCTGAAGTTAAAATTAATGTTTCCTTTAAGGTTTCGAGAAATTGCTGTCTCTATTCGGGTAAACGCGTGAACTAAATTTGGAACTGCATGAGCTACCGCTTTGTTTATGCTGCGCTCATTTCAGCACAATTGATTGGATGATATCCTCGCTTTGAATTATGGACTTTGCCATCAGCTTGTGATGCTTGTGCTTAGTTGTACAGCTGAATATTTTTAGAAACTTATCAAAGCTCTGCCTATCGTGACACTATCAAAAGAATTCCATAGGTCATGATGACCCCTTTAGATATGTAGGAGGAGGACAACCGACGCTGTAAAGGAGTTAGAAAAAGAAAGAGAGCAGTGTTGAAGAATCAAAGCATCAATGTTAAAGAAGTTGTAGAAGGCACAGACATCTCAGTTTATTTTCCCACTTTTATGAAATGTTTTGAGCATGTGACCTGTGTCAGAGAAGTATTTTCTAAGAAGAGAATAGTCATCATCAGAAAACCAGTCCCGTGAGCATCATTTAATAGCTGTTGCGTATCTTCAATGATTTGGTTGTGGCATCGGAAACAAAACTCATTCGATTAAAATCTTTTATAAAATTTTTATTTAATTTTTTTTTTTAATTAATAATATTTTTAATAAATATTTGCCATCATGTCTCTTATGTCGTAAGGAAATATAAGTGCCTGTTGTTTAAATAAATTTTCTAAGTTTTCGACATTTAAAGCGAATAACATCCTAGTATTACCTGAGTGTTGCAATGACACACATAGGGAGGTAGGTAGCGTACAGTTAGTAAGAAAATGAATTTTACTGCATTTATCTGCGTTAGCTAAATGATAGGAATGTGTGTATTTAAATCTCAAGGGAAAAGCATTACATAAGCTTGTACTCTAAGAAATGCGGTTTTCGTAACCTCAACTACGCTCGAATGTAGGTTGTCGCCCAGGCTGTGAGTTGTTGGCAGTGAAAGTGTTCTACATTTTCCGTGCAAGTGGTTAACAAAATATATGCAAAACTCGATTTCCCTGCATGGTAGAGAGAGAAATTTAATTTGGCATTGAGTACTTTTGAGTAATCAGTTACATACAGATTACTTGTTTTGTTTTTATAGACAGTAATTGACAGGAGGATTATTTACTGAGAGGCAAGCAAAAGTAGTAAAAGTGTTGAATTGAAATGGACATTTAAGTACATCAAGCCTGAGCCATCCTCACACTAGCAAGAGAAAGCTGTATTTTTACAAAGGCATTTGAGTGCAGTAGTTATGAGTGATTACAAATGAATGTGTACTGTGATCAGTTGATTGATTTTTGCTTCAATCTTTTGTTTTTTTTTTTTTTGGGGGGGGGGGTCTGTTTTTTCATGTGTTCTCACTCCAACGCTTTGTTTCGCATTCAATTTCAGGTTGCCTGGATACGCCACCGCGACCTGCACATCCTCACCGTGGGCACCTACACATACACAACAGATCAACGGTTTCAAACTTCCTACCACCGTGATATCGACGAATGGACTCTGCAAATAAAATGGGCTCAGCAGCGGGATGCCGGCGTTTACGAGTGCCAAATATCGACCCAACCAGTGCGCAGTTTTTCAGTTAACTTAAACATTGTGGGTAAGTGGCAATAAAATGGCGCTTGAATTCACTATATTATATTTATAAACGTAGCGAATGTACACTTTTGTGCACATTTCACAAAATATATATATATATATATAAATGAAAATATTGTAGGGATTTCGAAAAGAGGATTCTTCTCACACGCTGTGGGGCGTCTCCATCACATACAACTGCAAAAGAAAATTAATTTCATATTTAATATTAACCAGCTTATGTGTAATGCACATTACGAAATGTTAATGTAATCCCATAACTAATAGAGCCAATAAAAATATGCCCATTTGAATGAAACCGTAATGAACAATTACGTTAAATGAACCATATTGCAAATACCAGTAATTATACTGCAAACAATAACAGCATTACTCGCTTGCCGTTGTAAATTTTCCGAGCGAATATGAATAAATTATACTGCAACAATTTTCAGTAATTATATTTCAGCATTATTGATATGAAGACAATTTTCCTAGCAAAAATCTGACTAAAGTTCCACAGGTTCCTAAAGTTCCTTTACTCATTCATGTTCGAATTGATTAATTAAATAATTCGTTCGCTGATACTTGCAATTTTGAAGAGGCATGTTCGCAGAGCAGCTTCGAATTTGTATTTAATTTTCGCCCAGTTTGAATTTCGAAGGACTTTACACTAGCGAAACATGTCGCAGCAGCATGCAGTAGGCGGATCCAAAGGATCGTGTACCTCGTGAAAGATATTACATTTGCAGTTTCCGCGCTTTGAAAAAAAAAAAACAAAAAAAAAAACATTTGTACTTCGAGTAAAACTTTTGACGACCACATTTTCTGGAACGAAGCCCCGAGTCGTATGAGTAACTTTTATGTCCAGGTTAATGAGGCGACAACCATAAAAAGCTATGCGAACACAAGACGGCGACTTCTCCCCCACATCCTCCCTTCGCGCAACAACAATGTAAATAAAATTACATTTCAACAAAATTTACAATGAAAATTACGCTCTACTGTAGCAGCAGTAAGTAAAATAAACAAAATATACATATTTAAATACTCACACACGAGTATGCACGTAGAAACAGCGAACATTTTCCAACAATAGCGTCATCAGTGGAATGAAATTGTAAAAGACCAACTGCAACAGAACAATAAAAAAATAAATATTAATAATTGTGACGTAAAACAAGCAAGAGTTGAGAATGAAGCAAGATATTGTTACCTACTAAGGCTCTTATACTCACACACACACATGCATACAAACATACAAATACGCTTTATGTGGGTCGTCGCATAAATAATATTTATATACTTAGCGGGCCCGTTCTTTGTTATTGTAATGAGCACCACGTTGTTTTGCATTAAGTTGGAAGTGAAAACCACTTGAAAATGCCGAAGTCACAATACAATGACAAATGCACGGAGCAAGCGTATGCAAATTGCTGGGACATAACTCACTTTTTACGCTTGTTACATTCGAGATGGTTGCGTGAAAGTTTTATAACTTCTCGCACAGCGTTTCAGACCGCAATCAAGGGCCCCGCAAAGGCGACGACTTAATTTCGGTTTTTCCATAGTCACCGGTATGTGCTTGCATGTAAATGTGCAACAATGTTGATCATTCACCACGTATGCGGTTCCGGTAAGAGCAGATGTACTCAGGCTGTAAATCGGAGTTACGACCAGCTTCGCCATTAACACTTTTATGGCAGCACAGAAGCGTAATTTGCATCAGAACGAAATTTTTAATAGACATACTCACATGAGAGCAGAATTTGAACGCCTCAGGCTTCGAGGAGATCACAAAAACTGAAATTCATAGGAGGGTTCACCAACTTAATCGGTTAATAAACAAAAGTTGTTCTGCTACACTTAATTGGAAAACTTGCTTATATGAAGTCTTGCTTATCTTTTGCATCCATAGTTCTTAAGTAGGCATTAGGTATAGCATATATTTATTGCTTATTTGAGCAAATTATTTGAGCAAAATATTTCCGTTCTATTAGCAGCATTTTCTTGTCGTATTTGAACATATGTTCCCATGCAAGCACTCACGGGGAAGCCATCATCCCAATTCCTCATCACCATCATCATAATCATTACAGATCACTCACACTAGTCCATTCGTTTTTTGTTTGTTTTTGTTTTTCTTGTTTTTATTTAGACACAATCGACGACGAGACGAGCAGTTTGCTGCAGCAATACTACAGTGACGATGCATTTTACATAAGTTCCGATCGTATTTACCAGTCCAGCGATGATGAGTTTGCGGGCATGTTCGGGCATATACAAACGGTGGCCGGTTGGTACTCGTACTTGCATATCTATGTGGACTAGCATTCGTGGGTTCCGAGTTAAAATAACTGCCGCACTTGCGCTCGCTAACACCCTTAGAATTATTAGCCATTCAGCGCCAAAAAGGCGAAACTAACTGCTCCTGCGCCGCGAAGCAATTTCGCTTAACTGCTTGCAACTAAAATGTATATACAAATTTGGCTTTGGTTTGAATGACGACCCTCCATGCACTATCCATATTCACATATGGGTTCTTGAAACACATATCGCTCAGCGCTAACATTAGAGTGAGTGTGGTGTATGGCGTGTGTTGCATGTTGCACGCTGCAATCGACTGCCGTTGGCACACAGCTGTTGCCACAACTAATACAAAAATTACGCTAATATATATTACCAACACATTTCCCTAACTAGAGAAAAAGAGCGAAAAGGAAGAAGCTGCGGCTGATGTAGCCAAAAGCGACGTTGCACGAAGTTTGCTACTTGTTTATTTTGCCCAGGTTAAAGTTGCTTGAAGCTGCAGCACAGGGTACTGCTTTGATATATTTATGCTTATGGCTTGCCCTAAACATTAACGAAATAATATTTGCTCATGCGTATAAGTACACATTCATAAATGGAAATGTGTTTCCACCTAAATGCGGCCGTGCTGCATTTGCCACCATATGCGTACATATTAGAATACACGTGCAAACATTGGCGCGTAGGAGTGTGTTTGTGGAGCACTGGCGACATTTGTTGACTTATCTTCAATTTGAGTGGGACTCCTCAGCACTGCAGCAGTGCAGTCGCTCCAACGTCAATGGCTTCTGAGTGTTTGAGTCACTCTTGTTTAAATACTCCTCATTTATGCGCACTTGCTTGGTTGATTCGAAAAGCTTCTTTAGGGTAGGTCAATATCGGGAAGCAGCGTCGGCTCAAAAACAATCTCATATAACCGCAATTTCTATTAAAAGCAGATTTATTTTAAATTTTTATCAACTTTTACAATATTTAATAATCAAACAAAAACAAAATCTCCGTGATGCAGAACTGCTTCTGTGAATGTCGCTTAAAATTAAAAAAAGCAGCGCGGAACTTCAACAAATTGATAGAATTGTTATGAATATAGCGCTTGAATCAGGGTTCTTAGTGCTAGCAAACCAACATTCCATTTACGGAACTTCCTTCTAAATAATATAACATTTAATCAAATGGCTACAATAAATAATAATGGCATCTAACAACAATGGTATCTAAGAACCAAATGTCAACCATCTAATAGAATTTGCGAAATCAAAAAATTCTAATAACAATTTAAAATTATTTGCCTTCCATTGTGGCAAAATACTGTGACAAAATACTGTACAAACTTTGTTTTGCTCTCCTTCGAATGTTACTCCAAGATAAATATTATATGTAAAGAGTATTAGATGTTCGGATAAGGTGTATTATTTTATGAAATACCAGTGTTTGCTTGATGATAATTTTTTAAAAAAATTTATATAAATAATTGTATATTTCAATAATGTTAATTATTCTCTCTCGGTCTCCAGTCTCCATCTGGAATATACCCATTTCGATGATTTCAACGATTTACGGAAAGTTTCATACCAGGAAGGCAATATTTCATCCATTAGCCGACATGCCGATGAAACAGTGATTTAAAGCTGAGCTATAGAGCATCGGTTCCAGGTTCCAGGTGCTACTTCGATTTAGCTACTACCCTTCTACACTCTAAGTGTGCGTGCCTGCATTCACGTCATTACTTGAATTTGCTGTCATACTTAAAGTAGTGAAACCGTGGAACTGCCACAGTATACACAGGCACATGCAAACAGTCAAGTGCTAGACTAGGCACACAACTAACTACATTTCCCCGTTTTATTTGCATTGCCAACAAAAGCGAAGCAGCAAAACTGCAAGTGTGTATTTGTAATTATATTGAAAGCAAACTCTCACTATCGCAAAGATTTCGAAGTACAAACGAGCATATATATTTAATAGCAAACATTTGCATAAAAACACAAATGCCGAAATCCACTTCATCTTTACACAATTACCTAAATGTCTCTGACATATCTAGGTAGTTACCCCTGAACACTCTCGAGTTGAAACTAAGCTGCCACTTTTGCCTACAACAAGAAGTAATTATTAAATTTACAGCTTGAGTTGAAGGAAGAAACTGCATTACAATTATAATGCATTGCTGAGTAATGGAAGTCACTGTGAAACAGACATGTGTGTAAGTTGGCAGCTGCTCGGCAGGAGTTTGAACATTTTAACAATGCTAAGCTCTTTAATAAGTTGCACCAAAGTCAACAGAGTCGTCTATTATTTGTCTTTCCAAGTTTGTATTTGGGAAGAGATTTAATTACAGTAATTTTGACGGATATTTGTATATGAACTCAGCACATACTTGCATATGCCCAAATACATGCATTTGAAGGCAGCTTAGGAAGGCATTTGCACTTGTCATTTCCTTAATGTTTAAGGGCAGTTTTGTAAAATGAATAATCAAAAGTTAGGAGGAAAATTAATTGTTGCTGAAGATAAGCTAGAGATAAGCTGCTAATGCTAATTAGTGCTAGTATTTTCCAATTAAATTGTAACTGTACTTTGTTACTCTGGAATTGGAAATCTGCAAAACAGTGAAAAACAGGAAATCCAACTCCACATCAGGCCTTAATTACCGTTATAGTATTGTAATTAGCCAACCAATAAAATGGATTGTACAATTTCAATTTAATTATTCACTCAAACAAAGTAGCAGTTGAACTGAAATAAAACTTGTTACACTTGTAATGAAATTAAATCAAATGTTGAAAACTAATAACTAATAATGCTGCTTATTTTCATGCTACTCGCTTAAATGCAATCATAGATGCAGTCACTTGCAGGACAAAGTTTGCTTTGCCCCTCTCCATGTCGGCGCTGCCAGTCGTTAAGCAGAAATTAATTATGAGGACGAACATGTGCTACCGAGCAGCTGCTCCCTGTTGTTATTTTGTGTTGTTGGGCGTCGTTCCTTGCAGCGAATGATTGTCGCGGCAGCTGCAACGGATATGCTGTTGAGAGGATCCTCGCACATGCAAATATATATATATGTGTGTGTGTGTGTGAGCAAATGCTTAGTCAACTGCAAATTAGCATCTAATTATGCCGATTCCCCACGGACGGGATCCCAGTAACTGCAGCCAAACACATGGCTGCGCATTGGGTGGTACGTCTGGTATGAGTTATGAGTAATCGGGTAATTCAAAATTGTAATCAAAACATAATTCTGCCTTAGCGACTGAATAAAACCGCCTTGATCTCGAACAAAATGTGTTGCAACATCAATGAAGTGCGAATGGTTGCACAGCCGCTTCCGTTATCAACTTGAGTCGCATACATCACATGCTTTCTGCATCCATGGGCATGTTCTGAAGAAATTCAAATTTATTTCCAATTAAATGGGCATGCTGTTGAGCAGAAGGATCGGCGCTTTCTCCGCCAGTTGCTGTGCTCTTTTATTTTATAAAAGTTATTTATAAAAGAGAAAGCTAAGATATTGAAACCACATTTTTCATGTAGTCCACGCTCTACCGCACATATGCACACACACCTACACACATATAGCCACTTAAAACAATAACAAGTGCAGATAATGGGATTTTAATGACCAAAATCTGTCAGCGCATAAATTTGAAGAAGTAAGAAGATAGTGAACTCAAGCGGAGCTTAGCATTAGATACCCAGCGCATGTTTGGAGGAAATTATTATTTATTTTTACAACTGAGACTTGCAAATTGTTTACACGCAGTTTCGGACATACATATGTCTAACGACTGATTGCGACATGTGCGATTGCGAGCATAAAAATAAATCTGCCGAACATGGTTAGGTAAGTATGCCCCCGTAATTTATCTGAATGTGCAGAAGCACCTCAACAACACATAATCTATGTTTGTATGAACGACAACGCTGTTGCGGTTAAGCGTTAGCTCTCCTCACAAATAGTCATTAGAGGGAGTAATTAGCTATGCCTATATTTCATCTAAGTCAATATTTTAACATCACCTGGTATCCAGCAAACATGAGTAAGTTGCATAAGTCTTATGAGAGGGCTTTTTGTCAATTAATAATGTCTTTATTTGGAAAATAGTAGGGGAAGTACATTTCACATTCAATCGTGTTGCAAGGTGGTGGAAAACCTCTCGAGTGGTATCCCTTGTTCTCTCAGACTCTCTCAAAGTGCAGTCGAGGTCATCACGACCTTTTGTTCTTTTTCAAACTTACAGTGTTTTCTTGACACATTATATGAACACAGTTCTACTGCCCACCTAAAAGGAAGCAGATTAGATGGGCCAGCAAACACCGCAAAAAGTTTCTCGCATGGCGAATATAAATGCTAACCAAATCGGTGGAGCTCGTTTAGATAACGTGCCATACAAAGTCTTGTGTTGCATACAAGGCCAATGATAAGAGCAACTATAACTGACAGAGTATACAAATGTGTGTATAATATATGTGTGTCCTTCCTATATGTAGCTGGGCGCACACATGCGTTGTAGCAAATATCGCCAAGATAAGTATTGCCTTGGGCAAAAGTGCGTTCACAAGCATTTAAACATTTGGATAACAGCAGAGTCCCGCCCCTTTTCGCACAACCGAACTGTGGATGGTGTTTATTGTGGTTGCCAGAAAATTATAAAGCACACCGACATTTTTCGCTTGGCATTTCGCTTGCTATTTGCTTGCAAATTGTGCAAAAGCTTACGTCAAACCTGGGGCGTATTTGCTTCGCTCTGTTGTTTTGGTGGAAACGTTGCTTCGCCTCGTAGCCGGATGGCAGTTCGCAGTTCGCAGTCGGCAAAAGGTTACTACAATTTTCAAGTTTTTTACGGCCGCTGTCTCTGAGCAGTTACAGTTCGCAAGTGGAAAATCCAACGTCTGCTGCATTTTATCGCCGCTATTGTTGCTTTACTTTTGTTCTGCTTTTTTTTTACCTTCTTTTTACCTTTTCCGAGTTAACAACATTGTTATTTTGATTTCGTGTACTTACAATCTTATAGAGTTGCCCAAGGTTTTGAGATATGTTAGGTAATGTGTAGAATGCATCAGACAACCCTTGATACAGCAAATAGTAATTAAAGCCAAAAAGAAATTCATTCAAATAACTCCTTCGCCTTTTACTTGCATTTGCAATATAAATGCACTTTGAAGCAATCAGCAACTGGTCAGCCACATAACTAGACCATGCTCCCACTCTCATGTCGCGTCATGTGAGCGTCGGCAGACAGCGATAAGTTCCATCGCTCTAACAATCAGTATCTTGCGATTTCGGATATTCTTAAACATTTGCTAACTTGCCATAAAAGCATTTTAACTGTCGTGAGGAAGTTGAGGGGGGCCGAGAAGATTGTATAAAAAAAAACTGCCTATAAATAGTGGTTTCAACGGGTGTGTAAAGAATGAAATGAACTTGTTATTGTGCAGAAAACAGCCAGTGTTGCTGAGATATCGAGAAACGCCCTTTTGCAGGCATCATAAATAAAGTTGCGAATTCGACTAGGCCGCTTGTGGTGGTACACACAAAGTACACACATATTTTGCCTGATGATTGCTTAGTAGGAAAACTGTTTTCTAGACAATCAAATTCTGAAAGTTCTGTTGTTTGTTGAGTTTGCAAAGTTGAAATACAGGCAGCATACAACATATTAGAGAGAACAGTTTTAAGTATAATAAAATCTTCTCTTATTAAATTATTCCGGGCTAATTAAATCAATATCAGTATAATTACCCAGGCTTTTCAAATTATTGGCCTGTAGCCATCTACGCACTTTAAATTGAGGAAAATCTCTACGCAACCATAAAAATATAAAGCTTTTTTAAAGCCGAATTCCATTTAATGAATTCCATTTAAGGAAGGGATGAAGACAATTCAATCGAAAAGACGCTAATTATAGAATTTACATTCCTTTCCATACTCAACGTTCTCGTTCTCGTTGATGCTTATACACTCTTGTCTTCAAAACTGCTAATTCTCAGCTCTTTGGCTCGTGAAGCGGCCGTAATGCTATCTACAACCAAAACGATAAGTGTTTGTAATAAAATGCATTTATTCATTATGTACATGCTTGCTCAAGTAATAACAGTGGTCATAGATAACGGTAGACAAATGCTTGTTAAACGCCTTTAATCTAATTGCTGTTAACCCGTGGGTGTAGTCCTCTGAAACAATATCGAACAAATTGCCCTGCAACTGCCAGCAAATAAGTGCCATGAATAAAAAAGTTCAAGGAAATGAATATTTATTTATGTGTGTAAGATACATAAGTTTCTTTCGATTTTTTTGATTTTTTGATTTTCCAAGTATCATCGATAGCACAAAGTTCTCCTTCTGCTTCCTGCACAAGCGTAAGGTTGCAGCCTATTGTCGATATGCCAGACACCAGCTGCCATGAATAATAGCGAAAGTCGTGATTTTTCACTCACAACTTTGTTACAGGTCTGCCTGAGCCGGTTCTGCGAAATACTTATTGTCTTTATTGTTTAAAAGGTGAAAATGTCGTGGTTGTATTTCACCAAAGGTGTATATAATGCTCCGTCACAGGATCCTTCTAATACTGATGCCAACTAATTTGCACCAAGCGACCTTGGTACATAAAAATTCAATTTATGTTTACCGAAATGGCCTTTAGTACTAGTGGAAAATTCGCACTTAGTGATTCCTATTGCAATAATACCACTTCAGCTTTATACCCAAATGAAGTAATTTCAGTAGCACCAGAAATTAATGAAACTAAAGAAAAAATTAAAATAAGGAAGGAAGTAAATTTCAGGAAAACATTAAATTCTCATCGATAAACAGTAAAGAGTTTGACATTCACACACAAACATTAACAAATAATAGCAACTAAATTAAATAAAGTAAGTGCATGCGAAATCCCCTCTAATACAAGCTAGCTTAAAGCTTCTTGCTAAATGCACAAGTACGAGTGTAATAGCAGAAGACACATGTCTTCATAAAATTTCAGAAACATATGCTGCTCACTCGACTTCATAAGTAATGCGCTTTGTGCCATTTCAAGGAATAATCGAAATGCTGGTGTCCTTTTTTACTATTGTTGCTATTGTTGTTGTTGTTGTTGTTGTTGTGTTGGAACTTCAACTAAACATTGCGTGTTGTTGGTTACTCAACTAAAATTACCTACAGCCAGCAGTAGGCTTTGCTGCTACACCCGCACATAAGATATACATGCATCTAATAGAGTAAATAAAAGTTATCTGGTGTAGTGCCTTACAACGGAGGCTTACAACCGGAAATAGTGCTTGCTATCTAAGAATACTTCGATACATACTAATCCACGTATGCTCTGCATGCATGCATGTACAATAATCACTAACTCGAATGTTAATTTGTCTTTCTCTTTCTGCCCCTCAACCGACAACAGTGCCAACAGCAAGCATACTGGGTGGACCCGACCTGTACGTGGATAAAGGTAGCACAATCAACCTGACGTGTGTAATAAAGTTCAGCCCCGAACCACCGACGCACATTTTCTGGTATCATCAAGATAAGGTGAGTACACTGCACATAAATAATAAATATAATTCTCTTTTAGTAAACAGATCGGGGAAGTTTCTAAAATCAAGGACCGTCCTCAACTACTATAATTTTTACACTAAAAATCTCTTTCATGATTCTTAAACAACTGAGGAAAAAATAATTAAAGAACCCAAAAATTTATTGGCGATATGTGAAACGTAAATGAACCCTCGTTGAAGGCAAATTCAGCGGAGTTAATTAAGAAGCGAAGTCGAGACGAAGCGAAGCATATTGCCGCATATTTACTTAACGCTCAATATCCAACAGGGTTTTATGTTCGACACAAAATATTTGCCAAAAATGGAGAATCGGTGCCTGTTCCGCACACACACATACGCACACCCCCAAGCTCATATCAGAAGCATAGTTTTCATGTTGGCACGCTACCAAAAAAAAAAATTCACCAATAAATTATCGAGTTCAAGTACCGCACTGCCGGCGGAGCGCTAAAATAAAACCATACGAACCTAGCAGAGCAGCGCAGCGCAGCGCGTTCTCGGCTGCGTGGGAACAAACATGTAACCAGTTTTAAGAACTTTTATCGCGGCAATTCTTTATCGAACATCACACATACTGAGTTCATTTATTATCGCCAAAGAGGACAGGAGCATGCGATGTGCACAGACGGTGCCAGTCGAACTCTTGACAGTCGCGCTGTCGCAGTTGCCTTTAAAGGCACATTGTATATGTGTGTATGTGTGTATGTATATTTATAAATATCGTTCGGTGAACGCCCACTTCCGTGTGCAATGCAGGGAAAATCGTCGCCTGAGAGCTGGCGGTGATTCTCGTTTAAAATTGTATTAGTGGCAGCATGGCAATTGATAAGCGGCGACGCCTTCATGCTCAGGACATGAACGTTGAACGCTTGGAGCGAGCCTCAGTTTTAACGAGCGTGCCACTTGCAATTGCCACATGCAATGGAAAACATGAAGAAGCACTAAAACTTAAAAAGGGGGTGCATTTGATTGCGAGGGAATCAAAGAAATCTACTTTAAAAGCAGATCCTATCGCATTTGTTTTGCCGGCTTAAAGGAAGTGAAAACAGAAATATAACAAAGAAAACGACGTACTTAAAAGAAAAAATCTCGAAACTAAAAACAAAAATGAAAACAAGTAAGGAAGGGCTCAGTTCGGGTGCATTTTTGCATCATTGCACTCGTAGGAGAAGACACGGACCGAATAGCCTAACGCTAACCAATTTAAAATAGCTAAATAAATTTTACTGTGATATCTCGCACTCTGACGTCAATTTTTTTCTGAAATATGAAACTTCCTCTAACAGTGAACGGGCCCAAACCCATTGCCCCAATTTTCATTAGACCTATATGAAAGCATACTGTATTCCTGTGCTTAACTTTGACTTTCCGACACACTTATTAGCTGCGTACTTAGTCGTTATGTAGAAGATGGGCATGGTTATCACACTTCTATATCATGGAATAAATATGCTCATACATGTACCAGCGGAGCGAAATGTTCCCAACGAGTTTAAGTCGCGATTTTTAGTTAGGGAACAAACTACTAGAAGTGTTAGGACAAAATCAAAATATCCTTTGCAGCGAGATGCGCTTGGATTTATATATTTCAGAACTCATGTATTTCTTTGTAGGGATACGAAACTCTTGCCAAGGAAATGAGGGGTATAAGCGAAGTGAAATGAAGAAACTTGCAGCAAGGCGGCAGAGAATGTAAAGGTGCCGAAGTGTCACTGGTTTTCGTGCAGCCGAACGCTGTTGACAATCCCTTTACGAGGAAAAAATAGGATTGATTTTTACGGGAAAATTGAATTTCCCATATTTATGAGAAAACGACCTCACTAATTCATTTGCACATTTGCAAATTTACGTAAATACATTTATGATTTCATTTGTGTCAAATCAAAGCAAAAATTTAATAATATATTATATATGTATGTAAAAAATAGCACACACATATTTATATATATTTTTTTTTTTTGTATTTATCCTTTCGTATTTTACAGGTTCTATCGGAAGAGACGTCTGGAGGCCGCATAAAATTCAAAACAATAAAATCTGAAGAAACCAAATCTATTTTACTGATCAATGATGCTGATCTACTAGATTCAGGCAAATATTCTTGCTACCCATCGAACACCGAGATAGCGAGCTTGCGGGTCCACGTTTTACAGGGTATGTGCAATATGCAAAGCGGTGAAGACACATTTCCATGTAATTAAATATCAAACAGGACATATTAAAAATTCCAAAATTAAATACTTATCCTGAATAGATCGAGTCTTCACTGAAACTTGATTTGGAAAATAATTTAAAATTAATACTAAAAAAAGAATTACTGAGGGCAGGCAGAGGCAAACATCAGATACTCAAACAGAAAAATGAGCGAATTAAAGGTGTGAGAAATATATTGTATAGCGTAGAAAGTGCTGCATTTAAATGCTGCATATATATAAAATCGGCCATTTATTATTAGGCGAACAGTGAACGATGTGCTTTACGTGGGTACCTGCCCCCATATACCTAATATACGGATTTTCAACCATCCGGTAGACTTTATATCATATATAACGGTAAATCTGTAAGATATCGTAATGAAATTGGGAGATTATCTCGCTATGATAATAATGTGATCTGGTATCAAAAATGGGAAAATCGGGTAAATACTTCCCCTAGCCCCCATATACCTACTTCAATAATATCTTAGCAAAATTAAGTGAACATGTAATATTGGATAGACCATAGTTTAACTCCGAAATGTGTGAAATCGGTCTACGAATTATCCCAGTCCCCTTATACTAGATATAATGATTTTACGCTATTCTAGCAGACTTTACGCCGAATATGTTGGTCAGTGTGTGAGTTACCTTCACAAAATTGGGTGAAAACATGTTCCCTAATATACATGAATAATGAAAAGAGTTAATGTGATCCAACCCACCACCTCAGGGTCAAGGTCAATGACCTCTTTGTTCACATTTAGCGAGGTCCACCACCCTTTGTTTACCTTTTTGTTTGTTTACCTTTAGCGAAGACCACCACCCCAGTGTCAAGGTCAATGACCTCTTTGCTTACATTTAGCGAGGTCCACAACCCTTTGTTTACCTTTTTGTTTGTTTACCTTTAGCGGAGTCCACCACCCCAGAGTCAAGGTCAATGACCTCTTTGTTTACATTTAGCGAGGTCCACCACCCTTTGTTTACCTTTTTGTTTGTTTACCTTTAGCGAAGTCCACCACCCCACGGTCAAGGTCAATGACCCCTTTGTTTACATTTAGCGAGGTCCACCACCCTTTGTTTACCTTTTTGTTTGTTTACCTTTAGCGAAGTCCACCACCCCAGTGTCAAGGTCAATGACCTCTTTGTTTACATTTAGCGAGGTCCACCACCCTTTGTTTACCTTTTTGTTTGTTTACCTTTAGCGAAGTCCACCACCCCAGGGTCAAGGTCAATGACCTCTTTGTTTACATTTAGCGAGGTCCACACCCTTTGTTTACCTTTTTGTTTGTTTACCTTTAGCGAAGTCCACCACCCCAGGGTCAAGGTCAATGACCTCTTTGTTTACATTTAGCGAAGTCCACCACCCCAGGGTCAAGGTCAATGACCTCTTTGTTAACATTTAGTGAGGTCCACCACCCTTTGTTTACCTTTTTGTTTGTTTACCTTTGGTCATTGACCTCGACAAAAAGGTAAACAAAGGGTGGTGGACCTCGCTAAATGGTAACAAAGAGGTCATTGACCTTGACTCTGGGGTGGTGGACTCCGCTAAAGGTAAACAAACAAAAAGGTAAACAAAGGGTTGTGGACCTCGCTAAATGTAAGCAAAGAGGTCATTGACCTTGACACTGGGGTGGTGGTCCTCGATTAAGGTAAACAAACAAAAAGGTAAACACATCGTGGTGGACCTCGCTAAATGTAAACAAAGAGGTCATTGACCTTGACCGTGGGGTGGTGGACTTCGCTAAAGGTAAACAAAGAGGTCATTGACCTTGACCCTGGGGTGGTGGACTCCGCTAAAGGTAAACAAACAAAAAGGTAAACAAAGGGTTGTGGACCTCGCTAAATGTAAACAAAGAGGTCATTGACCTTGACCCTGGGGTGGTGGACTTCGCTAAAGGTAAACAAACAAAAAGGTAAACAAAGGGTGGTGGACCTCGCTAAATGTAAACAAAGAGGTCATTGGCCTTGACACTGGGGTGGTGGACTTCGCTAAATGTAGCCCAGACAGTATATTGTCCTGTTTCGAGATCGGTTATGACCTACTTTCACTCCCGTCCGTTCCGTTGTTTTTAATTTCATTACTTATGTTTGCATTTAATATTCCCAAGGTTATCTCTGTTAATAGACCAATTCTACTCTAATTCTCTCAACATACACCTCTGACCTCTGATGCCTGCCAGGGTTTTAACGGAACTTAGGCAATCTTGGCATTAGTCCGCCAGCCATTTCTGCAGGTTGTCACCCCCGCATACTGAGCTGCCGGAATACCTCGACCCCCAGCCCAGGGTTCAACCAAATCCAAAAACTTCACTCCTAAACTTAATTATGCTACTCTCTGGTCGTGGTTGGCCTGAATAAAAGGGGCTTCAAGACCATATTGCTGGTAAAAGTGTTGACAATTTTTTATGACCAAATCCTTAAGTTTCAGTTCAGTTCGCATGAAACACAACGGATCAATACAATGCGTTGATCAGCGCCCTGTTAATAATAGCTTTTTGCTAAAACTATCGGTACGGATCGGCATTGTGGAATGGTTACAATAACCACCTTGGTAAGGCTCGAGGCCTATCTAAAACTTCTGCCGTTCTTTGGGTCCGACACCCGGTTGCAATGCAACTCCACATTGAGCTGCAACACCCAACAGCTCTACCCGCATTCAGGTATTAAACCACAGCCACCACGATACTCCCCGGAGGTCCTACCGCAATGAGCAGGATGGAGCCCTTGCCAGACTCCATCGGGCTCCTGCTTCCCGTGACACCAGATTAAAGTCTTCGGTCAGACCTTGTAGCCCAGGTTACTCCCAGTTGAGTTACTCATTCAACTCCGACTGGTGGGATTTGTAGCTTGAACCAAGATGCCTCTTTAAATGTGTGCATAATATATTTAAAGTGTTATAGACTTAGTTCAAGCTAAGTAATATAGCACTACTTTTGACATGGCTAAGCCTATTTATAGAGCAAAGTCTATTTCAAATGCAATGCATTTTGTGGATCTTAGTCGCCTCTTACGACAGGCATGCCTTATCACGGGTTATTCTTATCCCCCAATCCGCAGGTGGTATTAGGCGAACAGTTAGATCTCGTTTTTAGACCAACTTACCTCTAATATATACAAATCAATAAAAATTTGTTCAAATGCGGATAGTAGTTTCTGGTAGTAGTTGAAATAAAATTCAATCTGAAAATGAGCTTCCATAAAGAATACATTGTACTATAAGCTGAAAAGATGGACTGCAATCTTCCCTCCAAGCTCTAGCCGTTTGTGAGATATGTATATTAAACACTTTTAAGTGTTTAACACTCCCAGTCCTAGCCGGAGCTATCACAATACTTTTAACAGACCGAAACTTAAACACTTCCTTCTTCGACCCAGCAGGAGGGGGAGACCCCATTCTCTACCAACACTTATTCTGATTCTTCGGACACCCTGAAGTTTACATTTTAATTTTACCGGGGTTTGGTATAATCTCTCACATTATCAGCAGGCTGAATCAACGGTTATCAGGTTTCAGCATTTCAAAACACGCTTGTGAAATAAAATTCAAAAACCAAATCAAATAACTGCATTTTGTAGCAGGTTAATGTTGCTTTACAAACTCCGGTTTTCAATCTTCCGTTTGCAGTGTGTCAGGACATCTAAGCTTTATACCCATCAACACCAAAAAGTGTGGTTTATTACAGACTAACGAACGCATTTTTGGGTGGTACGCTCTGGACGTGCTCTTAGATACACAACACACTGGTTTAAAAGCCAATGATTTAGGTATAATAATTTTTAAAACCTTTAAAAAGTAAGAAATCAATTTCAAATTTGGTTTAGTATATTTGTGCACATATGTATACACTGGCAAATGGCGCACTCTTTTTCTTTTCGCTTTTCTGCATTTTTACTGTCGTTAATGCGAGTATTGTGCCTGATGTTTCGTTTAGCGTCCTCCAAAGCCCATTCGCTTTATGACACACACATTTATGAAAGTGTAGATGTGAATATTTATACAAAGGTGTGAAATGATTTTGAGTTTAACTTAAAATCCTGTTTAATTAAATACATTGATACTTTTCCCGAAGAGCTTCTTAAAATGTTTGTCCTCCTTGTCTACCATGCAAGCTTATATAGGACCGCTTGTGCTGATTTGCACAGCATTTTCTAAAACGAAGCGATATTTGAAATACAGTGGATTTGCTAATTTCCGCTACACTCCATCCCGATTTTATTTAGCAGAAGCCTAACTGATTGTACACTCTTTCAGGTGAGCGACCCGAGGCGATGCAAACCAACTCTGCGCCCACTGCTCGACACAGCGCCGCCGCCCAGCCGACCAAGCTAATCAGCGCAATAGTCGGCGCTTTCATTCTGTTGCAAATATCAACATTTCTCTGCAAGCATGCCGGCCATTTAACCGAACACAATAACAACGACCAAGGCAAAACTCGTGCGCGTGCAACAGTACTGAGCTCACATCGAGGCCTCAGCCCCAGCCGCGCTCCAACACGCGCGCATTACACGGCACAGCGTCAGCCACTCCAGCAAAAGCAAAGGCCACAGCCACGACATCGACAACAACAACAACAACAACAATATCCACAAATCGGCAACAGCATCGTCACACTGCTTGCGATGGCGCTGTTGCGCTGCAGCAATGTGACAATAGTTGACGGCATGGTAGCGCCATCCACCGAACAGCTGACGCAGCGCGGCTTCCCCAGTGCTGGCCACCGACAACCAGAGCAAATGCAACGTCAAAGCTCGACGCAAGCAGTGAACTGTGACACCGTTGTGAAAACGTCATCATCTGCACGGTGATAAACTAATCGGCAGAGAGGCGAAGGCAACGCACACCACAAACACTGGAGCGCGTTGGTTTGCGTGAGTAGCGCGTAGTCGGCTGGAGGAAGATATGCTGCCGCCTGCAACTAACATCCTGCTTGATTCTCAGTCATTCATATGTATGTTCGTGTACTTGTACTGGTGACTGGGCGAAGTGCGGCCACAAGTACTCTAAACAGTTCAAGTAGTGAAATTTATGAAATTTATGAAACTTTGGCCGGCTAATTACAAAGTGTATATGTATGCGTATGTGCGTATACTTTATCTATGTAGTAAAATGAGCTTTGCTCAAAGTAAAGAAATACAAATATAATATACAAAAACCGTAAGCATTTGTGTAAGTAGCCGAACGCTGGGCGATAATTAGGATTAATGTCATTGGGATGTAATGCCAGTAGTAGTGAAATAGTTAAATTAAAAGTTATCAAACTAAAAATGTTTTGAAACGGTATAATATATCTTTAAATAAGCATATACCTAAATCTGTATAAAATTGTCTGAACCATGTTTAATTTGTTGTGAAGTAAGCAGTAAGTAGCGCTAAGTATAGATATACACATGTACATACACATATATATTCATATGTTGCGTGTAAGTATGTATATATTTAAGCGAATGCATGGTTGTAAGAAGACCCAGCTCTTCCGAACATTCAATGATTCAAATTTAAGAATCCGTAAATCAAAATTAAGAAAATTCTAGTATCTTTTCGTAACTGACCCCCCTTAATGTGACTTAATTTTTACTCTTAAAAGTATAACCAAATGTTGTACCTCTATAAGGATTCACCGCGTTTCGCCGTCCGAATACTTTTTGTAGTCTATTCCTTTTGTCTTCTTTCATGTGGGACCTGTTAAAAATTTTAACGCTTTCCTATTTTCTCGAAACAATTTGCTATTTTCTTCCCTTTAATTCACCTAATTTTTGTGGACTCGATAGACCCTTGCATATAGACCCTTGTATCCCTGTTACCTTTTGATGTAAGCATCAGATTCGTTTGACGATCGCTTCGTTAAATACGAACGGAAGATCGCAAATTGAGGAAACCGTTACAATTGAGGCGGTAATACCGTGAGGCTAACTCGTTACGAAAGACATTAAGTCATATTTTCGATTGTACAATCTTAACGAATAACCCGCTTTTTCCTTTTGTTAGCCAATGAAAATGGGCTAATTTTTCTTCTTAGCGGTCTTCTTATCGAGTATTACGGAAGTTATATTGGAATTAATGACTGTACTTGCCATCAATACATTTGTGAATCAGATATACAAAAAAATATTAGATGATAAAATAAATAAAAATTTAGTAAGATGCATGATGTCAGATACTAAGAAAATTATGTGGATTTTGTCACTCGGCTTGATTTCATTATAGCGAGAACGTTACGTTTATGTTAAAATGCATTTATAAATTATATAATGTTGTGAATTAAACCCATTAACTTTGGTAAAATATACTAATCATAGATATCTTCATTGTAGAGTGGTTATATACATATATGCAATAAGGGGTTTTATACATGTAGTATGCAGCTATCTTTCTAGTTTCTAATAAATAGTTATATTCTCAACTGAGCAAAATCTGTATATAAAAAGAATTCTTTTCCTAAAATGTATTTAACTGTATATATCTATAATTATGTAGGCACGCGTGCATTGAAGATAAGCGAATATATTCAAAAGAAGGAAATGTGTAAAACTTATTACTTAAGACCTAGATATATAATGTTCACTTGGTAAGATATGTATGTTTATGAACGGCGTCTAAGTAAACTATTTATATGTATGTATATGTTAAATGATAATAGATTCCCTATAATAATCTAATGAACATATAATAGTTACCTAACTGTAAATCTCTCATAGTTTTAAGAATAGACCGTAAGTGATACTGCAAGGATGAATTCAAATAAAAATTAACCAGTAAAAATGAGAACTTCCGCTTTTCGCTTGTGTGTGTTTAATATACTCAATTTTCGGTTCGCCAATCGTTGGAAGGTAGCGAATCGAACAACCTATACTAGTGGATCTAACGGATGGGGAAGGCTTTGCGGTTTTAGTAACTACTTGGTTTCAAGCACTATACATGCCTCATATCTTCTAGAAATAATGAAATGCCTTTTATTGTAATTTTTGCAGATAATGATACCATGCTACCATTACTATAAGAAAACAGTTTTACTGTTGAATGAGATAGCCTGTATAGAAATCAATTTTCTAACTATTGTTGTTGTTTTCATAAGTCGATTGTTTGACAGGAGAGCAGCATTCAAATATAGCGAGCAACAGAAATTGCGAATCGAACATGGCTATTATTTATATTCTAATTGAAAGTTCACAATTTAGGAAAGTAAATTCTGCAAGCTGAGTTGAGGTAATGAGTCACCGAAGAATTGAACAGATTTGGAGGTGTATATGTTCTTCAAGCCTTAGGTGTTCCTCAAGTCATAATTTAATATAAAATTCAAATATACACAATTTCCAAACCTCCTTTTTTTATTCCTGGCAAGTCCACAAAAAAACAACACTACTCCTATAAACACACTAATCGCTGATAAAAACTTGATGGATATAATTTAGTGTCAATATTTTCCTTTAACTATCTCGCATTATTTTTCTCATTTTTGATTTACTCCTTTCCTTGCCTTTACTCTAAAACCATCGGTTAGACAATTGAAGCGGTATTTTAAATTACCAGATTATCGATATTTTCATTTATTTACAGTTAAGTGTGAATAAATCTAATAATTTTAGGAAAAATATTGCATTGATTGTGACTAAAAGCATTAGTCAAAAGATGTGAAATCAGAAAATATATATAGGTGTGGATATACCAGCATATGACCAAATGTTGTTGCCACTTCGCGGAGTAAGTCAAAATTTATGACTTGATTGATTTTGTGAGTGTTTCATATCAACATTTTATGCTTGTATGAATGTTTGTAAAATAATACTACAGTATGGCATAACACACGGTTTACTCAACTGTTTGCGATTAAACTGTTTCTTTGTGCGAACATTTTATATTGCACACACATATGTTCATTGCAATTCGCGAAAGAGAGATAAGTAGCCATGTTAGAGAGATTAATTTACAACAAAAATGTATTAAAAAAGAAACAAGTAAACAAGTAAGGAAGGCTTCAGTTCGGGTGTAACCGAACATTTTGTACTCTAGCAAATTTAGGGGCTCAATGGCGGTGAAATATTTTCATTTTATTCGACTAAAACGTGAAAGAATTACATTGATATTCAGTATATTAGTAACTTATATTATCGGTCACAGGCTGACTTAGTTCCATTACTACATTTTGCTGTGCCAAGGTGGTGCCAAGGAACACGTATACACGCATATGGATAGACCGACTGGCAGACATTCGGAATTCAACTCATCTCGTCATCCTGATCACTTATATATATATATGTATAACTCTATATCTTTCTCGATTAGTTTTAGGTATTACAAGCAACCGTTAGATGAACAAAACTATTATACTCTGTCCAACCTGTTGCGAGAGTATAATATTGGCAGAGATTGGCAGTATATGAGTATATATTAGCTGATATCACTCAACCATGTTAGCTAGATCGCACACTTGCCCTATACATACGAACATATAACTCAACAGAGCTGCTATGCGCGTACTGAGTTTCCACTTCGAGAACTCAGTACGAGTGCGACTAAACGAGAAAGCAGTTGGCAAATAATTACTTATTGCTCTGTTTATTTTTAATTGCGAACCATAATATCAAGTTCATAGTAACTATGGATAAACGTGGCGCATATCCGCCTGTCCAGCCGGCTGGACAGCCAAATTATGGCGCAATAGGAACCCAGCAAACTGTTCCTGTCATTAATGAGGCTCCAATAGAGTATAGTCCACAACATATCACCCCGGGAGATGATCACGTAGAAGCCTCTGTCCCAGCAACTGGTTACAGTCACGGTCCGGAATATCCCCAACAAACTACACTGCCAGCGGAAGGTTGGTTCGCACGCCACCAAGCCAATAAGCCACAAACGAACTCAGCCGGATCAGGTAAATAAGTTTGTAATTATTTACATCTTCTCAGAAATTAAATGCATTTGCAATTTGCGTATGTTTCAAAGTTCGGACTTCAAAGTTATGAGCACATAATAAAGTAAAAAGGGCAATTTTCATTGCGATTGGTGATTTCACCCACTGTTCATCAAGTCTTTTGTTGTAGTTTGTGGCGCTGAAGAGCCGGTTATTTTCGTCAGAACAAAAAGCGTCAGCATTTCCATGAAATTGGATTACCTTTGCTTTGCTTTGATATTTAAGATGTCCATAACGGCGAAAGTGGGAGCGCAGAATATTGAACGAATAAACAAAACACAAAAAACGACAAAACGACAAAACGGTGTTATAGACATGCAATATTTCATAACTTGATGCAGCATTGCAGACAGCTGCAATATAATTATTCTTATGCTCAAAACTGGTTGGTTTAAAATGTTTGGCGAAAATTAATATATACATGCATTCGTTTGATATGAGCATTTAAGTGGACATAGAAAATCTACGCACCCGGCAGGCTCACAACTCCTAAACTAACTAGTATATTTAGCTCTTACCCCCAAGCTAGAAAATGCATATCCAACTGAACTCGCTTATCTTTTTGACATTGGTGACTAATATGAAAGCAATCATCACATTCATCAATTCACACCAATTGTGATAAGATATGAAAAAAATAGAAATTGTTTTCTCATATAAAGTATTTTTAAAATACAAATCGAAAACTTGCCAATAATGTAAACACAGTTTTAGTAGATAATCAAATCTCAGAGAGATTAAATATATTTAGATCGACTTCAGTTGTTTTTGATACTAACGCTGATTTGACGCCATCACGAACACGATCGGCAATTCAATTTTGTGTTGGAGTCCAATGATTGTCCAAGTTCTTGGGGAAGAGTTTATTTAGAAATTTATGGCAATGGTTGATTTAAAGGTAGCTCTTATTATCGTAGGTAATATTTTCGATTCAGTTCAATATGTGCGCATTTTTGATTTCAGCAAAAATTTACTTCAGTTCCTAAAGAATTCTTCTTACTGGCTTTCGTCTACCCTCTTTTAATATAAAAAATGTCTTATTTTGCTGTTTTACCGTTACTCTCTACAGTTTTTCATTCACTATAATTTCGTACACTTTCAGCTCTATTCGTTTTAGTTTCGGGCGGCATGAACATCGCTTGGAGCTGTGGCTTTTCTAATGTGCAGTACTTCAACACAGATACCCATATTCTGATTTGTTGGTATGTCGCCGCAATTATTGGCGCTTTAGTTTCAGCATTCATCACTAATCGCATATCAAAGAAGCTCATTTACGTAAGGGCGAACACCAGGGAAGGGCATTAGACATTTTGACTTTATTTGCTTTATCTTTTAGCTATTCTCAGCGTTTTTGATTCTGATTGGAGGCATATTCTTCGTGGCATTGGCTGATGAATACGGCGCGATTGCTGCCGCCCGCTATTTGAATGGCTTCGCTGTGGGTCTCGTGTTTGTGCCAATGATTGTACTGATTGGCGAAGAGGTGATCAGTAGAAGCCGCGGCTTGGCCGCCGCAATTCTAGAGGCTGGCAGCATCACTCTCGGAATATACCTCCAAATTATATTCGCATCATTATACACTGACACCACACCATCTTTCCACAAATCATTTGGAACCACACAACTACATGGCATCGCCGTTATCATTTACGCCATTTTAACATTTATTCAGACATGCTTCTGTTTAATTGAATCACCGGTTCACCATTTGATGCATAATAACGAGCATGAGGCCATCAATTGTCTGCGACGTCTGCAGCGTCCTTCCGTTGTAACATCGGAGACATATCAGCGCTTAGAGGAACATAAACGCTATATTGACACCAGCGATCCGAATGGCGATAAAGGTATATCAGCACTAATAAAGCTTTGCTTACAACGCGGACTGGTTGCGCTCTCGTTCTCGCCAGTCGTTACTATGGGCCTTATGGCGGCATCTGCGGTATATACAGAACAAATCGTCACATGGCCTTGGATAGTATTCGGATTGATTTTGTGGATAGGGAACTATATAGCGGCCTTCAGCCTGGATTCGGTCGGTCGCAAGAAAATACTGCTTATCGGCGCACTTTTCTGCGGCGTCTTGGCGATCGCCATTGGCGCCATTTACAATGACTTCATCAACATCTTCTCCACGTCGAAAATGGGCGCTGTGTTGTTTATGCTCTTCTTGCTGGAATTGTTTGCGAGCTTCTTCAACAGCTCGTCTTCAGCATATTTGACTGAAGCATTCCCGCTGCACTTGAAACCCTACTATATTGCTCTGTCCTTCATCACGGAGATGCTCGTGTTACTCATTATCGGCGTTTGTACGCTGGACCCAGGCGCTTTGGGCCCGTACTTCATTACATTTGGCGTATTTTATTTGGTATTCTGCATTTTAGGCTTCTTCTGCTTGCCAGAGACTAAGCAAGATTCATTACAAGAAGCTCTAAGCAAATTCAGGAACATTTTAAATAGATAACTGTAATTCAAACATACTACTTACGATTCGGCATTATTACATTTTATTTTACACATAAAGAATTTCATTATACTGTTTATAAATGTTTTGTCTTGAAGTTCTTTTAACATGAATATAAAAAATATGAAAATAGTGCAGTAAACAAGGTTTAAATAAGGGCAAAGAGTTTTCGCTTCTAATTTGTCGTTATCTTCGATTCTACGGAACAATTTAAAATCACATATTCATATATTTAAGATCACAAAATTCACTTAAAGGGGCCTATGACACGGCACAGAATGCCATTCCACATATTTTTTCCACAAGAAAGACATCAATCACGAAATTTAAAAGAAAAACTTCGCTAAAATTAGTTATGCATCCGAATTGGAGCCTCTGAGCCGAGCCATGTGTAATATATACTATTTACATTATGTATATATTATATATATGAACTTAAAACGTGATTTAGGTATCTACATACGTATACACTTTCGAGAGCAGAGATGAGTTCAAAACAAACCGACATACACACCTTCGCTGGGCGACATCTATTGTTAATGGCAATTGGTTGCCATTCATTTGAAAACTGTGCATCCAGGGCACAAACCGTTCATTTCCTTTATATATGTATGTAGGTACGAAAGCGAGTGTAGGCGAGTGTAGGCGAATGTAGACGAGGGTGTAAATTCAATTAATTGAAAATCATTCAATAATTTGAATTTCAAAACGAAGCTCTTCAAAGCAAAGGCAGTAAATAACGTCGGTGCCAATACACAAGGAAGGAAAATAAACTCCAAGAGCATTTGTAACTTTATATCGTTGCTGCTACGGTTCTAAATATAAGCGATTGCAATTAGTATATGAATGTAATGATTATTGTATTATGGCATATTAGGGTACATAGAGGATATTAGTAAGATCTTAAATGTGTGTTTTTAGACACATTTTATTTACAATGCGAATCACAAATATTTGAATTTCCACCCATAAACGCACAAATACTTACATAACAGACAGACAATATTTTGTTTTTTTTTTAAATAACGCCAAAGCTTCAAAGAACACGGTTTACTAATTTGACATGAAAACCATGAGTTCTTTTACCAGCGCATAACTTTGTATAACACGAACGTTGTTTTTAGTAAAAAAAATCGATAAGTTAAGATTTGCAATATTTGCAAGTGTAACAGACGCTAACATAATATTACATGTCAGCATTAACATTTAATATTATTACTATCAGTTTTCAAAGACTTCAACGTTTGCAAATAACAGCAACAATAATGTCCCCAAGAGGAAGTAAATAAGGCTCCCGTTCAGTATTGTGGGAATTACATTCAACATGCGCTGCATAAAGTGGAACTTCTTGGAATCAACCAACTGTGTAGTAATTAAGCATTCGAGTAATAAAGGTCTTACTGACCCATAAATAACGTATTTATTTATATGTTTTAATCTAAAATGCGAGATAATGGGCATGAAAATACACGGTAAATATGGACTTCTGTACTATATATAAAGGTAATCTGTGGTATATTTTAAGTAGCTATATGCACAGCTAGTATATGTATATGTATCGATGCACTGGAGAGTTGGGATTATTGGATGCATTCTTGAAAACATTTCCAAAGGCGGCTTATTAAATGATGTGGTCTTGCATATTATGGCAAATACATCCTTTTAACATTTGTCTGTCGGTTAAAATTATTTGAAATTGGAGTTAAATTTCTAAATTTTAAAAAAGTTTGAGTGTTGCCAATTTGTTTAATTTTATAGTTCATTATTTCGAATGTTCGGTTCTGCCAGAAGTTATATGTTCGTTTGCAATATCATCAACCCACATCACTCGAATTAAAATTGCTTCAGCTAACGAAAATACTACATATACAGACACATATACAGTAATAATATCAATGAAAGCGTTTGTTTTATTTTTGTTATCTTTTTCACCAAGAGCTATTTATTTATTAATTGCTGATAACTACTTAATAAAGAGCGTTCACGCGCGCCACGCTGACATCTCACCCATCAGGTGTTATCGCAGAATTTAACCAAATTTATCCATTCCAGAAAACTATTTAATTATAGATATTCAAATAAAAAATAAATAACGATATTTGCATGTACAGTTGTTAAATGTTGTGTATGTATGTGTCTTTCTACTATAGAATTAATGATGGTGTGCTAACTATCAAGTGGTTGTCAAAGTTCTCAGAGAGGTTGTTTTAATTTCATATTTTTTTTAGTACAAATCTACATATTACTTGGTTTTCATAATGTCTTTTTTTATTAAATTGTTGGATTTTGAATGAAAAATTAGTGTTCTACAATATCGCAAGTTATTGACTCTAAAGCTAAAAATATTTAAAAAATATTAATTTTGATATACTTTAGCTGTCAGTTGCAAATATTAATTTGAATCATACTGCATACCCTAAGTTCCCATTTGTTTTATCAACTTATGTACTCTAGCTGGAATAAGAAATGAGAATGTGCGTGGCTATAACATGATTGGTGGTGGTTCGATTTCCACTTTTCTAACTAATTGTCAAACTGAGTTATTTTTTGCAGAATTTTATACTAACCAAGCACAAAAGCAAGCACAACCCGGCCCATGGCCTGTCAATGATGTTGTTTTTTTTTTATATATTATTATTATCTAATCGCTAATAAATATTGACGTTCGATAATATTACCTGATACGCACATACATACATACATACGTTCGGTCAAATTAACGTGGGCATAAGCAAACTACGTTATCACAAGCGCGCCAACTGCACCAACCGCTCCGCTGACGACACAATCCAGTCGCGAATCAGTTGAGCGAGTATTAAACGAACGAAACGTCTGTCCACTGAGTGACTATCGCAATCAAACTAACTTTGCTAAGACTTCATCGCGAACTTGTAACTGTCTTAAGTGGTTCTTATTACGCGAGCGTAAGCTACCCTAGGTTCAAGAGCGGTCTTCAGAATGACTGTTTTCGAGGAGCCCATAGCTAAAGTGTTGTAAAATTAATAAATCACAATAATCAAAATAAATATGCCTTTGCTGCCCACCATCGAAGAGCAGAGCAAACCATCATGGCTGCGTATGCTCTTCCGCTATCGATTGCAATTTCAGGCAATGGCTTCAGGTGAGTCCTGACTCCACGTACTTGTGGAACATTGTATGTATGTGCAACTACCGCAATATCGTATTGTAGGCTAAATTAAAGCCTACCTAAAATTTACTTTTACGTTTAACGCAAATGGCAAACGATAGTCTTGCAATAAACTGTGATTCCGCAACAAATGCGAATATTCGAAACTGGATCCGTATGGAGAACATTAAAGAAAATGATTCAAGTTCATCGAAATTCTGATTCTTTTGAGTTTATCACGTCATTTTGAAGTAGTCTGTGAGACGATAGAATCCATATGGGTCACAAACCACTTTTTAGCTGCTAAAGAATTCTTAAATAAAAATCGAAAACATACAAAAACATTCAAGTCGAAAAATATTTATTATAAACTTTTGTATTCATCTTGCAGCGTCTACGATTTTCTTCGCTGGTGGCTTGAAGCTGGCTTGGTGTATATTTGAAAAGCCAGTTAGCGATTCACAAAAGCTTATCGCTACCCACCTGCTGACGATCGGATGGTCTGTGGGCGTAGCTGTAGGAGCAGTCATGGCTGGGGCATTCGTGCAACGCGTTAGCAAGAATATATCACATGTACGTACCTAAATACACCTACACAATTCAAACGGTTTATTATTTTATTATTAAATAAATATTATTATTGGTACAATACAATATTATACTTATACTTATACTTATTATTATATTAAATACAATATTAAATATTGGTTTAGAAGATGACCCAGGGCCGATTAAATTTTACTTTATCAAAAATACCAACCATTTCATTTGGTATCATACCAACTATCATTACCATACCATTCATTTTCTAAAATATAACTTTATTGGTGATTGACTTGCCGTTAACACATCTAGATTTACCAGAGGAACTTATTTTATTTTCTTTGGTTACCACTATATTGCCGACCATTCATTATCAGAAATACATCTCTGTATAGCTCTGAGCTCTGAGTGAACTCCCTCGATTAGCTGTAAACCGTAGTAGCGAAACAAAATTTAAAGCCAAAACAAAAGCGACTATGCCTCATTTTGAAGTTCTTGATATTATGCGATGACGGCACATTCATTACGAGTTCAATCAACAGGTAAGTATGGATGAAGCTTGTGAGGGATACCGAACTTCTTCACTGACAATGCAAGTAGTTAACACATACTGACTCGATTGCGTGAAAGTATTGAATGAGTTATCTGTATTACTTTTGCACTTAATTTAAATAGTACTTACCAATAATGCTACGTAAGTAGCCCTTAGTCAACTTAATGCCCATAGATTGCACAAGCACTTCAGGGTGTAAGAGCTTTCGAACTAATCAAAATACCACAATATTTTAATAATTTGCATACGAACTATTGGCGATACTAACTGTCGAATGACTATATACGAGTATATATTTGCTTTATTGCTCTTCATTTTTGTTATCATTTCAGGGCACCAGCGGCACACTTCTTCTGCTTGGTGGCCTGCTCTTCGTCTGCATCCCCACCTCGTTTGCCAGCGTACTATGCAGTTGCCTATTGGAAGGCTGCGCTTATGGCATTAATCAAGTACAAGGCCTCGTGACAGCCGGGGAGGTAGCACACAAAAGCATTCGCGGCTTGTTGGTTTCTGGTGAGCGCGTCTTCCTTTGGCTGGGCATCTGTCTACAGTTGTTTTCGACGCGATTGTGGTTCTTATATGAGCCCGCAAAGGGCTATCCGCTGCACCTAAATCAATTACACGGCATTATGGTGATCTTTGCGGCGCTGTGTGCGCTCGCATGCAGCACCCTCTACCGCTTCGAGTCGCCGCTGCTGCTGCAGATGCAAGAGCGTCACTTGGCCGCCACATACGTGATGAAACGACTCCAGGACGCCAGCTACCCCAGCGTTGAGTTGACACAAAAGCATGAGGAGTGCAAACAGATGCTGGACCATGATGCGGGTCAGACAACATGGAAGGCGGTACGCAACAGCAACTCACTGCCGTTGCTTAAGGTGCTCCTGCTGCGTTGCTACGGCTCTGTGTCGCTGTCATTGCCCGTCAATCGCACGTTTGTCACTGCAAGTATGACGGGCTTGAATTGCACCATAAACTGCGTTTATCTCTTGTCTCTTTGCGGTGTGCTCGGAAGCATTTTGGGCGCTTTGTGTGTGGACAAATATGGGCGAAGAAGGATCGCCGTTATTTGCCTGCTCTTCTCTGGGACTTGCGCATTTCTCACGGCTGGCGTGCTGCAGTATATCTACGAGCAAATTTCGTTGGTTTTACTGACCCATCTGGCATTTGAGTTGGTCGTCTACCTGATGTGGTGCTATCAGGTTTTCATATGCGCTGGCGTTTCGATGGCCTCCACTGTTTATATGTCAGAAGCATTTACCGTTTCTGCGAAGGCGTGCTGCTTGTCGGTGGTGGTGGCGTGCGAACAATCTCTGCAAATAGCGCTGGCTTTACTAGTTTTCTACATGGATTTCAACGAACCGCACTTCTTCTTCGTCATAGGGCTGCTGGGCATGCTCCTGGGCATATTGGCTTTATTCTTTTTGCCCGAAACTATGAAAATATCACTTTACGAAAGTCTTCTAAAGTTCAACAACGTTCCCTAATAGATTTAAGGTAGTCTCATCATTGAATTCGAATTTATGTAAGTTAGGTCCTTATGTATTTGCAAATATATTTGACAGTATAGCACTTATAGACAGTATAACTTGAACATATAATTTAGTTAAGTAATTTAGAAATACATTACAAACAAATTCAGTTATTCAAATAAAGCACAAAGAGAAAGAAAATTTCACGGATGTTGCACATCCGCAACCTAGTGTCGAAGTTAATGAACGGGTGCATTAAAAACAGGGACTCCAATCAACTGTTTTGAGTCAACTGTTATTGAGTAAGCTTTTTATGTCCGAAGCACATTCAATTCACCATAAAGAGCTTTTCTCGAAAGCGATGTCTTCATTGATGTGGGCGTTTACTCAATTCAGCAGTCTCTGGAAAGAAATATAAAAGTATCTTTGTTTTAGTACACATTAAATATTTCTAATGCCATAATTAATTCCCCAATTTACTAAAGCTGAAGGTTTGGAGTCCACATTAAATTTGCATCCAGGAGAGAAATGCATCCAAATATTAGCATATTTTGGAGAATTTGAAGATGTCGACATAATATATATACTGCACTACTACTACTATATAGCAGGGAGTCCGACGAAGCAGTTTGAAAAATGTCGTTACCTGCGGCCCATTAAATACTGGGGAAAAATATATCTATCTTTGGGAATACTAAATATTACCAGTATTATTTGGTATATGCATAGGTAAAAGCTCCACCGAAGCTTAGTTAAATAGTGGGCCTATAAAATAAAAATATCTTTGAGAACAATAAAAAATCAATTCAGCTTTTGGTGGGCAAGCTTAGTAAAAGAAATTGTATGTAGGTACGGTAAATATATGGTGTCTAGCGAAGAACCGCAAAGAATCGAAGGTGGCCAAAAAAAGACCAGTTTACAACGAAAATTTTCAAACTGAGAATAAGTCCGAAACTAGTTCGAAAAAAATTAGTGGTACATTTAGCTACAGGAAAAATTACCATCAATAAAGCGATTCTTTCAATATGCATTAGACATGCTCTCAAAGGAACATTTACAAAAAAAGTGATCATACTGAGCGATAAAAGATAACTGAGCGATATAAAGAGCCATACAAAGAAAAACGGTTCAGGTGCATTCTGAAGGTAGCTTTGGTCCTTAAATATGGGGAAATCGCTGTACCACACGTGCTCAGAAGAGGCGCTAAATTTTAATTAAAAATATTGGTTAACATAATTGGCGCTTTAGTATAAAAATCTTCGTAAAAGGAAATGGGATGGACTAAGTGAATGGATTTGATTTTCAATTTTCCCCTGAAGTTATGTATGTCAGCAAAGTGGTTTTTTTTATTTCGCTCCCTTAATGTTCTACTCTAAGGGAGCTCATGTCCATAGCGTAATGTTTTCATTTTTTGAAAAGATGTCCGGCGAAGCTTTTCTATATTTTCTTATATACAATCTTATATCCAGAAGAATGCACATACAAATACATATGTACATATATAGACGGGTGCATGTGGCTTGCGCGAAAGATGAAAAATTCAGTGGAGTGAGTTAATCCAATGATGTGGAAAATTCAAAAAACTTCGATACGAATTTTCGTACGAGCTGAAGCGTATGTGTACGCCGTAATATATGCGGAATTAGGTACGCATATGCATATACTCGTATATTTGAGTGTGTGTTGCAATCGATTTGAGGTAGCAGCGCTGGAAAAGGATGCAAATCGTTATATAGCGATATTAAAATGCTTGAACGCCATGATGGCATGGTGGCCACATCAACCCATAAGTCTGCAATATTGATATATGTGGGTGTGAGTGTGCGCTTGCAGCGAACTGAGATGTAAAAGTTCAGCAAATCAGTCAGCTAAAACTAGATAAATTACCATGAAAGATTGCTTTATTTGACACAATTTAAAAAAGAATATTTACACGGTTTTAAGATGGAAAGGAATTTTCTGGACATTTGAAAGGCCCAAAATGCTTTTTCTCCTCCATAACTTTGAAGGTCTCTCTTCAAACACCAACATCAATGCCAAATTTGAATATCAAATGCCGAGCAACCATTGCCAGCGTCTCGTCTAGGACTCTTTAAGTCCTCCTTCGAGCACACAGTAAAGCGTAGAGTTTGAACGGAACAAAAAGCTCGGAGTTGAAGTTGAGTTATAAGTACTCATCGGTTGAGGGGCCCCTTCTTTTTGGTTCAAACTGTCACACTTTGACGTAGCCAATGGAAGAGGCATAAATGTTTGGCCTCTATGAGCATGGAGTGAGTAAATAAATGTTGGATTCTTAATGCAGCTGCCTCAAACTTCGGTAAAAATATTATATTAACAAATTGATAACTCTAGTAAAAAATTTGAATCCCGCTCAAGTTTTGACTAAATGTGGTTTTGAAATATTTACTTCATTTGATTCTACATGTCAGACACAAGTGACATAGTTGCAATTAGAAATATTAACTTTCTTGGATATGAAATTGTACTGTAAATATGTAACCATTTGTTGGCACAAATTGACAGCATTTTCGTAAAGCGTAAACTTTTGACGTGCCATTTTTGAGATAAATGAATTTAAAGTTGATGTTCTAATTGGTGTTATTATGCGACAACCAGGAACGGGTGGAGGAGTTATTGGAATTATTTTTCATTTACACATGCGCATATGTATGTATGTATGAAAACAAACCCACACTAACATTGAGAGTCGCTTGAGCGCCTTTCATATGAGTTTTTAATAGCATTAAAAAGACAAAAGCTTAAATCAAATGCCATTTCAAAGGAACCTTCCATTATTTATGAAAAGAAATTATCTCGCCATTGCCACGAGTGAAGCTCGGTCCCTTTAAGTATCTTAGAAAAGTTAGAAGAGGTAAACCAATAATGAGAAACGGATTCGAATTCGCAAGCATTAACTGAACCCGCTGTGTTTATATCCAGTATTAACTGATGTTACGAAATTTGGCACTTTTAGCGATGCGTATTTCAATAGGGCTTAAGAAGCTTCATGAGACTGACACATTTACACTTTAATGAAAAATAAACAAAACCCAACTACAACAACAGCAAGAGAAATAAACGAGTTCAAAACTTTTGGCGAAATTCGCAAATGTAAATGGAAATAGCAACTGTGGAATCAGCCTGAAGGCAACCAACCAACTGAAGTGGACAAATATTTATTTCTGTCAGTGGCAGTTTCCTCGCAGCTCCATGGAACAGCGGCTCAAATTTTGCGTGCAAAATTTAATTTCATTCAAACAAAAATTAACTGACTCTTATCCTGCCGTTGAACTCCGTGAACTCCTTAAGGTTAGTGCAACGCTACTTTCGACGCGAGCGCAGAGCCGCAACACCGCGGCCCGTGGATGCCATGGGTGGATGTAGTAAAGTGCTTGTTATCGAGTGCCGAAGCTTTAGCCTTTTTGAAACTCACACTTCCACCAAAACATCCAACTGATTGGAAAGGTGGTTGGGTGAATCAATCATCGGTGTTTAAGTGAATCACGACAAAGTTGGTGTTGAGTAGTTTCTGATGACTACTCAACTATTACTTTACTTCTACCTTACTAATACTACTTTTCTGATGACAAATTTATTACAAATGCTTAAAAATTAATTCCTGATATTTATTATAGTTTAAGGAAATGCCCACTTTCGTTTCTGTATTTTGTAATTTATTCGCAATTGAAGCGCAGCGTGGAAGCTATTACGAATATCTCTAACAGTATTTCAACTCCACCTATTTGAGGTGGAGGCACCTGTTTGAGCAATGCCTTAGAATGGCGCATTGTGGTATTGCGATATTTACATATTTGAGTTGTGCACCAGGGCGTATGAGTTACAAAGATAAAGAGGAAATCATTCGACCTTTGAGGCATGCAGAAACTCTGGAAGCGTTTAGAACAAATATTTGAAAAGCGATTGAACAGTTTGTCGATTGCAGTCATTGTCAGTGGAAATATATGCCCAAAATATAAATGCTGAACATAAGGTAGTGATTCTAAACAATTGAGTAATTCAAGTTCAGCAGTTCACAAAATCTTCATTGCAACTCATTACCACATAAATTTTGAAAGAAAATGTAGGCATAGTTGAATTTAAAAGTTTTGCAAAAGCCATTTCAAAAGTAAAATTCATTGCGATCTCTCAAATACATTCTGCCGCCCAAAGTCACTTTTGCAGCCCAAAAGGGTTATTCCATACGCTTAATTGGAGACCCTTAACTACTGCGCTATTTTTTTATGCGTTTGTTTATGTTTGTGGTATATGTGTGGTATGTTTATACATTTTAAAAATTTTGACATGGTCAAGCACGTAAGAATATTTGTGAGCCGGTTGCAAGTGGCACTGCAGCGAAACCTTTCCCGATATATTTGCTTTACAGTTACGGCAAAATTTAGATTTATTTAGACAGAAGTCGATATTGCAACGGTGAATTGAATGAGTGGGCGCTTCTTTAGCAGTGCCACAAACATGATAACGGCAAAAGGTAGCTCAAAATGCTATCTCGATAGCCAACAATTCCAAGGCATATGACGTTAAAGTACGTACAGATATCGGTCATTGATAGCGGTTTTAAAGTGGCAGAATTTGATGATTTTGGATAATGCACGAAAATTGTATAAGCAATGCAGGGAAACTAATTATACGCTGAAGAGAAGAGAATTAATCGTCTCTCTTTACAGTTAGTATCGTCTGAGTATCAACTTTGTCGCGACGATTCTGTTTTATATCCGCTTTGGCATAATAAATGTCTGTATTTTGTGTACTTTTGTTGTTGATATGGTATGGTTACAAACTGCCTCTTCGCGTTCATTGACTGTGTATAATGCGAATCTCTTCGAGAAAACAACAGTTGCGTTCCGCGTTGCCGACAATTGCTGTTTTTTTCGCAGCAATTTTGTGTTGTTTTAGAGTTGTTGCTGTTTGTTGTTGCACTACGCTGTTTCGCAGTAGGGAGTAGATTGTTTTGTCGTAGGTCTATAGCTGTTGTTGTTGGGAATGTACGTTTGATTGTCATGTTTGTTATTATCTTCATTGTTGCTCGTTTCCCTCCACCTTTCTCATATACGATCTTCAAACTTTAGTTTAGTTCTGAACTGAGCTAATTTGAGGGGGGAAGGACTTTTTAGCACTGTGTTTACTAAATTCCTCTCAACATGTAGGTGGTGGTATCTTTCGATATTACTTTGGCGACAAGTTGTGCTAAAAAATGCTTAAAATCAAAGAATTGTATCCTAAAACGAGTTAACGCGCTCTTGTTCTTACGTACATCAGCGGTTTCTCAACACTTTAACCCACTGATGCGAATAGCGATGACAGCTAAGCACGACTTTAGAATGACTTAAAGACCAATATCGTCATTTTACTCAATCAGACGAAGTTATATACGTATATATTATAAATTTGAATAGTGGGTATATTATGAGAAAATGTTATAAATGGAAATTGGCTTATGCTTCCTACATGCAACACATATATACGACCTGAAATTATGCAACTTTGATTTCTAAATTATTAATTTGATGTCCATTTTATTATATCTATTATATCTCGCGCAATTCAGAATCACTGAATCCTTTTCGAACGAAAAATTTGTCTCTGCAATCCAAAAATATTACGTTCAAGTTCTTGAAATCGTATCGAAATTAATTTTTTTGATAAAATTGAACCAGAGTATACCAAAATGTTAAATCCAAAATTTTCGAATATTAATTTCCAGTTTTCACATAAGGGAATATCTCATACATAAAGTCCTGACATGAATTATCTATACACATGCCTTTCGGATTTTCGTCTGCAATTTCTATTATATTATAAAAGATTTATTATTTATATTTATAAAAACTTTTTAAATTATAAAAGAGAAATATTGGTAAAAACCACAGAATTTATTACATAATAAACATTTCGCAGAGAAAATTTTCAACACATTTATGTGCGCACAATATCTCAATAAACAAAGGATTACAATATGTTAGCGATCTGGCTTCTCTATTCATTAATATTTTCTGCTAATATTATCGGTCGGTAGAATCTTGTCGACAAAGCAGTTCACACTACTGGCCGACAGGAATCTCTTAGTAAAACTGCATTGCCAACAATTATAGGATTCTTATTTCTGCAACTTCGAACAGAATAAAGTTCGGACAAATCGAATTTCGTCAAAAAGCGGAGAATAAAGTTGTCCGCCATTTCCGATAGAGGGCACATATCCACCAAATTTTCGTAAATAATTTTATAGGTTTAATAACAGATTCCCAACCTGAAATTTCCAAGCACCAAATTGGCTAAATATCTCTGAGCATACTACAAGTGGAGTAAGACTGATTGAGTTAAGCTTTGAAATTCCTCCCGCAGCCAGGCAGTTAATCGACTGTTTTTTCTGGGATTCCACAATCAACTTCCAGTCGATAATTCATTGGATTTATTAATTTATTCATCTGGTTTTTTAATAAAGCGCAACTCTTAGATTTTTAAATATTGTATAATTTATTTTACACATTTAATATAATTTGTTATTTCAATTTAATGTTTAAATCATTTTGTGCTAGTTAATATTTAAATAGTACATTACACAAGTATTAATAATCGTTACACTAGTCATAATTACTTAGCATTTTGATTGTGGTTAACGAATTTTTCACTTTGCTTCTCATTTCTCTTTCCTTTGTCCGTTTTGCTACGTTGCCACATATTTAGTTTATTAATATTTAAAATTGTATTCCTTTATAAATTCAAATAATTTGTTGAATTTTATTTCAGACTAATTGTTATTTGGCATATATACATACATATGTATGACTACGTTTATATAACAGTATGAGGGTAATTGGAATTGCATGATTTTCATTCTAAACTATAAAAACCTTTCGATTGTTTCTATGCTCAGTACAAATTTGTCACCTCTGTTACATTATTTATTACACTAAATTCGTACAATTCGATGTGATTAACTTGTGAAACAGAATAACGGATGACTTTCGTGTCTGCAAATACTTAGGCAGTTGAAATAGTTTGGCTTTTGAAGTCAGTTTTCAAACTTTAGCTTTGTCCGTTAACATATTTGTTTTTGTTCTGTCTGCAGTTATTTTGTATTTTTGTATTTCGCTACAGTTAGTTATGTGTGTTTGCAAAATATTGTGTACGTACAGCTGATTGAAAGTATAGTGATATTTTTGGCACACACTGTATCCAGCGCTTGGACTATGGGTGAGTTGTTCTATTGTTTAAATCTAAACATTAAGAGTTTCAGAAGTAAATATATATGTATATATTTACATATAACAATTACATATACAATTAACATTTATATGTTATATCAGACAATATTGTTGTAAATCCATACATATACCTACGAGTAACTGTATTTAGCTGAATTTCGAAAGATACTTCACTACTTAGTTTATGTTTAATTGATAATAGTTATTTCACAATATCTCTTTGTCACTTATTTCTCTATTTGCCGTTGTTATTTGATTAAGATGGCTTGAGTTGTACCCGTACGTAAGTACGCAAGTAACTCTAAAAGTATATCCGCCGAAAATTATTGTAGACTATGCTAATTGCAATGTTTGCAGGTAAATGAGATTTGAGAGCAATTTCACTGCAGCCTACCTTTGGGCGCTCATTTGAATTTTGATCATTTCAGACAAATAAATCACACTTTTCGAGCAGTTTCTTCATATGCCTCGCTTCTTTACACATTGACGGCCAATTTTGATTTGTGTTTACTAATTTTTTGTCAATAAATGTTGCATGATTTTGATTATTTAATACTTTGGTTAATATTTTCATTCCTTTTTTCTATTCTAAAAAATATAGATTTTTTTACAAAACTACAGACTTCGTTCGATTAATTTGGATACCTTGTATTTCGTTATTTATGTTTTACTACCTAGGGTCTATACTTACAATTATGCTTATATTTCATTTCAATTTTTAAATTTGTATTTTGTTTCATAAATTTTGAATTTGGCACATTGTTTCCGAAATATTATCATGACAAATTAAAAAGATTCAAAAGAAATCGTTATTCTTTTCTTATTTTCTTATTTTATTGTTATATTTTTGTTTTCTGGTCTTTTTTTTTTGGAATGATCGTTCTCAATTTTATCGTGTATTAAATTAGCATAATGCTGGCCATTTCCCAGAATTATACGTGTTTGATTTGCTCTATAAAAATTTACTTGTTTTATTTTAAGAATTCCGAAACTTGAGGTTCATCAAATATTTAAGTATAAACATTGCTTGTGTGAATACTGTTATAAATAAATGCAATTATGTTAATGCATTTTGCCCATTTTCAGCTTGCGCTCAAAATTAAAAATTCTTTTCCATTAATAATAAGTTATTCTTACTTTTAATATTTATCTACGATAATTTTGTACATACTGAATATATGGTTCCACATTCCATCAATATTTATTATCAAAAGAAATACAAAATATGTGTAAAAGAGGACCCTAGTAGTTCTCCCCCCCCCATAATTCCCATAAATTATCATATTGAAACTTGTTTATAATAATTTGTTACGAGTAGTTGTGGCCTGAATTTCGACTGGTAAAAATATGAGTATTAAATATTATATTACTTGATATTCGGTAAATAGTAGTCTGTTACAGTAAGATAGTGGCAAGCACCGCAATACATATGGTACATGCTAGCGTTCTGCTCTTCTAAATTATTACTCATTATTATTCACGTATTTAGTTAATCGTATTGTGTGGCAATAAATCACTTTTGTAACATCAGTCAGTATAAAAATTATTACAAACCATATTCTTTTATTAAGATATCGTTGCTTAACCTCTAAATCTATACATTTACAAATATAAATACAAATAAATATGTAAAAGCATAACTTATGACAAACACATAAGTGAATGGTCACGAGCAGTTGGCTTCAAGGGTGTAAAGGATCCAAGTGTTAGAGAGAGAACATGCGGTATCTGGTAAGGGCTTATCGTCTGACTGGGAAGCTAGATTTAAAAGACATACAAATGAGTTGGCTCAGATGGCCTTTTGATCTCGATTACTATGAATCAAGTGAAATCTTGAGGCCAACTCTTCGCAGACATCACTAAATTGGACAAATATGAATATACATACATATATACAATTAACGTGGTTTACAACAAGAAACGGATATTTACACATTGGTTTCAATTCAATTTCGTTCCATTTGATCCTCTTTGGTATTCCTGCTTAATCTTAAACAGTTATGACGACTTACCTTAAACTTTGTCGGACATACAAGAAAGTATTTATATAAAACCTTGCAGATACAACCTTAGATTAACTTCGTTCTTACTGACTATTATATTATTCCAACACACACAAAGTGTAACTAAATGCTGGGTAGGTGGTGGGAGGGCGTGGTTGAGAGTTTGGTTAAGCATTCAGGTGTTGTGGGAATGAAATTTACATGCGGCATCACCAAAAATGGGTTGAATGTTTGTGTGTGTGTGTCTGTGTGTTTGTGTTCGTGTGCATATATATTATTTTAAGTCTTGTAGAAATTTTGATTGATTGTCCGAAAGTTTAAATTCATCTGTATTCCATTGTGGGCGTGTGAAGTTGAGTTTCCAGAGAGAAAAATAGAGAGGGTGACGATTTCGTGGGAGTCAAAGGTTGATATAAATGGGATTTTCTTTACTCGTGGGAAGTTCGTAAGGGATGACATATCTATGCATTTGTGTAAAACAACAACATCAACATTCTCATTCACTACAGGTGTTAATACCTCGTTCGAGTCGCCTTCTTCCAGCATAAAGTGCCCGGCAAATGAAATTCGCTAAACACCGATATTTGACACACATTGCCAGTAAATTAATCAATTTACCGTAAATGGAGCAGCAAACCCTTTTATGTGCGGCAACTTTTTGTGCCACAACCTTAAAACTGCTGCAACTTCTAATCTCACACGGATATGGAGTAATCGGACTTCTCACTGAGCAATTTTTGTTGGGCTGGTGCCGGCGAGTGTTGTTGTCGCGGCTGTTGTTGCTGTTGTTGTTGTTGCTGCTGTTGTTGCTGTTGTTGCTGCACCACCTGCGCATGTTGTTGGGTTTTTTGCGGCGGCTGTTGCACGCAGCGCGTCTCTTGCTGTTGCTGTTGCTGTTGTTTTTGCTGCAGCTGTGAAGTGGTCGACGACGGCCTCGACCACAACGTCGAACGCATACCCAGTTTCAGTTTCTTGAGAGTGTCCACATCGCACTCCACCTCGGACAACTCGATGCGTTCAGTCTCGACGGGCAGCTGATGGAAGCCGCTGCTGGGCATTACGGTGCATTCAGCCTGCAGCTGCAGTGGATGCAGGGTGCGTATACCTCCAGCTCTGCTCAGATGTTGTGATTGGTGTAATTATTATTATTTATCGTTGTTATTGTTGTTGTTTGTTGGTGGTTGTTGTTGGTTGTTGATTAGTGCATGTTTTTGAAGTTGGAAGATTTGAGGGGAATACATATTACGTTCGGTCTCATGCAGCAAGCAAAATTACATATGCGTACAAGAATGTTTATAAATGCGTATGTGTGTGTGTGTGAGTGTGTGAGTGTGTGAGTGTGTGAGTGTGTGTCAGGGTTGCTGCTTCGTTGCGTTCCTGCAGTGCAACATTAAACTAGTATGAAACGGAATTTCCCAACAGAAAACACACAGGTCCGAAAAGGATCCAAAGTGCTCCCAATATAAAAATTTTGAACCCAATATGAAAGTAATTATGCATTAAATTTAATTAACTATTTTTTGTTTACCTTGAAGAAATCGAATTTAAAAATCGTTATTGAAATTTGTATACTGCTTGTGTCAGTAGTATTTGCTTTGAACTACATTATATGAAAAATTATTTACTTAATCTCCTGAATGATACGATTTTCAACTATTTAATTTTATTAAAGGAAACAAGATTCCAATACAAGTTTTGTTTACATGGACGAAAGACTTTTTGACCAACTCGTTAGGTTTTTGGTCCATAGTAGCAGTATTTGGCCCACTTGAACTTAGTGCTCTCTAAATAAGGTTCTAGTTCTAATGGCTGTCCTTGAATATGTCTCTTGGTTGTTGTTGTTTATTTTCGTATTTTGTATTTTGTATTTTAAATTTTATTTACATATTTCCTAATACAGAACATCGCAAAATGTTTTGAATTTCACAAATAAACAAGTAATTAGACTATCTCCCAGATGCAAGGTCACCGAACAGAAACGCTAAACAAGAAATTCATTTGTACAGAATAGATTTGCAATTTTTAGTAATTTACTGAAAATTTTAAAGATTTTTTTTTTTTGAAAGTTTCAAATCTTTGGAAAAGTCTTCAATCAGAATTTATAGATACAGTTATTACAATATGGATTAATACGTCAAACATATTAGTGAATTTGAATACAGTTAAAAGTCCGTTTTTCTGTGGGAGATTTTCCAAATTGATATTTTATATCAATAATTTTTATATAATTGATAATTCTCGTTATTTTCTAGCTCAATAATATTTATACGGCTATATGTTATATGTGAATCTACTGTTTTCATTTTGAAAGAAGTGAAAACACCGTTACGATTAATTAATCTATAAGATTGGACACGAGTTCGTTCTATCTCTCTGTATATTTATTTCAAAATTGCAATAACCCCTCACAATTTAATTTGAAACTTTGCGAAACCAAAGCAGTACATGTCTCAATCGAAAATGTATTCAATGAAAAGGGCTTAAAATTTTCCTGAAACACACATTCCTGAAAGTACCCCACAATTAAATTTTATAGTTCTTGAAGATTACCACTTCGCTGCATATTTAGCATAATGAATTTCTATCTACACTACATCATCTACAGACATGCATGCAGATGGACGCCCATGCCTTTGGTTCAATACAATTCCACTTTACGTTCCGCCCCTTCTAAGACCTCTAAGCTTTCTGGACCCTCCAAGTCCACCGTCCACTAATCTCATGTTTGATCAATAGGATCCATATAGGTGCAGGATATCTCACTATCATAGCCGAGACTACTCATCAAGCTACCGCCGTCGAGGTCCAGACTACCCCCATTGGCCGTATCCTATTTGGGCAGCGTGGTGGCCGAAAAGAACTTGGACGATAGGGGAGCGGTGGAGGGGTTTAGAATGGTGCCTGCACTTTCGCCACTAACATTGGCATTCGCCATCGATACAGGCACCGTTTTGTGGGGTATGGGTCGGAACTGTGATGATGGCATGCAAGTGACGGGGCCAAGAGATGCAATGGGATTGTTACAACTATTGTCTAGTAGGTCGGTCGTTGTATCAGGTTGACTGAGTTGAGTTGTGGGGTGTGGGGCGCCGATCAAGTTGTGATGCTGTGGGTGATGTGCTAATTTGGGGGTGATCAATAGGGGTTGCTGTGATAGTTTGTTTTTATTGGAGGTGGCGATGCTACTACTACAACTACTGCTGTTAGTACTATTAAAACTATTTGTGGTTGCATTGGTGGTGACATTGGTTTTTTGTAGTTGATGTTGATGTTGATGTTGATGTTTTTGTAGCTGTTGCTGATGTTGTTGCTGTGTTACAGACGGTGACTTCACCAGCGTGGGTATGTGACACTGTATGGAGTCTTGTGATTTGAATGTGCTTGAGATTGATTTCAGATTACCACCACCACCACCACTACCATTAATACTAACACCACCACCGCCACCACTAGCACTACCACAAACACCGCGCGGTGATAGTATCTTTGTCGAATTATTGCCGGATGTGGGGTTCATGTTGTTGTTTTTGCTACTGTTATGATGGCGCGGTGTGGTATTTGTGGAAAACTGATATTGTTGATGATGGTACCTTGAGCGACCGCGGCGTGGCAATGACTTTTGTTCGGACATTGGTGAGAGATCTGAGGATGTGCTTGATTGTGCTCCATGATAGATGATACCTGCGGGGCGGGAGGAAGATTCACAATTTTATTTCCACATTTCACTCACAATTCTCTTCTCACACTCTCTGACTCTTACATTCGAGTGCTTATATTTATATAGCTAGATATATATGTATGTATATGTATTGGGTTAATATATGTATGCGCCGGTGTATAGCTGATTGGGCACGTGTGAATCTACCGTACTTCTGGAAAGTGTACAATTGGCATTCGCATTCGTTTTCTTTCTCTTTGATTTCACTTTTTATTTGCTTGTTCATCGGTATTTGTGTACGCTTATGAGGGTAGTGTGTGTCAATGATTGTTGACTGAGATTGATTGCTTAGCCGAATGTCATATGGACTAATTTCTACTTCCAAACAAGTCTGTGTATTTTTGAATTTTACTGTTCATTATTTGAGTAAGATGGGTGAGATCTGGCACTGAAAACGCGAATATATGCATGTGTGGGTGTGTGGGTGTGTGCGTGTGTAATCTATGTCAATTTGCAAATATGTGTAAGAAGTTTAAAGAACAAATGCGCGAGCCGCAGTGAGCTCAGGTCAGTTTTGTTTTTGTCTCTCTGGCGTCCTGCTTCTCTGCTCAATTGTCTACGTAGTTGTATATGTATTGGTGTGAGGCCGTTCGCCTGCACTTGCTACTACAGATATGTTTTCGAGGTGTTGTGATTTAGAAAATGTTGCATTTTTTTAGAGTCTGTGAAGAGAATGCAGAAAACGAGAAATTTTAACTTATTTCTTTTCACAACAAGCTAATGAGTTGGGTAAAAATTGATTGAAGTGAGATTTCAACTTTCGAAATTACAGTACACATCTTGTTTGGCGGAAAAGGTTGAACATTGGCTTGGAGAGGTACAACTACGAGCTTAAATCAGAGATGGATCGCACTACAAAGAAAACGAACATCATTTTCATAAAATTCAGCTGTGTATGAAAGTGTTCAAAAATGGGTGTTTCGTAATATGTGCAGGAAGTACGGGGTGTTGAACTCGTCAAATACAGATTCAATTTATAAGTGCCCCATTAAATTATTTTATGTACAAAAACATTTTATAGACAAAACGGGAACTTTTGTTCTCTTTTATCTTTTGTTCTTTTAGAGTTTTGCGTGCCACAATGTCTGTGATCTCGGGGACAGGGGTTTTCCTCTTATTTGTGGCGTGTTTTGTGCTTTTATCCAACAATTGAAAGCTTTCAAAAACACTTTAATTTTTTTCTTTATTTTTTCTTTTTTAATTGACGTCAGTTTAGCGACAACCTAAAGTATTGCTTGTATGACGTCATCAAACATCTCATCGGCCAAGCTGGCAGACTTTAGAACAGCACTAAGTGTACAAATGAGTGCGATTTTAATGTTTTTGTACATAAGTGATAAAAAATAATCTCAACTTCAGCAAAATATGTGGAAGTTTATATATTTGCGGTATTCATTGGAAATACGAGTTCATAATACTCAATGCAGTTGTAAATAAATTCAAATGTTTATAAATCTTGAGTGAATTGCATGCTAACATATTGTGTGTGCCAGCGGGATTTTATGAAGCGCAAAACAATAAAAATAAAAATGTATTGCAAGACTTACTGTGCTTGATTTTTCCCTCGTGCTGATTGGAAGACTCCGTGCGGCTTGAGGTCAACTGATCCTGATCCGATTCAGACTCTTCGCTCTCCGGCTCCGTTTTGCGCGAGTGGCGTCGCCGATTCTTCGAGGACTAATTGCAGAGCAGTACAGCGTACCCGAATGGTTAGCACGTATGAAGCCGCATGAGATGAAGAAATAAGAAAATGCAAAAGTTAATTAATTTGCATCCTACGTTGTTACTTGGCGTGAGATTGAAGCGAGCCAGGATGAGGATTTGCATTTACTCAAAACAAAAACTCAGAATACTCTAACAATACAGTTACCGTCAACATTATTAATTCATTGGTATTCATTTAACTAAAAGCAGTGAGCAAAGGAGTTTTCTTCAAACGTGATTCTTTTAACTTTCAAATTGCTTTTCTTCCCTTTTGTTTAAAAAAGCACCAATATTTACACCAACGTAAATAATGACAAATAATAAAATCATGAATAATTTATTGATATAGAATTAAAATCGAAATGTTCGCGGAACCAAGCTTCCAAAATTAATTAGAAAACAAAAACAAAAAAAGTTAGAAAACAAAAAAGCTAAGCATCTTCAGCAATCGTTGCTAGTTTTAACAACACTACTACAATCATATCAATACAGTAGTGGCCATATAAACAGAGTCAAATCAACATTTTAAATTAATCAAGTTAAATAATAAACGCTTGAGAATTATTAACTAACTGAAGCAAAAACCGACTCTGGTTACATGAGGGTGGTTACTTCTTTCCTTTCTAGCACCTTCTAAAGAGCTAGCGAAATTTAAACGATAAATTCAAGTTGAAAATTAACTATGAGACAAACAAATAAGAAAATAAACGCACAATATTATGAAATGGCGAGGTCTGATAGTGATTATAGTTAGTCTTTGATGGACGTTGATTGTGGTTGTAATGATAGTTGAGGTGATGGTGGTGGTTTTGGTGTTGGGTTGGTTTTAATACCGCTGCGGGTGGTGGCGACGAGCAACCCTCAGTCAGAGCTCGCTCATGGTACATGAAGGAATGCAAAAGCGTATTAGCCGGGCCGGCGTGATGTGGCTGTGACATGTTTCCCGTCTCGGATAATTGAAATGTGGCATACGGCGAAATATCCTCGGATGTCTCTGCGGGCAGAAGGAAGAGAAATAAATACAGTTAATGGCCTGTTTACATATCCAAAGACGTGTGTGTATGTAAACATATACATATACTTGTACGAGTACATACCAACCTATAACAAACAGCAAACGGTACTAATTAGTAAATAATTGAAATGAAAATGGAGATGGAGATGAAGTTGCAAGCGGCTTTGACATTCCGTTTCGCACATGACTTCGCCGCAGGGAGGCTGTGATTGTCAGTAGTAAGGCGCTGATATTTATTTAATTTACCTTAATGGCGAGCAATGTCATTGCACTTCAACATATTAAGTTTGTATACGCAAGTATATATATATATATATGTACATCATATAGAATTCACAAGCATTTAAAGAATTTTATCGCCTAATGTTTCAGCTAGTTAAACGGATAATATTTTCAAGGTAAATATTTTTCTTTCTTTTAAAGCAAAGGATTCAATCTGCGCTGCGAGATTTTTGGAGTTCCTACCCTCGTCGGCTCACTGTCTACAATTGGGTATTGTATTCAATATTTCAAGATGTCAAATATAACTATTTTTACATTAAAGATACTACCGAAGAATAAAATGTGCCTCCGATCCATTAATTTAAAGAATCAGTGAGTTAAATCAAATCTTATGCATTGGCGAATTCTTTATATTTCTCTTTCCACGACCCACGACGAAGCCTTCCAAATTGTACAAAAAATAAAAATAATAATAATGGTTATAACTCACCGGGTATTTTGTCGTTATTCTGCATCGACACTTTATGAATGGTAGCATAATAGCGCTCTCGCTGCGCTGCCTCTGAGTTCTGTCGATTTTCCAGTGATTCCTTTTGTATTCGGTTTCCTTGTTCTAAAGCAAATACAATAAGAAGAGGAAAAAGGCAAACAACAATGTTGTATTTAAATCGGATGTGGGGGGTATGTGAGATGGAGAATAGATTTGAAAGCACGGTGTGTCTTCAAAACAAAACAAAGCTCAGTAACACAGTACTAGCCAAAAGTATGAGCACTGTGTTATTTACTGCATAGCCGTCGACGTCATGGCAATTAAAATTCAATTTGTTGCAACAACGTAAAATTTATTTTCTCTTCGTATGGTATAGGTATGCCAATACGCAAGCCCCATACTATTCGATGTTCATCCTGACCAATAGGTTTTGCAAGTCCGCGTATGCGTTCATTGATTTCTTTGCTTACACAGTTTTATTAGTGACTTCTGTCTCTACACCCGCTCGTTGACCCGCCTTTTCTTCTTGCCGACTACACTCTCCTAGCCGCAAATAAACGGACAAGAGCACAAGTGTATTCCTGCTATAGTGATAGTTCATTCACACATTTGCCGGCTTGTTTGCCCACTCGTTTGTAGATTTGTTGGCAGTATTGTGTTTGTTTTGTTTTGCCAGTGGCAACGAATGACCCACTCAGGCATTCGCAGCTACATGGCACCGTCCTTTCCCATGCACACTCGCATGCATAGGCACACACCCCTCCTTTGGTAGGCAATTTCAGTACTTACTGTGTCGATAACACATGACCACCAGCGCAATTGTGCAAATCATGCCAGACAGCGTGGCGATGCTTGGTATCAATAGATTCACATTGCCATAGAAAACGTTCGAGCCGCGTTGGCCGCGCTGTACGATCTCCGGCGGTGGCTGCTCCCCGTCCTTGGTGAGAGTGACAAATGTGAACTCGGCCTGTGATACACCGGCCACATTGTGCGCCTCCATGCGGAGTTGATAGAGAGTCGATGGTTGCAGACCGGAAATTGTGAAACGACGTTGCGGTTTCAATGCGTTCGATACTGTGGATATGGAGAATAAGAAGGAGAATGAGAGCAATAACAATGGTGATATTTTTGCATTAAACTCTAACAGCATAACTTATTGTCAGAAAGACAGTCGTAGCCGAATATGTTGAGAGCGTGACTAACTCTTGGTGGATGGTGGACTGAAACCCCAAGTTTCGAAATATACAAAAACAATTTATAAGGTAAACGAAGTCAATCTTTCGTTTACATTTCGCACGTTTTTCATGATGGTAAGCTTTCACTTACCTAGTATCCAGTCGCGCTCTGCCTCATCAGTAACTGGACGATATTGTAGAACGAAGTACAAAATGGGGCAACCATTATCTGGCCAGGTGTGCAAGCGCACCAATACAGAAGTAGAGTTGGGCGCAATTAGGCTAGTTGTTGAAGGCATGCCAGGTGACTGGCCTTGAGTGCGTACATGTAAGGTTATGCTGGCCGGTGAGGTGCCCACTTTATTGTGAGCAGTCAAATGAATTTGATAAGTGCTACCACAAACCAACCCCTTCAGCTCGTGGCTTGATGCGTGACGTGATAGAAGCATCTCATCCATATTACTGTTGGCGCGTCGATAGAAGAGAGTGTAGCCAGTGATGGGAGCATTACCAGTGAATCCGCATTTCCAGTGCATCAGAATACTGCTGGAAGTTGCGCTGGTCACATAAAGCACCGGCGCCGACGGCGGCACCTGCACAAGCAGTACGTGCGTGAGACGGTCTGTGCCGATGCCATTGTCCACTTGGCAACTGTAGTTGCCGCTATCCGAAATTTGCAAACTCGAAATGATCAGGTCGCCCGAGTCGAGTAACTGCGAATTGTGCAGACCACCTTGCCGTAGTGGCGTTTCCGCCTTATACCAGTCGCGCTTTGGCTTGCCAACTGCCGTGCACGGCAATGTGACGGTTGAACGCCATGGTCGTACTATCGGACCACCGAATGAGACAATGCGTGCAGGCACACGATTGGTTGTGATTTGCGATGCAACACGTGAACTCTTGCCTTCACCAACACGCGTAGATGCAGTCACCCAAAACTGATACTCGATGTGTGGGTGCAGATTCTTGGCTTCAAAATGAACTTGCTGCGACGGCAGACTTCGTTTCTCGTTGTTCAATTCCTCTCGACCATTTACCACACGCATGTAAAGGTTGAATTTTGTGATGACCCCATTCGGCTCTGTTGGTGGCAGCCACGACACATACAAAGATTGTGGCGTGCTAACGACCACCTTGATGTCTGCGGGCGCTTCAGGCGCATCCTCCTCGGTGTGACAGTACAATGGGTTGGATAGAGTACCGTCACCCATGCGTGTGTGCGCCAATACTTGAATGCTGTAGTTGGTGTATTTACGTAATCCCGTCAGCACCGTGGTCAACGCAGTAGTCTTACGTGATTCAACTTCGTCCTTGTTGAGTGAGAAATCATCTAGAATGGGCTCGAAAATGAGTTTATAACCCTGCAATAGTCCATTAGTGTGATAGATCGGTGGCGGCTGCCAGGAAACTTGCAGCGATTGCGAGGTCAACGCTGCGCAACGGATATCCTCAGGCGGTCGATTTGGCACTATCGCATTGAAAATAAATTGAATGAGCGAAAACGAAAATAATATTAAAATAAACACAAAACTGCGAATCTGACATAGACCTACCGTCTTCCATGGTTTGCGCGGACACCGGTTCGGAAAGCGGCCCGGGTCCCACCTGATTGAATGCTTGCACAACCACATTGTAACGCGCGAATTTCTGTAGGCTACTTAGTAAGAGTTCACCGGTGCCGCCATCGCCGTCGCCGGATACCGAAGTGAAATTGTAAGCTGAGTTGCCCGAACTGGCTAATTTGTAGCCGACATTGTATCCCTGTATATCGCCATGACGCAATTCGACCAACGGCGCCAACCAACTCACTAGCAACTCTGTGGAAGACAACGGACGAACGGAGAGATTAAGAGGTGGCCCAGCTGGGCGTTGTGGTTCAGTGCGCACCACTAACTCTTGGCTGGGAGCACTGCGACCAGCGGTTCCTTCGGCTATCACTCGAAAGGAGTAACGCGTTGCGGGTTTCAGATTTTCAATTAGAGCTGTGTAAGTAGGTGGATCTTTCACCTCAACATGCTGCCATTGCTCAATGAAGAGGGCTGTAAGAAAACGATAAACAACACAAGATAGTTCGAAAGGTAGGCTATAATTTTAAATCGTAATTTCCTAATTTCTGACAGCAGAAATACTATAATACTATGCTTTGAAACTGGCGCCTAAAGGGGCATTTTTGAAAGGTTCTAATACTCTTAAAATTGTTAAATTAAATGGAAAGAAATTAAATCGATATCCGTAAGATGAATAACTATACGAATAGATAGCGTTCGTTCAAATTAAAACCTACTAGATTTTCAAAGCCCTGGCTTTGGTATGAAGGATTGCTGCAGAGATAATAATTTTCTCCCAGTATTTTTCGATATATTTGCAACTTACGGTCCATTTCCTTGAATTCCACAATATATTTGGAGATATCCGCTGTGTTCACTGTTTTCGGCTGCCACTTCAAATTCACAGAACGACTAGAAATCATGGCCGCTTCCAAAACGGTGGGTGGTTGTGGCGGCTCCTGCACCTGCAGCTGCACCAACTGCTGATCATTGCCATACAGATTGCTGGCGCGACAAAAGTATGGTCCACTATCACTGGCATCCACCATCCGTATCTGCAGTTCAGCAGAAACACCGTCGGGAGTGGCCTCCTGCTTCACTGAAATTCTGCAATAACACAAATGGGAAATGTAGCGGAAATTCCAAACTCATCATTTGAGGATAAAATGCTCCTGAGTGACACCAAATAAGAACTGATGGAATTAACGCTGCCGGGATGAGGAAAAGATTAATGAGTAAGATGAAAATGATGAAACTGATGAAGGAGTGAGGTAGAGGTGTAGGGACATAGAGGTGTGGCGGGGAGGTGTTTACTTGATGCTAGGAGAGTTATCGCTGACTTCTTCTGTCCCACTCGACCTACTTGTAATTTGTTGATGGATTCAGTGTGTTTTTGCCCGAACGCATCCAAACGATATTAATCGGTTTGTCACCGCTGACAGAGCATTGCAGAAGTGCTGTATCACCTTTTTTCACCATTACCGAGCGTGAAGTGGATGAAAAGTACGGCGAGGCTGTGTCATTAAAAATGCAAATAAACAAATGGAAAATAAATAAAACAGTGTTCACAAAATGAGTTGTAGAAAATTTTCAAAAGTTCGAATACAAACAAAGCAAGTGGTTGATATTATAGCACGCGCGGAAAATAAATAGCACGTGCACTCATCTGCATACCTACACCATTTATATAATATCTGCTCTGGGTATATAATTAATGCCTTAATCTACAGTTTCATATAATTGGAGAAATATTTTCATTCCCATATATTCATTGAACATACATGCACGCACACAAATATTACAAATTATAGCGAATTCTTTTGACTCTTAGAACTTACAGTTGACTTTTAATTGTATAACCTTTCCGATGCCGGTTCCAATACCGTTATTTGCCTGGCATAGATAGAAGCCCTCACGATCCTCTTTAACGTGTTGCAGAAGCAGCGAGCCATTGCTCAACAGTTTAGTGAAAGGTCGTTCACGCACCTCCTCGTACTCTCCCGATTTGCTGCCTAAAAGTTAAATATTATTTAGGAGTAACTCATAAGCCTTGGGGCTTTTACATTATCCATAGTGCTTTAAACTTTATTAAATATCTCAATAAGCGACTCAGAGTACTTCGAAAGTTCCGAAAGAGATCTACCATATGATACCTCATAAATATTGAGTTTCGCTATATAAAGAGCCTTGCTAGGATACTAAGGACTTATCTCTAAGTGTGCGAAAAAATGTGGAACAACCTCTAATGAGCTTGAACAATATGCATACAACACTTAATATTCCAATACCATTGATTTGGTTTTTCTGATTGATTTTTTTTTTGTTTTTTTTTCCGTAATTAATTATTTATAAAATATTTATAAATGCTTTTATTTAATTTTAAAATTATGAGATTTTCGAAACAGCCAATTTTTATGTGTACCCCTTTCCCGCATACCTGTAGCCTTCTTCCAAACAATGCTAGGTGTTGGCACACCTTGCGCCTGACAATGCAACATGATGTGGCGGTTGCGTTCCACATTTGCATCGACCGGCTCGACAATCCATCGTGGTGGCACTGCAGAACACCCCGTCCGAAACCACAAGGCGAGCAGGTTGACCAAAACAATCGACAAATAAAGATGGCCAGTGACAGAAAAAGCGAGCGCGCAGCAACGAGCGAGAAGCAATAATAAAAAATGTTGACAATTAAATGAGATGTATGAAATCGGATCAATAATGCAATAAATAAAAGCGAAAATGAACGAAACCAGTGAAAATACTATTTTCATAGTCGTCAACAAAATAGTCAAAAATACAAATGAAATGTTTAATAAACATTTTATCGATTTTTTAATTATAAACGGGACAAATTATACTCTTAATTAAGGTCTTTACATTTTACCCCTCAATTGGATAACATTGAAAATAGTATATAGTTGTTAACTAAAATGTTGGGTGAATTATAAACAGCAAGAAAATTCAGAAATAAATAGGCGGTAAGTTCATAGCAGAAGTTGAAAAATAGTAATGTCAACGATGTTTGTAATGGATTTTATTTTATTTTCATTTACAGTTATTTAAAGTGTAAAAGGTAACTAAAAACTACTGAATTGAAGGCATTTCAATGGTATTTAATAATAAAAAATGCAAAAATTTAAATAACAAACTGAAATGTATTAAATCTTAATTGGAATTATTTATGCAACAAAATTCGTTAAAAACTCTAAAAATAAAGTGTTATAAATTCATTAAAATTTTTACACTTTTCAAGTTGTACCTTATTTCTTTCTTTCATTTCTTCCAATAAAAGTCAGACGACTTATTAATTCGGATCTCTTCAAACTGTGTGTGCAAAGATTTTTCAGATGACATTTATAATCAACCTGTCTCCTTTTCTATTCTCCTTTTTTGTCTAGCATATGATTAATAACATTACAAAATAAAGTTCTGTGAAATAATAAAAACATAATACCACCTTTGTAATATATGTACTGTTCTATATCTTTCATAGATTAGCCAATATCTTTGAGGGTTTGTAACACTTTTTAAAAAATTTCTGATTTTCATTTGGCATGTAGTTATTCAAAGACCCAGCAAGCCATGATGTTAGCATTTAATAAAGTTTATCGATTAAACATTTGTCCTCCTAACCTCACATTTATTGTTGTGATGAGCTCTATGTTTACACTTTTCCATTCTATAATATTTCTTATTGGAATGCCTTTTTTGTGTGACTGTATAAATTGACTTTTATACCCCGTTGTCATTCCTAAACCATTCCTACCAAAACGTAGTGTCAATGCACATCCTATCCAAGCGCATCAAATTGTTTGACGTTTTCTTTTTATCAGGAAGTTAATTTTAGTTCAAACAGTGCGGCGAAGAAGAAATAATGAAGCCATTAAATTCGGAACATATATGTCAATATTTTGTAACTTTTCAATAAATATTTACCGGAGGTTTGCTAATTTATTTCTCTTTCACATTTGGGAAATAAAAAGCACCCACTTCAAGTTGTAACATGACGTAGCATGAGGAGCTACGGCATTCCTTTGCAGCTTGACGTAAAACTAACTACTAAACTTCTACACTAAAAATGCTTATAAAATTATTTATTTATTTATAACTAATAGATCTCCTCAATCCTTATAGAACTTTGGACAAAACTATTTACTTTTCATGTCGACAACCGATCACTTTTTGGTTAAAAGCTTGTGACAAATACATACATACATATTGTAAATTTAAATTTAATTTAGATTTATAATACTCTAGTATTATAATAAAATTCATAGCCAGTTGATGTAATTCAGTCTTTAATTCTAACACCTCACCTTTCCCAGACTTCCGAATGTGTCAGTGAATTGGATGGATAAGCGGGGAATTTAGTTATACACATGCAATGAAAAATTATTATTACGTTCGTTGGGCAACTGATACATACACATATGTACTTGTCCATATGTAAGCATTTCGTGTTGGGGATGGAAATGAAAACTAACAATAATTTCAAATTGATCACCATCGTAACTCTGCAAATAAAAGATACACAAATGTCAGCTAAAAGCACACAAATAAATGCTTCACACATCACGCTACAAACATATACATCCGACACGCTCCTCAATCACAGCTTCAGCAAAATACACTCTTAGACAACAGTGCTACCCAATAGACCATTGCCACTACAAAACAATTCCTTTTACTTTAATTTTTGGATAATATGAAGTTCGACAATAAATACATGTGATCACTGAAGCATTTAGTTATATACGAGCAGCTTTGCGTGGCTACAAAAGCGTTCAATTGCACAAAAATAAATTTAAAAGGTAAGAAAATTAGAAAATACTTAACAGTTAAACTAGTGAGTCCAGATTCAAGTTAAATGAAAATGGAAGAAATATCTGAAGTAATTAAATTATGAAGAAAATGCGGTTTGCTAAAAGTATGATAAACCTGTTGGGATTGGGTACAGTAAAGCTTTTAGTGTGTACTTTTGCATTTTTCATAATTCTAGTTTTCCAAACTTTGGTATCGCGGGGGTAAGCAAAAAAATCATTGCACACAACAGCCTCAAAATATAAAGTTACTCTTTTTAAATTTGTAAGCCATAGTTTTCAGACGATTTTTGATAGTAAACGAAAGTTTCAAATCAAAAAATTTAACAAAGCACAAAAGCATTTAAAGCAAAGCACGCAAATCTGCTACATAATTATACATACATATTATATAAAAGCAAACAAAGTTATATAAGAAGCAATTTTAGTGAATAATATACTACAGCTTATTTTAGAAGTTGTAACTTAAATCAAAAGCATGCGAGTACTAAAAATCCGTGTGTATTAAGCAAGAAACTTTTAAAGCTTTCAAAGCTTTTTGGGCCCCTTTGCGCAAGATCAACGCGCTTTGCCAATTTTAAAGTAACTGTTATTTATCAATTAAATTGTCAACACTTCACATTCCTCATTTATTTCAAAAGCACTATGTGGGCCCACTAGGCGGAAGCTTTCGGAATTTCGCGATTCGGTCACATTTGTCAGTTGCGAAGGAGTTTCCTTGAGCTTAATACCAATAGAGAATATGAAATACTTTTCTCTTACTTTTTAATTCCAATCGGAGTTTAGAATCTAAGTGAAATGAAAAGTAATTTATTATAATTTAGGAAAAATTTTATGCAGAATAATCCGAATATTATCGATATATTTAAGCCGTGGAGTTAATGTATAGGTTCTGAATTGAGAAAAAATCCTTTAAATTTTCACTGACTCACAAAATTTTAGAAATGTTAGAATTATATTATTTTAAACCAAGTCTCGAAAAAGCTCGCGTATTTCAAGTGTAAAAATCATATTTCATATATTATATTTCATATATTATATTTCATGCACAAAACTCTAAACTAAAATGAATAAATAGCATAGCAATAGTAGAATGACAAAGTTGTGCTTAGGTGAACGGGGAGCACAAAAGTAAGCAAACTAGCTACACATAAATTCATACAGAGGTATGAGTAATAACTTTACAAATACTGCGAAGCTTTAAATGATAATGAAAACAGCGCAACGAATGTCGGTTAGTTGAGCGCGAAATTCAAGCAGGATATACCAAGTTGTTAGTAAGCATTAAATATGTTTGCGTTTTTGTTGCTTTCTGGCACCACAGCAAGACAGCCATATACGAAAATTCCAAAAATATATATATGTATATGCATATGTATATAACGGCATAGTACGTTGTGTTGGTTTGGCGCGAGTGCCACATAAGATAAGCTGCGTAACAACAAAAAGCGGGGCTTAAATGATATGTGATTCCCTTTTATTTATCTTCATATACATATTTACATATAATATAGTGTGTTTAGCGAGGATTTAAAGAGTAAACAGATAGTTGTTTGCAAATGCAGTACGAGTAGAGAGCTTAACAAGCAGAGCAAAGGAGCGGATAGCGGGTACAGCGGGTGCGCAGGTAAAAGCGACTAAAAAAGCTCCACGTTATTCTGCGACACATACAGGCATATGCCGATACTCGGCATCGATCGTGACCGTTGATCCATTTCGAATTCGTGCTCTGTTTTTACTGATGCATTTCTTAATTGCCATGAAAATCGTGTTGATATGTGTAGTTATGATCAAATTGTGGCATTATTTGTCTTTTAGTTATTTATATCAATCGCAACTACACTATCTAAAGCGCATAGCAATGTATATTCCTTAAACAAAAACAATGCGATATTAAATGAAAATAGTAAGAAGCGTTTGAAGCAGTGCAACAGTAAGGTTACCTGGTGATCTGCCGTACAAAAAACCCATAGCGTGCCAAAGCGACTGGAGGATGGATATTGGTTGAGGGGAATATCAGGGGGTCTTTCATAGTTCAGCTATATATGTAATTGTATGTATGCACATTTTGTTTGAGTGTACGTATTTTACACTTCCTTTGCCTAACATAACCCATATTCCCAGTTTGAATTGCGATTCAATTTTATTGATTCAAAAATAAATATTTCTCGGAAATATTTCGCACTGAACCTAAAAACTCAATAGTCACTATTATTAAAATTAAAAACTGAAATCCATAAGAAGCCACTTTTGTATTCAACAGAAAAATTAAATAAAAGCTGGAACATTATAAAGATGTGTTGGGGTGTTCATTTAAATTTCATTAGTGATACTGTTAATTTTATTTGGGCGCATTATTAAGGGTTCCTCTTTATTATTTTAAGTGTTGCTTTTAAATGTGTGCGAAGTGTATGTGTGTGTATAGTATTTGTAGGTGAAAGATCTCATCAAAAAATCGGTAAGTATGAGATGAACTTCTCTTTGAGCTTTTCTCATTTTCTGTTTTTTGTTTTTGTTTAACATATTTACATTTCTATTTAACTTTCTCTATCTAACTTTGGAAATATTGCTCACATTTTGTTTACTATTATTTGAACATTCAGTCTAATTCTAGTAATTATACTTCATTTCGATTAACAAATGTGCACATAATGAGTACAAAAGTACATTGGAAATATAACTTTTAAAAGTAATCATAATTCCTGTCATCAATTCTCGAATAAGCAGACCAGTTACAGATCATGGTGAAGTTGTGTTTATGGAAGCGTTTTCGAGTAAATCATTTTCTTAAATCACTTCTTGTCTTGTTGTATTGGTCTACAATTCGTTCATCCTTTTTGTTTGGGTGGCTGAAAGAAACTTTGTGAATGGTCGGACCGAGAATATTTGCTTAAGAACTTCACCTTTTCTTTTGTAGTTCGAGAGTTATTCACCTAATTTTTTGATGAAACTTTGTGTTAACATTCTTAGAAAATAATGTGTGTGAGGGTGATGTGGTGGTAAAATTTTACGTTTTGTTATTTATTTCCCTTATTTCAATATATTATGTTAATATAAAAATTTATTTTATAAAGATCTTTCTTCCATTTAGTAAAAATAACAAGTTCGTGTGCCTCCTTTAGATAATGCACTCATACCATTGTAAGTATGTATTCGTGTAGGTACGAAGGCACCGTCATACTATACCTTTGACCTGTAGTACGGCGGTGTATTTAATTTCGGCAGCCGGATTCTTTGCCACGCACGTATATTCACCAGTGTGCGATGCCGACAACGAGGGAATACTCAACAACGACGAATACTGGTCAAGCATTGTGACATTGGCGCCCAACAGTTCGGGCAACGGCTCGCCATCTTTGAGCCAGATCAATTTCAGCGGCGCATCACCGCGCGAAACACCGCAAACTGTGCGCGTGCGCATACCTTCGGCAAGACCATCTTGAAACACGAACGGTTCTATTATGGGTGGGACTGTAATAACATACAAGAATATCGATTATGTAATTTAAAAGTTCAATCTATGGTTCGTATATAAAAATAAGCATATATTCGTGGGTTGACAAGCGCCTAAACATAGAAAATGTTGATGAAGATGATAAAGAGTATGCCGGCGTTGTGTTGCGTTGGACCAACGTTGTCGAGGGCGGTGCGGCGTAGTTGTAGTAACAGGAATTTCGTAGCACTTGGAGGCGTCTAGCTGAAATTTTTTTATATTTTCTTATATATATTTGTATATGTATGTTTACTATTGTGTATACCAATATAGGTATATCTGTGATCTACTCTTTCTCTCAAAGTTGTTTGATTAAACCTTCGCAGTTTTGAATATTTGTCAATCTAAAATATGTTAACACTACAAATTTGAAGCATTCCAGAGAGAAAATAAACTATTTGATTTCAAAAAATTCAAACGAATTAGATATGTGTATTTGAATATTAAATAAAATTCGATGAACCTCTTATCTGTTCACTATATATAAATGTACTACAAACATAAACAGTTTTTTTTTAATTCGAATGGGCTCAAATCCATTTACATTCATACTTTCTTCCAACATAAAATGCATTCCCCAATTCAAAAGTAAAATGAACGGATGATATATCTATGTATACGAAACGGGCAAAATCAAAATTCATTCAAAAACACTACTTTAGTCTATGAATATCAAATATTTATATACATACATATGAACAAATTTGTTATATATATATTTAATCTGTACAATTACAACAAATGTTGTAAAAATCAAAAATCAATTGCACAAAAATATTCTTCAACTCAATGAGGAAATTTAATAAATAAAGTATATTTATGTATGGATATATATTCTTAAAGCGCAACTATCGACGCTCTTTGCGGAGGCTTCATCTCTTTACCATTGACCAGCAGAGCTTGAGAGTTCTCTACCTCCGCAGCTGAATTTCGCACGACGCACGAGTAGTTGCCGGTGTGATCAGAACCCAAAATTTCTATGACCAATATGCTGTTGTACTGGTCCACCTGCTTCACGGACATATGCTGTGTCGGGTCGATTGGCCTGTTGTCCTTCCGCCAGGAGATGCTCAGTGGCAAGTCGCCTTTCACCACTGAACAGGTGAGTGATGCCCGGTCGCCCATATTTAGCTGTAGAATCGATGTCTGGAAGGGGCTCAATTTAGGAGGAACTGCAGGAAGTTTGAAGGGATTGGCAATGGCGACAGAGGGAAACGCAAAAATATAGTATATTAAAGTAGGTGTCTGTAAGTTCAAAACGCTGCGGATTTAGATGAACATATATATTTTTATATTCACATGTGCTATTAGACTCACCTTGCGAAGAATTTTAAAAGAAAAAATATAGAAATGTGTTTGCAATGGTTTCTCCTCTCGGAAGCTACTGTTACCTATTAGTTTAAATTTCTATAATTTTTTTCTTTTATTAATTTTTGAAAATATCCCTCTAGGCTAAACTCTTCTAATTTTAACTAAATTTTTGCTACATTTCATTTATTTTTTATGAAACCTTTAGAATTTAAAGATTTATGCACACATACATTTATTTTTCCTCTCTTTCCCCGAATTAACCTTTTCGACCTTATTTAATTGGGCAACTTTGCTTTCTATGCTATTCATAAGCTAACTGACTGCGGTGAATTTCTTTTGCAAGTGGAAAGCTTTATTGTAGGTCAGCACGTTCAAATTAATTAACGAACGGATTAGTCGTTGTGAGCAAAAGAATTTTTTACCTGTAAGAATCTGCGTTCTGCGCTTGGAAACGAAGTGAGAACTCTATTTTGATGTTTATTCTAAGAGTTGAAAGAAGAAAACCTTAGACAGGAGCAATAAAAATCGTTTGGTTTTATACCGATGAGCATTTTTAACAAATTTACACATATAAACAGTTATTGGTTATTGCCTCGCTAATTAGCAACAAATAGAGAACACGAGCGATTTCAATAATATTTATTAAAATTTTTAATTGGATAAAAAAGTATTCAGTGAACAAAGAAGCCTTTTTGATATTGTTTTTAGGTATTTAGCCTATATTTAGGTAAAAAAAACTTTTCCTTAGATATTACCGATTCCCTATTAAATCTCTTTAGGAGAAGTTTCAGTCAGCTAAATGTTTATTGAATTGATTGTGAACTTCAGTCAGCTAAATGTAGCAAATTCCATACATGACATAGATGTCGCTCATAAAATAATATTTATTATTCAGATGTCTACTTATTTTTAAATAATTAATAATCTTAAAAATTTCACAACCTATGGTACTTATTGCTAAAGTGAACAGTGCTACCACAGTTATTAACTGGCAATCCATTAAATATGTCACCACTAATGCTCACACAAACGCCAGCACAAACACCTTATCGCAACACTTGCACATAGGCATTTACAAAAATACGTACATACATGTGTAAATGTGTATGTATGTGTCAGGGATGTGTTATGAATGCATGGAACACTTGTGGAGTGGCGGCAAAGTAAATATTCAAACCTCAAAAACCAAGAGGCTAATGAGGTACAAATCCTCAGTCATATTTATTTACTTTCATGAAGGCACTTGCCTGTAGATATATAGGTCTAAATGAGCCAGACTCTTGCGGTAGCGAAACCCTAAAGGGCCAACAGCAGCAACAAACACCAGAAACATTCAAATGATTGTAGCAATGTGCATACTTATTTAAATTAAACGTTAAAAATGGGGATCCGCATCACCACAGATTAATATACATATTTATGCATATATACGAGTACATATCTTGCAAGTACTCATCATGTATGTACATAGACGTATGTATATACATTATTATCACTCTTGTTTATGGAAGTACACAAAAGATGCCACAAGGGCCTAATTTCCAGAATAGAAAAAAATGGGAAGTAGTGAGCCATCGAAGGCGGGGTAAATGTATACAGCATTGCAGTTAGTACTCCCCTGCTAATACGTCGAAACCCGAAATAGGAACAAGTGAAAGCACAGCTTTGCCACTCTTCTGACTTAAAGAAATAAAACCTCTGGGAAATAACTGCGGATGGGATCTGTTTTTGTTTTATCCCAAATCGGTTACAATTTCACAAAATGTCAATTGGTTTGGGGATACTTATATTGTCACTAGTTAAAATTTGAATAATGTTTAGAAATTCAAATAAGAATACCACAAAGTGTGCAGTTGGCTTTGATGATGCCATTGAGTGGCCAGTTTCGCAGTAGAAGTTACGAAAGTCATTAGTTGATTGCCCGGAAAGAGCAGAAATGAGGACTAGTTTCATTAGTTTATACCCTGGTCCTCTCCAATGGAATGCTTTTGCACACTGTGAACATATTTACACCTTAATTTTTGCAAATGCATACGAACACACACTCAGCTATAAGTAAATAATTTTCGAGAAGGCATCCCACTTCACTCGGCGTGCACGATTGAGCTTGAGTTATATATTCTCGTACGAGTATGTGGCCCTATGAATGAGCACACCCCAACTTGAACACAACGCTCTGATTTCCATTCACTCATTTATGCCGCGACACAAAGAACAGTTGATTAAAACGGAAGAAATTTGCAATTTGGTTTGTGAAGAAACCAAAAAATTGAGCAGCACTTCCGGTCGATGAAGAATGTGCGATAAATGATTGAGTGTTTGTGTGCGGCGGAAAGCAAGCAAGTGTTATCCAAGTGCTCATTTGAGGTTTCGCTGACGTTAACTGTGGCAGGTGAAAATCAAGCAAACCAGGAATTTAAGCATTCTTCTTCTGCAAACGCTTGCAACCAGAATGTTATTCGAAGATATCGCTTTCAAATGCTTGCCAAAGCCCCAATCTACGACAGCTAATGAAATTATGGCTTAACATCTCCCCCACTACAGTGGGTTAATGGAATTTTGAAATGAATTTCATATGTGATTAACAGGATCGACAAATACATATATCTTTAAAGAATTTATTGAAGCGAAAAAATTAAGAATGAAAGTAAGAGATTTGGACTGACCGAAATCAACAGTCGCACAACATCATAATCGTAAAGATTATCATCGTCATCATAAAACCAAACTATGTTGCGAAATTGACTATGGAGAAAACCAATTGTGAGACACAGAGAGTAAGGCCTTGTCGCAGACTAATCATCCGAAATATTCAACAGCAAAGTGTTCAGTTGCAGCGGAGTCGTTGAACAATGTTATCTGACGGCAGCTTAAATAATCCTATCCACCAAATATTCAGTAAACCAACTTCAGCTGTATCCCAAGCTATGCTGATCTTCTTAGATAGATACACACTCTTCATATTCAAAAGTACACTGGTGGCCACGCAAAAGCCGCCATTGATTTCTAAATACTTTTTAAAATCTTTCAAAGTTAAGTACCAGGCAATGAATTGGCGAATAATTCCGAACCACAAAGCTTATGCGGACTCGCCGATAATATTCATGTCAGGTACATAGCTTTCAAGAAATACAAAAACTAACTATATTGGTGGATAATGGAGAAAAGAAATACATATTCTTCTACTTCTTCTAATTATTAAGTTATTAAAACTGAATGACCGCTAGTGTAGTCGTGCATAAGGAAGTACAATACAATAATGCCTGCAGCAACGCACAGAATATTTCAAACTTTACTAATAAAACTAAAAGTGATTCCAATTATTACTTATTTTAATGTCAAAAAATATTTCAACTCTGAAACAATGAAGATTTTACAACAGCACAAGTTCTCTTTTTGTGTCAAAACAAATAAAAAAAGACTTTGTAGTCGAGCTCAGTCTGGGTGTCCGCCTTGCTCATCTGCTTGTTGTCATTAAGGCGTACAGTTGCTGTGTTTCCCAGTTGCTGTCTTATAAGCAACCGCAGAGAAGTTTGCAATAGTTCCCATTTTGAAGTGATGAACTGCGACTCTTTTGGGGCAGCAACTTAATAACAACACAAACGTTTTACACGAGCGACCGCAAGTTTCGTGCTGATAAATGCCCATCTCTTCCCTCTCAGTGCCAAAATTAAAGCAATAAGAAAGTTAAGCAATAATGCGGACAAGTAAAAATATTCCTTTGCCATAATGAAAGTTTCTTTAATAATGTTCTTCCGAACTGAAATTGCTTCTGCTTCCCTGCTATTGCAATTACAAATTTAATTATTATTCTCACGTCGACAATATTGGAGAAATGGCTGCCAATTTTAACTATAATGGTTAAACTGAACATTCGCCACTTTTTAGCCGCCTCACACTTGTATCACATAGTCCTAGAGATGCCTTTCAATAACTGCAATAATTAACTAACCAACTCGAGATCGATACTCTGAATGAAATATGAACGATATGAAATGTCTCCTTCTTTTCCCCTTTTTCTAGTCTTTTAATGGCGATATTCTTGCTCGCCATTCCCCTCTTTACTTCGAACACCTAGCTAACTTTCGCTTGAAGCATACTGACCTATGACTGTGACTTCGCCACTGCGCCGTGCACTGTGGCCCTGCTTGTTGCGCGCCCAGCACGTGTACACGCCCGAATCCGAGTTCTTCTGCACCGGTGTGATGGTCAGCGAGCCGTCTGGTTGGACGCGCTGTCGGATATCATCAGGCAGCTCGCGGCCGTTGCGCTCCCAATGTATCTCTTCGATGGGGTAGCCAGCCACGGGACACTTCAAATTTAGCGTTTCACCCGACACGGCAGTAACTTTCGGTATGAGGCGTATGTAGGGAAGACCTGAAATAGGAAGAAGAGAATAGTGGTGTTGGTAAATTAAGTTCGAATGTGTTATTGTCCAAAAATTAGTATTTAAATTTAGATTCGTTTAACTTCGCTTGCATGCTTTTCTAAATTAAGTGAAAATTTGGAATTTATGAGAAAAGTTAAATGGTTGAGGAAATACATTAAAAATTTGCATTTAAGTGGTGGTGCCCTCATCTTAGAAGTAGAGTAGACAGCTTCCCGCTACCATTTGGGCATATGAGTACATGTTCGGCCACAGAAAAAGAACAGGCCGAATGTTTTGGTTTTATCTATGTGGGTCAGTGCAGCGTCAGCAGATGCGTGTATTGTCGCTGTGGTTTTAAATGCTTTTTTCTCATAGCACTCTCAATTCTACAAATTGCTTATGTTTGCTATTTGTTGCATTGTCTTAACAAATAAAACGGAAAACAGAAAGCTGTGGCAGTTGAGTGCAAAAAGTGTGGCTTTTGTATTTTGAAAAGCGCACTTGTTTCCAGTTGAAAATTTATAAAATTTATGACAAACTTCATGGCTTATGAATTTTTTATTTGCGAAAAGTTAACGTCAAACATTGTCACTGAAAATATGCTGGCCCGGTAAAGAGCAATGTTGTTACATAACGACGCTTCTACATACCAGATATGCAAATAAAAATAAGTGTTATTTAAGGCGATGTTAGACAGTAATTAAAGTCGTTTCAATATCTAAAAATTATTGCAAAATGATTTCCAGAACTAATTTTCAATATTTCTCATTTAATATATTTAGCAAGAAAAAATCCGTTATTTAGAAAATCTTTCAAGCAAACTGACAATATCGAAATTGGAGTATTGTAATTTTTTAAAGCTTTAATGGCAAAACTTGAAACAGTTATTTGAATTTTATGTAACTTTATATTCATTTCTGCTGTTGAATTTATCAGGTTTTATATTTATACTGTTTTTAGTGAAATTTCCAACATATTACTGTATATAATGAGACCTTTTAAAACACCGTTATGATTATTAATTTTTTTTTGGTTTATATATATTAACATTCAGAAAAGAGTATAATAAAGTTAAAAGTACAAAATACTAATGGAATAACTTTTGCGAACTACTTTTTCTTATAATACAAGTGGAAAATAGCATGAAGTAGAAACAAATGAAAGCATTTTACTTCCAACCACTGGGTCGTACTTTCAGGGTGGCAATGAGAAGTTCTTCCCCTCAAAAAGTAAAAAGTATTTTCGGTGAAATTCAAAAAGAAAAAGTTTATTAAAATACTTGAATTCGGTTTTATGTTTCAAATAACCTTGTCCTGGAGGTTAGAATACCAAGGTCCGACAGGCTAATGTACAGTACTGTGAACGATATTTCGAGTTCTCAATTTTACACATATATATTTGTAGCAATAACTTTTTGCAATTACTTTGGCGTATCGTGAGCTTGGCTTTCCATGAACTTGAATTCCAATAATCTCAGAGATGCATACTTTTCACAAGCTGCGAATGTGTGCAACAAATGCATATCTTTCATATAAATACAAGCACACACATATGTAAGCTACGCATGCAAATAGTGTGGCGTTCCGTTCGGAAGAATCGCAGTGACATTTTGGAAGGCTGCTCGTTTTAAAAGTGTGCCGCGGGTGTGAAACACGATCGGCGTATTCAAAAAAAGGTGGCAAATATATTTGCCCATAATGAATGGCAACGTCGGGAAGCTGAAATGTTCGAGGCAATTGGAAATAAAACAAATACTCGGGAGTTTCGCAATTTTCCTGTGAATGAACTGAGCAGACATATGGACAAACGATCAAGCACTCAAATTCGTCCAAATGGACATATAAGCCAATGTCTTAAAGCCATATACGAAACACGCTCAAATCGTGGAGTGCCGTTACAAAAGACATTTTTTTTTTCATTATTTCATAGGATGTGAAATGTTGTCATCCTGTTGGGCGAGTCATGGCGCCTGAAAACCTTTTAAAAATTACATCAGCGTTGAAAGGTATTCGAAGATATTAAGAAAGGATTTTTTTTTATAACTTTGCTTATTTATTATTCTGTTTATTATACTTACCATAAATATTTAAACGTGCCGCATGCTGCACCTTCCCCGCACGGTTCTCCGCGTTGCAGGAATATTCGCCACCATCTTCTACCATGACATGGCTAATGTTGACGTGACTAATTACATCTCCATGGACAGTGATGTATTGCCCAATCATAAATCTGTGAGACAGCGCATGGAAGCAAGCGTGTAAAAGAAGAATTATTAAGTGCGAGTAAGTGAGTACCTCAATACAAAAAGCAAGAGTATATAATATAAAGTGAAGGGATGTGCCGCTGTGACAGCTATTATAATTATTTAAACATAATCAAGCCCATTTTTCAATATAAACCGTACACCCAATCCACCAGTTTATGTTTCCGGATATTGCAATTTTGTCCTTTTCTTCAGAACCCATTCACTAGTGAATGATTGAAGAGAGTGTGGAAATAGTAGAATCTAATATTGTTATGAGAATTCACAATTCTCTCCGTGAATCTTTCACTTCAAACCAAACCAAAACCAAAAAATATAATTTTGACTTCGTTTTGGGCTCCACAATCATCAAAATAATGAGTTTATGCAGAAAACTGCTATCTCAACTGCATCTTCAAGAAAGAACCATTCATGTTCATATGGGTTTGAGTTTGGCCTTAGAATTCTATATTGCTGTATACTAGCAACTAAATGAGAAACATATATGTGAAGAATTCGTACTATTCAGTGCTCATAAGTTTCAGGAAAAGACGGTATTTTTGAAACGGTGTACTGAGAAATGTATATACACATACTGATTGTGCGCTTATTACTGGCCTCATAAGCGGCAAGTGAAACCGAAATCAATTAATTTTAATTACCTGTGCTGAACTATTGTTGTTGTCGGAATTTATACCATCAATTCATTTTAACACCGTTATGTGTCTATGTATGTGTGCACAAAGTATACTTGTAGTACTTAAAGATATGAAATTATAAGCATTGCTTCTCCCAACATTGCTACTTGTAAATAATCCGATTTCCTCGCAACTACTCGCACCAAACACACAACTGTAAACATCCCTACACACTCACGATGCCATTCATACTTATGTGCAAGTATCACATAATTACATTTGCCCGAAGCAAACGCTACAGGACAAAGTAAAAATTGAATTTTAATTAGCATTAAGTGCGTGTGTCCTTGTATCCATGTGCACAAGCTGTGAAGGCACGTTCCAACAAGGTGATGGGCCACCAAGTTAATCCACCTGCAGAGCATCGGCTCTGAGCAGTAGAATACGTATACTCCTAGATTGATTTTTGGGCATTCCCGAAGTGTCACAATAACCTGCCCTAATACAACGTAATAATTTCTCAGACACCATATAGCACAAGGGCCAGCATGCGAATCATGTTTCTCAGAAATCGGCAACCTTCCTTATTGGGTACGTCAATTCTTATTGTACTTATTTTTCAGATACTGTACTAGTTGTTGGTGTAATTATCGTCATCATTTGCTGTTTCTTTGATTCTCATGCTGTACCGTTTATTTACTTGACTAACTTATACTTGTGTAAGTTATGCTTTACTAATTGGCAATTAATTATGTTAGCAAATGAACGATCTCAACTTTGCCAGTCGCACCGGTCGGCTCGTGCTGCATCGGACATTGACGAAGTTGGCAAATCGACCGATGCGAATGTATTGATACCAATATATGGGTATATCCCTTAATAGTCACCCATTCGTCGGTTATTTCCTACTGGGTGTGTGCAGTAGCAGAAAAAAGAATGAACGTGTACAAAGAATGCTGTGTATTTGTGATTTAATTAGCGGAAATTTCATTGCAACAAGTTCTGCAACAAATTACACAGTTGTTTGGGTCGATTCGCTTGATTGAAAGGGGATAATGAAGGCCGCAGCTTGGGTGACGTTGTTGTATTTTTGTATTCCGCTTCTGATTTCTGCACAAATCATTAATTGCAGCAACATGGCGATGCAAACAATATTTATTGGCCACAATTATGAAATTTGTTCGCCTTTAGTTAGGAGTTGATGTCTTTACCCTTTCGGGACTTTACTTAGAATTACGATATAATATATATATTACATAACAATATAAACAAATAGCACGAAATGGTTATGAATTCTTACCAGAAACTAAACGAATTGCAATAGAAATTCGATACCGGTAAACATACTTTCTTATTTACTTATTACTTACTTACTTATTTATTCGATGGTATAAAAATTTGGCAAATTCATAGGATTTAACCGGTATTAAGTTGGAGGGGGCAATATAGAGGCAATACCTTTAACGGTGCTACCACTTTTACTCAACGCTCTTGTTGGTTTCTGCAAAGAGCATTGCAGGGAAGTCCTTAAATAAGAGTGATTTAAAATACCCACCCCCCATCATGACAATTTGTGCAAAATAAAAAAGATAATCTGCAAGGAAATAGCTATGGAGCAAGGAGTAACTGCAGTTGGAGAGGTTCACTAACCGACTTAGTGAATGCAAAGCCACCTGGATGCTGCTCAATAATCGTGTATGCCCAAGATGTTCAGCACTGCCACGACGCTGTGTGAAAGTTTCTGGAGAAAATTAGTAGAAAGTTGAATTTTGTTGAGTAAATGGAAGCAATGAGTCGAATAACGGCAGCAAAACAGCCGACGGAGCAATCTTGAAAGATGTTATCGGCGCGCGAAAGCCAATCGGCACGCCACAGTACGCAGTAATTCAGCTGCAAGGAAAGCAGAAAAACACACACAAAGAAAAACAGTCAATTGCCTTGCGAAGAACGTTGTAAGGGAATGAATAAAATCTGCAGAACCACCACCGGTGAATACATACGCCGATTTGTTTGATTTGCTTGGCTGTCTGGCCTTGCAACATAGGTACTTGCTGCCTAACGGGAAGAAGGGCGTGTGGAACAATGAAGGAATTGGAATGTGTTCAAAAGTTGCTTGTTGGCAGTTTGCTGCTGGCTTGAGTTTTGGCTGATTTCGTGCGTGATGTCTCCCAACTGGTTAGTTGGTTGTTAGCTTTCGATGTTGTGTTGGCGTTAAAGCGGAAACGGAAGTTAAAACTTCAATATGTGCACACATTCATATATACAGCATATGTATAAGCAGAAAGCAATAAAGAACAACGAAGAGCAATGAAGAGTCAGCAAAACATCCAACCAACTGCTGGCAAATATATGTATGAAGGATGTGTGCACCCTGTTTGTAGTCTATATGTTATGCTGCAGAAGAAAGCAGTGTGACTCATACCACAATCGAGTCGCCCTGCGTGTCTAAACAAAGAAAGTTGGAAACTTTTTCGACTTGCTGCTGCTGGTACCACAGTCGCTAGACCCTGTGCGATCTCGGAGGACAGCTTGAAGCGCTGTAAATATCGTTCGGTGCTAACCCAGCCACGCAGGAGCAATACATGCCAGTACGCGTGTAATGTGCGCTTGTGTGTTACAACTTGAATACTCTTGTTTTGTGTGTGACTCGCTCGAATGTTGGCGTGTGGGTGGTATGTTTGCGAATTTTGTTGACAGCGGTTGATCCCATTGAAAACTTCAGTCACATCACACGACACGCAAGTTCAAACAATAACAAAGTCCTGCTTCATGGGACACCTCTAAAATAAAACTAACAATGGCTAAGAATTTAACTAACTAAGAATTTGTTTGTGGTGTTTTTTATTTTATTATGTTTTCCCATCTAAAGATTTCCCCATGTATTTTCACATATCTTATAAATTCTCAGGTATAGTAAATACTTTGTGATATGTGGTCGGATATTATTATAGCCGGTAGTCGGATATAAGTCGGTATAGGTCGGATATAGTTGTATAAAATTAAGAATAATTAAGCAAATCAAATCAGCTGAATATTAGTACACATAATAGAAAACCATAACGTTACGTATGTGGCTTGACACCACTACTTTAAAGACAACCGTTATTAAACAAAAAATCTGTATATAATATTTTCCAACCGCACCGCTCTCAGCCGTAATGGACGCCCAAGTATACACACCATAGTAATACCAATAGTGCGGAAGATGTACTCGTCTCTAAGTGTTGCCCGACTTTAGGAATTCACAATTTTCTTGTTAATTTCCTAAAATAATTATCTATTAATTGTAATCGTTTTCTTATTCTGTGAAATAAAAATTTTGTAGTAAAACATTTCTTAATTTTAAAATGCATAGGTAATTCACCATCTCAAAAAAGCATCTGAAGAACAATTTCTACCAAAATAGATTTTATTAATAAATGTATTGAAAGAAACAAAGCGAATGTTGTTTAATCGGGATAGCGACTTGAAATATTATCATACTTCCCTTACAATTAACTTTGGAATTGTTCTACCTCAAGAATATTGGAAGCTCGTACGACAAGCAAGACATTGTTTCACTAAGCTCCAATGCAACTGCATTCCAACCGGGGCATTCCAATTCCATTTCATGCGCACTTATTTGCATCTGTATGGAATCGGAAACATCGATCTGAATGCGATTTTTATATTCATTAAGCACTCCATCTACATGGGATGCCGTCTGCGATGCAGATAAGCTTTCACTTCGCAATACACCGCTGCGTGTTCTCAAGGTATGTGCTAATAATCGCAATTGCAACGCTCCATCAACTCTTTCCCGGAACCCGCAAAACTTAAACAAAGCCTTCACAATTTGCTCCACGTCACAGAGGTACTGTTTCCGAAGAGAAGATGCCTAATCTCATTTTAAATAGCAGACATTTTACAAAGCGCTTCTGCTGTCGAGCCAAACACACATATAAACACACCCACACTTGATACTCCGTTTCCTGCGTTCCTCCTTAACTGTCTGCATGAGAATATATTTACGAGCACACATGCGTAGACATATACAGGCATGCATTCGTAATCCGAATGTACTTCAATGTATACACCTGCATCCAGAAACTTATACACACATGGCATGTGTATATATGCCCCATGCCTGGTATGTCTGTCAGATGCATTGTGTCAAGTCAGCAAACGAATTGTGCTTGTTGTTGCAAGGTTATTGCAGGGGATCTCGGTTCGGGCTGGTTTGGGTAATATTTGAATGTATTTAAGTAAGGCATTGTTAGGCGGCGTGTGGGGCTCAGCATGGGTAATTTGTGCTTTTCAACTAAGAACAGCAGCAGCTGCAGGACACCGACTTTAATCGCACATATCCAGGCACGACTGTGCATCTATTGTTCATATGGATCTCGTAGCGTTACTTGCATGGAAAATAGGTAACATTTTTATAGCTACAAAATCTAATACAGGGAGGACGCACAGATAGAAGAGAAGACATTTTCCGTATGCAAATCCTTCTTACAACATAAAGACACGCAACCCAACCCAACAGCAACTTATGTTGTGTAAAACTTTCTGCCAAAAAAAAGGGCAGACATTTTCAGCTGCCTGTGTTTCAGCATATTCATCATTCCGCCACTTAAGCACCCATTTTACATAGTTTTTTGGCACTTTTTGACACATTTCCGAACTTGCTCCGCGCTGTATATGCATACTTTTCGGCAACTTTTTACGCTTCGAGCAACTGGATGCAACAAGTGGCTAGATTTCCACTAACGGAAAAAGAAGGAAACGTCTCTTCCCATCCGCTCATACCAGCACATGTGTTTTTTGCGCAAATACTGCGGATTATGAGTGGTTAGCCCGACGTGGCGTATGCGTTACGTATAGAGCTACATGAGCCAAGTGGTCTTGTAGCGCTTGTTGCGCTTGTAAATTTATGTAAATGCGAAAATAATTCGTTTTTGTTTACAAGGAATTTGCGCTTGTGCTGATATGGCATATAATTAAATGTTGCCGAAGTAGAATTCAGGCTTTGAGTGCGCCAAGCCCGGCACCGTCAGTTATTTTTATACCATCCGTCCTACTTTTGAGAATCAATTGCGTCGGAAAAAGACTAAGAAGAATTAGAGAATAAAATATTCATGGAATCGGATAAAGTGATCCACTCCACTGCCTTCTAATCCCTTGAAAATCTGTTTAAGTAATCAAATTAATGCATAATCACGAATTAAATTGTCCCAATTTCGTGTGAATTGTGAAATTTCATATTTAGAAAATGATGTGGAACAACAATTTGAGTTTTATTCTAATTTTGGACGAAATTGAAACACTGAAATCTATGACACATATATTTATGTAAACAACAAAATAGGAATTATCAGAATAAATTGGAAGAACAAGTTGGCGGCATAAAAGGACATGTTATCCTCAAATCTCAAAACTCTCATAGCTCTCATCTCTCATATAATTATATGCATAATTATTCTGCTGTTATATTAATAACGGTTGAGAGGACAAACACGTAAAACTAAATACCTGAAGTGATATTCGCAAATACAAAATTACGTATATATATTATGCTTATATATATTATGTTATATTATGCTTATACTGATAAGTTTTGTTTCTAACTGCACTAGTATATAATTGTCACCACCACACATGAGCAGCTGTGTCCGCAACGAGGACCTCAACAAGTTCGGAGTATAAATGTGTGTCTGCGTGAAGTATGATGTTTGAAAGTGCATAAACTACAGCAACAACAGTTGTAATGTGATTAGTCTGCTTTAGTGCGCTTACAAGTACATGCAGCGAACGTGATGCGAATACCCCATGCCCAATGCCCCAAACCTTGTGTCGAAATTTGTAATTGTTTCATTCATGCCACGTTTGACAGGAAATTAGATGCGCATTCTGAAATTAAGTTTCAGTCAAATTAGGTAGGAAGCGTTGGCCCATCCAGCTCCAGCAAAACTGACATTGACAGCAGTGGCAGCAGCAGCGCATAGATAGGATGTCATTTGGGAAACATTAAATACACCGACGGCGGGGCGAACTCCTGGATAGGGTAGCAGGACATCCACTCACTCCTATTCTCCTAATATTTGATGATATTTTTGTGAAACAGCAGGCAGCGAAATTGAATAACATAATTGGCATTTAGATTTGAGTTAAATTTTCTCTGAGTAGAGTGTTGAAAATTTTTAATATCATTAGTATCCGATTCTATTGCGATTACTATTAAAAATTTTATGGCGGAAATTTCATGATTTCGCCATATCCTCCTATCAGTTTTATTTTTAAGGAGAACGATTTGATGTACTTTACATTCGTTGTTACCCAGTCTCTATATTTCAGATATAAGAGAATGAAAATTTGAATTAAAATTGGTATGAAGTTTAGAGAGCTTTGCACCCGAAGTGTCAAGAGCTCCTAATATTGCATACAGCACTGTAATTTCAATGTTTCAATATAAAAAAAAGGCCGAATAGGAATTAGACATTTAATCGCACAAACAAAGGCTTCTAGTTTTTGGCTTGATGTTTGAACCCAAAAGGCTCAGGCGTGGGGTCACTCACTCCTTAAATGAGGAAACACTATTTATATGATGAGTAAAAGCCTTAGTTTAACTACAGAAAGGCTCAATGTCGGGCTCTGTGTATGTAATGTGGGTAAGTATATTCTCTATGCAAAAAAAATCATTCTGTCATACATGTGATTATACATTTAGACTGCACTCGTAAGTTCATTTGACAACACGTCGTCAACTGGCCTTATGGCTGATGGCATTAATGTTTAGTTGAATGTTGCCACCAGTTATTCAGCGATATTCAGTGGGATATCCATACACATAGGTCGCAGTGATGTGGTTAGATGACGGCCTAGGCGCCTAGGTAGGTCACCTGAATATGAAATGACCTTTTTGAAAGTCTCACAATTTTGTTTGTACAAATAACGAAATTTATAGAGCAACAGTTTGACACTTTTTGCGCAGGCATCAATGCGCGCACTCTTAAACATATTTGAATTCAGCTGAGCCATACACATCTATTGATGTCATGGATGTGTGTGCCTTTCTAATTTGTGTAAACAAGTTAATGTGACAGCTGAGATGTGACCCAAAAAATAATAGAACAGATGTGCCTATCTAAATAGACAGTTTACATATGAGGTGATTCAAACAAATTAATGAAGAATTTTTACCATACGAAATTTTTTATGTTTAAAAATTAAAATAATTCTTCATATTTTCCGTTTTGAGATTTCTTATAAAGAGGAAAAGGAAAAGGATTCAGAGAAATTGCTTCCTTCTCCCTTCATTAGCTTCACTTTGACGTCACCATCCTTACTCTCGTGAATTGAGTTAATTTAATCTTTGCAGTTTGAAAGTCACTTAAGCAATACTGCAAATTTCAAGCCGCTTCGCTGTTTTTATGCGCGCATCCGATGTACATATTTTTGCTTTATGAACCTCTATTTGCACATTTCTGCCGGTGCCTCAGATATATTATTCTAACTGCCACAGAACGCGGACTAACTTCACAGTTATATCTTTCTTATGAATTTTTGTCTAAAATTTTTACAATACAGTTTTACAAGAAAGCTCAACCTTTCAAATTAATTACAAAGATGTTTGCTTTGGTATAGATTTTTCCCACCATGGCGTATATGCTACATTTCTTAAGTTGAGGAAAACCGATTACAATTGTTATCTAACTATTTTCATATGAGTCACACACTCATAAGTTCATCACAAAAAGTTCAGAAAGCAATTCTGCTGCATGTATGTTTGCATGTGTGTCAATAAAATGCACGCTGCGATTACTTTGTTGATACAAATGAATAGTTTATTTTCAGTTTTCTTTTATGGAACAAAAGTTTTACTAATTTCATTATTGTATAATGGCATTGCAGGATATTCTACAGAAAATTTGTAGTAAAGAAGAAATTCAAATGAAATTGGAAAAGTTGTATTGCATTGCTTTACAAAGTTGCATCTTTCCTGAAAATCTTCATACGAACCGACAATACTTATTCACCCACACCCACCCCTTTCGCAATTAGTATCCGAAGTAGTATCTTACATGTCCCAACATGTCCAAGAAAATACACAAATTAAAAATCGCGAAATTTTCTCTATTCCTCGCTTATTAATTCGTACCAAGAACGTATTTAATGGTGTCATTGTGTGGAATGTGTGCAAATTGTGGAAACAGAGCTTACAAACAGTTGGATCCTATTTGCAAACGGTAAACCACAATGCTATTTAATGACTCAGTGAAGATATACATTTGCTTTAGGGTTATAGGGCATTTAGAGAAACTTAACTTAACTCACATTTTGAATTTGCCTAGGTGCAAATGTATATGTAAGCACTGAGCCAGGAGTATACAACGAACGGAAACTCAATTAAACAAATGAGTGTATAATAGCAATAGGTGGGAAAGCTTGAGGAAGCAGTTAGCTATAAATACATTTACAATCATAAAGAAAGCACTTAATGCGAATATTACTTATATTACTTATTTTTCAATTTCGTTTTGTCATGAGCCAAATAATCGATGCTAATTCAAGAATTATACATAATACAACAAATTTGTTCAGTTAATTACAAACTGCTCTTGACAATTGTCTAAGCAAATTTTACTGTTTGTATTGAATTAAATTTCCTTTTTCTCCAGCCCCTAAGAATGTATGTTATCCACGGGTATTGCACTGGCCCAAAAATTCCACAGTATGGAATTTCACCCCTCAAACCTCTCGCTGCTGAAGAAAGTTCGCAGCATTAATGGCAACAAGTTAAGCAACAAAAGCAAGCTCGCCACACATACAAACATGCATAGGTAACTGTTTGAGCAGCAGCAACGCACGTCCTTGCTGCGCACATTCACGTAATCCTTTTCACTTACTTCTGCTAGCATATGTGAGAATGGTGTATACATACACACCGTCATGAATGAATGCAATTTGAAAGCACCAGCAGCGTGGTAAAGTAGGCGGAGAAGCTGTCTTTCAGATGTAAAATACGGCAAAGTTTGTCATTGTTTCGCCATTCAGGCTCTGAGGTGTAGGAACTGTCATCTGTGGCTTTCCGCATGGATGTGATTAATGCGCCGTCAGAGTAATTAGGCTTAAAATTGTAATAATAAAATGGTATTAGCGCCAAATGACTCCGCGCCGTTACAATGCATAGGCAGCGCCGGCACGTTCACAGCTGCCTCCCTCGTTATGATAGACGTCAATTTCAGCCAACTTATTCCAAATACTAAACACACACCTACTATATACACATATAGACACATACATATCCACAAACATATACGTTTCCGATTGAAATTAAAATGCGAATAGGATTATACATATAGGGTGTTTTCTTAGTAGTCCATTGACTCAAAGGGGAATAGCTGGCGATGCTAGAACTTGTGCTGAACATTTAAATTCAGTACACTCTGGCAACCCGGAACAAACGCTTATAAATTTTCGAAAACCTTTTTATAACTATAGCCGGAGTCTTAGCGGCCATTTGCCCGAAATTCTGCTCAAACACCAAATACCATTAATTTGTGAACTAATAAAACCAAATTATTGTGTAGTAATTTTTTTCTTATATTTCATTTGAAATAAAATTGATTTAACTCTAAAAAGACACCCTCTACAACAATTGGTATGTAAATATGTGCATTGCGTTTATATGTAGGCTTTTTAAATGAGCAACGAGTCTCGCAGCACATCACACGAACATGAAATGCATTTATCCATGTAAATTTGTTAGTTGAAAATTGCCAGCAAATTGAAAATTACATCCTGTCACGAGCTGCTCGCTCTAAGCCCACAAAACCTAACAGCAAATTATTGTGCACGGAGTTTTGCACCGATGCTGCAGAAACTCACGCACAGCACACACTCCTTATAAAGCTTGCTTGGAACCCCACACGGAAATCCGAAGAGAGAAAAATCTACACAGAAGACTAGTTCATCGCTGGTCGTTCGATTACAGAGGGAAATACTTGTGTGTTCTTGGAATAGGCATAACCACGCTAACCGCTCATATAATGGTGTTTTTGGAAAGAACTACAAAAAGCTTAGTCTACAAATCAAAAAATCGAGGATCTTCAACTGTCGATTTTCAAATTTCAACTAGTTCCTCACTGATCTGAAAGCAGCCGAATGCTAGCACCACATGCCAGAGAATGCACACACAAATTTACTTAAGTCAATTGGCGTTTCATAAAATCGTACAAGTTGCATTTCACCCACTGCCATGAATGCAAAATTTAGCCAAATTACGTTCAATTCTCCGTTGCAATTTGCTCTTCCTCCGGCTGCCAGTAGTTACATCAGTCCGCTGCAAAGATGTGCAGGCCAGGCCATGCCATGCCTTAACGTTACGAACTGCAGTCATCGACATGTAATCAGGAACACTCAGGAACACAGCAGGAACACAGCAGGAAACCATATAAGCCAAACCATATGCAGGTAATCGCCTCCAATTAGTCATTGCAAAGCGAGAAGGAAGTGTAAAATTCCTTGTTTGTATTGTTATGCGAATATTTAGATAAAACTGAACTTCTAGGTCGTCATTTGTAGAACTACATTGTTATAGTACTCGTACACACCACAAATGCAAGGAGAGGCTCGGTCACGCATCTAACAGCAGTGCAAGTGCCAATATACGTTTTCAAATGTACATAATATTTCTGAATTTTTAAGGAAGCTCGAAGCTTTCAGAACCATTGTGCTTTTTGAGATTATTCACACAAACTAAGCAAAATTTCATTCCAAAACTAGTTAAAATTTAAAGCGTCAAGAGCGAAATAATGGAAGCATGGGTGGCATGGCATGGAAGACGGCTTAAGAATGAAAATATGTCAGTAAAATAGGCAGAGGGCAACAACTTAGGCAATTCGTTTTATTAAATATTTTCCTACTTGAAAATTGCAAATTCCTCAGAGATATGTTAACCTATCCAAAACTGTGTCGGCGAGTACACACACGCTTATGTATTAGCATGCACAGCTTCTTGGCAAATAAGACACGACTATCTTAAGTGAATGAGCAAAACTTTTTACATTTCCTTAAATTCTGTCCACTATTTCGTTATGTCACAACCGCAGCTATGTTCCATCAGCGTATGCGCTGACTTACGCCCACTTCACACCCACGTCGGCAATCACACGCTCGACTAACGCCCTTTGCATAGCCCGGTTACAGATTGCCACAATTGTGTTACACCGCCATCACCGAAGACCACCACCGCCTTTCCGCCAGCATCACCAAGGAGTCAAACTTAAATTCAGCAGATCATTACTTCCGGGTTTGATGCACTCCCTCAAGTTTTCAAGTGTGCTCACACTGCTATGCTAATAGCCTTGATATTGTTGTTGACTGAATTCGGTAGCTGAAGGCAGCATTTGCAAGCCGAACTCACAGTGTGGGTGCTACCCTGGCACGTGCTTGCTCACCAACTTCCGTTTCAAGTTGCCAATTTGGTGATTGTCTCACATAAAGACAAAGTTCTACGAGCACACTGAACAAATGTATGTATGTTTTTAGCATTTCTGGTGCAGCTATGTAGCACTCTATCAAAAAATATTTAATTTCTTTAGACCTGAAAGTCTATAGGAATTATTTAACAATTTAATCATGAGTATTGCTTTTAAAACTAAAAAGTAAGGAAATTATACATTTTGCAAGTGTGGAAAAAGGGAAATCTACAAGAGTTTGTAATCAAAATCTAGAAAACTTCGAATTTAAAGTCGTTTATATTTGTTTTCAAATTATATTAAGGGGTTATCTCAGAATTTTCTGACGATCAGATGGGAGTGGAAACCAAAATACTTATATAAAACTTATTCAACATGTAACGTCTACTTTGGCAATGAATAAATAACGTTGGATTTTGGTGCCGCTTGTTTCGACTGGATCAAAGGATCCATGTTGTATCCAAAGAGCACGGAGAGCCACTGGCTGAATATATCTACTTTAGAACACCGCGGTCATATTTATATTGATCAGCCTCGATCTCCACTTTTAAGTGAAATTAAAAGAAGATTGAAGATAATATTTTAAAATAATTTCCGCTTTTTTCAATATCCAAAAAAAAAAGCTCTCCTAAGTAACGTTTTGCTAGCATATATTTATTTATGAGTCCACAAGTAGTTTGGAAGCGCAAATGCCTAAATGCTCAAACATGGAAACAATGTAGTTAAGTGAGCGGCAAGTGTGATCCGCCCTCCCACAAGTTGAAACTTTTGCCACTTTCGACTGATAGCTCAATTATGTGTTCACAGCAAAGTGAATTAGTTTGGTGAATGACTGTCGTTTTGCCACTTACGCTCCACCTATTCATTTGCAGGCACACACATACGCACAGGCACACTTTATGGAGATGGAGGGCCGAGTGTGCTCTCGTTAGCCCACTTTCATACAAATGTGAGTGTGTGTGTGTGTGTGTGTGTGCGTGTGTGTGTACATATGCATATGGTGACTAGTCTGTGGCTGCAAGTGGTGGCATGTACGCATATGTGTGAGTAGGCAAATGCATCTTTATGCATGAACATGCAGATTTTAGCACTTTCTGAGTTTGTTGGTCACTAAAAACATTGATTCAATTGCTAAACACAAAACTTTTCACCAACGATTTCATGAAATTAATTCTGCAAGCGTTTATAGCTGAAAGTTTTCTCAGAAATTGCCACACAACATATGTAGATGGCTGCACTAATTAAATTGCATGCGATAAAACACTTGGAAATGTTCGGGTTTTTATTAGAAAACTTGTGAACAAGTTTTTTTTTCCTGCAACGTGTAAAACTCGATATAACTCTACCTAGTATGAAATAGAAATTCGAAATTATGCAGTTTGCGTTTCCGGATTTGTATACCGGCCATGTTGCTATCTCGGGAGCGGCGATTAAAACAAACAACTGCCATATGTCAAAAAGGCTGCCAGAAAAAACAGAGATAGAATGAAGTGTTTTGATGTTTTCGAAAATCGCGAGCAGAGAAGGGGCGAATCGAGACCGATCAGACGATATTCATGCAGTGGCCTCATTTTAGAGAGAACTAGTGGATTGCGCTCTTTTCGAATAAATACCAAACTTCAACTGGTGGAACCAAGCAGCCAATTTAACAATTATAAATACAACAACAATAAGAACGATGAAGCTTGAAAGTTGCGTAAGATCACAGCTACCGGAATAATAGCCATGAAATAAATGAAAATTGCAATTTGCAGAAAGAGTAAATACAATGTAAGGCAACGGGAATTTTGAGGGTAAAATTGCGCAAGACGAAGTAGGAAACAGAAATTAAAAATCGAAATAAAGAACTCAGAAATGCTCAAGCCCACAATTCGTCCTTTTCCCTTTTATCCACAGTCAGCTACTCCAGTTGCGACCAAGAATAGCGTTAACGAGCAAAGCGCAGTGAATGGCCGAGGAGTCGTGAATGCAAGGACCGAGAATTAACGCAACTCAATGCAACTCAACGCACCCACTTCATTGCATCGGTAACATTATCAAGCAGCCAAAGGAGAAATAGAGCGATAGAAGCAGTCGTACGTACACCAAATACACTCATTCACACAGATTTGTGCAATATATATACGGGAAACCGCGAAGGACGGACTGGGCGACACGAGCGAGAAGCTGCGAAGTAAGCAACCGCTAACAGTTTAACAGTAGTTAAAACAGAATATCAAAAGTTTCAATAGAAAAATTAAGTGTAAAAGGGCGGAGGAGTGCAGGAACAACGGAATCAGAAAACCGGTTAAAAAAGCTGAAGAAGCAAAACAATCATCAATTTAATGATTCCTTTGAAGGCGGCTGCAGATGGCCGGGCACAATGCGGGCACGTATCGGGCGGAGCTCCAACAACCGTGCGAACGAGCAGCAACGCAAGCGAAATTTTCAAACTGCAAAATGAAATAAATTGCAGTGAACGAGTAGAGCTCAAGATAAGAGGCGAGGTTGTGTGGTAGGTGTAGTCCGTCCAGAGTTGAGTAATCAAGCAATGCTCAAGTGGTGCGCTGATGCAGAATATTATGATGTTATTACGATGATGAAAGTTCTGATGGAGGCCCTGAAGTTGTTGTTATTATCGTGTTTGTTGTAGGAACTTCTGATAACTGCTCCATTCAAAGACCTACCGAATTGAGAATTGAGCCTCTTTAAATCTCAGCTAATGTGGGGTGTGTTTGAACAGAAAACACGAAAATTCTGAATGTGCGTGCAAATGTATGCAGTGTATGTGGCAAAAGGAGAAATTTAAGGAAATAGCGTACAAAAGAGTTAATATTGGGACACTACACCAAAAGTCAATTGCGCTCAGGCGCTGCCGAATATGTAGTCACCTAAAACTGCCAAAGAAAATAGTGATGTGTTAGAAGATCTTGGAATCCCATCGACAAAATTCTTACCAAAATTTCACTCAGGTTTTGTGGTTGATGCATAGGGTACTTAGTAAAGATATGGGTTGTAGCTGGGCACTTACTGCTGAAGTCTCACCTAAAAAAATAAGGTAAAGTGAAATCGGCAGAGCATGCGCACAGTAATGTGCGCGAATGTAACTTGTAATTGAAATTAAGTCGACCAAGTTGTTCCGAGCAGCCCACAAAAGTTGCTTCACATACGGAAAATTGTCCTCGAAGTTGGGTATCCGTCATTTTAATTTCTGAAAATTAATCGATATTCTAAAATGTGTCCATATTTTTAATCCTAAATATCATGAGCACAACAGACCACTGAGCGCACGTCACATACTTTCTTTATTACTTAGCAATAATGACCTTAATATTTCGCTGTATTGTTTCTTCTTTGTCATTGTGCTTTTGGAAAGACATTAAGTCCATATTTATCTAATAAGAAGACAAATATCAATATAATTTCTGAGCGTTCTGTGAGAGTGGCTCCTTGGTCATTCATGCGTTCAGCTTGACACAACTCGCCGACAAATGTCAGCTACATTGCTGCCTCATCCCTAGCATGGGATAGCTTTGGCAAGTTGTTCCCAGCTAACAGCTGGGTAATTGCGTAAGTTGCAAAGTAAAAATCCTTCAGGATAAATGAAAATTCCACTGCGCTTGCATACCATGTAAATAGAAAAACAAAAACTCTGAGAAGTCGAAAAGTAGTAGTACGAGTAGTAGTGAAATTTCTAAAGACAAGTTGTTTAAGAGTTAGCTGATTATTAAAAGACTTTAACGGCGAAAACTTTTCCACGCCAGCTAACACGCAGACCTACAAATTGAAAGTTTCCCCAAGTGAGGAAGAGATGCCGTTGACGCGACGCCTTTCGGTTTAGTAGCCCATGAATGCTGTCAGGATTCACTCTTTCGTTAGAGTTGTCTTAAAACATAGAACCTTTTTGGAGTATGGTGCCAATGGATCTTGAATATCAGCTTGATGTTCTAATGATTAGCCTACTCAATAGTTGAGGTTGAACACTGAACAACAATTCTGGAGTTAATGGATCCATTAGACGAAGGCTAGCTTAGTTGAAATAGCAAATACCATGAAATGCAAATACTACGTATTTATGTATTTACTAAGTATTTCATTCATATTATGCAAACTCAACTTACATCAATTGTTGGCAATATCCTTAAATGTATAATAATATATATGTATATGGGCTTAATATTTACAAGCCCATATATACGAAGGTGTATTCCAGTTTAATTATTCTGGCCATACCATGACTGCTATTGCTTCACTCACCGCTCATTCACTAAAAGCACACACACTTTCTTATTCATTTATGTGGCCAATTCTTCTCTTTTCTGCGCTGGGTCTACGCACACCCACAACCGCCTACAAGTCTGTATTATGTGAGAGAACCAAATTAATAAATAAAAGGCTGCATGAATGAATGCATGCCGGGCAATATTATTGACGCAGAATCCCCCGGAAGACAAAATGTAGAAAAAGTCGGCATTGGGCTGGTGCAGTTAGCGCACATAATTAACATACTGGTAGCCAAGCACCGAAGGTAAAGGACTTAGTTAAGGGCAGCCAGGTGGCGGGTTAATACGCTGGTGGGCCTAGCTGGACACGGACAATTGATAATGCAATGAACTTTGCAACCACGATGCAACTAAATGCTTGTTGGCAAATTGATTTGAGGCGCATAAATATTTTATTAAATCCACTGTCGGATTGCTTGCCCTCCTACATTTTTATACTTAAGGAATTACAACAAACCCATGAATGCAATGTAATTAAACAGGGTGGTGGCTTCGGTGATGCTTATAGAGGGTAGGCGTCACTTTGTGCATTGCGAGAACTTCGGCGTGGGTAGAAGCTGAAACCGTGAAAGCGCGAATAAAAAATCTGAACAACACCATAAAAGGCTGGCAGCTGGCAGCTCCTGGCAACAGCGGTGTACAGCAACGGCAACAACTAATATGCAAGCTGGAAAATGCGCTTGCAACAGGACAATTTACCAACGAATGTATGTGTGTGTGCTCATGTTTACATACACATACACAATGAATTCAGATGAACACATCACAGGCGCAGAAATGTTAGTACGGCGCAATTTTGTAATCGGTATTTAGCTAACCTACACGTACACCATATGCCTATGATGCCTGGACTTATGTATATTCCAGCTGCTGGGGAAAATTGTAAAGATCACTCATTTAACTAGTAAAGGTAGAAACATTTAGAGGGAAATTTTGTACAAAACATTTTCTACTCTATTAAAAATGCATCAAAGTTGCCGCTCAATTAATCGCTAGTAAAGTCACTTCACTACCCTGGGACTTCAAAATAATTACTAGCAGGACCTAAGTTAATGCGTTTGAATTATTATTTAAATGACGATCACATATTATCCAATTAGGTATGATTCAAATAATTCAAACCCAGTACTACCCTTTACATAAAATGTGCAGTAAAACATTCTTCGCTGGCAGAGGCAAGTTCAATGCGATAAAGGACAATTTGAATTTTAAACCAGAGAATATGAAGCAATTGAAATCAAAGCAACCTCTTCCTCTTATATATATATCATATATATTGTATTCTTGGCAAATTTGATAATCAAAATTCTCCATTTTCCCTCGTTCTTGATAGAACTTTTGTCAATGGTCCCGACAGAATGGTTAATACTAACCCAATAGTTTTCGTGGTGCCTGATTAATATTTTGTCCAAGACTAGTTTGGATGTTTGCAATCCCAGAGGACCGTGCATCCGTGGATCCATGCATATATATTTAGCGAGACGTTGGCGTTGTAACTACTTACTGTTTTTTAATTACCCGTTTTCCATGCTACTCATACTTCTTGCTTATTTTCGCCGTTGCCAGCGCATAAGTTTTAATTAAAATTATTTCTCCTGCATTGGTCGATGTTTGTTGTTATTTTTTTATTTTTTTTTTATTTTTTTTTAATTTTTCTTCTGTGTTCGTTGTTTTTCGTTGTCGACGCAGCAACCGACGCATCACCTTCACGGCCATCAACATAGTCATTTGGTAGGGCAGCTGGTGCAATATTCTTTGCCTTGACTTCGCTCTCTACGCCCCTCCTTCATGTGCAGCTGGCTGCTTGTTATTTAACGCTGCTGCATTTGTGTACTATTGGCAGAGTGGTTTGTTAAATTGCTATTGCTGTTGTTGTTGCTTGGTTGCTGCTGTTTTTTCCCGGTTGTTTACTATTTCAATACAGTCTGTGTATGTGCTGGTCTTTCCTGCTTTCCAGGTTTGTTTTGAAACAAGTTTTTGCGGCGTCGCTGAATGGCGCAATATGGCTGGAATACACCGATGCTCCCGATGTATAGAACTCCCATTTATGTATGCACAGAAACTACTATATTTTCGTATGTATAACTCTGTATATACATTTCTATCTATAAACACGATGGCTTTCCGAGGTTGGTGTACAAAAAGTGCTTATAACTTTTTCCACCACTCTTTTTAATGATTAAGTTTTTTTTCCTATACATTCTTTTTGTTATTGTGTTTTTTGTTATTCGTTTCTGCTTTTGCTTTGAGTGTCCTTTTTCCAACTTCTATGAGAGCATTGTTGTATTTGTTTTAGTTTCGGCTGCTCTGGCTGCGCACAGCATGTAATGACATTGCACGTTGCAAATCATTGCGATTGCAGCTGCAGACAATGAATTCTGACAGCAACAGTGTTTCGCATACAAACATACACACAACCACATGCAATAATTTATAAATCCTTGTACAAGAATGTACGTGAGAGTGGAGGAGCGTAAGCGTGCGACGGCGAGTCAACAGGCAACAATCAGCTGCAACAGTCGCGGTGGCAGAGGCTGAATGGCAGTAGCAAGACTTTAAGCCGGCAGTGCACACACGCACAGGTGTTGGTGTCTGAACGAGCGCCCCCGAGTATGTTCATAAGTATGAAGTTTATTTCTGTTTTTAGCGAAGATTGTCTGCTGAGTCTGCGATATCAATGTCGAAGAATGCGATGGGGAGCGAGCACTTAGAGACAGACTGCAGCAGCACGCTCATATGACGGTACATACATAGGTATATATGTTTCAGTCACATGCAATTAAAATACAACATTAATGTAACATATATATAGAATATTTTCCATACCGATGTGGGTTAGGGTCGGACAGTGAAAACCGCATTCTCATTTACAAATCATTGGAAGCAAATTCCGCTCTCACAGCCGGTCTCGCCAAGGTAATTTAAGAAAAATCAGAGTTAAAGTATAGAGTTTTCTATATACTGCGTGGAATGATGTATAATGGAAGCTACAGGTCAGAAAAGTTTTTCAAGAGAACTGCTTGTCTTTTCGTCCAGCGGACCAGAAAGGGAGCTTTGCTGGTGAATCCAGATAAAAAGTGACGATAAAGACATTTTCAAAAATAAAATGAAACTTCAACAAATTCGCAAAAAAAAAAAAATAATTAAGGGCTTATATTTATTCAATATGTTACTGGTGGTTTTATTGATTGATTTAGGAACAAACAAGCTCCGAAGTGTGTGTGATGTTGCAGAAGACGATTACAATGTATGTGAATCCGGGGGAATTCGAGAGGCACGTTGTTTCTCAAGGAGCAACTTATTGACTACTATTGTTTCTTTATTTAAAAATTTTTGTTTTTTGTAATAAAAAGGAAATTTGGTGTTCATTCCATAAGTTGAGAAGGGTGTTGTTATGCAAAATTCTTTCTAATGAGAGTTGCGAGAATACTTCGTTGGTACGATTTTTTTATAAATAATTGATTCGAAGTAGGCTAACTGAACGGAGGCTCATGGCTTGAATAGCAAAACCGTATCCGAACATCGCCTATTACACGGTGTAAAATGATCAGGGTGCTCTGAACAATGGAAGGCACACATGCATCCCCAAGTCCAGGCGGACTCCTAATAATCCAATTGCATTTCTTTCGATTCCTATACTCACATATGCGCATATATACATATATGTATGTATACCATATGTTCGATTATATTTGGAGGAATAACAATATCTTCAAATATTAGCATATACAAATATTCTTCGCACCCTACATTATGCATTGCTATCCGATGTACATAAATACATATATATTATAAATTTGTATTTGTATAAAAAGGAACACATACTCACATGCATATATTAAATATCAACTTTCAACAAGTTCAATTACCTTCCGTTTGATGGGAGTGGAAATCCGTCCAGTGTCCATGAAATTTGCGGTGTTGGATTTCCGGCTGCTGAGCATTTCAAGCTCACAGCCGGTCCCGGCTGCAGCGTTTGTTCAATGAAGCTATAAAGCAGCACTGGCGGCGCATCTACAACAAAAACGCGAAAATAGGCAAAGCATCAAAAATAGTTTTATAGAAAAATTCTGCAAACATATAGAAAAAGGACAGAAGGTGGCGAATGAGCACCACAAGCGGGGGGCCGAGCGGCTGACTGTGCGAATGGCTGAGTGAATGGCAAATGAATGAATGCGGTGAATGCAAATGACAGAGCAGCAGTGGAAAATGTTGTGCAGGCAAATTGCGCAAAATGGAGCACACAAACGAATTTATTTGCCTTTTTATTTGTCTCTGCTCTGCTTTATTTGTTTCCATGTACATATGTGCATGTATGTGCATACATGTTTGTGTTCATATATAATTATTCCGAGTGCACAAAATTAAAGCAAATAAACCGGTTTGTATATAGCTGATAAATTTAAAGACGGATATAAATTTTCTAAATTGATTGGCATAACAGTCGAAAATCGAGTTATCATTCGCAATAAAATCTTGTTGACTCTGTTAAAATTGAACTCATTTTAATTAATTCAAATGCACTTTTGTTTTGTTTACCCACTTTTGTTACAGGAATTGATTTTTTTGAAATTTTCACTTCCCGTAATTTGTTAAATACATACGAATATGTAACTACCCGCTCCTTGAATATTTTTAAAAGTCAAACGTGGTTGTAAAACTATTTTTATATTCCATGGTTAAGCAACTGAATGAAAATAAACGCAATTATTTATTTTAGCTCGACGATAATAATGCCCTTGTGTAAGGTCAAATTGTGATCAATGACCCTATAGAAGAGCATGTTGATAGAGAAGCCAGCCAATTTCTAGTAGTTCGTTTTTAAGGGAGTTTTAAAAGAAATGTAAAGGTTTAGGCCTACTCCCGGAATCTTGAAAACCAATGAGATTACTGACAGCATGAAAGTGAGCTACGCCAACTAATTTGCGATAGGAAATTGATCACAATAAATATTTTTTGTTGTTTATTTTATTAGGAAAAAAGTAGAATTGTTAACAAACAAATGCGTTCACTAATTATTGGGCGTAGTTTTCAATTAGCATTATTTCTTCTATTCATTGCACCCCGAAAACTAATTGACACTTTTAGTGGATATATTTGGAGATAAAATTTCTCCATTACCCATTCAAATATTAATCTGTACTTGGGAACGTATGTGGGCGTATAGTTTTCACTCCATTAACGGGAATTTATTGTTTATATATGCATATTTACCATACATATTCGCATGTGAAAAGTCCGTCTGAGACTTTCGGGCAAATCGGAAATGAGAATAATTTCCATGGTTATTACTCTATACAAAATGGAATAATTTCCGTTTAGCTGTGTGTGTGAGCGGAGCAGCGGAGCACAAAATAACTACAGCAAACCGGAAATTAAGCGAAAATCCATTATTTTCCATCGCTCGTGAATGGTGTTTACCACAAATCAGACGATTGTAAAGCAATTATTATGCAGAATAACATTAAAAGTTTACATACGTCGTGTGTTCAAAAACAACGGGAATGTTGTTCGACTTTAATGTCATAGTACATGAAGAATTTTTGCCTCAAGGTCAAATAGTCAATAAGGAGTACTACCTACAAGTTCAACGCCGTTTGCGTGAAGTAATCCGAAACAAACGCACGGATTTGTGGAAAACAATTGTAAAAATAAAAAATAAAACAAATGCACCTGCTCACACTTCGTTGCTTGTTCGTGAATTCTTGGCCAAAAGCAATACTGTAACGATACCCCGGGATCCATATTCGTCGGACATGGCTCCGTGTGACTTTTTCCTAATTACAAAAATAAAGAGAATCTCAAAGGGCTGCCATTTTACAAGTATAGATGACACTAAAAGCGCATCAGGAAGAAGCCCTGGCATAAGTGCGTATCGCATATCGAATGGAGACTATTTTGATGATCGTAGACGAATGAATAAATTATTTTTTCAAAAAACGAAAACTCCCGCTATTTTTTGAATACACCACGTACTTGTATGTATCAGTGTTGCCAACTACATGCAGATTGACGTGTGTTTCTTACTGAAAGAGCGGAGCAAAGTGCAGATATTTGCACTCGAAATGGAGAACTCGGTAAAAAAGTAAGCCAAACTATTTACCAAACCATAAATAAAGATATTCTATTATAAATTACGTAATAATGGAAATCTCTAGTATATATTTTGACATCTTCTCACCTCCAAGTTGCAACTCCGCAGTCGCCTGAAAGGTGTCGCCTTCGGGTCGCCGAACCACACACTGGTACATACCGCGATTTTCGCGGCTCACACGCGTAACCATTAAAGTGTCCTCGATACGGCCCGATGAGGGCAATTGTCGACCATCTTTGTACCAAAGTATATTCTGCATGCCCACTGGACTGCCGTTGCTGGTCACAATGCAGCGAAACTCCGCGTTGCCGCCCATATGTACGCTCAGTATATTCGGTGAGATCTCCACTTGTATGGGCGTGGCAACAGTAAGACGCAACTCGGCGCTTGCCTCGCCGCCCACATTGCTGGCCGTGCACTTATAGACACCCGAATCCTCGCTTGTCACCGCTTCAATAGCAAGTATTGGCCCAAGCAGACGCACGCGAGGTCCGCTGAGCACAGGCAGCGGACCGGGGCCATTGTGGGTATACCAACTGAAAATGAGAGAGAATCATGTCAATCAAAAAGATATAAAGGAATAAAGTATTGCATGTGAATAAAAATATTTGTATTCGCATTTCTTTTTTTTAATTAATTCATTGCGCACTATCTTCTATTCCCTTTCGTCTGCATTTCATAGCTGCTTACATTTCTTATTTACCCCACTTACTATTTCATTTCATTACGTTCGCATAGCGCTTCGGTTTTTATGGAAAGCTATATGGCTATTTACATACCCGTATATATATTAATGTCTGCGTATATATATGTATGCTTATTATTTGGGTGTGTTAAAATTCAACGTCGTGTAGAGTATGTGTTTGTTACATAAGTTTTATTGACCAATAGTGAACCGCCGGAAAGTCACCTAAGTTACACCATTAAATTAAATTTCTTTTTCACTGAAGATAGGGCAGAGAAGTGGCATCTTCTGCACCTGCGACCAGCAAGACCTTATCTATAAAATTACAATTTTTGTGAAAAATTAGAGAATTTACGTGGCAAGGAAAGGAGTCAAATACAGTAGTGGTACAATAGTACCCTCCCACGTGTCCCCATATTTCTATGAAAGCTAACACATACTTTATTCGCACCTTTTCTCCTCTCGACTTTATACCAGTAGTATACTATTCTCTCAACATATTGCAACAGAGTAAAATAGTTTTGTTCTCCTAACGGTTGTTCGTAACACCCAAAACTGATCGAAAAGGATATAGAGTTATATGTGTTATATGTATGACTCATGACTATGACTCATGTTATATGTATAACTCACATATATATATAAATGATCAGGATGACGTGATGAGTTGAATTCCGGGCGACTGTTTGTCGTCCGTCTATCCATGCTAACCATAACTTGAATAAAAATTAATAAATAAAAATAATAAAAATAAAACAAAATTTTCTCCTGAAAGTATTTCCCCGCACTTGATCATTGCAAACTACGAGAGTATAAAATGTTCGGTTACACTCGAACTTAGCCCTCCCTTACTTGTTCATTTTGTTATTGATGTAAATTCATTCAAGTGCGAAAAATGTTGTCAGTATTCATCAATCAAGAAATATTAATTTCCCCACCTCTGCACCATTCGCCTAAACACCCACACACATTGGCATACTGGAATGCAAACGAAACATTGAGTACGGGCCTCGACCGTTCGCAGGCCCCATTTACTTCGCGACCTCTTCCATGTTGCTACTCATTCTCTTGCAACGCATCCACATTTTGCGTGGGCATATTCGAACGAGAATGCTTGTATGCAAAGTATGCAAAGTATGCTCGCACGTTTAATTGCCTTTTTTTTCTTAAATGTATAATGAAAAATTGTGGAAATAATTGATTTTTCTTGGGATAAGGTAAATGACTTGTCGACGGAAGAGTATATGATAAAGCTCAAACCATACATGCACACAAAGATAACTTAAGTCAACGTCTCCGCAAAATATTCGAGCTACAATGATTTCTTTCAGATATGGAAAAAAATGTGTTAAAGCTAATGAACCGATCTGGCAGTTTGTTATCGAATTGCTGCCGCTCAGCTTTCTTGGATAGGACTGAGGCCAGAATCAGATCAAATTTAAGGTAATCATTAAAAAACTCAGTAGTTAGTAATTTATATACAAATGTTAGTGCTAGATACAATTTAATTTTTTTCTAAATGAAAAAACAATTCTATTAAAATGATATAATAGATACAAAAGTATATACATAGATATATGACACTTTAGGGTTCGCAATAAGTTTCTTGAGGGATTAATATGTGACAATAAATGTCTTGACGAAATTCTTCGCGATTTATTTTTAGTCGCATATGTCAGTGACAAATTGAATTCCAGACATTTAACCGTTAACAAAAATCGCTTACAGACGGGTGCATACTGCAAGTGCATAAAGTTTCCAACGCACTTGAGTAAAAATGGTTAGGATAAAGTTGTTTTTTAAGTGAAATTGTGCCGGCGAGTGCATTGCCATTTTAAAGTGGTGTTTAAAGGACGGCAAACGCCACTACAAATGCAAGCACAACTGCAATGCGAAGTGTCAGAGCATTTTCGAGCAGTGACAAATCTGGCAATCGCACCAAATACTCCTATTTATCTTACATAAATAAACAAGCTCACCAACAAATGCACTCAAATGAGCGTGTGTGAGGGTGTGCATGTTGCAATTGTTAGCGCTGAGTAAGCTCGAGCCATGCACGCTGTAATATTGTCAGTGAAACGCGTCTGCACTCGCTCGCAGCTCGGCAAATGGTAAATGGTAAGTGGTGGCGTTGACACTTCTGACGCAAATTGATTATTTTCATAGCTAAACATATGCAAACATCCGAACTTTAGCACGCTTAAGCAAACAAACCAAAAAACGCACTGACAAGTGAAACACTCAAACGAAAATGAAAGCAACAACAAATAGCAAATAACGGCAGAAGGCGGCAGAAGGCGGCAGAAATCAAAACGGAAAGCGCTGAAAGCTGCAGAGCTAGCTTCGCAATACGAGCAATTTCAGTGGAGATGACTGCCAAAATGACGAGTGCAAATGTAAGCACAAGTGGTTAAGTGTGCAAACTGAGCCCAACAACGGAATCTTGAATGCAGGCCTGCAGACAGATAGACAGATAGCTGTAGGCGGATAATTGACGGCTTTTGTGGCGCAAACTTTAAAAATTTAGTTTCGATTCATCTTTTTACGAAACTATAGTTTGAATTATAATGAAAATCTTATAACTAACAGTTCCAAACGTTGTACTAGATTTCTGATAACTCGCTTGAGGGTTATTAAGATTTCAAAGTTTTCAAATATTTATTTTAAACAGCTTTGGCAATTGATTTCCTAAGATTTAAGAAGTTTTTATTATAGCTCCTGCCACGAATTCAATATTCTCCAGAAGGCCACATTAATAAAAACAAATCAAAATATTAAACTTTTCTGTAAATAATGCAGACAAATAAGCTCAATAAATTTGCTGACTTTAATGTAAACACATCACACTTTATAAAGCATGAAATTTATTCCGAATCACGTATACGCCCTGGAGTCCTAATACTCGCATGCTTTTGGCAATGAAGCAAGCTCCAAACCAGATAAGCAAAAAAACAAGCAAACACTTTAACAAATAAACAGACCTTGCGATTTCGCGGCAAACACTTGAACAGACATAGAAAATTTTTCTCTATAAACCAGTTTGACGATAAAGAGAGGCAGAAGCATTGAAGAAAATTTTCGAAAATAAAAAGTTAAACCGGTTTCAAAATCGCCTGAAATTATTGACGAAGCATATTTGTGCTGACAGTTGTTGCTGTCAGTTACTGACTCAGTGGGTCTTTAGTTGCCTGCAGAGTCGCAAATCCGTCCAGGAAACGGGGTTTTATTGTCCTTTTCAATGAGACTTTAAACATTTTGCTGCTTACTCCTTGACCTATCTCCGTGCAAATTAATGTTTGCAACGTTTACGATTTCTATGTATACTAGTTGCAACGCAAAATTTTGTTGCTGGCAGTGACAGTGGTGGCGATGTCGTGGCAGACACGTTCATCACCTTGCACATTAACAGTTCCATTCATTTGAATTTACTTCGAGGAATGGAACGAGTTATGGCAAAAAACTCAACACGTTCACGTGTGTAGCTGGAGCTTTCATATACAGCCAGGACAGCAAAATGGCGACATAAAAAGCTCATACAAAATGCTTGCTGCAACCTCCACCTACTTTCCGTACAAAGAAAAAAGTATTTTCTTAGTGAATTCCTCAGTACAAAGCTAAAAGAAAATTTCATATTTCTCACTGATATTTCTTATATTTGTCATCGAGTTTAAAGAGATATGGAAGGCCTTAAGAAACCAACGCCTTTCCCGCTCTATGCTTTGGTTTATTTTGATGGAAAATTTAATAGGCTTAATCATTCTTTGGTGCTTTACCAAAAAGCAAATATACAAATAAAGCGTACATATACGTATACATATATACTGAAATGAATATACGTTGGAACATATTCGTGAACAGTTAAGTATACTGAAAGCCATTACTGGCATTTTCTTCTTCCTCAAATGCCTACACAAATGCAGTGAATGGTCGAATTTCTTTCAAATCATATTTATGTGTATATATGTGTGTTTATGTGGCGTAAGTGAGAAATATTTTTGCCAGTCATTCAGTAATTATGGCCAGGCATTCTTTTGTTAGAAAATACATTTTATATCACGACGTGGCAAATGCCTGCCTTAATTTTCGGCGTTAATATTGCGGCTCCGGCGCCTTTGTATTTGTTCGGTCATTTATGGCAGCTCCCACTCCTCATGTTTTCTTGCACAATTCGCGCCAAACTGCAGATGTCAGTCCCGATTCTTAATTATGGTGTAAGCCGATAGAGAAAGGTGGGCTTTCCCCTCCATTTGAGACTAGTGAGTTTCGGATGCATTCGGAAGGAAATGTTATAGATATAGTATATCTGATCAGCCCTCTTTTAAATTTACACAAAACCCAAAATATTCAGATATTCATACTTCAAACAGGGATGACCTAAGGGAGAGTAAAGTGTACCTCGACTAATTCTGCAAATAAAATTTATTAAATTTTCGTCTCACATATACGAAAGGTGAACCCGAATTCGTTTAGTTCGGAACTATTGCCTTTAGACCAATTTATTAAGCGAATTTTCTCCATAATGATTGCGAAAGTAGTGGTGCCAAATTCGCTTCTATTGCTACCAGTGCGAAATGAATATGCTTTCGCATACGAATCCGCACTCACACACTCACGCATGCTTCCATTGAAATGCTGCAAGGATTAAATTACCAAAGTAGTCGTATATTTATTGCAGCTATGTACATTGCGTCTCGAATTCTTCTGTGCAGCACTTTGCAACATTCGGTTGCTTTCTTTTTGACTTAATTTTCTTCGAGCCATTTTCTTTGCCATCAATTAAAGTGTATCAGCATTGCAGGCATCTCGAATTTGGCAATTTCACTGCTTTTGTCATTAATTTCCCATACTCCTTGTGTATGGTTTGGTAATTATTTATGCTATTTGCCACATATCTAAGTATAATATAAATATTCACATCTGTAGGCCCATTATAGCGTCCACGCAGACGAGCAAACAAACAATAGCGTTTTATGGTAGCACTTTCGTGGTCACCTAATTTGCCATGGTGATAACGCAAAAATATTTATGAAGTCTTGTTTCGTTGCTTTTTGCCTCTCTGTGGCCTTGATTAAGTAATTATAAGTAAAACCGAATGTTATTAATGTAGTAAAGCTCAAAGAAGCAGATGCTATTGCACATGGCGAGCCAATTTCAAATCTAAGGTCACTGATTTCGCTCAAATAACAAAACGCGTCTTGAAGTAAATATCAAGGGAGGTAAGGCATGATTATTTTTACACAATTCTTTTATGCTTTTTAATGCAATTTTAACATGGAATTATCCGTAATTTTACCTCTCAAATGGCGAAGGTTGATACGCGCGTTTAATGTATCACAGCTTTCACAAAATATTTTGTTGTTGTTTTAAGTTCATCTACAAAAAAATATGAAGCGAATATATAGTATTCTTCTTGCTATAAATTTTATTTTAAATCCTTGACAATTGTGCAAATGCAAGCAACATTCTGTCGATGATTCCCCAATTTAGGTAATAAACGACAGCCCTAGCCCCCTTCCTTGAATTACTTTTCAATAGCAGTAATACAAATGTGCTGACGACCAAAATAAGATTATCAATATAGTGGGCATACCGAATTTCCTAAGTAGTTAGTTGCATACATGAACACCGGGGAAATACCTTTTACCAAATACACCTCATATAAGCCATCCAAGTACTACAGATACGTGAAATGCTTCTCCAGTGGTGAACGAAAGCTTGGCAAAAATAAACTTTATGCTCCAAATATACAAGTAAGTAAATAAATTGCAGTAGTCGAACTCAATATTTTCTGGCGAAATTATCCTTTAAGCGGCTGTATGTACAAATATTCTATCCATTCAAAAGAAGGATTTAAATTAATTCGCTTATGTTGCGAAATTTTAAGGAAAATCATAGCAAACTGTGGTGTCTTTACGAAGGAATATGCTTATACGGTACTTGGTTGCACTATATTAAGTACAAGGGTTTCCCAGCTTTACGATATAGCTAATACAATACAGGGCATTACACACACACATATGTATATGTACACTTGCATGTTGGGCCTTCCGAATCCAATATCTAGTAGAGCAAAGCCAAAAGTAGGCAATATAGCAAGCAAAGTAGGCAAGTAGCAACTCTGCGTCTGAACTTACAACAGCAGCAACAACAACAACACAAGCAAGCGCTCACACACTTTTACAAATACCCGAATTGGTGTTGGGAATGAGCACTCAATCGACACGCACAAGTACTTCTATTATTCGTATTTGAGCATACGCACCGAGCCCCCGCTCTCCTTCACGTGTGCCTCTTTCTATTGTAACTCATTTTGTGTGCTTCGCACGACCCCTTCATCATTACCCGATGGACTCAACACATTAAGGCTAAAGTATCATCACATTTTCCTTACAAATATTAAATTGAATATTTTTATCATCAAACACATCAGCAGGCGACAACAAAAGCAACAACAAAAACATTACACAAGCGCAGACACTTGAAAAAAAAAAATAAACAGACAGATACTATCAAAAAAACAAAAAAAAAACACGCAGGACGAAATCGCAAAAAATCTCCAAGAAGTGGCGCAGCATAGCTCGATAAGAGGGGCCGGAGTAAAGCACTAGAGCAGCTGGCACTATGTTTGTGCTTGGGAAAGCTGAAAAAGTGCCAACAGCTATTGCGGCATCATCGCGCTAGCCGTCGTCGCCAGCGACACTCGACAAAGTTCGAGTATGTCTTCAGCTTTATATTCACTTTCGTATTTTCTTTTGGCTGCCCAAACTACTTATGTTCGCATACATTTTCACATTTTTACACACCCTCTCTTATACAACAACCGCAGTTTTGCATTCATACAAAGAACTTCTCATTTTAATAGACAAAATTATTTGATTGAATATTCCCCGCAGGAAACCGTGAAGCGTTTTACGAAAAGTGAATGTCTATTATAAAAATTGCAATTATCGGAGAATTGAGAGAACGGCATTTGAAAAATATTAGGCAGTTGAAAGTATCACATTTGCATGTTTTATGGAAGAAATGCTCATCCGGAGTTCCTCAGTTAAATAAAGAGACCAAAATTAAATGTAGCCGCTATAAGCTATAAGTATAAAATATGCTAAAAGATTGCCATATCCTCCTTAATTTCTCCAGTTTGCTGTCTCGAAATGACTTTCGTAAGTTTCAAGTTTTCATTGAGTTTTCAACGAGAATAATATCCCACATTGAGGTCTTAAATCACCTAAGAGCCAACAAATTAATTGCGAATTTCTTTCTTGCAAAATATTTTATTAATAACTTCTGTTGGCTTGAATAACTTTCTGGCAGCAGCCGGGTTATGCCGAAATGTTTTTTTCCTCCTTTTTGGCGCATTTACTTCATTTTCGTAAAGCCAAATTAAGTTGTTTTTTGTCATTGCAAATAGAAGATGGCATGCCAAGAGCCATAAAAAATCGTGAACATAAAAATGCTCAAATGAAACAAAATCCAATAGGGAGAAGCAGAGAGAGCATCTGAATTTTTACCGAGTTATGGTCAAGGTGTTGACTTATTGAAATCTTTGTACTTTGAAAAGCTGATTTGAACTTCGAAAGCCCCCGCCATCTTTTTCTGGATTGTTGACCACTCCTGATTACTTTAGAGCTTTGATTCATATGAAGCTTTCGTGGTATATTGATTATTATATTCATATGGAATATCCAGTACTCTCTGTATGATTTCTTTTTACCCCATCAATACCCTGCACCGCACATTATGGCTACTACTAGGTATTACCAATGAATAATGAATAAAATATTTACTTCTTGAAAATGCGTACTATTTCCTATCATGTCACTTTCTTGTGATCCATCCAATTTGTCATGGCCACATTGAAGTGCCCAGAGTTTATTGAGGACAACAAATTCATTACTATGACTTCACTACATACAATGCTGTTACAGCACATGCTTACCGCATTTAAATTTTTTCTACTTTTCTCTGCTTCAATTTTTGCCAAACCATTTCTCGCTTTCACTGCCGCCAAATGCTTTCCACGGAGAAATATAAACAAAAAAGAACCTTTCCAAAGCGTCTATGATAGGTGCAAATACAAGCCCATATGTGTGTTTACTTACGTCTCGTTCATAAATATATAAATACATGCGCTTGTTGGTAGTGTTTTTATTTGCGACCCTTTGACTAACCGTGGAGACAATATTCCTTTTACTTTTTGTTTTGGTCCTCTCGAAAATGTTATTGCTTTTACCAGTGTAATCACAAATAAATTCCAATTCATTTAACATCAATACGATCAATTCAAATACAATGTGATTACACTTTTGACGCCTTTGAATTTTTACGAAATACCCCAAATACTCGCTTGTAAGTTTGGCCGCATTTTCGAATGTAAAATATAAGAATACTATAGGAATTTGGAACATAGAACTGTTTAGAAGTGCGCATACTAATGTGTACATACCATATGAAAACATTATGGAATCAAGATGGTTTCGTCGATAACTACCAAGATGTCAAATAAAATAGTTGTTAACTTTTTCTCAGATTGCATAAGGTAACGGCACATATGTAACGAAAACCATCTTGAATCAATCGATGGTGTTTCAATCTTGTGCGCATTGAAATTATAGTAATAATAATAGTTTGTGATTAAAATATTTCAAATAATACTAAATGTTTAGAATTTTTTACAGTACTAGAGCTTTAAATTAAAGATCGCTACTTCATCCGAGATAAGTGGAATCCAATTTTTTGGAAGAAATTTTTTACAGAATTCTAATCGAACAGCCCAAAAGGCAATGTTAACACAAGGTGCAATCGAATCAGAAGGGTACTTTCGGAAAAGTAACCATTTTGGAAAAATACAGAATTTTTTTTATTTTTTATTTTTTATTTTTGGGAGAAAGAATCGTTTGTCAAACAAAACTCTTGCCTGATATATTGGTATGAAGAACGTATAAACACAAATAGAGAATGTTTCGTAATTTTGTAGATGGTTCTATTACTTCCAGGCAGCCTTTTGTTTTATAGGAGGAATACCTACAAAAATGCATACAGCACATATAAATTTCGATTATGATGTTCCCAAGTAAGCACTAAGCCTCAATTAATTCTAATCAAGTAGTTATCCAACACAAAATAGTAAAAACTAGTTATGAATTGGCATTAAAGAAAGTCTATTATTCAGTCACCAACTAACTTAGTATGTTTAATGTATGTATGTATCCTCAAGCTGTTAAAGCCGAGCCAATGAAACGTTGTGGGAACGTGCGTTTAACCATCAGAGTGAAATTGAGTGAATCCTTATTTTTCAAAAGTAGAATTGAAAGTATAAACATTAAAAGTCTTATCCGAAGAGCAAAAACAGTAAAATTTAGATTTATTTATAAATATATAAAATATATATAATATATATAAATATATATATATATATATATATAATGGTAAGTGCGTTTGAAATTTGTGTTTCGTGTTTCGTGTTTTCGGCATATATGGGTCATATATGTACATACGAATATGATGCTCAACTCTGAGTAAACATCGTTGGGAAATTTAGTGCATGAACACTGAAAATATATTTGCATGAATTTATATAAAGAATATATCGAGTATATCTGAGAACTCACCAATGTGTTATTAAAGACCGCAGAACACAGAAAATTGCACATTTACATAGTGGCACACTTATGGAACCTGCACACATACACACGTTGTTTAATTTTTACCCTCACACGTGCACTTGCAGCCGCATTCTTCGCATGAGGATGTGTGTGTGTGTTTCATGGAAGAAAACAATCTTTACTGCGAGCAAGAACAGGCGCTTAGCTGTACCAATTTGAATGAACAACAAATATTTGTGTTAATGTGTTTTGCACAACAATAATTTCAAGGTGCCAACTGGGAGGGTTATTCGAGAGCAGATATATGCAAGATTGTGAATACCCCCCCCCAAAAATGGTACAAGTCCGGGATGAATCTGCAATTAGTCGCAAAGTAACATGTGACTAGTGGCATTTTTGATTTTTTTATATGTAACGAACTGTTCTGTTTTGTTTGGTCAAGTCCTATGGAGAGACTAATTGTACACTTTTATAGCCGAAAGCCTACAAAAAGGGACAAATCGTCAAAAATCGCTACCATGTAATTTCTTGTATATGGTAATATATTGATGAGAAACATAAACAATGATTCAACTAATCTATTTCCAACTATACTCTAATGATATGTGCTGTTGACGAATTCATTCCCAATTGTGCCCTATAGAGGCGGACGGGTATACTCTAATTAAAGATTACTCGCACAACTTTTGCAGGGTACAACCACTTTGAATAATTATGTATGTATGTATGTATACAGTATACGGAACTAAGCACCCAACCGCCACAACACACCCTTGCATGCGCATTTTAATGGATACTGTTATAAAAAGTCAACGCCAACACCTTAATAAACGCATAATATATATTTACCATATTCGTATTTATGTATATATTTGTGGTGGAAAACTTAAGCCCAGTAAGCAAAAACTGCAGATTTTCGTCATTAGTTCTTAGAAATCACTCGTACCCTCAACTTTTTAAACTTGGCCCATAGTAAAAATTAGATCAGAGCACGTAGTTTATTAACGAGGTCTACGCTACTTCGGAAGATTAGAATCAACATAATAAAATGAAAAGATTTGACAAGCAAATTGTTGCTTACTTCTTTGCGAGATACTTATCTGAGCCTCCCCTCCCACTTGCGGATGCGTTTCTAATACAAAAATCTTACGCGTTAAGCTACCTTCGAAGTACTGATGAGCTTCATGAAGAACTTTTTCCTACAGAAAAACACTTGGTAGTTTGCTATGGCCTGTTGAGAGGCGACGGCCACTTTCACGTCAGTCGAAAACTTCAATCGAACCCAAGTCTTGCGAGTGGTTGTGCACACATCTAACTCACTGCGTGAAATCACTATAAGACCAGTTTGGAAACAGTGGATTACAAACTTCTGCAGGTGAATATTGAAATACTTGGAGATATGTTTACAAAATTCTAAAGCTTCACGAGTAGTGGAAGAAAAACTGCGCATTCGTTAGTCATCGTATAACTTTAAAGTGTCATTTTCTAGCAACAAGAAAGAACGAAAACTCGACAACACCGCCAGCAATGTAACACTCACAGCTTACACGTCCTATGCCACTCTGCCACTCTGCCACCTATACGCACACAGCCACACGCAGTGCTCTTACGGCAACCGCAACGACAGTGCCGACGACCGCTCAAGTACCTCTGCGCACCGGCGTGTTCGCGCTGATTAAAAAGGATACCTTCGCCTGTACATACTTCAAGCCAGCGAGCACACATTCAAAGCCACATATAATCACACCAGCGTGGAGGCGCGAGTGCTTATTCAAGTTACCATGTGAATACTCATATTTCCTAAAATATTATCACACGAGCTTAAGCCTCTCTAGCTAGCGTTAGTATAGATATTTGTTAGTGGAAATATAAGTATATGCATCTTCATAAATACATGTCCATATCTGTATGTCCACATGAGTGTGTAAGGGCTGCTTGTGCGCGTATATGGGCGTGTATGTGTGAAAGGGAGCTTAATGCGGTGATATTTCTTAATTAAACGTTGCTTGTTTTTTCGGTCGGTGTTTGATTGTTTATAACGTTGCCCACACAAGCACAAATTCCGCCCCTAACATACTTATGAGCGCGGCCGTGCTTTGCGGCCTTGTCATAAATACAAGCGCAGCACCGCCCACAAGTGTACCTCTTCTGCTGTAGGAGAGCAGCAACTAAATGTATTTGCCAAACCGCAATATTACCCAGACAGACCGCGTAAATTACAAACACGTACGTAATGCCAAATACAAATGCGTGTTTTGCATTGCCGTTTACAAGTACCAGGCTGCCGAATCAACTAGTTGCAAACTACTTTACAACTAGTAAGAACCCCAAATCTAACTGGCCAGCCGACTGTCTCTTTTCCACACATGAAACTGGTGTTCTTTATATGACCTATGAGATGACAATTGTCAAACTTCCATCAGAAGTATACCAGTCTTATGCCAGTTCCACATTAAGCGAAAAAAATTCTGAATCGATTAAGAAGTAAGAAGACTGAATATCGTCCTCTAATTACTGTAAGTTTGACCCAATTTTCTCTTTAAATTTTCTGCCTAGTTAAATTGCATAGGGGAATTTCTACTTGTAAACGGGTACATTTCTTTACTAGTTTGATATTTCACTGCAGGGTCCCTACTCATATATTATATGTATATACTTGCATGAGTATTTGGAAGTGGTGGCCGCTAAGGTGGAGGCAGGCAGGTTCGTATTTGTGCATGTAATTCACATCACACAGTGAGCGTAATAAATTAAAGACATGGATTGCTGATGCGTACGGCGAATGTGCTAAATGGTATTACCTTCGAAAGGTTTGCGCACAGCAGGCGAGCGATATTGCTCTAAATATGAGCAATTATTCATACAGGCAGTGCGAAGGTGAGCCCATTGCTCTAGTTTGCAAAACTCAATCACAAGAAGACAAAGAAGACAATTACATATAAGTGAAAATTCTTTAGTACTAACACATATATACGGTAAAAATATGAAAATAAATGAAAACCCTTATGTTCCATATAAAGTGAAGCATAAGGGCACTAAAGTACAAGAAAAGACACAACTGTCAAGAAAGGATGTCCACTTAATTTCAGAGGCACTTCTCATGTATTTTCTGATTTGTAATGAGTCGGAAGCCGATGATCCTTATAGTCATTATCATAAGAAAGTCTACAACATCGTGCTCGAGTTCGTCCATATTCAAATTCTATCAACACTCAATGATCGAATTATATAATAGACCAATTTTGGTTGAAATCTCTCAAGTAGTTTGTACGATATAGGGGGAAATCACTTAGAAGTAGACGATACCACGCCGATTGTCTACTTTTTTTCTGATCCACATATAAGCCTTCTGTGTAATCTTTATATTAAATTTAACACTTCTGCCCTTGTTCCGTGTATAATCACCGTACTTTTAGTAATCGCACCTAATTTCGCCCATTTTCAAACAAAATAATCAAATAGTAAAATGTTGAGGTGATAATCCATTAAGTTTAGTTGGCCTAGTTCTAGGCGCTTCTAAAATATATACTTTTGAAGCTGTAAGAAGATCGACCACTCCCACCTTTTATACATTTCGAAACCGCCCAAGGCGTTTTGCCGCTTTATTTGTTACGTTATGTTTTGTAATAATGCTCCATGCCTCTCTTCGGACTCCAGCATTCTTCAAATATGAGCTAAACAAATTCAACTGCTCTTAGTATGTTTTATAGAATGGATTCGAGCAATTACTACGCTGATGTTGATATTTCCAAGCCCTCATATATTTTGAAGACGTAAATTGCAGGTAATTGTTGCAAGTGTTGTTTTACTATTTGACATTTCAATATGTACATATGTGGAAACTTAAGGAATCGGCATGCACTTATAAGCATTTGGGCATACTTTATTTCGCCACTATGTTCCCATTCATATTTCATTGCGCTGAAATCCTTTTGGCCCAGCGTACCTTCTTTATTATTCCCCAGCAATTGTTTCGACGCTATTTTAGCAGCAACAGGACAGATTGCATTAATATTGTGTCCTGTGCAGCTGGTCGCCGTCGTCGTATACGAAAGTAAAGAGCATATATGAAAGAAATTTGCAAGGACTATTCATATACACATCCATGTGTTATATTATAAATACATAAGCTCATCTATTTACTGGATATGTATTGGTTTGGATTTAGGAGTGTCGACAAGAGGGATGTGCACAGTTATTTACAAACATTCGGCTTGCTGCGATAAGCCTAAAGTTACAAGTATTTCAGAATTCCATAAAATGAATGAAGCCCAACACAAACCCGACGCAAGTAAAGGTACAAATAAAAATATAATAGAAGAAACAATATTTGTAGTTCAGTTTATATATCGTATATGTCAAATATGTACAAGTAAGTGACTAAAAAGCCAATATCTGGCTTGAATTAAAAGTACCAATTATACACCTAGATCCACTAAAAGACTCCCTACTTGTCACAATCAACACGAAGTAAAATTGTTTCCCACATTGGACACAGAAGACCGTCTTAGAAGCAAAGTTGATTTTATATTCATCGACAAAGAATCATTAGGTGTGAGTCTTGGGCTTCATAATGCTTCAAGTGTTCCCTGATGTCTGCTGTCATCAATGTAGCGTGTCTCCAAAAGTAATAAAGCACTCGTTGCTCAAAGCAGTTAAACAGTTATATCTACAGGTCAAATGTATGTTGTTGGTTCTCCACTCGTAAGATAAGTATGAGAAAACCGTGGTTGGGGCTTTATTCCAAGCAACAGTTGTAAACCCACTGTTCATTAATTGAGCGCTTAGCCTCTGATGCGAGTGAGCAGCTGTAAGTACTGCGTTTGCATGCCGTCGCTACCAAGCTAACTACAATTGATGCAACAAAATTTGTGGTTCGAACCCTTATCTCGTAGCCAAGCGCTGGAAATGCTGCACAGCAGGGTCCAAGTATGCCTCGGCTAAGAATCAGAAAGCCTTCAGGTGCTAATCAACGCATGTGGAATTACAAATAACACAAATGGACTTGTGAGCACATGCTACAGATATTGCGAAAATGTGTGTGGCATTGTTGCAATACCCTTCTGCTCTGTGCCCCAACTCAAGCGCTTGAAATTACATTTCGAACTATTTTTTGTGCTTACTTTGCGGAATGGCTTGGTTTTTCCGTTAGCAGAGGCGATGCTCTACTCCTCGGCTACTCCACGCTTCCCAATAATGTTGTACTTCACTTCTTCCACGCTGTCAAGTCCATTTAATGTCCAGTTCGGGCTCTACGTCCTAAGTCTAGTCCTAAGTGTGTGCGTGCACGTCACGCTCGAGCGCATCTATAATCTGCGCTCCAACGACTCCATTTTTGTTGAACGTCACCCGCATACAGATCTGCTACTTAAGAAGCTTTCAAATAATATGAGGAAGATGGAATATGCTCTCATACTAAGCCATATCACACGCACTAACTTATCGTACTTAAATTTATGTGGGCATGCTAGTTTTGTATGCGTGTAATATATACACATATATGTATGTATATGTATGTATGTGTATATGTATATGTAGTCACACACATTTGTTTTGTTGTTGCTGGTGACTCACATTTTCCAATATCCTTTCGTTAATGGCTCCTCACAACATACAATGCCAGTCGGTTTGTTGCCGGTGGTTACGCGAGCGTTGGGACCTGGAATTCGCTATACTTCCATAATTCTTACATTTGCTATTTCCCTGGCCACCTTAAGTAAGCATTCGCATCGAATATGCGCTGTTGTCACCAGAAACAATAAAAGTTCCGTGCGAGCAGTAAGAAAAAATTCTGTAACGGCATTAGTCCATTACTGCTACATTTCCGCTAGAGCAGAAGACCAAAGCTCCGCTCGCACCTATCCTGCCTTCCCTTTATTCGTACCATCGGACGCACATTAGCACGAAACAATATGTCGAAATCGAAATGGAGTCCGCCGCCAGAGCCGAAATCCGCTATTCGGAGGTTGGAAATATTAGAGTAAGAAAAGCAATATTTATGTACGTCTCGTGGATCGCATATCGAAATTCAGTAACTAAACTCGGACATATATCAGTGATAACGGAACGTTGCTGTAGAAATGGTACTTTTAAGTGCTTTCCAAAAGCAACCATTACAAATTACCAATTTGGTGTAGAATGTATTAATTTTCAAGGGATGAGAATGAATTCACAGCTTATTAAAATTATTTAATTACTGGTGGTTATTTAATTAAAGTGGAAAACTCAGTTGGGACATTTAATGCCTGAACCCTTTCCAAACCATGGCATTTGCTGACATTTACTTCAAATAAATATACCTAAATTTTTTTAATTATTTGTTTTATTGTGAATGCTACGAATAACGACCACCAATAATTTATCGGCAGTTTCAACGATAATCATAACAGTGATCTCAATAGCTTCATGACTTCTCGCCGAGCACCTTCATAGCCTTATGATATAGGTTACCATAGCCTCAAAGCCTCCTTACAAAGTCATCTACAACTACAACAAAACTTACCTTATTGCACTTCTGCATTCCTATATGTATGACATATTCATCTACGTAAACCCTGAAATAGCCTTGGTGCTTGGTTGCCCACTCATTCGGTGGTTTTAATAAGACGCAAATGCTTTTTATTACTTTTCGTGCGCCAATTTCATTATTTTATTAAAATTGATGAGACAAACATCTCATTTCGGCAACGCTCTTTCTACGCATGTACGAGCCCCAGAACAGCCCGGCACTACAAACAATAACGATATATTTTTCATATTTTCATATTTTCGTATTTTGTTTGAGTAGCGCCGTCCTTTTGTCCTTTTGCTTTGCTCGTCACTTGGCTACTTATTTATTTATATGTTATGCTGAGCTGTGGTTTGCCTGTCTTGTGAGCTTGATTAACCGGCATGTTTTCCAAGTTGAAGTTGATGTTTTTCGTGTATTTTCGCGCCTCACGCACTTGCTTTTTAGGGAACTAATTACATTTAATAGGCGCTGCATGTCACAGCCTCGACTGTTCGGGGCGTCTGTAAGGGCGAAATTACAAAAATTCTTTAAGTGAACCATACTTCGCCCTCTCACTGAAATTCGCTCGAGAAAAACTTTTAAGATATTATAAATATCATAAAATTGCGTCGCAGAAAATGATATATGTACGTATTCAGCGTCACAGCTAAAGGAGTCTACAAAATGAATTCTAATTGAAAGGCGGCACCGATATATTTTAGAGTGCTTTTGGAATGGTAAAATCTTTTCGAAAACCATTTCACTGTATTGTTGATAACAGAATTAATTGAGCAATCTCGGTTCGAAACCCAGTTGCATTGAAGGTCATAAAATTGTATATAAATCTGATTCTGATTTAAATAATGTAAAGCCTCTCATCTCATTTTACTTACTTGTATTCGGGTGATGGACATCCCTGAGCTACGCATAATAGTACAGCACCCTCATCTTGTGAAACTTGTACATGGGAAGTATGTTCGACGACACTCGGTGAAATGATGCCACGGTGAGCTAAAAATATAGTAATAATTTGGCCACATATTTGGACTTAATACTTAATCCTACAAAAATTAATCGTTTTCATTTTAAAAAGGGAAACCAAAATAATTTGATCAAAATTGGAAGCCAATTATTTTGTGGCAATAGTATAACTGATACTACAAAGAGAAACCAAATGGAACGTCAAATACAGAATCTTCTCAGAACCTGGCATCTAAAAGAAATTTGTATTTCAATCTATCCTCTGCTAATCCACATGGGTTTCATATTAATACTATTATGAGGCCTAACCAAATGTAGGGATGAATGCGGACCACACGCGCTCCTGAAACCTCTGATCATTTTCAGTAGTTATAACAATGAGCATGGTTTTCGAACATCACAGCGGGATTGGATCGAACCATAGCCAACAAGAGACTGAGCTCTTAAAATTTGGTATGAAGTTTTTCAAAATCACTCATTAGTTAAAAATTAAACAAATAGCGTATGCTTCTCCTAAGCATATATTTTTGTGCGAGGATAAAGAAACAACAAAGGAATACCAAATATTTCAGTTTTTAATTTAAATAAAATCATGAGTGTTAAAAAATAATTTATATGTTTGCGGTTTTGTTTCATGAAAGCTTTCAACACTATTCAGAAATAATACAACAAATACAAATAAGTGCACACAAAAGGAAGTAGAGCAATGCGATTTTATTACAATTCGCTGATGTGTGTTCATGCATTTAAATTATAAATATATTCAATTAACATATCAATGCGCGAGTTTGTGGCCAAGTTGCTTAAAAAAGGAGATAATTAGTGACGCTGAAATTAAACGAAAATTTTGCCCACACACATACACTCACAGCCACATATGTGAAATTTCCCTAATTATTCACTGAATTTATTAATTTAAATTTTTGGCTTTGAACTTTAAAACTAAAGCTTATATAAACCGTAATTATGAGCAGTAGAAATATTACAACAAATTTGAAATTAATAATTGATGCATTTTAATTAAAAATTCTATTAAGGCAACAACAAATAAGAAAATATCTAAACTATTTAAATATAGAAATTGAAATATCGAACTACTCACAGTTTATCCTGAGGCGGGTTGGCGAGCTAACGACTACTTGACGCGTCAAACGGTGCATGCTGCGACAGCGAAAGGATTGCGATTCATCGCTCTCCTGCAGGTTGTGAATGAGCAACTCTCCAGTCGGCAGTAGGTGGAATTTACCATCTGTAAAAGGAGTTATGAGGTCTTGTTCATTAATTGCCTCGTATTTTATTCAATCTTTAAGGTAATTTTCCTCGACATAATGACAAGTGCGAAATTCCATAAGAAAATGATAAAACGAAATTTGATCGAGAAAGCGAAGAAAATAGCTAAGAGTTGGGACGAATATCCTGGATGTTGAGCTGTAACAGAAGGTTGTTAAATATGCAGAGGGCGACTGACAAAGGAATCACAGTTCACACCTTGACAAAATCAGAATACATCAGAACAGACAGAATCAGAACATTCTCCGACACACCTGAAAGGATAACGTACGCACAAGTGGGGCCGCTTGCCTCCGGTTGTCGTTTTTTGTTACTCTGGCGCATAATCACATTTTCTTCTTTAATGCCAAGTAGAGCTCACTGGTTGCACTCACTGTCAAATCTTGACAAAAAAGCGCACACTTTGCGAACTTTGCACGGCGATATTCTATGCTCGTTGCGCGCATAAAACTTAGTGCTTTGATAAAGGAAAAGAAAAACGAGGAAATAATAAACTGAAAAACGCTCTTGCTTTGACTTACCTCCTTGCAAAGATGGATAGATGTAGATAGCAGGTTCATGAACCCACGAGACCACTCGCACCAATTCCTTAACGAACGTCGGCACGACACAGCGCAGTATGGCGGTGCATCCTCGGGCGGCAGACAGCACCTCGACATCCACTTTGTATGCCTGCGCAACAACTGCAATGAGGCGAATTACAGTTAGTTATGCCGTTAAAATGCTTACATTTGCAGTGATTTTTGACATTTATTAACAAAGAGTATACAAGATATAACAGTGGTGAATTTTTCACCGAGTTGACTGCTCCTAAAGTTGAGCGCTAGTATTCAGTTTAGATATTACATACTTTAGTTGAATTTTGAATAAGTATTTTATTAGCAGTACTAGCCTCAAAAAACTCAAACTTACATACACTTCCCAAATTAATTATATTTTTTGTTTCCTCCCCGAATAGGCTTTAATTTTTTTTCGTTATCAAATTTCCAATCATTTTAATTGTGGTCCGAGGTAAGTATGTATATAATAACAATACTTCTTTCTTTGGAACCATCTTAAACCCTTCAAAGGGTTTCCTACAATTTTGTAAAAAGGAATTGGTTTTGAAATTGCGACTTTTGTGGATGAAGTTTCAACAACCCATCAGAATAGTCAACCTTTATGCTTACATCATGAGTCGGTGTTATTGGTGGCACTGAAAAGGGAATAAGCCTTGCTTTTATTATATATATGTAATAGTTATTACATTCACCGTTATTTAATTTATAACGGCAATTCAGCAGAAAATAATAGACACCCTCGAATCGACTACTATACTTCAACTGTTCAGCATTGAACTCGACGTGTGCAATCTCATTTTCGAACACCTTCACATCATACCTACGCACAAGTTTCGAGAGTCGTATATTCCTTGTCACTCACCTGTACTCACCTATTTGACTTTTAAATCATAACATTGTCAAAGTGACAAAGTGATTGCTTATTTTACTCACCGGCACGCACTTGCACGTCACGCGACACGATGCGGCCCACACTATTGCTGGCGATACAACGATAAATCGTATTGTGCACGTCCTGGTGATAGGCCGCCGCCGGAAATGGCAAGAGCACCAATGTACCGTTGCGCAGAACACGTCGCACGCCGTGGATTTCCGAGACTGCAGTGCCGTCCGCATGCACCCAGTCAATGGTGGGCTGTGGGCTACCGGACGCCGAGCAGTCGAGCCAACCGCCAGACGAGTTGGAGAACTCAACACGACCGGGCGGCTCCATCACGAAGCCGGGACCACGGAGATGTGTGTCGAAGACCTCGGCCAACGTGCCATCTGTAAGAAGGGAAAGTCAACAAAATTTAAATAACTACACTTAAAAAATAATAGGCAAATATTATACGTATTTGAAAGTATATATCAAAGTTTCAGTGGGAATTACTATTATATTACTTTTATATAAAGTAGCGACTCGTTGTAATTCTAAAGAAATATGAATAAATGAATAAGCAATTCTGCGCAGCAAAAACAAAGGTTCAAACACTTGAGACTTGTTAGCTCGCTGGTTCATTGGCTAGTTGTCTTGCTGTGCTAAATGGAAAAAGAGTCTAGAATTGCAGCCGTGCCAACTAAGCAACTGTAAAACTATGAACATTAAATTGGCGAGTGCAAAACTGCAGTGCAGGAAACGTTTTCGAGCACAGCATGAAGCACGGAAATCGCCTTGAAATATGCAGGAAGTGGCTGAGGAAAACCGATTCGGATGTGAAGCAGAGAGCAAAATGAATGCAGAAAATACAGCAGAGATGATGGAGCACTTGAAAATGAGATAACAGGGCACAGCAAGAAGAGCAAGGCGTTATGAATATAAATAAAAATTTCACTGGACGTCACATTTGTGCTCAGCGGGTGAGCAGCAGAAGCCAAAAATGAAACAATGGAAATGAACGGACATCCAGGCCGGCAGACAAGCAAAGCCGCTTTTGAAGCGTACCGCAGTCAGTGTCAGCTTCCGCCTGATGTTCGGAAAATTAGCATATGAAGTCCATGCCAACGTTTATCAAAGTGTGGGGATACTTCACATGTATGTGCAGGAGCAAATTTGCGTTTTAAAGCCCTACGTTTGGGTCATATCACAAACTTTCCAACCACTTTTGGACATGCCGCACACTAGCTTCATTCAATTTTTTCGCTCCAATTTCTTTATTTGCGACTCTATTACTATCACGCTTACAATTTATACCTATCTATGGCTTTGCAACATCTTATCACATCTTGGCTATTTCCACCGACTTTCCTTAGGAGTAACTGTTAAGTATGGAATTATTTTCATAGTAAGATTTATGTAAGCCTATATTTATTATATCATTGATCGTTAAATGATAAATATTCACTATTTCTTTAACCAATCTTAATTATTTTTCAAATTATTAAAAGACTAACAACATTAACATTTACCATTATTTAGCGTCACTCCAAATACAAACAACGCTTCTGTCTAGATGTTACGGTATTTCAAAAAATAATATACCATTTATTCGCGAAAGTTTAAAGGGCAATTCTCTTACTTTAGAATTCTATAGCTTAAATTTTTATTCTAGTTTCTGAAGTGTTTTGGGAAACTTTAACTTTTCTGAACAATGCAATTCATTTAACTTCAATTACATATCTGTAGGCAAACAGAATAGCAGCTAAACTCGGTTTAAAATATTCGAAGTGCCCACTTAAGCCATATTTAAGACAAGCGGATATACTAAAAATATTAATAAGGTGAAACGAAGCTTTTATAGAGTTATGTATATATATATATATATATATGATCAGGATGATAATCAGCAGGATTACGAGACGAGTTGAATTCCACGTGGCTGTCTGTCCGTCCGTTCGTCCGTCCGTCCGTGAAATCGATAGCTTGAGTAAAAATTAAGATATCTTGATTAAACTTGGCACAATTGTTCCTTGGCTTTCAGAAGAGGATGGTGTTGCAAACTGGCTCAATTGGATTATTGCGATGTCTACAAAATGCCGTTAATTGAAAAGCAGTAGAAGGGTATGTAGGGTATAACTAAGTCCTGTAACTTGAGCCTGTGGTTAAAGATTTTAAAAAAGTGGGAGTGGCCGTGCCCCTATTAAATTTAATGAATATATCTCACAAATCACTAAAGCTATGTCATCCAAACTTATTTAAGAACAAATCCTTGCAGAACCTCCACAAACGGGAGGAAAATAAGTGAAAGCAGTACCTGTTATATTGAAAACTCTTAAAAAGCGATAACTCACTGAATAAATACGTCAGAAGCCCAGATGGTATTTAAGGGCTTCAAAGGAGTCGATGTAAAAATTCGACAATGGGAGTGTTACCGCTCACTTTTAAGTGAGATCCCATATCTCAGGAGTTACTTAATCAATTTTACCCAAATTTGTAGTGCAAAATTATCCTGTCATTTTTGAATTACATTTTTGAATTCAAATCGAAATACAATCACGCCTACTTTCCATATATTATAAATTTAAATTCACTCTAATTTTTTCATTTCACAGAATTTAAATCAAACACCAACGAGAACATCGGAATAAAGCTTTGCTGAACTAATGCCTTTAAGGTATGCCATATATCTAAAATTATCATATCTAAAAATTGTCGAAATCAGATAATAACTATTCTAGACCCCAGATACCGAATATGTGGACCGCAGTACCTATGACTGGCTTTTTACCATATATATCGATCACTCTGTAAGGTATCTAAGTGAAATCCAGAGAGCATCTCTTTTTATAACATTTTGTCCGTATGCCAAAAATGGATAAAATCGGGTAAACAATAGGTATAGTCAAAATAAATCCATTATTTTTGCGTCAAATTGAAGGTTTAGCATAGTCAAAATGCACCATTAGAATTTGCACCATTTTTATTTGATAGCTTGTTGTCATTTTGAAGGTAATTTCATAATGCCACTCTCATAGAAACCCACAACCCTTTTTGGCAAAATACAGGGACAGTTGATTTTCACTAGCTTTTCTTGAGGCAATTTCTTTACCAGTAAAATAATTCAGCATAGACAGGAATAGGAATTAGTCACTTGGTGTCCGGGCCGGCCTATAAGGTGTATGCATAAGAACCTCCCTACCAAGCTCCCGGAGCTTCCGGCGAGTTACTATAGATGTGTGTGGCCCAGCATTATCCTGATGGAACGCTTCTTCTCCTATTGGCCAAAGGTGGGCGTTTTGGACGATTGCTTCCTTCATACATCGAGCTTTATTTTTGTATCCAGCCTTATTTAAATGATTCCAAACGGTTTTTTGTGCAATGTTCAGCTCCTGGGCAATCAAAACAGTGCTCATAGGACGGTCGGACTCAACGAATTCCATCATTTTATCGATATTTTCGACAACTGACCTTCCAGAGCGTGGTGGTGGTGCATTACTGACAAGAAAATAACAGCAACGGAATCCACCAAACCAAAAGTTCGCGTGATTTGCTGTTACAGTATCAGTATCAGTATCCCTCACATAATGAATTCCGATTCTCTTGTGGACTTTTTCCTCATATACCCAATATAAAAATTTAGCCACTTTCGTTGAGCTTATATCGCATACATCTCACTTGAGTTTATTTGATTGACTTTAATATAAATGTCTTGGAAGCAAAACAAAATGTTTCAAATGTGCAAAAAATTTCAATTTATTATGAAAATATTTCACCGCCTTTGAGCTTCACAAATTTCGAGAGGATAAGTTGTGCGGTTACAACCGAACTAAGGCGGTTCTAAGTTGTTTCTGTTTTCCTAATGTCTTGGAACTACGAGTACACACAGGTAACTTCGTTTCAATTTTAAATATATACATGCTCAGACAGAAATATTACAGCTTTTCAAAAAATGTTGCTCGGTATCAAGAATTCTGCAAGGGCACGCATTAATTTATTCACGAAACCAAGTTCCATATTTTGATGTCATTAAGAGAAAAAAAGGACAAATGCTTTTTCTGAAAAAATCTTAATTTAAAAGAGCCTTAAAATGCAAAAAGTTTTAATCAGAGACTGTGAGAAATTTGTACCGTAAAACCGCATTGACTTGAATGGGTGCTTGAGTGCTATCAGTCGTCAACACAATGAGAAGTAATTACTTGCAGCATTTCACTTCCACGACAGCCGAAATCTCAGTTGTTTGGGAAAAATAAGCACATTTCTATACCTACATACATACACTTAGACCACAGACCTATAAACATATATATGTGCAGAGTTAAGGCAATATACAATTTAAAACATTAAAAAATATACTTACGCTTTCATGCGCAGCCCCATTGAATATAAATAGATGTGTGGATGTGTGTGCATGAGCAACTGTACCATTTTGGCTCAAGTGAGTGCAAAAGCGAGTACATTTGAAACGCTCGGGACACAACAGCTTTTGTTTGCTTCAACTGACGCGAGAGTGATGGCAACCAGAGAAGCTGCACATAAACAATATTAAAACATCCAAACTGGCAGAAAATACACCCAGACTTACTATATAGTCCAATGGGAATGAATTAACTTGCTTCCCTACAGTGAATACACTAGTTCTGAACTGGTTACATAAGTAACTTCTGGGAGCCCTAGGTCGGTTGCCCCATCTGCATACTTCTAACGTAGTTCCAAACAAATACGACCAATCAAAAATCTGCCAGTAAGCGGAAAGACTTTGAAGCCTAAGTGAGGTCTTCGGTGGTTTCACATTTGTGAGTTCCTAATTCTGATCTTTACAAAATAATTTTTGAGGTCTTCTGACTGCCATTTTTATAAATTATTCATGCGAACTGAACTATTACATACAACTTTGAATTAAGTCTAGTCTACCATGGACTGGTGCTAATATGTGAAATCGTTCCAGTTCTGAACTAGAAATGTTTCTAACTATTTGGGGCTCCCTGCAGGGTCATTTTTGCTTTCCTTAGTACACGAAAATGTGTGTGTGTGTGTACTCTGAAATTATTGTGGGAGTGAAAAAACGCAGGGAAGTATAAAAGAGAATCATATTTTTATGGCTAATATAAAAGTGTTTGTCGCGCAGTACAGCAGTACAACAGTTCTGGCATGTCCGTACTTACTTAAGGGAACAATAATTTAACGGAGTTGCGAAAGACAGCAAACACAACAGCAAATAAAGAAACAGAAACGCATAACGGACACCGACGCATACCGGCACAAAGAGTAGCATTAAAGGCGAGAGTGAAGAGTTCTACTTTTTTTTTTTTTGTGGTGGTAAAGAATAGGGAGCAGTTAAAACCACATACAAACGGAAATATCAGCAAAGTCCCCACTTGGCGCGGTGGATCGGGAGGCGAAGGGTTATCAGCCGTCGGTCTGGTATTGCAATCAGTTAAGCCGTTTGGCATTCTATAACAAGTCTTATCTGCGTTGACATATAAACATACAAAAACGTATATAACACACGCACACTAATCCAAGGCTGGACGGATTACTTACAAAGAAAGACGAGAAAAGCGTAAGTAGAGGTACATCAAAAGGAAGGGAAATAAAAAGCGACCAGAAAAGAAGAATGAGAAAAGAAATGTTGGAAAGACGAAACACTCCTTGGATTTGCAATTGCAATATTTTTACGAGTGCGCTTCATGGCACTTTGTACGAACTCCCATATGCGCACATCCATATCCCAGTAGGAAAGTCAATAATGCTGACCAAGTTGCTACTTCCTTCACACGCGCACGCACTGTGTTTGAAGGATATTTATATTAGGTTCTAGAACAACTCCAACACCAGATTCGTAGAAATTGCAGATCTCAGGAATGGATTGGAAGCGACCAGTGATAAAGTTTCAAACGAATACAAAGTTCTGAATTCTGAAATCGAAATTCCGTTCAAAGTAATTCTATATTCTGAAGGAAAATAAATTCACTAACCCAAATATAAAACAGTGTCAATTCTCAAAATATTCTCTAAAGTAAAAACATTTTCAGGCATTGGTGTTCTTATGTTCAAAGTGCACACATTTGCACTTTTTCCTACAGGGCGTTTTCATTTTAATACACATGCAAGCAATCAAGCCATTAGCTTAAGTTATGTAGTAACACAGCATTTGTTGTTGTCGAGGTTGGTGGCGCGCTGCTTTGCTGGATTATGGGACAGAAATACTCAAGCCATAAAAAATCTGCTTATTGTGTAAGTTGAAACAAGAAAAATGCTGATAATTGCAAGCATAAAAATGAAGCGCGAGCGCGTCGAGTGAATGAATTTTGCACCGTGGGGCGAAGAGCTCTTAAAACTCCACGAAAAACAGCTTATTCGTGTCTCATTTAAAAAAAATTAACAAGTTAAATTTTTTAACTTAGCACTAAGATTATTTATAAGGGGAACCCCATACATTTATTATTGCTAATCAATCAACTAATCAATCGATATTCTATGAAATAAACGTGACGCCTGCAAAATCCTATAGAAAATATATTTAAAGAGAAAAACTAAGTTCAAAGTACAACATTTGCTTTTGCTTTATTTCACTTTACTAGGAAGGAAATCTGATAGTGGCTATTCAATTACAAAGTCACGATTTAGAACATTTTAAAATCGGACACTATAGGTATTATTCAAATCTTGAATCTAAATCAGTGCCAAATAAGCTTACTCTACTTGCCCACTACTGCCCAACCCAGCAGAAGTTAAAGCAGATCTGATTGATAGAAAATTGTGTATTCGTCGTATTAGCATTGGGAGGAGAAATGGAGCGGATAACGTTCTCCTAAAGGAAATATCACTCTTTATTTTATGTAGGTATCTGGCACTCTAACCGATATTTACTGTATAAACGGTATAAAGTCAATCGGAGGCGAATTAAAGAAGTTAGCAGGATTCAACGTAATCGTGCTGATAGTCCATTTTCAAACTGTATTAAGAACACGTGGTGAGAAAATGGCCAAGCCACGCCCAATGTCCATGTCATCGAATGATCAAAATGTAAGCCTACCTGAACATCTTCGTAGTTATATTTAATATTTCTGAGATATTCGTTAGACAGTTGTCGCTATTTTTGCACTTTCGAAAATAACCTTTATATGGAAAGTCGGCGGGGTCAGTATTCGATTTTATCCATTCTCACATTATAATATGAAATGGGGAAACGATATTCCCACACACTCACCTTCAAAACTTTTGAAACCACACTTGCCTCCGGGACTAACTAGCCTAATTGATTACTGACTTTTCCTTTTTGTTAAAAATTTATACTTTAATTTAATCTAATTTGCTTTTGAAAAGTTCGACTTATGTTACCATCAAAGTAGGGAAGTTAATTCCACAGAAAGATTCTATATGATTCTAGATTTACTTTTATCTTTGATCTACTTTGAGTAAACGAAGCTTAAGTATAGGAGTGTTCCGAAATTCTATAATCTTCGTTATCTTTTGTAACTCTATAATGGACGATTTCTCACGAGACAAGAAAAGTATGTGTGCATTTTTAAAAATATTTATAAATAAAATCCATTTGAGGTATAATTTATTTTGAAGCATTCCGACGAAATCGACAAGTTTTCCTGACTTTTCGGCGCACTTTATGAGGGCACTATGCACTAAAGCGAGCGAGAGCGCTGATGGATCTGTCCGTCTGCATATATTCCGCAAGAGTTGACTGTGTACTCATTTTTGTGGCTGGCTGGCTGTGTGTGAGCTGGTGAGCGTCAGACAAGACAAGTTTGTATTTGTGTTGGCGTTCGTTTTGGGAAAAGGATTAATGGCTGTGGCAAGCAGGCACACGCTGTAATGAGTGACGAGAGTAAAACGAAGAAATAAATGCAATCGAGAGCTGTGAGTGAAATATGTTGAAAGAATTAAGGATCTACGTGGGCACAGAATAAAACGAAATAAAATATTGCGGGAAATGTAAATCGTTTTTTCGCAGCGAAATGCAAAACCACCGACAGGAGTCACTCTGACGGTAGGGGCTGCCAACGGTTGTTGCTAGCTTCGATTTCCTTTGAGGATTCCGAAAACTGTATACGCGCACTCGTGCGAGTATTTGTTTGTGTATCTATGAAATAACTGCCGTTGCAATCACTGAAGTGCTTACCAGAGCACAGACATCCCTTCCGCTGCTTCAGCGTTTGCGGTCACATATAGTCGAGAAGGAAGCATTGATTTTTCTGCACCAAAATAACCTTAAATCGTCATTATGTACGAACATGCATACACGCAGGTATATATTTGCACGAAGAAAATTGAGACCATGACATCAAGAGAAGTTTAAAATACATATAAGAGAAGTGAGTTAAATACCAGTATTTAAGAAAAACGCAGACTTTAGTGCAATTATAAATTTATTTTACCTTCTCCCCAGAAGAACGTAGAGAATACATATATCTACAGTTTTTAAAATATAAAATTTAGGAGACGCATAACTTTGGTAATAAATATTTCAAAAAGTCAAGCATGTTTTTCCGGCTGCCAATTGTACACAAACCAAGTAATTTGTATGGCGATATTTTACTTTTATATAAAACTCATTAAACAGAAAACATACGCCTTTACAATATCTAGTACCATGTACTCGTGCTAAAAAACTTGCGAACTTCTTTTTGCTCCAAGGAACTCTCGATGAGTCATTTGAAATATTAGGGAGCTGAAGTTCATCTCCGATGAGACTTATACCAAATTTATGGAAATTCGATATAATTATGTTAGCGCAATGAAGTTTACCGTTTTTCAGGGGGAGTGAGAGGTTAATGGCTGAGATTAGCTTAGAAGCAAAAGCTCCAGTAGTACCGTACTTATTTTCGAAATTTTCTTTTTGATGATGCCTTTAAAATATATTTAAATAATATATTTATACATTCTTCGTTTCTAGCACTTTTAATTAGTTTAAATTTATCAACTAAAAACTATAAAAACCACTAAACTTGTTCGACTTAAAGCATCTGCATCTATATATTGGAGATATTATATATCTCCCGAATGTTAGCCCGAAAAAGGTTGTTACTCTCCTTTTTTGTATTAGTTTGAATTGGAAAGAATTTTGATATTGGGAAGATGTTTTTTGTTTTTATCTCGAAATGTTTCGATCTCGAAAGATCAATGAAGTCCATTTCGTGCTCAATGCACTCAAATCAATTGACAGAACCTTTTAAGCTACAGATGTAGTAGATTTTGTGCTAAATACCATAGTATGAATTAATTTTATATAAGACCAACCCACTCTCAGTTCATATGAATATTCGCTTTTTTGCGCTCATCGCTTTGGCTGAATGGACAAAGTTTGACTTCCCTAAGTAAGATGTGGATTGGGTACAATGCAAACGTAAAGCAATTTATATTCCCATTGCAGCCACTTAACGACGCCAATCAACACAACAGCACCAATAACTTCGTAAAATACCAATTCTAACTTTGCGTATTTATCGCCCATAAAAAATGCACAATTTTCCGGTCTTTTAAATTCCAACACAGAGTAAAGCAGAGCAGAGCAGAGCAACGCATGACAGTAACGGCAGCATGTGGGAGTTTCTGCAGAAGGAGGGGCTAACAGGCATGCACCACATTGCGCCAAAGATACCAGTACAAATAAGCAGCACTTAACAGCAAGAAAATCAAAGAGCATGTTTACAACAAAACAATATATTTTCTTAGCATTTCTTAGAATTTCTTAGCATTTCTTGTTTTTAGTTTTGTTCGTCTCGTCACGACTCGACTCGCCTTGCAAGGAAAGCATGCCGGCAACGACTTGTTGGTGGAGGATACGCGAAGGGCCACGTGCCTTCATCGCTTTCGTCGTAGACATTGGTATGCAAATGTTATTGTTGTTATCGCATATTTGTTTGGCTCTAGTGAATCCGAAACACACGACTAAAGAGAAACTGCCGCTTGCTTAAAGACAAATAAATATATGTACAAATAAGTTTGCATATCTGTATACTCACAAATTCGCGCAAACAAGCACAAGGTACACCGTGTCTATCGAAATTGTTCAGTCTGCTGTCAGGCAATATTGGCTTTCGAAATTTGCGCCTTAAAATTGAATTTCTGTGTGGCTGCGGGTGTGGCTGCGGGTGTGTGCGAACTGAACGACTGCACCAACTACGGGGTTCCTCCATACAGCACATACGCACACAAGAAAATTTGTATATCTTCGCCAATGTTTGCTGCTGTTCGTGTTTTACTTTTGTGTTTGCCCAAAAGATGTGGGAAATTTTTGTGGAGAGATGTTTGGTGGATTTCAATGCTAGATTCACATAATGTTGTTTCCAAATATCAAAATAATCTAATGTTGAGTGTTGTAATAGTCTAATGTTGAGTTCACATTTCAGAAATGATCTCTTCTGATTTATGCATTTTAAGGTTATGAGAACTTGAGCGCTACGCTAAGTAATTGTTGAACAGAAAGTGGATGATTAATGAATATTAATAAAATTAATCAATAAAATGAGAATGTTCGACCAAAGCTTTGAATAATGTTAAGCGGCAAACGGGATTTATTTACATAGCTAGCAAATACTGCAATGTTTGTATTTATGATGTGATCTTATAAGACAACAACAACAAACTCCTACCCACTTCTGGCTGGCAAGTGCACGCGTTCGGCATTCCCAGTATTGAAATGTTGCTTGCTCACCACAGCAGCGGTAGATAGGTTGCAGTTCGCCCAAGCACGTATGCTTAGCAAATGCCAGGCATGCTTTCACGCTTTCTAGTTTATCTGAGCCTCACTGCTTTGATTCTCCGCATTTTTTCTTCGGAGTTTTAGTAAACAAATCGACCATTATCTGTACGTGTGTGTGTGTGTGTGTGTGTGTGTATTTCCTAGTACTCGTCTATTAAAATATGCTGTGTTTGTTGTAGTCAATATTGTTTTGTGTTTATTTTTCTACAGTTTTATTATTATTACTTTGTTTCAGCAACACAAAGCACCTTAAGTGGGTCAGTAAGATAAGGTTTCTTTCCAATTTTTTGCTGTTTTGCTGGCAGAAGTCCAATCGTTTTTGTTTGTTTACGCAGGATAAGTAAACTTTTCGCAAAGTGTGGCAAAAAAGGGAAAAAATTCTCTGAAGAAACTTTGCATGTAGTACCTGTTGATTGGAAGTGTTCTAAATATGTGTGTTTATGGAGTCTTCTGTTGGCAGACGTCAGATTTGAATAAGAATTCTGCTTTGTTTGAGGAACTCATTTCGTGTCCTACATGTCGTATGTGCAACTACGCGGCAGAACGGCAAAGCATGGTGTGGAAAGTGAACGTAGAAAATGCATGAAATCAGGATGTATTAAATATTGGTGAAAATATTAAACATAACAGTTAAATATTACTAAAAGTGATAATTTTCTTCAAGATTTACGGTATAAATTTTGAAATTAATATTTAGAGATCATGTCCTCTAGAACTGCGTATCTCAATTTAATAATAAATTGCAAGGAAATGAAAGCACGATATTATATAGTAATGGCTTAGCGAGCATTACCTTAAAACTTGGAAAATCTGTTTTAAAAAGTAAATTTTATGACCACCAAAAAACCCGTAGCCTTTCAAAGATTGATCCTGAGTCGAGTTACTGATCAAGAGTACCCCATAGGTAATCACACAGAATATTTTTATTTTTTTTAATTTGGATGGTAAAAATATGGTTTTCAACTAGAACTTATGGGAAATTCGATTCTCAAATGAATATTTCCTTTCAATTATCTATCAAAAATACATAGTCAGGTCTTGTTTCACTAAAATTTTGTAAACATGTTTTCGATATTGTTTCGGTTAGAGTGAGCAGTTTCTTTACAAAATTTTTAATATATATACAAACAGGCCACAAACAAGTGGCACAGCCACTCTCAATAATGAACTTTTATTTTACTAAATCAACTCACACCGGAAATATATCATGGACCTTTATATGGATTTCACAATCTCACACGCACTCGACATACAGTGAATGACTGTAATGTATTTTTGATAGTCTAACGACCGAGAGGCTATCTCTCTCCTACAAACCCAAGAATTATACTGCAGAAACTTACATGTGTATTCTTCACTTCATTAACTTTATTAACTTATGAAATTAGTAATTGTAATTACCCAAGATTCGCCTGTTCGCTGGCAGCAAATTAAAGAGTGTATGTTACATTTGCCACAACAGCAACATATTTGTCTTCTAAGCAGTTAAGAAACAGTGATCGGGTCGGTCGATACCACATGGAATTGGAAGTCAGCGTGAATGAGAAACTTTCGCTATTTTCAGTTTGTGACAAAACTTTGTAGACTAACAATTCGTCAGCTTCTACGGACATACACATATTGTTGTAATGGCGTGGGTAATTATAATAGAAAGCCGCCCAAGTGCTTGAAAACCCAAACGCGAGAAGCGAGCATTTGCAACTCCTCGTTGTTTTCGGTCCATACTGACTACACTTTGGTAATAGAATTCGAATAGGTCGCGTGCGGGAGCCCTGAGGAACGCTGATATCTTTAAGTTTAAATAAGTCTGCAACTATTGTTGCGCTTTTCCACTTCACTCCTTACTTTTCTCCTAACCGATAAGTTGCTCTTTGTTTGGACTACACACACACACACACATATACACCAATATTCGCCTGGGGGATTTTATGCCATTTAGCTCTCTTAATTTTAGTGACAAAAAAGCAATTGATAAAATAGAAAAACTTTCGCAACTTTCTAAATAAACTCCCTGTGCCAAACAATAACCAAATTAAAAGTTTTCCTTAATACTTATTATGCATTGTACATGGAAGGATGTACTGTACATACAGTGGTGGAATATAAAATTTCGCAAATAAAAGGCGTTATTATTTGCAAGTAGTAAAACCTACAAAACGTGTGTAATATTCTCAATTTGCGTCGAAAATTGAAAGACCACACATCTGGCCACACTAGCATCATTCGCTTACTTACCCACACACGGCCAATGACAAAGGTATTTCGTCCAACACATATACAAACATATTGTATCTTATGTCCACACAACGCTTATTTGATGGAGCTGTCATGTGACTTTGAAAATTAATCAATCACATGACGCGGCCTTTTCATCTCTTTCGCACCATCGGCTAGTAATAAAAACCATCTTTGTTTGTGACCCTGTTTTATTGAAAGAGCCGAATGGAAACAGGTCGCTCGTACCTTTGGTGATCGGAGAACAATGGCAGCTAGTGACACACTTTCACCGTTAAGCTGGACTTAATGATGTGTAAATGGACCCATTCACAACACACACACATGTGTACTAAATGACGAAAAGCTTTCAATCTGCTAATTCACGTAATGTGAAATGCAGATGGTAAAGAGAAGAAAAGATTTCAGCGAATAGAACTAACTGTTACTTTTATGTTTGATGTTAAGGCTTCATAAATGAAATGTGAAACTATGTTGTACATAAATAGTTATGAAATCAAGGAATCACCAAATATCCCGTTTTTTCTTGGAAGAAGCAGCAGGTCATCGTAGCGAAATCCTTTGAGTTGTAACCTTAATTATAATATTCTAGAAATTAATTTTACTTTCATGTTCTATTAGCAGAAGCTCAATGGCAGTAAGGCAGAATATTTCTAGTGGAGGATTGACTTGAAAATATTTACACGAAAATCCGTCAGCAATAAGAAAAAAAAGGAAGATTTAGCCAATAATCAGAGCAAAGGTATATTTAATATTTTCTGTTTTTCATCCACTTTTACAAAATCGGAAATGTTTCAGGAAATATAAGTAAATATGTTAAATTATTTCCTTAAATTCAAAACATTTTTTCATTACATCACAATTTAACATTTGCTACAATTATTTCATCACCAAGTTTACGTAATATAAACAAATGTTTAGTTTGATGTTGAAAATCTGGGGACCGAGAATAACAGACGGAAAATACAAAACATTATATATAAGATTCTCCGAAATATGTTCTAACCTCTGCGACAATTTATTTAGGAACTTTGAAAACTTTGGACTTCGTAGAAAAGGAAGATGGGTTTCTATACAATATCCTTGAATTTAATTCTAGAAGGGTTATGACATTTTTACTAGTCGAGTCTTGCACTTTAGCCGTAAGAGAGGTTTTTCCACCATTTCATAAAAAAATCTCGTTATAAAAATCAAGAAATTCAGAAAGAGAAACTGATAGTACAGTTTTTGGATGATTATATTTTCCATGTGAAAAGACCAGACACATGAGTATATATAATTTTGCAATTCATGTACAATATTCAAATATCAGTTCGCATAATTGTCTTCCATAGCTTGTATAGTATGCACAGGAACTCTGACCTCGTTCATCATTCAATGCATCTTCGATCTTTTCTAGTTACTAAATTTATCAGAGTATTTCACAGATCAGTTGTACAAGTGAAGTAATTCCCAAAAATTTCAGGAACAAAAGCATGCAGAGTGAACTTGACGGTGAACCTTTTTTGAATTTTTCGATTTTTTCATATTTCTTAAAAAAATATTCAAAAATTTCAAAAATTATTTCATTGCCTATAAAAAAGCTCTCTTCGAATTAAATTTTGGGAGTTCAAGCGGGAAAGCAATTTTCCAATTAAAGTTGGATTATGAATTTGTTGTTGCGCGTATTTGTAAATTTATACTTTTAAGTTGATTGAATTGGAAAACTTTCCAAGCCGTGCTATTGCACAACAACAAAACAGCCGCAAAAAAATTCAGTTGCTACAAAATTTGCTGCATCAAAATCGGCATGTAGTAAAGATATATTAAAAGCGGCTTCTTCAATCATAAAATTAACTATTTTTTTTTTCTTGGAATTTCTTGGTGGCATTTGAAAAAAGAACAAGTTCGTCATACTTTTGTTCAATTTTTGTTTGCTTGTTTCTTCATTCGCGAGAATTACAATTCTGCAATGGGCTGTTCTCGTACTCTTCTCGTCTTACAAATTTTGGTATAGCATTTTTGCATTTCATGCAATGTTGGAAGACTTCCGAATCCCCCTAATTTTTTCTTTATGATATCTTCCAAACCTCATTTCATTTATACAAACTTACTATTAAAATCAAAGTTGTTTATTTTACTTTAACAAATTGAACATGAGCTGGTACTAATAACAACTTACTACAAAATCCCTTCCAAAATCCCTATTCCCATCACTGTAAATCATTGCAAAGAAGGCTTTTAAATATTAAAGAAAAACGCTTCAATAGCCTACACTCTAAGCTCTAAGTATGTTATGTTTTTGTTATTGTCGTACCTCCTTGCCATCATCCTTCTCATCACTCACATTTCGCAGGCTTTTAAGTAATTCCTCCATCGGGCTGTTGGTGTTTTTCTTCATTTGGCAGAACTTTTTATTCAATCCCTTCCATATTTGCAATTTCAACCGCACCAAATATGCAAATGAATTCGGTTTTATGCTAACTATATGTAATGCCAAATGTGCGAATGGAGCGATGCGAGCTACCCGCATTTTTTATGACATCGAGCAAATACCGGTCCAACCCGCGGGGTGGAAACCGGAGCAAAGCGTGTTGTTCTACAACACGCCAATAAATGTGTGAAAATGACTGCGAGTATGCGTGTGTGTGTGTGTGTGTGTGTGTGTGTGAGTTTTGCGAGGTATGAGGGTAACATGCGAAATAATTTCGCATTATTACCAGCAATTTATATGCAAACGAAAACTATAAACGAAAAACTAAATTGCTCACAGCGGCGTTTCCCCATGGATGTGCGATTGTGTGCGTGCGCATGTGGTTATAGAAGAATTTGTCACAATCAGATTGCGGTATCGTTTAGATGTGATAAAGTGACTATTAATTTGCACTTTGCACATTTCTCGATTGCGGTTAGAGGTTGCGCATTAGAGTGTGTAAAATAATATCATTCCCGGAGAGAGAAGCCAAACATTCTGGGGGAATCATCGAAATTGAATATAAATGATTAAATTTTATCCTCACACCCCAAAATTTGTACAAATAAACAAAGTGCTTTCTACTTCAACAACTTAATAATAAGGCTTGCATCAAGTTTGCAAAGCGATTATGAAACTAATAACAGTATTTTCAGAAATTCACAATCGGAATTCAAATAAGTCAAACTTCGAATAATCGAAATGAAATCCTATGATAGAGGCCCCAACATACACAAGACTGTGTGCTCAATATTACTTAGAGAATATTTCCAGCAACAACAACAAATTATAGTTTACGCAAAGTTCGGACGCAGCTGAGCATTAGATTCGCTTCCAAATTAAATAAAGACAATTTGATTAACAAAAAACTTATATCGGGTAACATTATGCTAAGCGAAATATAATTACTTATTTTTATTGAGATATCTGGCACCCCGACCGATATATACGACATTAAGGCAGTCTGAAGCCAGCCTTATATTATCGTATTCGGCATTTGGTGACTAAAGAAAGGTATGAACTAATTTCGATCATTTTTGATCTGAAATAACTTTAAACCAAGTGTAACATTCTCATCTAATATAATTATATATAATCGGCTGTTGTGAGTGCCAGATATTATTTTATTGAATATATGGGGCTATTGAAACGACTGGTTCCATTTTATAATTTATTAACACCGGAATTTGGCAGATTGACAGCTTCCTTTTGAAATCTTTGTCGATACCTCAGCTATCTATTGCAAATACAACTAAGCTGACGGCATTGAAGGCGTGATGAAGTAATATGAACTCAATTTGGTTAAATCGGAAGGATGGTGCCATTCCTATTGTCCAGTTTTTGAACTGTGTTAGTTGCTGATTGAGTTATGACCCTCTTATGTGACCTCTTTTTTTTCGTTTTCTGTGCGTGATCAGGGTCCAATGTTTTCCAATTTCGGCCATCTGCAATACCATTCTTCTTAGAGTGCCAGGGAAGGTATACGTATATAAGGTTTTCCGCTTTATATCTTATGAAGCTATCGATTGCGCAGACAGAGAGACCCTAATTTGGAAATTAATTCGGCTCCCTATTTATTATATATTTATACATTATATATATTATGCATATATATTACACATTATAACAAAACATGAATAATAACACTAATTATATATATAAATTCAATGCTTTCCAAGATTTACTTCTTCTAAAATAAAATTTTTAATAAATTGTGTAAACATTTTCCCAAATCTGAAATTCCTTACCATTTGTTAGTTAGTTAGTTAATTAGTTAGTTTTTAATTTTTTATACTCTTTTCCTTAATTTACATTTGGAAATCTAATTCATTTTCGATCAATACTGGACATATATTAATTGTTGTTGTTGCGCATTCCATCCAAGTTTATTTGTAATTTAAAAGTAGTTCGCCTCTTACATTCATCAGAATCAAATGAATGAAACCGGACAAATAAATTCTCGCGAGGCAATATTTCCTTCGAACCACTGGGAACATAAGGCATGAATATCAAACAAGTCTACTGAAATATCATTAATTTGAAACGACAGAAGAATACCCGCAGACCGCGCTTACATTATTGAATCAAAAAGCCATCGCGCGAAGACAAACCTCTCGTCGGAAGTGCACTGCTATGGAAAGCATCCATGCTTACCAACATGCACTTCTTAGCAGGCAAGACGAGACTCGAGATATGTATAGAAAAAAGATAATAACAAAAACCAAGAAATCTCTCTTCACACAACAAAAGTATGAGTGGGAGAGGAAAAATCCATATACTTACAAATGTACCATGCAAAAAGTGTACACTCACCGAGATGTGATAGAAGCAAAAGTACAAGAATATGGCAACTTGTTCTCATGTTTTTTGTTTTGGTTGCCTTCACGCGTTGTCTTGGGATTTGTTATTATTACTTTATTTATCTGCTTTTTATCTGCCTTTAGACTAGTTGGCTTGACTTGGAGCTGTTTTCAGGGTATTTCCCGGTTTCAAGTGGATCTTGTTCACAATTGTTTACAATTTGATTAAAACAGCGAAAGCGCCGATTATTTAATTTATTTTTCTTTTTAGGAAATTTATTAAAATTTTAGTAAAATGTTTTATATTTTTCTTAACTATTCTGATTTTAGATTCTGATTAGGTTCTTCACAACCCTTTTATTTATATTCCCAAAACACTTGTTGTCATGAAGAGAAATTTTTTAACCAATACTGTATTTATTTTATATACTTCTTGTTACTTTTAGGTATGCTTTGTCAAATGAAATTTTTGATTTATTCTCAATTTTATAATTTCTGTCAATCTCTTTGAAAATCACTTTTTTGATAGCTGAAATGAACTGTTAATTTGGAACTTTCGGAGCACATCACCGTACACGCTCAGATCATTTAATTATATATGATATCGTATTTTGATTTTTTTTCATGCAAATTTCACCCCTCTTTATATACAAGGGTATGTAAGTGTGCACGAATTTGGCACTTTTTTGTCATCACTGAAATTCTATTGTTTTATTTCGCCCCGTTTTCACTTATTTCCCTTATCCACCGCGTAAAGCATATACATACATATACCACATATGCAAGTATTTAAGTATGTAAGTATTTTACTCACTTCACTGCACATTTACGAATATTTGCCGATTCTTGCCGACTTGATCTTTACGCAACGCTAGTCATTCGCACACTGATTAAATCGACGAACTCCTTTAAAGTGGCGCGAGGTTTATAATTACCACTCGCCTTTCAATGCAATTCGATTGCGATTTTTTATTCCTCACTTAGCACTCGAACACACTCAGTGCAATGAATTGCAGCAACGTTCACGACGGCGAATGCTTTGCGAATGCCGCACGTTACATTTCTAGCACACACATTCTCTTTACCTACATCTGTATGTATGTATATATTTTGCTTCTACTTTGGCTGTTTCCGTTTCCGTTTTCCGCGCACTCGTTCACTCACAACTCACAACTCACAACAGCCTCCAACTCACGGCTCAGACTCACCGCCAACTGTTTGTCGCTTACGTTGTTACTGTTACTGCTGCTTGATGGGCGCAAGCAATTGGGATTGTGGCATTACACTTGACATTTACGAAGTCGCCTGTGTCGTCCAACAGCTTCCACCAACATTAAACATCGACACCGGCAGCAACACCCAAACCAACGCCACTGTCTACCTCAACACCACGAAGCAATGCACTCACAACGTGTGCCGCTCTCACTTATTTCCCGCACTAACTGCTTGCGCTCTCTCTCATTCACACGCACGAACTCATTAGGTGGATGGGCCGTCGCGCACACACCTCCTCTTATCACAGCGTCCTCACCAAGTAGGTTCCTTGCTGGCTCACACAACTCACAATTGCCTCTTTAATTGCACTACTTGCACTACCTTTTCCATTATCCGCCAAACCATGCACGTCCTTCGAGCTATCAGCTGCAACTGAGCACCGGCTCAACTTGGACGCCGTGGTCTAGTCCATGTACTTTCCCGCTACAGTTTCTTGGCAGCTTTGCTTCGATGTGGTGTTTTAGCAGCACTTCTGTGTGGCTCACGTTGGCAGCCATGTTGGTGTGCCGGCCGTGGTGCGCATGCTCACCACTTTGGGCCGACACACGTCCTGGCGGCAACACGGTACTGCATACACTTTGCTCTTATCACATTCCTCTATTTGTTTGTGCGCTTCTGTTTTGGCGTGGCGCGCTTTTTGGTATTTTGTTGTCGTATGCTTTCTGCTTGCTAATGTGCTTCCATGTATCAGATTTTGTTGCCCATGGTTAGGGACAAAAACAGCAGCAACACACCGCACAAAACTATGTGCAACAACAGCAAGGATTACAAAAACGCTGGACGTTAGGTTTGCTGAGAGTTTGTTTGTTATGTAAATAACTTATTTACTCTCCTGGTGCTGGCGAACCGCCCATACAGGCACACCGCAATTAAGAAGAGAGAGAACGTGAGTGTTTTGGGCTTACCGTTTCTGGGGAAGAAAATCAGCTGAGAGCTCCCACCTACTTACAAGTACTGGTCGAACATCAATTTTTTGTTAATATATTGAAGAAAACCCGCTCATCCTTTATTTAATTACATTTATTAATTAGGGGCGCAGGGAAATTTTGGTGCAATAATGAAGTATTGAATTTAATTAGAGAACTCCGGGAAAAGTGAGAAAGTGACAATTAAATGAGCATGTTGCTAAAGGGAGATAATGAAAGGCAACTACAATATATTTCTAATTTTGATAATTGATATAAAAATTTTGATAATGAAATGACGGAGGATTCGTACGTACGTAATTATATAGATTTCTACTTATAAAGTATATCGCTTTGCTCATCAAAGATTAAAGCTAAATTAAAAAATTTCTTATCAATTATAAGTAGATCCATTCGTATTTATCAATAACCTTTTTAATTACTAACACAAGTAGCATCCAATCAAAAGCATTAAAAATTCGCACACTTAAAGCTTTAACATTCAGTTATAGTTTTAGCAAGTATAGAAAGAATTGTGTGCAAATAAAGTAATTCAGATTGAAAGAACAAACTGAAACTTATTTCAAAGAAAGAAATTCCATTGAAAATGGCCTTTATATAAGTATAACTCCAGAATTTCTAATCTTTTCGTATATTAAATTGCTTTTTAACTTAAACACATACAACTATAACACGCCTCCCTTGGTCGCTGTGGTTTTCAGCGCATTTCTTTGAATATCCGGTATCTAGAGAGATTAGAAACTATACAAAATAGCTATTCGGATCAAATAAATTCAAAAGAAAGGATTTAATTATTTTTATTTAACCTCTAGATATTTCGTTTTCATCGAACTTTCGTTACTTACCTCAGATTTATGTCGGTATATACTGCCACTCCTATCGTCCGTATTTGTCTCGTCTCTCAACTTGGGAAAGTTCAACTGAAGGAGAGTATGTGACAAATTTAAAAAATCCATTTATTTCGGGAATAAAATGAAGATAAACGAGATACACGGCTTTAAATACAATTTCGTTGGAGCAATAAACAGATGAAATACTAAAAATTTCGATGATAAAAAGTTCATTTCCAAATAGAGCAATAGGCCGGACGACACATCCTCAGCAAAGTGGCTAAGCTGCGATTGTAAGAGTTTGTTTAGTGGTTTTAGAGAAATTCTAGTTTACGCAATAAACACCAGTGACTAAAGCCGAAAACTTTTCGGTAAACTACATTAGCGGCACAAAGAGGCGGAAAGGTCTCTGGTTGGTGGGTGGCCGTTAGCAACGTCGGCAGACATGATGCGGAGGCTGTCGGGAAAAACTTAATTACGAAATAAATTAGTTTTCGGCTGAAGTGTACGTGAATCCATTTGCGGGCGGAAGGACCTCTCCGCACAAGCAACAAAGCTCAACACAAGCAATACAAACAACAATGTGGCACAAATGTGCTAGTCCCATGCAAAACGAGCCGAAGCGACAGCCGTTAAATGCCAAGCACGGCACGGCCCCTAACGACTAGGACCAAAGCGATAAACTGAAAGGAAAAAGTTATTATTCTCTTAATTTGCTTTTCACATTTTTTATATTAATGCAAGAAATATGGCAGCATTATGTTAATATGACACCCACACACTAAACAAACCTATACTGTTAACAACAACAATTACAGTCAAATACGACATAAGCAGAATTTAGAATTAAAAACAGGAAAAAGATGGCCAAACGTGCAGTAAATGTTGAAAGTTGACGAAATTGCTGTGGGCAAAGCAGGGGAAGTGGAATAAAAACCCCGCCAACAACATACAAAAACATAGTCGGGCAACCGACTTTTAACATGATATTGCTGGTAAGTTCTAAATTGCTCTAGACACTGTACTCAAGTATCCAAAACGGTAGAAAAGTGTAAAAACATTTTGACTGAATAAGAAAATTAAATATTCTTTGTGAGATATTAATTTACTAATAAAAATGTGAAGGCTTTAACACTTTACTAGTTTGACTATAAGTATAATTATGGGCAATATTAAATTTGGGATTAGTTTCTGCGTGGATTGCCTGAAATGTAAACAAGGATCCGCAATCAAGCTACATATGCCTTGCGTTCATAGTACAGTTAGAAACACTAGTCTCAACCTTCAAAATGCATTTCAGAAATAGGTCTTTTAAACCTTGTCGGGTTCTGGGAAAATCGAGTTTTAGAAAATTCCTACTTAATTCGAAATTCATTCTACACGATGAATAATAGCTTTCACTTTCTTTAAGATCTCTAAAAATAGCAATCGTAATCGACACTTATTGTGCGGATTGTGTGGATGTATTGGTGTACCCGTTATTTCATTCATTATTTAAAGAAGATATTTTAAGACGCTGCTTTTATGACGAACAACGTCTTGCTGTTGTTGACACACTTATCATCGCGCCAACGCCATCCAAAGGGGGCACAACAACAACAATAGTTGAGGCCCGACACTCGCGCCCACACGTGTTCGGCTGGCTGCAACAACACGAGGAACGTGCTTATTTGTGAAATTATTTGTGGCAGCCCTACTGGCAAACGGTTTAGCGGTCTAACGGTTGCATGTGTGGCTGCGTTGTTTGGTGGGCGGGCGCTGCTTGCTGCGTGTTGGTTTGATGTGTTTGCGTTTGTGGCAGCGTGCCATTGTCGGCTTTCCATCTACGTGGATGATTCAGTACGAGAGTGGCGTTGCCACTTACCGCCACGGAGATGATTGTGTCACCCATAATTGGAAACAACGGCGGGCCCCATCTGGCGGTGGCGCGTTCCTGTTAATAATAAAGACCATCAGCGCAACCAAAAGTCATTGACTCGTTGAGTTATGGTAATAGCGGTTCCGTTTGCCACACAAACACACGCACATATACGCATACATACATGCTTATATCTTTGCAGACACGCTAAAGTGTGCGCTGCTATTTCTGCGAGGAAGAGAAGAGCGAAACCCCAAAGCGACAATGACATAGCAGAACCCAGACTCGAGCACAACTTGTAACGCACATGCAAATATACACACACACACACACGCACACATGCGTACTGGTACTGGTATTGGTAGGTGTTCAAGCAATACTATATATCATGTTCTGTAATTGACTCGACTTCAATGTAACATACATACATACGATACATACACCTTTCACTGCCTTTTTCTCTCCCTTGCAAATTTCCCCCTCGTTCTCTATCTCTCTTTGCTTGTAACCATTTGGCGTGCTTTTGTGCAAACTACTGCGATTTGGCACTTGCTCAAGTGCTTGTGGCATGCTACCCATCAAAATGAATGCGATAAGCACACAAACAAACAATAACCCATACTGGCAGCACTGTTTGCTAGATATTGAGCACATTCAAGCCGAGGCCTAGCCAAATAATTGAGCAGGCAAGCAGGCAGAAAAGCAAACGGACATAAAGGCATCCGATTACAATCCGCCGTTGCAAGGGGAGGAAGACGGAAACAACTGCTGACAGTTACAAATGGTGGTACTGAAACGATGGGCCACCCTGTGTTGGCAGTAGTAAAGGCAGCAACAACACACAACTAATAACAAAATGAACAACAATAAAGGTTTGCACTCGACGTGCGGTTATTTTTATTGTTGTTGTTAGCAAGAAAACTAAACCTCAACAAATCATCAGCAGCAGCGTGATCAACTGTACACGGAACTACAACAAACACTATGCGATGCAAATATGAACGGTCCAACCAACCCAAAGGTGGATATTAGTTAAATGCGTAAATACGCTCAGCACAAATTTGGTGGTCACCGTATGCCGTATAAGTCACAATACGCTTACACACAGCTGCATAGAACCTTGAGTATGGTACCGCTCATTCTTTTGAGACCGGAATAGTTATCTTGCCGTAAAAATTTTTCGGCATCCAATTAATTCAATCGCAATCAAAAAATGTGCATTAGTAACTATCCCACTGATGCAAGTTCTAAAAACCCGAACAGGTACATACTACAAGAGCAGGTTTGGGAAGGTTCCTCAGAGCTCGGTTGAAGTGTCTTTTGTATATCAATTTAGAAAAGCTTATTTTAATTACACTTAAATGTAAGCATTAAAGTGCTACCTTCTTAATTCCAAGATCCATTATTCATTAAGAAGTTCATTGGTACCACACTACACATTTCCATTGCTCCTGTTGCGTTCTGAAATCTCCACCTATTCTAAGGCATGCCTAACCTATTAAGATAATTTTGAAATACCTATTAATATCTTCTCCTAGTATTTGTTGTTGTTACTACTATGAAAGCAGCAGTTGCACATTCTTACCGCCATACAAAAGTCCATCAAAATGAGACATATTCTCGCACATACACGCATTCAAATTGCAAGCTCACTTTAATGCACACATTGTAGCACACACACACGTGCACGACGTGTATGTATATTTACGTGTGGGTGTGTGTATAGGCATGCAAACACAAATTAGTTGCCAACAAATTTCGCATTGCACCACTTCCATTCTATTTTCATTTTGCATAACTTGTTTGAATTTGGTGTTGTTGTTATCTTTGTTGTAGCTATTTAGAACAGTGTTTATACGTTGCTTTTGTGCTACCCTGCTGTCACTGCACTCGAGTCGGAAAATATACTAGTTCACAACTACAAATTAGTGTCTAAAATACAACTAGTTAGAAAAACATCTGTCTTAGACCGATTATAGAACGTCTTATTAGCGAATTTCTTTTTCTTTTTTTACCAGCAGTTTTCCAACAAGAACTGATAATTGATTTTGTAGGAGATCAAAATGTTCTAAATACCGGCTACTTCAATGAAAAAGGGAATAATGGGCTGATTCATAGGATTTGTGGCCCATTCGAGTCGCGTAGGCTAGTTCATTACTAGTTGATTTCAATTCAGGGTAGAGCTAACTCACACAGCGGTTATGCGCTTGTTTTAAGTGTTGCCTGCCCAAGTTGTTTTCGGCTTTGTTCTTCTTGTTTACCCGAAATCTGAATGCATGGGCGAGTATATTTATTTATGTGTGTATTTATGCGCATAGCAACGCATTTCTGCAAAGACGATTGAGTGCACCTTTATGTCCTTTTGTGTTTGTGCTGGCTCAGATTTAGTGAATTTGTAGAAACTTTAAAGTTGATTAGCTTCGTTAGGGAGGCATTTTTATTGCTCTCTGGTGATGTGAGCATACATACACTGCTGATTTACATGTGTAGTCATCTTACGTGTATATCTCATAGCTTGGAGCGAGCTTGTTGCCCAATAACCTGTTGACCTTAATCTATGTATTTTTGTGCCAATTTATTAAAGCAACACATGCGCACATTTGAACTTTGCACTTTTACATAGTACTTCACATACCTGCTGTGCGTATAGCCTGTGTGGCTTTGTGTAATTGATATATTTGTATACATGTAATGTGTGGATTCTTAGGCAGATCCTTATATAGAGCCCTTCTCGCTACACCTCACGTAAATGGTGTTCTTTTCTCTCACTCACACTATCAATTAATGGAGGCAACACATGTGTCCTCTGTGTTTGGGAGACATAAGTACATGCATACGTCAGTTACAATTTAACTGAAATTTATTTCATGAATACATAACCGAATATTAATACAATACAAAAGTAATATTCAAGTAAAATTTGACGATTGCCTTAATTTTTGAATAAGGCATAAAATGGTTTGTTGATCCTTTCAAATGTAACACGGAGAAAGTGTGGCATACTAAATGGTTTAATACAGATGCACCTCCAAGCGTCCACTGCTCTACAAACTTACTCATTTTAGTTATAAAATAACTCCTCAATAAATTGAGATTGCAAAATTCATTGTGAAGGAGACACCGCAGAACTATGGGACCTTGTTATACCTGCATATTCTCTTCATATATTTTCTCATGTATGTGTGCATGTGTTGATTGAGGATGTTCATTGCCTCAGCAGGCGTGTGTATTTATAACATAAATATTTATCTTGTTGGCATAAAATAGGTATCAAAGTGAAGTGAAAGCCTTTCAGATTACTGGTGGGTTTCTAAATTGTTAATGCTTCTTTGAAACGATTTGGTCCATCCTAAAGGGGAGTGAAATAATTCGATGAAAAGTTTCCATGAATTCAAGAATCAAGATCAGCCGAAGTTGTGAAACGCTTACGATAATTTGGTTTTATTAAGATACCTTGCTTAGTATTGAAAATAGGTGCTGTAAATGTAACTGTGTGTTGGCATATAGGGGTGTTTTTCATTTACATTTCCACCAAATCCCATTACGATTAACAAAACATTTCTACTTAATTTCACTAGGATATCCCATTGATTGGCTCGTCTGCACGATTGAAAGGGTCGCGAAGGAAAGAAGATCCTCGTATTTGATACATAGGGACTATGGGTATTCATAGACTGATTTAGACTGAAAGAAGGTGGAGCACCCCATATGACACAACTAACTACCTTCTATTTTTTCTGAATGATCTTTATAAATAATTATAATGTCTCTGACATAATCATTATACGGAGAGTGGACTTGGTTATTACCTATTTTCTCTCATTTTAGTTATAATGCTGAAGGTGTTTATATATGTATGTTATGAAGTGAATATGTGCATTAAATCTATTAGATGACGGGAATATAATATTTTTAGAAATTTTAAAACCATTCCTTCCTCTTTCCACTGTGACCTCCTATGCCGAAGTTGAGTCTCGTACCGTCGTAGCTTATTCGGTGATTCGGGCTGGATTATAGAACTTTATGTGTTTCCAATAACATGGCTTTTTGGGTCTGATGGTGAACGTATTCGGAATCCCAAGTAACGACCCCACTAAGTTTCATCGAAATTAAAGCTTCACTCAAGTTATCGCTTATACGGAGAGACAGACAATCGGAAATCAATTCGTCTCGTCATCCTGATCATTTTGATATATATAGCTCCATATCTACCTCGATTAATTCAAGGTGTTGCAAAAAATCGTTAAGTGAACAAAACAACTACATTTCATGCAACATGTTGGAAGAGTAAACAAATTATTTGCTAAAAACACGAATACTCACAACAAGCTTTTTGGCAGAACTAAAGCCGTACCGTACATTGGCTATGTGGCTCGCATTTGGAAATGATATTATGAATTGTTAGTAAGGGTGCGGTAATAGCGGATGTACTGTGGCAAAAACGATGTACTTTCGATAAATAAATATTATTATATAATGCAAAGGACGAAAGTATTGTATAGATCCACCATTGCTGTAAAAGGGCTTAGATCGAATTTGAATTTCAGATTTTAAGCGCGGCTTCATTACACTGTAACTTTTTACTGCAAACTTGATTGTAACTTGTTTGTATGGATTTAGATACAATTATTTCAGCTTTCTAGTTTGTAGTAGTAAAAGAATTTAGAAAACCTAAATCTGTATTGACTTTGCAAATCATCAAAGCAAGGTTCCATAAATGAAACGAAGGAATACGTTAAAAGATCCCAAAGCTTAATTCAAGCTTTTGACTTGCATAAGTTCTCTCAGCATGTTTCCCGACTGTTGCTGCTTTATATATGCAACAGTGCAGCAGAATATCGACAGAAGGCTGCGTACGATCTGAAAGACCCCGGCACCATATATCACACCGCTGTGCAATTGCATCTGTGCAAATGTAGAACTACTACGTAGGAATACAACATCGGGAGAGCCTGAGTGCCACACAGACAAAGGATATGCGCAACCTCAATCAATGTATGTGCGTATGTGCGTATGTGCAGTGTTTGGCCCGTTGCTCGCTGCGACTACAATAATATATAGACGTGTGTGTGTGTATGTGTGTAGCTGTGCACTTGTGTGGGCATGTTCGTTTATGTATTATGTATTTAAATATGTATGCTAACGATATTAATATGGAATTTCATAAATGTTGCGTATACGCCTAGGCTTACATTGCATCGCTCTTGTAATGTGCGAGCAACTGGGACAACAGCAGTGGAAACAACAAGCTCAATTCCGCTTTGAATACACAGCTTGTAAAATGTTCGCTTTGCCTGACTCTCTAGGGCTCCGATATGCAAACAAATAATTTTGTTGCAAACATGTCGATTGCATTGAAACACACTTTATCGCTCGAACGCTGGTTAAGTATAAGATTTAATCATGTTTCCGCATTACCTTACACCTGTGTTGCAAACAGCAGCTCATAAGAAAATCTAAGTGTGTTATAGCACTCATGTGTATTAGCTAAACTCGGTAATTAATGCGAAATTACATTCATTCGATTTTCATTGCACCACTTTCGAACAACTTCTTTGCTTCTTATTGACGTATGAATTTTCGATGGAAATTTGAAGAAATAACAAACCTAACTAGAAACAACTAACTTTTGAAGCAACTTTGTAATTATTGCAAGGCTTCATAACTAGCAATTTTATTTTCCACTTGAATAAGCCAATGAGGCCAAAGTGATGGTATTCCAAAAAATTTGAAAGTTTTCGTGATTCCTCAAATTGTACTTTAAGTCTCCCTCTAATTTTTATTTAATATCCCAAAAAATGTCGAGATTTTGCAACAAAATATTTAATTTCAGAAACATAATGAAAATTAATAAATTCCATTATTTTACTCACTATTTCTATAATAGAAGAAGCTCAATTTCTTCTGTAAATTTATTTTAAAAATTAATGTCATACATACACATCTGCATTTGTATTTACAGTTTATGCACCGCACTCATCTACTTCATGTGAGTACATTACCTCCACTGCCCTGTCAGTCCGTACAGTAAAAGGTGCCGCAATGTGCAGAACAATTCGCGTAAAAATTTTCAATCCACAAATCAATAATGACCTACATGCGTAAATTCTTTGACGACTATTTGTAGTCTCATTTTCGCTCCCATCTCGGCCCTTGCACCGACAAATGCAAAAGAATGCTGCGATTCCAAATCGGCGCAACAACACGAAAAAGTCATAAATCTGCTCGAAAAGTACTCCGGCGCTGCAACATATGAGCCAACATGCGCGTACATCGCCAGTGACAACACTAACAACAGCAACGAGACATGGATTCAATAGTTGAACACATAAATGCGACGTTGGCGGCTGGAATACTTTGGAAGCCCACGACCAAGGAGACAAAAAACCAAAATCAAACAGCCACGTGGGCTTACACATGGGTGTTGCAGTCACACAAATTCATACCGAAACTGGCAACAGGCAGCAAAAAACCTTTGGATTCACAGCGTTCGCTTGGCTTTTTTCGTGAAGGCCGCCTTGTTATACCATTGCGTTAGCCCAGAATAGGGCAGCTACATAAGTGAAGCTGTATGTAGTGGTAAGTATGTTGTAGTACAATGAAATCCCTTCAACGGAGCTGTTGTGCGCGGCATGCAAATTTTTAAAGCGACGAACGCAAACTTTAAAGCAACGTGTTGCGATAGAGCGTGCTCGGGCAAGACAAATGGATTGCGGGATGAAAGGCGCCAAATGCGTGCAAAGACGGTAGCGGAGCAGCCAGCTGAGTAGGTGCGAAGTACAGCAGCTGCGCAATTTAAAAGGAACCCACAGTTGGTTTTGAATAGTTTTGGTAAGGCCAAAATCTCTTAATGCCATTATTGGGAACTACGAAATAGTAGCAGAGCTATTTTCTGAAACATGTTCACTATAGAAATCGACATATATTCTATTCAGCAAAGCGACTGGTAAAAGAGCCTACCGCTTGATGATTAGAAGACATTCGTATTTCATAAAACCAAAATGTTTGTGAATTATGCAGAATGGTTCCCCCGGATTGCTTGATCCTCGAACAACTCTAGTTGACTATTCATATTTGATGAATCACAGACTCAAACGAAGACAATTCAAGGTGGTCATTTATAGAGTTAATATCTAACCATCGACTTTTTTGATTGTTTTAGTAATTTCTCAACATTTCAAGGGTTCTTTAAAGCTTATGGGGTTGTCATGTTGTGAAAAGACGGACAAAAGGGCATCTCAAAAAGGAAGCTAAGCCAAACATACTATATATACAATAACAAAGCAACAAGCATGTATACTGTACACGAAACAAATTTATAGACTCAGAGGATCACTGATAGCTCGTTCCTCTGCAGGCTTAATTGTGGACGACCCAAATTAGCTGTGTCATCGTGTTATCAAAAGCCCAAAAATTACTATTCGAAACTCTATATATGTACTGTTCTTGGGAAACTATAATGATATAGAAAAAAGCAGACTTGCCCCACTAAGGGACTAAGGACCAATGCAATTCGTCATAAAGGACCTTCACAACTCTTTTTCAGACATTGCGAATTTTCATTGATAATAATCGCGTCGCCTAGTAAAACCAATTTTGTTTCCTTGTTATCTTCTCTCCGTCCGTTGTTTGTTATTATCCACACATACATACACACTTCGCGGTGTGTATCTCGTTCGAACGTTAATTGCACATAGAGTTCTATTCGGAGAATTGCATATGACATATTTGAATTTTCACAACTGCACCTATTCATTCATTGCTTCGCCACCACACCCGCCGCACTCGCCGCACTCACCATACTTGCTGCCGAACGGTCTCTCTAAATGCTCAAGCTACTGTGCATGCAAATTTTAATTTGTGCTCGTAAGAGACGCTGGTTGCAGCAGCACTGGCTATGACAGCGACAATAACGGCAGTGATGGCGCGGCGGTGGGGACGCAGCAATTGCAAATCAATTGCGCATACGCCCCGCCATGCTCGCTCGCAGTGAATGGGTCAACAACATTCGTAAATATCAACGATGTCCAGCAGCAGCACTGATGCCAGCGCTCCAACATGACTCACACACACATTCACGGGTCTGGAAATGGCGCAAAGACCAGCCAGTCAGGCCGACCGGCCGGCCAATGAGCCTATCGGCGTTTTTGGGCGCTGCGACAAGCACGTTGTTATTGCTGCCACTTTCCTGGCTGTTTGCACATTTATTACACGGTTACTGACACAACGGCAGTTGGCGCTGCTGCCACTGCTGAAACTGCTGCAGCTACATCCTTTTTGTTGTTGTTTGTTGATGCGACAACCGGTGTTATTGCAGCTGCTCACTGGCCATCCGGTCGTCCAACCATTCAGCCCGTCGCACTATCGGTCGAGCAGCTGGTGAGTGCGCCAGTCCAGGTCTGCTGATTTTTATACAACAACATTCTTGATCTATTGATGAGGAAGCTGGCTCGTAAGTCCGTGTTCACATATATGCGTGTGTGTGTGTGTGTGGCAATCGGCTGGTCGGCTAGTCGGCTGTTAACGGCCGTCCTCCAATTTGCAATGTTGCTATGTACTAGGATACAAGCGTGCACGTGTGTGCACATAGATTAAAATGCGTGCTGAACAGCTTCGCGCACACACACATTATATGGACTTATGCCATTCACTCATACATAAGCATACATGTGGTACTTATATGGGTAAAATACAACTCCACCGAGGCTCGTTTGCGACATCGTGTCATAATAACAACAACATTAATAACAACAACAACAACAAAAATAACAACGAAAGAAAAAGCAGAAACAAAAGCTCGAGTATGTATTCACATTTATTTGTGTTGTACACGACTAACCGGCCAACTCATACGCACTTTACTTCGTTTAATTTCCTTTCCAGCTCATTCACCTCCCTTTCCTGCCGCCCCTCTGCCGACCCGCGCTGATTGCTCTGCATTTCGTCTATGTTGTTTGTGCGTATATGCGGAAGTGTGTAGTAGTGATTGGAATTGTTGTTGCCACTGCTGCTGTCCACCACTGCTGTGCAGCTATTGTCGAGCTGCCGCTCTCCGTCGCCGATTCTCCTGCGCCAGCATGCCGGGTCAGTTGCTTTATTGGTTGTTGCTTCTCCTTTAGATGTTTTGCTGTTGTGCCATTTGTATGGCTTTTTCTCCATTTTAAGTCACTTGACAATTTTTATTTTGGGCGTTGGCTGTCGCACATTCGCTTTCTGTCCGATATGCAGCACAGAAATACACTCATACATATGTATGTATTTTTCCGATTTTGCATTCACAAGCAGATAACGGTGCATGCACATGTGTGGGCGTAGTTGCAGTCGTCGTTTTTCTTCTTGTCCATTTGTGATTGTATTATTGAATTGACCTGATTGCCGACTGGTCTTGAATTAAGCCCTTCCAATTCGTATTAAATTGATTTGTGTGCTATTCGATCGCTTCGTTTTCACCATCAAAGGTGGAGAGAACTTTTACGAACAATAAGTCAGCCAGCCAGTTCGTCAAAGTCGAATTATTGTTATTATTAAAAAGTGTGCCCAATGCAAAATAATCTAATAGTATATTGCCTTTGAAGCTGCATTAACTGACTAATCGAGTATGATTTGCACTAAGGAAGAGGTGTAAACACAACATGAACACCAATCATTCGCTCTTGACTTCATGACGCTCTTGCAAGAAGTAGAGTACTCAATTTCACTAAAACAAAATTTTGCTTAAATTTTCGAAATCTTGCCATAGCTTTTTTTAATTAACATATTATATTTGAAATTTTAAATATTTTTTTATATCGAAATATTATTTAAAAGTATGTGTTTTTATCTATATACATGTAGGTATATAAATACTAAAACAGATTTTCTGAATTTTATGAAGTTGAATCAAATTCAAACTACATTCACGACAGATCACGAGATCACGACAATTTACACATGTTGGTTAGTTAAATAACCTTAACTGTTTACAAAAAGTAAGCATGTCGAAACATTTTCGCTCATTATGCTTATTGATTGGCCCTTTCATATTCTATATGCAGATACGAGTATATGAGAACTTGATAATTATGGGAATTTTGAAATGATTACAAATATATTGTAAAATGGGTGGGAAAAGATTAACAATGTTATTCATTAAGAGACAATGAAACATTTTCAACAGAAGAGGTCCAAATTCTAGATCCATTACTTGATTGGCGTTTATGTATCCATATTCAATCGTTATTGTCCCTCAACTTATAAAGCTCTTCAACAGTGAATTACTTTGAAATCTTGGATTCACTGTATAATCTCATGGAATTAAATGTTGCATTAAAATGTCTGTGGAAATAGTCGTCAAAGCAATTGCTGAAAAAAAGTAAAAACTATAGTTGAATCAAACGATGCATGGAGTAGAAGCGAGTCGACGATGCGCAATTGAATTACTGCAAATCACCGAGATTATTCTTATGAAATTTATGGAAACCGTACGACGAAATAACCCCCGTGGAAGAGACACTACATTGCGCCGCTAAGCTGTTTATCAGACTTAATCATAAAAATAACTCTGGGGTCGTCTGACTGAACAGAACTGCAAACATTTAAGAATGCTTTCCGACGTGGGTGTGTGTGTACGTATTTATATATGTAAGTGTGTGACAATTTGTGTAGAAAACAGCGGAAAAATTAAAGCCACACAACAGTTAGTTGCGTGTGTATTTGTGTACTCGCTTATTCAGATAGTCCTAAAGCGTTCTACAAATCGCGCCACAAAATCAAAAAAAATGAGCAAAATTTTGTTTATCTTGAGGGCAGTGAGCAGAACATGCAACACGAAAGTTGCGGCTGCAGCAGAGGCATCGCATATGAGGCTTACGATGTGTGTGAATAGTTAAGGAAACGCGAACTAATTCTCCCTCCCACTGTAGCCGCATCATTTCATGTTAAGCTAAGGAAGCCCTACGAACCACCCAAGTGGCCACCCAACTACCGAAGAAACCGCCATGGATGTACATATGTTTAGGTGTGTGTGTGTGTGTGTGTGTGTGTGGGAGAGTCTGTGAGTGAAAAAATGTTTCGAGCATTCCGATAACGAAGGCATTCATGGAGTTTTCCTAAATGTAGCTCAAGTTGCAGTTTTCTACCTTAAAAACATTCATATGTACCACATACATATATATAATGTATTCATTTACTTAGATATATAGCGTTGCAACTTACAGGAATTGGAAGAGGTAGAAAATTATTATCATTTAAATTTATTTGGACACAGTCAAGCTGTCAAGTCAACGGCAACGCAACACTAACCGGTGGCTTATGTTCAGCAAATGTCGCAGCTTTCAAAAGGAATCTGGTTCCACATTTTAATCAGCATCAGCGCACATCAGCTTTTTATAATCTAAATTGTAAGTTGGCGTGGTTTAAAAAGTCCTTATTTCCAAGTTTTTGAAAAATGACATTGACATCTACTTTGCCTTTTTATATGTTATGAGGAGAATATTATATGGAAGTACCCAAGGTGGCCTCACAAATGCCAGCCAATAAAGTAGTTTTGATAGAAAATTGGTTAGTTGTCTTATTCTTCAGAGATGAATGTGCTAACACAAACCCTGGAAGGGTCTTTTAGAAATATCAGCGTTCATCATCGTTTCATTTGTTTTGTGGATATGAGCAATTGAATATTTTTCTTTCGATATTACCCTTCATTTCTTTTCATATAATTTACCAATAATTGCGATTCGAAAAGCTTATTTTACCTTCTGTATTTTAAAGACCTTTCCAACATTTTCACGACCACGGAACACTGTTCCGATTCGCCTTTCCAAATGTTAATGCTAACGAATTGCGCTCGAACAATTTCACACGTTAAATTAACCTTACATTTCGCGGAAATTTCTTATCCCAACAAGTTTGTTTGCTTATGTATGCCTTTTTTTTTACCATTTCCCAGCCATTTGGTGTTTGTTGTTGTCATCTTTCTATCATCTTGCTATCTTCGCCCGCAGCATTACGTTGTTGATTCTGTCGCGATTTCTTGCTGTGATACAAATTTATTTTCTTAGCGCCAACGCACTCATTTCTCCTTCCACAGCGAGCAATTCTGACTTGGCTTTCGCCCTCCTTTTCGCCGACATCGTCGCAGTTGCTGATATAATATACATATGTACACACTTACGCTACACACGTAGAGACTTATAGCTTCCGAACATGTATCCTTGGGGTAAATATTTGTCGACTGTCGTCTGTCTACACCGCAGGCAAAACACATTGGTTGCTGGTGCACATTCACACAAGCGTTCACACATAAATTTCGCGATTACTTGCATACATACAAACATATGTATAAATATGCGATTGTGCTCATTTACTTGGCAAGGGCTGGTTGGTTAATTTGATTGTGGGTAAATATTTTAATTAACATTTTATTAAATTTGCGTTGAGCTTAAATCGAGAAGAAATGAGGAGTGTTACGAGAAGAATTACGTTGGCAATTATGTAATCTCAATTACTGTGTGATTCAGGCAATTGAATTTAAATTTTCATTTGCGTTTAATGATTGCGGACTAACTGAAAATGTCATTAAATTAGAAGTTGAATGAGGATTTTATGGTTGACGCCTCAATATGAGGGAACCTTTTCAAAAAATCATCAGTCAAGAAGAACTCTCTCATTTGCTTAGAATGAGAGACTTGTATATGGAGAGTTACGTATTTGGGCTGGAATTTGTGTCTGTATTAAATATATTTTGCATGAAAACTCAGAGTTAATTACATGAAAATATGGAGAAAATCTAAACAACAGCGGCCCGTAATTTTCGAAAGGATTACACATGGTTATCTCAATACGGCGCCACCTTTTACTAACTCATATATTCGACTATAAGTTAGCCAAGAATATCGCTGTAACCTCAACTCCTTGCTTGCTACCAAGTAAAATCTGATTAACATTCCTTGCATTCTCCATATTCATTATCATATACATCAAGATATAATTCATTATGTGAGGTACTTTGTAAGAACTTTAGAGAAAACAAATATTATGTACAACAAAAACGCTAATTAGTTTCACTGAGACACCAGGCTTATTATCAGAGATATTAAAATTAAAATAAACTGAATAAGCACAGAATTAAAAAGGAAATTTCAAAAATTTGTATTTCCAATTCGATTAATACTAAATGAAATATGATGACTTAATTTCACCTAGTTATTTCATGTATTCAACGATATATACGGAGTAAAGTTAAATTGGGCCAGAAGTCATTATTTCGATATATGGGATATATTTTTGAAAGAAGGTTATCTTGCAAAGGAATCCGTTTCAATATTTTTAGCGGTTTGTGCTTGAATTATCTCGCAAATTTTATTATCATTGGTCGATTGGTTTGTGGGTCATAAAATGTATTGCAAAAGTGGGCGTGGTAATGCTCTTTACAAGTTTTAACCGTGTCTCTAGTTTAATGAAGATATTTTCATTTCAAAATGTTATATTGTTTGCCCCTTACGTCAGGACATCACTTTTCACTTCACTTTTTGATTAATGTTTGAATTATTACAACTCTTAGTACTTAGTTTCCCTAGTCCCTGAAATTAGATAAGAAATTAAAATTTAAAGTGAGATATCTCAAGAAGTATGATTTAACTCTGTCGAAACAGTACGAAGATGATGTCCTCAGACACATCCAAATGTCGTACTTTACTCGACATGAACTGTCAATTGAAAGAGATGTGAAAAATTTAATTTAATGTACATGAGCTTACTTGAATATGTATACATACGACTATGTGGCTTACATATGAGCGTTATCGTAGTAGCAGCAGCACAACCGCAAAGCAAAGACCACTTCTACAGGATATTGGTCGGCCAACGCATTACACATCCCTTGAAGTCTGATATTGATTTCTGTTTTGAAATTGTGATATCAGAAATGTTTGTGTTACAAGACGCTTCGAGAGTCTCTTCCCCCACTTTAATTTCCTTTCGCCATTTCTTTGGGCATTCGTATATCCTTAGCTACATTACTTACTTACACATTTTTCCAATTCATTGCAATTGCAACGCTTTAACACTTCACATGCCACACTACATACCGTAAGGAGAAATGCGAGAATAAATCTGCGAAGCGTATGTCGAAGTAGTCGAATTCTTCCTTGAAAATGTGTAGCAAAACTTTACCGAATAAGAAAAACTGAAATAAGTAGCATGCACTTATTAAAAAAGCACAAACATTTGCAGAATAAATGCGAAATACGAAATGCGAAATTCGCAGAGATGAAATTACATGGGTTACATGGGTCTAACATCTGTCAGTTGAATAGAAATGAAGTTGAACATAGCGTCTCAGCAGCACATAGCAACCTAGCGACTTCACTTTTAGAACTGTTATATAATATTATTTATAAAATACTTGCTTATATACAAGTAAAATGTGTGAAAATTGTAGGGCTATCCCTTTAGTATCCATAATATCCGTTTTTAGTATCCGAAATTTACCTACGATCTATTTAAATACAAAAATTACCTTTTTGATTTCAGGTAACTATGCGGGGCTGTCCAGCTTTCACCTTACTAGTCAGAGAAGAATGGTTATAAAGGATTTAGGTTATACGGACACTACTTTTTCTTATAAGCATTTTGAGTACAATTTATTTGCAAGGATTTTCATGCCGCCCTAGGATCAATAGGAATGTTTATAGAAACATAATATTTAAGTGGCTGAAGTGTTTCTATTGAAGCACAGTATTTATTGTCGGTAAGCATTATTGGGAGTTGCGCACCTGCAGCGATTCGCTCAACCTTCCTCGGATCGTACCTTCTAGGAGTAGACGCAACATTCAAAGTTGGAAAAAGTTAAAACTTATTGCGGGAGTTTGATTTCGTTGCTTGCTGATAACTCAAACCAAGCAACCAGCTAGCGATGAACGAACCAACCGACCGACTACTCGCGCGACCAAACACCAAACCAACCAAACAATGATTGCTCAACACTCCAACACACTCGCCTCTCGACCGCACGCTTGGCTTTTGTCGGTCTCATTTGTTGCACATCCAAACTTTGAGTTGCCAGCGTTTTTGTCACTACTAGCAGCAGCAACACTAACAACGCCACGCCGGCAGAAGCGCAGCAAGGGCCACAAGCCAAGAGTCAAAGTGTTCGGCATTACTTGAAATTCATGGAAGCAATCCTCGCAAACTTTCCGTGATTTCGCCTTTTTCTGCACGCCTGCCTACCTGAGCGCGGCCCGGTCGATCCTTAAGCCAACTTTGACCAAGTGCGAGCAGCAATGCCTCTTGAACGCTTGAAGCTAACTGGCTATACACGCACACACATATACATATGTATGTATGGCATGTATTTAGTCGTGCTTTTCGGCCTGCTACCTTCCTGCCAAGCTGATAATAGTCCCATTTTGTGGCCAAAACATTCAGACACGCGTTTCGTCTAATTAAGATTTTGCTGTTGATATGGAAATTTCACAGTTTAATTTCCCAACTTCGATATGGGTAATTAGAATTGTACTTGTGCACATATATGTAACTGCCAAATGTAAATACAAAATGCGAGTGTATGAAGGAATTGAGTTTCGGTACATGAGTTATGTGTATGTGTGCCTCATAATTGGCTTAAGCACATAAGCTGGAGGCTTACTATCTTTGTAGCGAAACTCTCCTACGATTCCGCATGCATATCCGAACGCCACATGTGGTACTTAATTACAAATTAACTTCATGTAACTTTTGCCAATGTAATATTATTTAAGTGTTGTTAAAGTAGTTGCATGATTTATGGATATTAGCATACATTTAGGGGTGCACAACATAATGTGATATCTAGCACTAAATTATTGTGTTCTCCAATCTAGTACGAGTATGTCTGTACAATCTAGTATGAGTATGTACACGCATGACAAATAACAGACATACATACTCAGTATATGTTTCAGCAGCCGTGTTTCAAATGTTGTAGACCCTTATTTCTCAATACTTCTTGAAAAGTTTTTTAACAGATCTTAGATCTACCTATGTAGGCGATATGAGACTATCATATTCAGCGCAGACAGATGCTAACAGTTTTGTTAATAATATACTTGAAATGCATAAAAGATATTTGTTTTACTTAATCTCATTCCTATTTCCAGATTCTTCTAGATTCTAGATGGTCGTTACCCTATTAACGAAGAGGAAAAGAGAGAAATAAATGATATTCGATATCAAAAGGTATTAGTTAGAGAGTCGAAGGAAAATATCCGTACTTTTTAAACCAGTAAATATTAATAGAAAGGTAAATAAACGGTTATAAGAATACTGCTACTAACACTGATAAAATACCAGAAAATATGGTGCTTACCGATAGATACGCCCTTTCGAAGAAGTTTTAAATTTATGGGTTAATTACAGATATTGGTGTTCAGTGTTTCAAAATGATTCAACACGATCTTTCGGAGCTCCTCCGAAACCAGATAGAAGTGTAACATCTGTTTAAAGCTAATACGTCCTGCTACAATTAAACTGTGAAAAAGATGACCTGAAAACTTTTTTCTGGGAAAAAATCGGTTTCTTCACATTATTTGCTTCCAATGAAATTGCAATATTTCAAAGTACTTTAAGCAACCTACTCTCAACTTCCTCAGAGCAGACCTAAAACAATCTTATAGTCAATGTAGACACGCCTGTATTCACTTAAAATAGGCGTATAATACATACCGATACATACATAAGGTTATATGCCATATTTGATGAGATTGTATATTAAATTTGATTTAAATAATACCACTGTCTACTCTGAATCAAGTATTTTCAATTGAAATGCAATGCACATGGGCATGTAGGTATCCAAGAGTGTTCAAAGTACCAACTGAGTGGCGGACCATTCCAAAAATTTAGAATACAAAAATACATTAAATAAAACTGAATAAAACTGAGTAAAACAAGCACAACGCATTGCCAGAATACATGGCCTTTATTCTCCGGAGCGCTTATCGCTCGTGGACATTTATCGCAGATGAAAATTAATTTTGTGAAAAAGTAAAGGAGAAAATGGAAATAGGGAACAATAGAAAAATGAGTAGACATGAGAGGAAACAAAGGTCAGTCCATAATAAATCAGGAAAAACGCTCGTGGCAATTCAGCCAAAAGTAAGTACAAATGGAGATATATCAGAAGACACACACATTCAAACAACATACATACTTTCAATCGTATATATACATTATTCATGGAGAAAATAAATTTACCCACACATCAGTGGTTGCCACGGGTCCAACAGCATAGAAAAGTATTTAAGAATAAACAGCTTTCAGAGCTTCGAAAGACTCGCAAAGGTCGGTTCGTTTCAGATATTATAAGCAACCATTAAGTGAAAACCACTATTATACTCTGTGCATCATGTCTCAGGGGTATAACTATATTTTGAAATATAAATACATAAATTTGTAATATAAGAGTGATCCTTACGTTTTTATAGTTTTTACAGCCGGCTTTCGATACTTTTGTCGAATTTTTTGAATATTAATATTCCATTTGATTTAACAAATTCACTTTTCTAAGGTGGGTTTCCAATGGTGTAAAATTTCCTAGAGATATAGCTGTCAAGCCGGCTGCTAAACTTAAAAATTTTCAAAAAAATACCCCTTGTTTGTAATATTCTGATTGACAAATTTAACTCTTAACAAAATTTATCGATCTCATTGAAAATTATTCATACATACATAAAAATATAAAAGTCGAAACTTAAAATTCCTCTTAGCCCATGTTGACAACTGTCAATTGTTGCAAGTTAACAAACATAAGTGCTCCCCATTGTGTGTATCGCATATTGAGACTGTACCCTCCGCGAAATCCCTTAGATGTAAATACCTACTTAAAAACATTTAAATATGTTATCCGTTATGTTTTCACAATATCTTTACTTCTATAATTTTTCTGGCAATAGGTGTATTATTATAGATGATCCTTAATAACGTTATGTCATTCTCCAAACAAACCTAATTGAAATTATTTTATTACAATCACTCGCGAGGTCTCCGAGGGCCTCTGGAAATATGTTCATATGAATAACTTATGCTGCAGTTTTTGTGGCTCACGAAATCTGATTTGCTCGGAGCTTCATAATGCTTCAGCACGGTGGGCTTCTCTGCTGCGTGCTCACCACGTGTTAGGCAAATAAAGTCTGATTTCTAGATTTCAATTCCACACCCACTAAGCAATCTCAATCTCAACTTTTCTCACTTCAGCATTTTCCATCCTTTGCGAAGTTGTGCCAATGTTTTTCACTGTGCTTATTTTGCAAAAGTTTTTATTGTCTACCCCTTTTTCCGTGTTCGTCACTCCACGAACGTTCTGAGTAACGTGGAGAAGAAATTATGCGCCATACTGCGTACTTAATGGAAGCCTACGTACGGATATACATACTTATATACGAAAACGTGCATGTGTAGGTGCGCTTGTACGTATGTATATTTTAAATCACTCACTGAAAACAAACTGATAGTTATAGGTGTGTGCAAGTACGCACTCCTATCGTTATGTTGCGAGCACTACCTTTGAATGTGTGTGTAAATATTTGCTCGTATACAAATTAAATTTTTCATCGTATGCTCGGGTAAATCGCGTAGATTAATTTATCATCTCACGTTACGTAAGTGTAATGAACTTTAGAGAGCGCAACTATGTAGAATACTCATGCGAGTGTATGTGTGTGCCGCTACATGCAAGCTCAACTCTTTCCGCATTTGCATAGTCACGCACTACGTGCCAACGCACGTATGAACGTAATGACTTTCATTAAAGTTTTGGCCTGCACTCACACACATATGTACGTACATTTTTGTGCCCGGCAAGGAAAATTGCTGCAATTGAACAGACCTAATATGTTGCCTACGTTCTTTTATCTCTAAAATATTACCAAAGAAAATATGCTAAATGCGCTAATATTGCCATATTATCCAACTACCAATGAAAGTAAATTTTATTATCTCAATTGGAGAAAAACATATAGTTTTCTACTTTTATAGAATGTAATATGACATATAAATGAGCAATATCATTTCTGAATATTTATACGATTTGCAAGCCCTTTAAAATACATTTTACTTCTTCACTTTCACTCAATTAGACGATGAACCAGTTCTAGTCTTTATTCTACCATGATAAGTTGCAAGCAAATTTCTACCATTCAATGATTTTACTCCTGGGAATGACATTTCGGTGTTGTTGGCTACATTTATCACCGAGTAGAACTACGTAGACACGTGCATATATTTTTTTTTTATTGCATGTTTAAGTGGATTTATAGAGTTGATTGCCATTCTTCAGTATGTAATTGAAATGCTTTGAAAGTTTAATTGTGGTAAAATCCAATATAAGGAGTTTAAATATGGCAACACCGCCGTATTCCGCACCTTATATTTTGCGAATCTTCTGACAAAAGTAAAATGCGAAATATGAACATATTTGATTATTATTTGAAAGCAAAATATCTCACACCGTTGAAAAGCTCAGAGCAAGTCAAATTGTTTGAAAATTAGCATATGAGCTTGCTCAGCATTTCTGAGCGGAACGAAATAAAAATCTCTTCCCAAATACTATATGTTTCAAATTATCCCTTTGATTACAATCTTCAGCTTCCCTTTCTTCATGCAATGAAGATTGAAAATATGAACATTTCAAACCCTTTCTCATCCAAACTCTTCTCGTGAAATGTTCTTTCGTCGCAATAACTAATAATTCACAAGAATTCAAGCACTGATCCTCGGCAATGTTTTGACCTCGAAACTCACTAAATGGAAATTGTGTCATATGACGTATGTATATGCTACTTAGGATAGCAAAAATATCAAATGACCATAAACTTCATAGGTGGAGTGTAGAAGAAGGGCCAATCACATTGGCAAATCACACTGTGGCTCGAAAGTTATGCCAACCACAAATTTCGGCACTTAATTTTGTGCTGTTACATATATGTATGCATGTAAGTACTTAACTATTGGGTTGTTCGGAAAGTCATTTCGTTTTTTCCCGCCAGAGGACTTAATTACGTTTTTTCGAAACTAACTTCACACTTAACCATTATATGTCATGAGAGCTGATATTGCAAGGCTTGTGTGTGAAAAAGTTCTATTAATTCTACCCAGTAGTTTTTGGTTGGTGCCTTTTTAAATATGGAGAGCAATAAGCAGCATTTTCGTCATATTTTACTTTTTAACTTCAGAAAAGGTAAAAATGCTGTCCAAGCGAGAAAAAAATTGACGGATGTGTATGGAGAAGGCGTGTTAACAGTACGCCAGTGCCAGAACTGGTTTGCAAAATTTCGATCCGGCAATTTTGATGTCGAAGATGCACCACGGTCTGGAAGGCCGGTCGAAGCTGACAAAGATGCGATAAAGGCATTAGTTGATGCAAATCGGCGAATCACCACACGAGAGATCGGTGAGAGGTTAAATTTGTCGAATTCAACTGTTTATGGCCATTTGAAAGGCATTATACGAAAACTGTCTTTCATGTTCCCCAAAAAAAAACGAAATGACTTTCCGAACAACCCAATATATGTCTAGGTTTGCAATGTGCTAGGTGCCTTTAAACAACTTCTGAGGAAATGCAGAGACCTGGCTTCATACTTGCTTGCTGAATTTATTAGTGCCTTTATTATAGACCAAATTAACAACAACAGTGGAAAAGACAATTGCGTGAAAGCATTTTCGCCACGTCTATAAGCACAAGTGGGTGTAATTGGACTAACATTTGTTTGTAGAGCGTTTTCTCACAGAAACAAAATTAAACAAAACACCGAGCACTCACTCACACACATACTCATATAAATATGAGTGTATGGCTTACTCTTAAGACCCTACCGATGTCTTTATAGGCAATATACATAATTCGGAACTTACACCAATGCATACATATATGTATACAAAAATATTTACATATAAGGGTAATTAAAATGCTAATAAACTCTACTTATTCGTACGGCTTCACGGTGAGTCTAATTTTCACAATTTCATTGCTACACATGTATATCTCCACAAGCTGTAATACAAACACACATCCTTCCACGTAATAAGCTGAAGCATTTACATCAAAATTCACACCTCAACACTACTACTTCCAGGTACGGCGGCCCTCTTGATGAGGACATGACGACACATCCCTTTCCAGGTTTTTGCCTCATACTAACTGGCTTATTGCCTTCAAGAATCAGAGCTTAAAAATTAATGAGACGACTTTAACCGCTTGTGTCATAATTTTCGCATATATATTTAGATAATACTTTCGAAATATAAAATGCGAAAACTAGTTTTCGAGGGCGACGAGTAAGAACGTTGATTATTTGGCGAATAGTGTTGCATTTGTTTCTGCGTGTTTCTAAAAGTCTTTTCCTGGAATATAACAAGGGGAGGTTTTTTCGATACAACAGAGCTAAAATTGAAGAAGAGACATTTAAAGTGGCGAACGAACTATATTCATTAACTATGCGTTAACGAACAGTTGAACTATGGTAAACAGTTCTCATCTTAAAAATTTTGTGCAAACAATTTTCACAATGTTTTTTCGGTATAATTCAAAGCACTCGCAATCACAATACAAATACTCGTACAGTTAATGTATGCCATATTAGCCTATTTTTAGTCCCAACAGTCTAATTGATTTTACAATTATTTTGTGTAGACAATTTACCCGATACGTAGCTACTTTCTTCCATTTAACAGTTATCTTCCCTTAGGTAAATAGAAATAAGAACACGGAAGAAAGTTTCGTTCCGTTTACCAGAGGCCGCCAAAGTGTGACCTGTGCACCTAACAAAGTGAATTGTCGCGCATTGCCACGCTCCTGGCTCCACCCCCACATACTGAATAAAATTTTGTCTGTTCCTACAGTCAACTTTTTATTGTTTAAAACGACAGAACATCAATACCATCATACCATCCTCCTACCCACCACCTAACTATCTTCTGCATGACTTTAAAACTTACCAAAGGCTTTACATACAGAAGCATATAAAATATCTTAACAAAATTCCATGAAATTGTTTGTTTTGTTGAAAGTAAACGTACTTGCAAAAATTAAAACACAACTAATGATTTTATGGTTCTTAAAAGGTGAAGACTTGAAATAAAATATAATTGATTATAAAATCCAAGGGATTACTGAAGTGTTTTCTGGTGCGGAAAGAAGCATTTCTTCACCAATGAAAGAAGCGTAACACAATGGTTCGGTAGATATTTTCTTCTAGCCGTGATAAATATACCAATTTCTATTAGCCGCTGAACTAAAAAGTAGATATTAAAATATCTCAATGAAATCGGTGTGTCTCAATGTAACTATATAGCTGCGTTACCTTACCGCGACCAGTTGCCAATTTCAATTAATAGTGACGTACTGACCTTATACGCTGCTTTATATAAAATATTTGCGAATACCTTGAAATATTTCAGGCTGTTTTAACGCTTACTCATTACGAGAGCATTTAATGTTCGGCTTTTTCATCTTTTTCACTCTCTCTTCGCGTTAAGCCAAACATATGAGGCTTTTTGAAGAATGGAATTTTTCGAATAAAAAATAGCTAACAATCCTGCGATCTCTTTATTGCTTTCGTGTTAGATTTGAAAAGCAGATATGTACCACTATTGAGACGCCTTTAATGCTCGTGTATTTACTTCTTTTCATGCTGCACTTCCCATAAACACACGCCCTCCGCCCAACATCCGAACCAGTCAATGCGACCTTACAACAATAATTTCAGACTTCATTACTGTCTGCTAACTGATTCTTGTTGCAGCAACAATCAGCACCCAACAACCCCGACAGCAAAAGTGTATACAAAATAATTGCTTTACTTTCAAAATGTATGCCCCCACATGCGCACATGAACACACATAATGGGAATAATACGAATAATATGATTTCGAAGCACGATAATGAATTTCTCATAGAGTAATTTTCAACTAGAAGACTTTTCAACTTCAAAAAGTTGAAGTTGCAAGTGCAACCCGCAACAACAAAAGGCTCACAAAGCATCGCTGTGAAATGGCACAAAATACAAAGCGCTGAAACGGTTGACGCCCGCAGTGAAGAGGGGATAGAACGTATAACGGATACATATGTTATTCAACAGTGTACACATGTCCTCATTTGTCGGTGCGAGCCAATGCTATTTCTTGCAATTCAATACTTCAATGCTTTGTAACCATTATTTACACGTTCATTCATTTTTTCTCCGCTTCTTTTATTTTTATGTAGTACAAAAATAGCAAAAACACAAAGGCATTACTCCCTCTAAATCCCTGCAGGCGTCATTTGTAAATGAAACATTCAGTTTCGTTTCAGTCTTGGTCTATTACTGTCGCTGTTCTTATTGTTTGTCTAATACTTAGCGATCTTGTTTTTCGCCGTCACCCATGCTTCGCCTTTCCGACTCGGTTTTTGTTCAAAAGTTGTTAATGTGCTTTGGTTTCTACTGCTTCAGGGTCTTCTCGGAATGTTAATGTCGCTCATTGTGCAAATGTTGTAAGGCCAACAGGAGTGCTGTCTGGCGCATAAAAACGCACCCCCACATACGCACGTATGCACCAACGTATGTGTACCCCCGCACATTTGTGAAGTACAAGTTGTGAAACAATATTTTGAGGAGTGCAGGCGCAAAAAAGTGCGCTGGAGCGACACTCAGCGGGTTGTTGCTAGCGTTTTGCGTAAAAGTGCAATGCAACAAAAATTGTTGCATGCCTTGCCGTTGGCGATTTGCAGCATGCAGCTAAAAAAGACAGGTGCCGGGCGAATAATTACACAACAAATTAGAATATAAGGAGCAGACTCTTAAATATATGCAAAATATACAAATATGTGTATACTTAAACTACCGCATACGTATACAGTTACTCAAAGAGAGGCCAACAAATACCTTAAGGATTATATTTTGTTAAAATATATTTTGTTAAGCATTTAGATAAAATGGTGGTGATGAGGAGGACAAAGTAAGGACCAACAGAATGTGCAGTTCGGACTAAACTCATAAATAAATATGATATAGAAGAAAGTCTCAATGGAGATTGCTTAAAACAATGTACAAAAGATTGATGCTTATGGATAATTGAAATTGCTCTCTTATGCATGGAAGGAATTATTTAATTGCTTTCTTATACTTTCGCACAGATTTTATTAAAATTTTATTCGAGTGTTATCGATTATTGATTGAAACCCACATTTGCTTAGGAATGCACAACTGAAACATATAATCTCCATGGAACATTAAACTCACCATAGATTCCTTCCCTTTACTACAAGTGTTACTTACAAGTTACTTATCCTGCTACCGTTTTCTAAATAGCGCGGCGAAATAAATTAATACAGTTCTGTAATAAATAATATATATGTAAGGTCAGGATTCCAATTGTGAAATTAATACCCATTAATTGCCTACACTTTTCCGTCGAATCTAATTTGGTCAAGTCGAATAGGAGCGGATTTGCTTTACACAAATCAAAATGCATGGGAAACAGTGTCCTAGTCCTCAAGTTATTTGCGTATACATTACCGGAACGAGCCTTCATCCAGTCAGAGACACGTATCACCGCGGCAATCTCCAAATGTAATTTGCGTAGCTTGAGATTTAGACTAAAAACGTGACTAAAAATTAAGGCTAGAAATTCAATAAAAATTCAAATTAAATCGTGCTCAGAACAACAGAGGAGTTCAGAGTTGATATGTGAGTATTTCATGGTAATTATGCCACCCGTTGGCCCATCGCGCTGCCATAACCTAAAACGCTTCAACCTTCGAGCGCTTAAAGAAATGTCAAGCGCATTTTCAACGGAGCAGGGTTTCATGACCTTTTGACATTGCTTGTTTGTATTCTCCTCAGCCTACGCAGCCCTTGAACACTTGCACGTGAACTTACATACGTCGCAGCGGGTGTGTGTGTGCGTTCGCCTGATATGTTAGACGATGTTCTTGAGTACCTGCAGCGAGGGCAATGAAGTGTAAAAAGCATAAACACGAGTGAGTATATCCTAGCTACAACAATAGCAATAATATTAATGACAATGCAAATATGTATGGTGTATTTCCTTTCTTCTGGTGGCAACTGCTGAGTCAACGTTTACTGTTGCTTCCCTAATTCTGAATATCTTTTCTTGTGCCTTAGTAGCCACTCATATAAAAAATGGGTTATGTTTTATGTGATTTCAATATGGAATTTACTCGTATTTGTTAATTTATTACTAAAATTACTAGTATTACTTTATTAAAGAAATATGTTTGTGAGTTAAATTATCTACATTCCCCCCTTTTCAAAAACTGAATATGCATTATAATTTATTAGGATTTGATACTTAGTGATTAAATTAGTTAAATGATTATGAAAATTTTAATTTCTTTTGCCAATCCTAACACTTCTTTACTAACGGTATTGTGCCTACAGGTTTTTTTCTGCTTTCGGACTATATTACACTGCATTGCTTTATAAAGCGCTTATACGTGCTATATGCATGTACATATGTATACAAGTATATATATATATATATATATATATATATATCCATCGTTAATATGCTAATATATATGTTAATATATATATAAATGTATGCACACTTTTACCTTTAATCAACGTTGCCGATATCACCCTTGATGTTTATAAATTATCATTTCTGCGCGTATATATGTATTCGAAACGAAAATAAGTAAGGAAAGGCTAAGCTCGGGTGTAACAAAACAGTTTATGCTCTTGCAATTTGTGAGGTTCACACATAGTGAAATATTTTCAGGTGTTGACAAAATTTTCAGCTTTAAACTATAGTGTATATAATGTTAAACATTCACTCACTTCGTTAGATACTTTTGCTAATATTGACCGATATATACTTTATAAAACCAACCGCGGCTTTGAAATTCTTATAATAGGTATATTGGAGCTAAGGGTAGTATTTACTCGATTTCGTCCATTTTTGACACAAATTAACATTGTTATCAGGAAAAGATTCTGTCTGAATTTCAATAATACATCTCACACATTGGCGGATATTTCGGTTAAAAAGTCAACCATATTCAATGAAGTTGACATATTCAGTGTATGGGGCGTGAAAAGTTATAGTCCGATTTCGATAATTTTTAGAAGAAAATGGCATACTTTCAAGTATTTATTTATTATTTAAGGTATTATATAATTAGGTATTATTAGGAACAAGGTATTTATTTAGAGAGTTAACGCACTTGTAGTAGTTTTCAACATAACCGTTATATGAGGAATTGGCGTGGTTAAAATTTGATAGCATCCAATTTCATATTGTATGTGGAGGTGCTAGAATTACTTGTTCTCAGTGAGTTCAGTTTTTTTAGTTTTTTTTTAGGAGGTGAGAAAAATACCACTTTCTAAAATCTTTGAAACCACCGATGCCCCTCATACTACGATGTCCTATACCGAATTACACTTTTGTATCTAAATTAGCTTAGTTAGAGCACTATATAGTTTTTCGATTAACGGCATTTTGTGGGCATGGCAGTTATCCGATTACGCCCATCTGCAATACCAACCTCCTCAGAGTGCCAGGAACATGTGTACTAAGCTTTCTTAAGATATCTTAATTTTTACTCAAGTTACCGTTTGCACGAACGGACGAATGGGCAGTCACCCGGAATTCAGCTCGTCTCGTCTCCTTATCAATTTGATATACATAACCCTATATCCATTGGCTTAGTTTTAGGTGTTACAAACAACCGATAGGTGAACAAAGCTATTATACTCTGTGCAACAAGTTGCGAAAGTATATTAACAATAAAAGCAAAAACAGCGATGCCTTTACTTTAGCTTCTTACAGTCATTCACCCTTATATATATTCGAACACATGAATGTGTGAGTGTGTGTGTGGAATTGTGGAATTGTGGGTACGCACAAAGGATCATCTAAAGCACTACACTTCCTCAGTCAATATACATATATGCAAGTGTGCGTGGACACATCGGTAATGTGCTTGTGTGCTGCTGCACTCATACGTAAACATTTTGAGTATGTTCGCCCTGTACACACCCATCTGTAAGAACATCATTTTTTACTCAGTACAAAGATATGTGTACGCATATGGATGTATGCATATGTATGGGTTTGAGTGTCGGTGTTTGCGCTGCGTTGTCGATTTATTTATGCGTTTTGATTTTAATGAGTTTGCAGAAATTGACAGTTGGGACAACATTCTGAAGTGTTGGCTGAAATGAAAGTAATAGAAAGTTAAGTCTCAAACCACAAATGCAGTTATTTCTACTAAATAATATTGAACTGTACGATGACTCGTTTATACTGATAAAAAGATTTACATTCAAATGAACACATAGACTGGTCTCACTTTACAGCGCACAAAATCTTAACAAATTCAAAGCAAATATTTATTCTCTTGCCTAGAATATTTTAAGAACTTTTGCGCTCTTGAATCATTAGGCTAATGTTCGCTCATTAAACGCTCACTATTTCGACTCTTGACTATTTCTATAGTCTGCGTTTTCCATCAAACAATTTATTTACAACACTCCTTATTTCTTCAGAAATAAAGCAATTTCAATTAGCTAACTAAAATAAGGTATACTGTTCAGTAATCAGTAATCAAAAATATGTTCAGTAATACATTCTTAAGTAAAAAAAAATCAACCCAAATATTATATACATATTTCAAAATAATCAGGATGACGAGATGAGTTGAATTCCGGGTGACTCTCTGCAATGGAACTTAGTATCTAAACTAAGCAACAAATTAACAAACATGTAATTTGGTACAGCAAAGTAAGGAGGCGCATCTGTGGTTGAAAATTTTTTAGAACGAGCGTTTGGCCCCGATCCCCAAATAGGTTTAATGCACATATCCCAAAAATCGCTAAGTCTACATATCTGCATATTCTGGGAAAATTAGTAAAATCGGGTATAACCACGACCACCTCGCTTGCAAAATTATGTTGAAAAGTGCGTTAAGTCACTTAAGAAATAAGTCAGAAGCATTCAAATTTTCAGCTCAGCAGGGTACTTAAGGGATACATAGGAATCGGTAAAAACAATTGGACAATAGGCGTGGCACCGTTACAATATGGAATTCCCATATAATACAATTTTAAAATCAATCTGATTCTTTAACTTCACAATATATAACTCAAGCACTAATGAAGGTGTCGGAATAAAAATTTGTACAAATAGTGCCCTCAAGAAATGCCATTTCGGGCCCAAAAAAGTCGAAATAGGACAATATCTTTTCAAGCCTCCATATACCGAATACCTTAGTGAAATTGGCTGACTTCTTATTGAAAATAGCCGGCAATCTGTAAAAAATCTTAATACAATTTATGAGGCATCGTTTCTCGCTAATAATGTACTCTGGTCAATACTTCCCACAGCCACCACATATAGCTAATACAAGGATGTTCAAACTTCCGGTTCGTTTTATTTTTTACACACGATATCTTACCCAAATTAAGGAAGTGTATAATCTTGGATATATAGGCTAACAGCATTGTATATTCAGACATATATTCTTTGGTTTTCATCTCTCATCAGTTTTATTTTGCGTTTGAAGTTACGTTTGAAAATAGAATATTTCGCATTGTAAAGGCGTTCGCAAAGTCCTTTTCAAAAATTGCGAAATCGGGAAATGGATTGATACCTTAGTTTTAGCAGAGAACATACAGCCATTCTGTATGTTTCAGTTAGTTCTTTTAGTGTTTTTAATTTAGTCTATAATAGACGTGACCTGAGCTAAAAAAAAAAAAATAATTTATTATTCTCCAGTAATCAATCAACCGATTGTTCATCACATTACTGTGTTGTATTTATAATCGATTTGAAAAATATAATTATACTTACTTCATAAAAACGCTTCCATTTTGTGCCTTTGTTTGACTTCATAAGTATATATACCTGTAAGTACCTCGGCTTGCAGGTTTACAAGTTCAAAATCGGCAACAATTCTGTTTGTGACAATACAGTTGATCAAATTTCCCCAAAGCCTTGCACGTAAAATATTAAACGAAATGCAAATATTCCAAGCATTCGCCTGCAAGAAAAGAATTCGCGAACAAAGGCATGTGTGTCTGTACGCTTAAGAATTCTGAGAAAGAAGTCGTGCATGAATGGTGCATCCAACAGAACATGCTGCACAAAAATATGTAACTTAGCAACAAAAGAAGGCAGTAGGAAAGTAAAAAGGGGTACATGTCACGCGACAACAAAAGATGCTCCGATCTGAATTTCAGTTCCGGGGAGGGGTGATTATATATGATTGTACGGTGAATGCGATATGTTGCACAACGAATTTGCGGCATGCAGCGGCCTAGGTATTCCGTACATGAGTGCCCACATACATACTTTTGTATATATATTTGCAAATATAGTACATAAATATATATGTTCTTACATATTCACACGTGAGTCGGTAAAAAAATCGCAAGAAAAACTTAAAACCATTTGCATGCAATCAAAGGAGCTGCCAAAAGCAAGAGAGTGGCGGCGGAAAAACAACCCACCGATCCACTAAGAAAACGGTGATTGTAAATAACCGAAAGAAAACATTCGGAAGTTGCAAAAATTAAGTCAATATCCTCGAATGTTTACTCCATTTAATTATTTTCCAAACAAATTTGTGATGACAATGAATACTTGGTGACAACTTCTCGTACTAAAATAAAATATTGAAAAACTCAACTCAAACAAACCATGCAACTGCAGCCGATATGTACAGATATGTAGCTTTCGAAGGTAGATTTTCTTATCAATACAGACCACTGGTCAGCATGAGATAAACTCCGACAGTGTGGGTGAGCATGAAAGTAAAGATACCAAGTGAGAAATCTATGAGACCTGAAAATCCTTAACTTTATTATCTTTAAATACTACAACACAAAGTGTAATACATAACACCGGAAAGCATTCATAATCATAAATCATTCTGCGCAAGGCACATTTGCTTTAGCGGCATGGTCACACCTACAAAGCCAACTTCTATAACCTAAACACGTTTTTTAAATGCTAAGTTTTTTCAGAATAAATATTTTAAATGTTCCACACAAGCATCTACAATAAATAAAATATTTCTTCTTTTGTAATAATTAATAATCAGCCTCCCGGTGCACCAACTTTAAAATACTTCATCAGTGTTTTATATAATTTGCATACTAAAAGTAGTCCAAATAAGTATCCAACCAATTGAGACCTTCCGGACAATCGGCGAACAATTTGAAGCAATCTGCCCCAGCAACACCGGCCTCTCGCGCTCCCTGATAACTCTTATCCAAGTCTTCCACGCCAGGCCTATAAAAATTTATCTGAATCTATAAATATACTCGCATGTGACGGCTGTTTTATTTGAACTACATACGTGAGTACTGTATCCAGTATTTCTGACAACAATCCCACATGTTGGTCCACTTGTGCATTTTGGCATATGGAGCGCAGCAGACACTGTCGACCGTTAATTCCACGTTGGCTCATTAATGCTTCTAGCAATGTGTAAAAGAACAGTCGTGATTCGTCTGTTTGATAATTATAGGGGGCAAGTTCAGGTTGGCTGTTATGTAAAAGCCTGGTCTTGCGCGCAAAGGTATCCTCCCATTTGTCCCACGGATACAGTGGAGCGGTGGGAACTGAATATTGGCCGCCTTGAAGACTGTACGAGCAAACAAGCGATCGCCATGTTACCGGGTCGGCTAAGTTAACTTGTCCCGATGGACCAATAGATAACTGTTGAGATAATAATAATCTCAGTGAGCATTAAATAAAATAAGAAAACTCAGGAAACACAGCACATTACACTTCTAAATTCATGGAGTCTTGCTCCATCCGTGTCGTTTTTTTTTTTCTTGTCCTTAGAATTTGCTCTTCAAAAATAAAAATTCTATAATAGTTAATAGAAGAGCAACAAAATACTACGCGCTAAAATCACAAATGGCATGTGCAGGAATTATATCAAAATCGATAACATCAACAATAAATAAAATGGAAAATGTTTGACTTCTGAAATCTCACCATTGTTGTCAAATAATTGGGCGTTATTTTCACATTATGTATTAAATAAACTTCTTAATCCAGAAAATGTTCATGGTTTCGAGCTTCCACATAAGCCACGACGAAACTCCTCTAAGGCATCTTATGTCAAAATTATTATTTATAATTTTACTTTTCACATTTTTAATTGCACTTTGTTTTCACTTTTTGTATGTTTGAAAACGAAAATTTTTATTGTTTTATATACACCATTCACCTTAATTGAGCCGCTACCGTTGAATATCAAACTCCGCTTCTTGCGAACATGCATGAAATCAGTCAAATTCGCCCCGATATTAATGCTATGCACGTTTGCACTTATACAATACCAGCGAAGCAAGAAGCTTGTCAAAAGAATTTCTAAAAGCTTCATTCTATGCCCATAAACGAACCAGTCAAAGCTAATGACCACCGAACCGTTAGAGGTTGTTTGCTGTTCAAGCGAATATTGTCCACTGCTGAATGCTGAAGAAATGAACCCTCGACCAGTCGAGCAATGCACTTATATTCCCACAGAATCTTAGTTCTTCAATCGAGTGGGCGAGAGAATGGAATTTAAACCGAATTGCTGGTCACTGAGCAAATATTGAATTGCCAATTAGCAGCTGAAAACTAAAATTGTTTTTGAAACGTTTCCATTGTGTGGTGCTCCAGTTAGTGATCTATTTATTATAGTTAGACTTATACAATTCACTTAATGAAAGAAATGTGTCAATTTTTAAGTAAATATATTTATAGATATTGTATGTATGTATGCACGTGCTTATATTTATGCGTGAGTTTGATAAGATTTATTCAAGAGTTTTTCCGAAACAAACTGAAATAACCTTGTGAAAGAGTGAGTGCATTACTTATGTGTAGCGTAACAGTATCGAGTAAAGATAATGCATAAATAGACATGCAGACATTAGTATGAATGCAAATTGGGATTTCAAATTGTTAGAGTCGGACTCACTTTCTATAGAGGAAATATATTAACTACAAAATCAATAAGAAGCATGAAATCTGAAATTATAAAATACTTTTATTGTTTGGATTTTCGGACATTTGGATATCTTTAGTATGTATTAACTCAATACTCCAACGACCAAATAGAGGTCCTCGATGCACTAATTGGGAATTGAATTTTCATGGGCAATTATGAACTTAGTTTTTAGAAACAATTTAAATATTTAAGATTGCCGAATATATTGTATATACATATTCAAATGCACTGAAATTGATCATTTATATACATACATATATTGGGTGATTTTCGAAGATATAGAATTCCTCCTTCAAATCACCGGAATCACAAACACCGGAAAATAAATGAAATGGCCAATATTTTAGCTTTATTAGTTCGAAAATTTTATATTTAGTGTTTGAAGAAAATGTCGATCTTATACTCATTGCCGCTGAGTTTTCGTGGACCACTATTTCCAACCGGCCTTATCTCACCAATAACTCGCCAAATTTTAGTTTTCAACTGGCTGGCATAAACCATTGACTTGACGTAACCCAGAAAAAGAAGCCTAGCGGAGTCAAATCACCGAATTATTTTCCTCTAACGCTCTAAATATGCACCGATAATACCTTGAACATGCACAACGCACTAGAGAGTAACCTTTTCTGCAAGCAAGAGAGCTGAGGGAAAGACACCCCTGAATGGTCTCAACTTGATAATTAAGAAAGAAAAGTGCTTGAGTTACCGAAAGGGATCTTAAGAACATACCAATTTTTCCATGTATGTCTCAAAAGATAATAAAACATGAACCAGTTTATCAAAATTATGCAAGGATTTTTGGGTGTTGATAACAGAATGTTTACTTTTCGATATCCCGATTTAGCATTGAAAACTAGCATTGACCTGTTTAGCCTATTCTAAAAGTTAATTGTAGATCTAAATTATTTTTAATTTTTGTACTGTAATTTAAGATTTATTAAATAAATCACAACTTCCTCCACAATAGTGCTTCCCCTTTCTCATCGTAGTTCTAATATGTTGAACAACCTTCGCTTGTATATTCAAAAATTTTACACACACCAAGTTCTTATGAGAATTGGGAAATATGAATATTTCATATAACCCTTGGCACTCCACCAACCACGATAATAATTGTTCGCTTTATTCAAAAGCTTTCTGACACTAATGAGCTTTAAAATGCAACACTTTATTGTAGCACGATGTATGCTATGTCGAAAGAACAAAGGAGCCGACACATCCGCGGGAACGTCTTACAAGTTTGCAACAATGCAAATGAACGCTGCACATTTTAGAACTTAAACGCAGAAACTTGCAACATTCAACACCAGCAATTTGCCGTTGTGCCATTGCCATTCTGCATGCAACAAGTTATGGCAAAACATTGTTGCAAAACTTGGCATTGTTGTGGGCTGCGGAAACACCAGCTGCGCGGAGCCAAATGATAAATGTTTGAAAGTGCATCGTGCCTCCACTCGAAAGGGTTCGCGAAAGCTTTTCTTTTTCGTGAAGGCAACTGCTATGTCAGGCTAAGTTAAAATGACTTAGAAGTATACGCCCTTGGGCATAGGCTATATGCGCGTGTGTCAGGCCACCGACGGGAAGTGGCGATTTATTGAGTCAACGTTAAAAATTATATCTTACATTGGAACAAGCATGTGGCTTTTGAAATTTGTATTAGAATCCCTTGTCATACACGTTTAGATTTGATGACTGAATAACTGAACAAAATGTTTTCTGGCTGGTTCGAACAATTTTCCTCAATGAACTACCAAAATTATACAAAAAACAGTGGTAATACAACTAGCATTTATACCATAACAGTTCAAAACGTGATAGGTTTCACGAATTTGCAGCACCAAAAGTTTGGGTGTTATATTTTTCCCTGTTAAGGGACTATTATTATTTCAAAAGTGCATTGCTTGCTTAGCATTTCATAGCACAATTGTGCAAACTGACTTCAAACGTACACTTACGCTCTATCGTTTAGTCGTACCCTGGCAAATGTGCCCTGCGCGAAATTATTTATGATTATGAATGCTTTTTGGTGTTATGAATTACATTTTGTGTTTTAGGTAATTTAAAAGCAATAAAGTAAAGGTTTTTAGTGTCCAATATATTTCTTCTCATAGTAAAATATATAAAATGATTTAAAAATAACATGAAAATGCTTTCATACTGAAAGAATGGGACAATTTTTCAAAATCTAAGCTTACTGAGTTCTCACTGGGTGTTGTCACTTTCGCGATCACCTACTCAGCCACAATTCCTCTCATGCCGGCCACTGATTTAGTTTCTCGTTGGTACATTATAAATGGAAGATCTCTCAGTTTGTGAAGTAAGTAAAGAGAGAGCTAATTCCATTTACAATATTATTGAGAGCGGAAGTACTTTCTTCCTATCACCATCTCAAAACAGATTTGTGTGCGCTTCGTGAGTGCAGCAGAAATTAAACATACATACCGTTTTTCCAAAAAAACGTTTCATATATACTTTGTTCTCATTTAATTTTCAAACTTTCATTTCAGAATTGAAAATATTTATATGTACATCAAAATTTCTAAAATGTCTTACAATTAATTCCAACTTTGCAATATCTCATTCATTTTAAAAAATTCATGGAATGAGCAGGGGTTAACGCTTTTCAAAAATTAATTGAACTGCAGGCTTTTAGGGTTTAAACCCCTTCAGTTAGATATCCACATGTAAGTGTTTCTTTCTACTATTAGTTTTTGTATACTTAAAATTTACAGACAGCGGTAACTTTCTAAATTATTTGGTTAATTCATTTTCTCTGACTATGGCTCGTCTCCCTTAAGCTCCTTCGATACCTCGTCAGGCTTACTAACCTTAATATCTTAGAACCCCGCGTCTTTACTCAGTTCCGAAATCCAAAGCTTGACATAACCTAAGGTGTCTAAATTTTAAATGATACAAAATATCGCAAAAACCAATATTTGAATACAAAATACGCTTAAATAAATGAAATTCCCTTGTATAGTACGTACGTATGTATTCGAATGAATATAAATTCGGGGGAAATTTATTCAGAAAAGTGCACAAACCGTTACAGCAAAAACATAGGCAAAAATAACAAAGCTAATACGTTGGCATTTCCTGTATGTGTGTGTGTGTGTGTGTGGGTGTTTAGTGTACGAGGATGTGCGAGGAGGATTTCTCTAAGCCTTCTGGCAAGTGCACGCCCGTAGAAAAGTTGGGTGGCTCGATAGCCAGTGGCAGCTTGCAGCCAACTTGGCAGACAAAGTTTTCTCAACGCATTAAGACACAATAATAATAACACTGATGATGATGGCACTAAAGGTATTCTAAGGTGTGACGGTGTGGTAATCCTCAAGGCTATGCGTCTGCTACGTCCTCGTAAGTAAACATGCAGATAAACATCAGTTTTTCGTGCAGTTTTCTTTGCCGTTCGCAACCACTACTCATATACATATACGCTCAAATCAGAGCTTTAAAATTGATAATGCAATTTACCAACTCAGAAACTCAATAAAAAGGAGCAGAAGTCAACCATCGGCTTCGCAGCGATTGAATCGCAGACAAAATGTTTTTTTCTTTTTCTTGTACAATATTTTTTGCTTTTGCGGTCTTTTTTGTTTTTGTTTTGCTTTCCAAGTGCTTCCTGTTCAACAGCTTGCCAGCGACAGCGGGTTTCACCCCAGTTGACGTTGTTTGCATCCGGTTGTTGTCTAGTAAGCGACTTAAGCACGTTGCCATCTAGTTACATACATTTAGTTGTTATTGTTATTGTTTCGGTGCAGCTTCGTGCTTGTTTAGCTACCTCAAATAAAATTGATGGCTTCCGCAGTGTTACAGTCTTAACTATATGTGTATATATTGTGTATGTACTTGCAGTCAGTGAAGCGAAATTCGATTGCTATTCAAGTATGTGTGAGTATGTTCAACGTAACTGTACGTGGGAGGTGGGAACTGTCACCTCACAAACTCAATAAAGAAGCTTTAATTCAATTCGCGACTGCAACTAAAAGAAGTTTAGGTGGTAAAACCTTAAGATATCAGACAAAAGGATATATTTCAGCATGCAAAATGGAGTTACGTCTGATTTGCAAAGACACATGGGCTAACAAATGCAACTACATCTATTTGAGACCTTTAAAGCGCCGAGTTGAAGAGAATCTATGCCGGAAATAGGTACTGAACAAGGTCAAGTATAGAAAAAAGTTTGAATACAAGCTTACATTATCCCCTGAAAGTAAATCCAGGAAGGTCATGAAACAGCTAGTTATTCTTTTAATAAACATATGACAGGTTTTTTTTATTTTTAATGAGCTCTTTATTATTTCCCCTATTTCTATTCTAAATAAAGTCCTTACTTCTAATTTAATATGAACATTATGAACATGTAGTACATATTTATATACATAAAGCTACCACTACGACTACTAGGGATCTCTTCATTCAGTGTATTCTGGAATTTCAACATGAGGAACATTCTAGTTAATCTAACATTAACTAGAGTGAACGCACCACATGAAGATTTAAGTGTGTAAACCCCAAACAGAAAAACCTTATTTTTTCAAACAGTCAAGAACAGATTCACACAATCGTATAATCAGAACAGAGGAACGACACTAGCAAAGTTGGAAAGCATGTAAAGTATGGCACAAAGCAACTATAACAAACAAACACAAAATTGACCGTAAATAACATGTGACTGGAAAATAAAAAACACGCCGGAACGTGAATGTGGAAGGAAAACTTTACGACAACTAAAATATGAAAAAGCTCTGAAACAAATTTTCATATTCATAAAAATCTAATGGTGAGGAAGGACAGCAATAACAATAAGAAGAAAAAGCATACGAGAATTTTGTGCAACAGCTCAGTGGCAACTTGCTAGGTGGTAAGAGCTGCCACCAGATGTTCACCGCTGCCTGTGCTGTAGAAGTCGGAGTCGCCATAGTAGTCGGAGTAGCTGCCATAGTTTTAGAGCTGAAAATAGATGTGCAAAAACATTCATAAAGGTGGTGCGCATACCAGATGTAATGTACGAACAATCGCAATAACAGTACTTACAGCAAAAAGAATGCGAAAAAGAACGATGCTGGTAATTGTGAGTCGCGAACTACGTGGTGAGACTGGAAACAACTGCAATATTTGTCAACAATGCTCGCAATGTAAGTGGAGTCATATCTCATATATTGGCGAAGAAGAGTTGCCACCACTTTAAATGTGAATATGTTAGCTAATTGAAAACTAAATGAATTTAAAGGCTAAATAATGCCTAAGATACTGCAATTTTTCTCTAGCTTAATGAAGTTTGAGCATTTCAAGTTTATAAATTCATACTAATGAAATCCATTTTCATAGAAGTGGCAGACTTTAAGTGATTGCATACATGATGTTGTCCTTTATATAGAGGATAATGGTTTTGTCCACCTAACGGTTGTTTGTAACACCTGAAACTATTCGAGACTAATTTAGAGCCATATATATATATAAATGATCATAATAACGAGGCGATTCGAATTCCAGGTGTCCATATATCTGTCCGTCCATCCATCTGTCCGTGCAAACGATAACTTGAGTAAAAATTAAGATATCCTAATAAAGCTTAGTACACATATTCCTGGCACTCTGAGGAGTTTGGGATTTCAGACGGGCGGAATCAGAATATTGACATGTCTACAAAACACCGCTAATTGAAAACCTGTAAAGTACAACATATAAGTAACAAATTAAATAAATTGGTAGAGGTCATCGCAGTAAGGAGGTTCATCTGCGGTTTAAAAATTTTTTAAAAGTGAGTATAACCTCGCCCCCTAATAGCCTTAATGTATATATCTCATAAACCATAGTACGAGTTTATATAAAACTTGAATGTACGTGCCTGTGTATAGAATTACACTCACTAAGGCATACTCGCACGAATACTCAAGTGGTGTGAAAACCCCTATAGTTACTGAGATTAAACTGGGGCATGTTATTAAAATTTCAAAAACTCTAGCGAAGCGAAATCTGAAATGAAAAATTTTTAATTTTATTGAAGAGTGACATGTTATTAGTTTATATATAAGGTTTCAAATTATGAAGGCGGAGAATATAACTATTAAGTACCAAGGTATCTAGCTAACACTAAGGAAGGAACGCGTTTTGAATAGCAAAACTGTGTTCAGCAGCAATAATTTTCACTTCATATTCTCACTTCACTTCACATAAATTTTGAGGAGATCATATTTAATGCATTTACACACAGGCTTGTAATAAAATTCGATACTTTAAGTGTGCCACTTTTTACCTATCGGTACCTATGCGTGTCTCTTTTTATTTTTTTCTTTCTTTTTGAGAAATGTAATATTTTTATCATAGAGTCTTTTCCAAGAGAAGCAGCTACTACATACATACATACGGACAGAATCACTGCCAGTTGGCCAGCTACTGAAACCACTTCTCTTAGCTGACATTCATGACTTTGCATACTTTATATGCATTTTTTTCCGAAACTGCCACTGAATAATGCATCGCTGTTTTTTGCTGAGTACTCCTTTATCTGTTCTCTTTCTCCATTGGCGTTAGGCGTTCATTTACATGTATATGTAAATATGTACAGTTAGCTTCGATTTTAAAGCTCATTCAGACTTCATTTCGAAGTTCATCCAAAGTAACTATGTGTTTGAAACATTTAAGTTTCTAATCCTAAGTATAATATGAAATTGGATGTACTGAATAAAAGATTTATGCCTTTTTTTCAACCATATGCTTATTTCAGCTTGTAAATTTCAAAAGCAATATCGACTTGTCGATAAGGTTTAGAAAACTCAACCTTCTTCAATAAAATGAAACGAAAATTTAAATTGTAGGCCGAAACAAACAAATTTATGAATCTGGTAACGGTTTTAAACATTTAATTTCAGAAGTTGTTTCCTATTTGACATCCCCTTTAGTAGCATTAATGGCAGACGCTTTGACTATTCTAATGTCGATAATCCGGTGTGCACAATGCAATTGGGAATTCAACAAATTTAAAATGGCGGAAGTGTACATAAATGCTCATGCATATATGCTTGCATCCACATGTATACATTTTTGATAACATTACATAATAACATGCAAATATTAATGCGAATCCGCAGAAGCACATCCGGGCTGAGCGCATTTGCCGTTGTGTTGCTCCCACTGCATTTGACACACTTATCCACCGAGACCTAAGTGTAATTATATACAATTTATTAAATTATGTTGAGTTGAATGCAAATGGGCTTTAAATAAAATAAATTACGCTCAAACCCATAAGCAAGTAACTTATTTCGAACAGGCCAGTTTAGTTCCAATGTAAAATTAACTGTCCTGCTTGGATATTTTTTCGATAAAACTTGCTCTCTTTCTTATTCTTATTTTCGTTCTGGAGCTTTTTCCCACATCTTATTACTGCATTTCGCAAATTCTCTAAGGGAAGTGGCAACATTGATGAAATATTATGTATGGGGTAGATTATCTGATTATGCAAAGTATTAATTGAATAAGTATATAGAATCGTATTTAAATTTGGTTTAACTCACAAATTGTCACCTTTACTGCAATCAATCCAGTAAATCAATAATTTCCTTCTGAAAGGCAGAACTGATGCTCACTAATTATAGTATTTTGAAACGCGCATTTGATTTAAGCCTGAGAAAGAGCTTAACTGGTTTGGCTTTTTTTCGTATATCCTAAATACTCACTTATATCTCTCCTCTCTGACACTTGCAATCGAGGATTCTGAGCTATTTTCAACGGTTTAATACCATCCGGCACATATTCGGTCGTCATATAATGAAACGCTGCATAATCACGTATACGCCGAGGCATACAGTCGGTGCGTATATTTAATAATTAAAGCTGCAGCGACGTGCGAATAAAAAACACAAAGCATACACATACATTGAAATGCGCGAAATAAGAGTGCGTGAACGCGTCAGAGCCAACGCCCAAAGACAACAATAAAATTACAGCAAAACAACAATGAAATACACAACTGCATTCAGCACACAACACACCACACATATGACGAACGAGTGAAATTGTGTATATAACCACATTCACGTGCCTCTACTCACGCACGCACACATATGCCATGTGTGCCCATGTGCGAATGGTATACAGACTTGTAGGATGCAACTTGCAACATAAATGCATCGGCGAGCAGCGAGCGAAAATGACTGGGAGCACGTAGAACGTGAAACACTGGTCAGTCGGTGAATAGGTGCAAATGAATGAGTATGCGCCGCGCTCTTTGATAGGTATTATGTGTGCGTCGATGTGTTTCTGTATTGCTGTGAGTGCATATAATGACATTTACTATATATCGCTCTCACACATGCACACACATTCTACTATAATGACGCAAATTCACATTTATTATAATCAATGTTCACATTTACGCATCGACAACCTACATACACACATACACATTTTTACAATCGTGTGTGTGAATGCATTGTGCGGTAGAGCACACCAACAACAACACATGACAGTTATTGATGCTCACAAATCCATGCGCCCACACACGCACACGCACACACACACGCTGAACGAAAATGTCGCTTACAGCTTATGGTAATTACGTCTGACTTCGCAAAATACGCCTCCACTGCGGCAAGTGCGTAATAAACGCCCACAAACGCACACACACACACACACACAAGGAAGCCATATATATCAAAATTCCAGCCACGATGCATTTACCAGAGTCGCCACACCACACAGCGCATAAGTAATATATACTTCGGTTTCGAATGCTCCTCCGCCATTTTGTAGATGGCCCACTGAATTCAACTTTATGTTTAAAAAAAATCGTACAAAAATATAGCACTAAATGGCGAAAACGAATTTAATCACATTTTGCTACAAATAGGATAGGACGAATTCTGATTTCTGCAGTTGCATTGTTTGTTACCAAGAGAAAACCGATATTGAATCTACCAAATTCCAAACTTCCAATCATTTTTGGCACAATTGCAGTTTTCGAAAATGTTAGCTGGATAAAATTGGTGTGGCCTCAAATGCTGAAAACTGATCTCTCTCAATTTACGATTAATACTTTATAATCTGGCTACGACTCCATTCTCTCACCAAAACTGAAAAAATTGGTTTCAATCGATTTTTAGTTCTAAAAAGAAATTAAATATAAAATAAATATTTATTTGGACAAACAATAAACTTAAAAAAAATATAAAGTTTTAAAGCGCTACTATTCATTCCCAATACTCATGTTGCATAAAGTGTATAATTCTATACAAATTGCTTACAGATATGTACTAATGTATGTGTTTTGAGCATTTTGTGTTTTGAAATTGGACAACATTTTGGAAACGTTTCGTTGAGGTCGGATGCGTAGCACTTTCGTTTACACGTGCATATGTGCCTGGATACGAATGTGTTGCATAATTCGTCTCTGTCATACGCAGAGAGGTTGGGTGCGGACAGGCGGGTGGTCGGTCAAGCGATTTGAGCCACTTTAATATGTCAACATCGGATGTTGAGTTGGACTGCATTGTGTTGCAACGAGTGGAGCCACATATAACAGCTGGTTTGTGTGCCTTTATACATACACACGCACACGATTTTATATGTTATTGTCGCAAAATACATGTTTAAACATATTTCTGTTTTGTTTGTGCGAGAATATATGGATTTAATTTATCAATTATTAATTGCATCTGGCAGCTGATGTCAGTTTGGTTAGCACAATTGTATACCCCTATATATGCACGAGGATCCATGAGCTTACATGGTTGTGTGTGTATGCAAATTGCCACGCCACACACAAATAAAGCTGTATTATAATGACATGGTTGCCTATACATGTGAACATATTTATTTTGCTTACATGAGCTTCCAGCCTTATATAGAACATTACAAATGCATGTACATATTCAGAATATGTATAAACAATTTGTAAATAAATATGTAGACCCGTTTGTCTATTGGTGAAAACATGGCGGGACCATGTCCTTCTGAAATTAGGTCAACATTTAAAGGTTTTCTTGGGTACTACAGCTATAGTACTAGCATATGTGTATTATATGTGCGCTTACATAAATATATACTTTTGAAATACCAATGTAAAATCAACTTTCTGGAATTAAATGTTAAGGAAATGTGGCACAATGTAACTACTATTATGAATAATAAAAATATTATAAGAAATATGGACTTTCTGAGTTATGGAGCAATAGGAGCTTCTTGAGCGTTCATCAGCTGTAACATGTCAGAGAGACGTTCTTAAATTGGTGATTTGATCTTTAAATTATATAAAAATTTAAGATTGCAGGTAATGCATACTACTGAAAAAGCATCAAAAAAAGTCTTGGAGGGAAAGAAAAGAAAGTTTGGATTTTTAGATTGAACCCCTTTCCCAAGTTTCTCAAGAGAATGTAAGAAGAATGTCAAGAGCCGAATTAGTCAGGTGTAGTAGGCGGGGCCCCGTCCAATATACAATATTTGAACTGACAGACCTGAGAGCCTAATGGTGTTATTCTTTAGATGGGTTAGATGGGGAAATGTAATGTTTCCACTAAGTTTATACGACACAGCTCCAGTAGATTCTTAGCTCTTTTTGTGAAGTTCAATTGAAATAACGGCGTTAGGTATAGTGGAAATAGCCCGATTCCAACCCAATGAAATATCGACGTCTGCAGTGTGCCAAAGGACGTGTGTGCCAACCTTCATCGACATATATAACTTTTAAGAAGTGCAGACAAATACCAATTCTTCTCATCAACCTGATCATTTTGATATATATAAACCTATCTATCTCAAAGAGTTCATTACCAATGCAAATGTCAGCGTGCCTTAAACCTGTAAACTGTTATTAATCGGGCATCAGTCGTCAACTCTAATTATTTTGTTATGCCATTAAATATGATTGAAATACTCCAACAATAAAACACGAATTTGCCAAAATTCATTACAATCATTCCGTTAAAGTAAAGTGGATCCAACATTGAAATTCGCTTCACCATTGCATTGTCAACTGCAGTACCACAGCAATCCCCAGTCAGTTGGACCAACTCGAAGTTTAACCGGTTCGTCTTCTTTCTGAAATTAATCTTACTAAGTTGGTAATTCGCCTCAGTGAGAATATTTTCCCATTTAATGCAATTATTTCAAAACTTCTCTTGGGGAGCCCTTAAAACCGATTTATTTATTCCTAGGTAATCGACTTGTTCGCCTTCACTTCTTCAAAATTCACAAAATAATATCTTAGAATAGAAGAGCAGAAGAAGAATAGAAGAAGTCGAAAATTTTTATAACAACAATAATGTAAGACATTCAGGTATTTGAAAATCCGAATTTTTGAATAAATCAAAACCCGTTGTAACTTAGTAAAATGCCCATTCGTGCTGCGGCTAGCATTACTTTATACTCTAGCTAATCCCAGAAACACATTTAAAGCGGCTACCGGCTACTAAGAATGATGCTTTGTTAACAATGGCTCCGAAAAGTACACCGCGAAAAATGCCCTTCCACAAAACTTTCATAAACTTTTAGAAACATTACCTATAACTTTGTTTTGAGCATTTATTTCGAACTTAATGAATTTAGACGAAAGGTTTTCTTCTTAAAATACTCTGAGCCTAAATGTCAAAATAGTATAAATCGTCGCATTTAATTTTTCAAAATACTCTGAGCATAAATGTCAAAATCATAGGATCACCGGAATCTTAGTTGATCACCATTAAACACTTCTTCTTCTAGCCCCAATCTTAGTGAACTTTTTCGATAAGAATAAATGATATATGTAGATTTCTCAAAGCAGAATATTCAGGTACCTTATGTTAGAACCTTCGCACGACGGCTATATATTAAGATCTAACACTCTCGTAGGAATAAAAAGATAAAACAATTGTGAGAAATTTTCTTAAAGTGTATCGAACAAAGCCAAAACTGCAATTGTTGAATAAAAAGCAAATGATTATTTACGCGCCTATCTTGGCATGTGTGAGTGCAAATACATATATGTATATGTACATTCAAAAATAAGTCCACACTTATTAGCTGACTAGTGGATGCAGCACTTACCACGACTGTGTGTCTAAATGCCACTATAAGCTGTGAGTTTCCCGCGTTCGTATCGCCATAGAGAATAGAAATGACTGCAGCAGTTCCTACTGCAGCGCCAACTGTCGTATTCACCGCATCTACAGTGTGTTGGCGGGTTGTGTAATCGCTTTTAAATTAGTTAGTTACAAGTGTACACAACGTCGCGCGCTACACAGGCGCCCGACGCTCCAAATGTCTCATTATTTATATGTGTCTGGTAATGCCAGCGTGTGCGCATATATGTAAGCGCGCAATGCTGCATGCTCACAAGCGCCTATACAAAACTTGTAATTCTGCTATCAAAGTAGGGGCTAGCGCCGAGGCCGACAAGGGGCCGAACTGCAAACGCGCGACAGTTAAAATGCTTTTCAGCGCATTCATCACAGGAACAGAACGAAAGCACCAGCACAGCGCACATGCCAACACTAATTTCAAGTATATGTGTGCACGTGTTTATGCATATGTATATATACAGTTACTTATAAATCTAATATATGAGCATAATGTAGTGTGAGCGTTTGAATAGATTTGCGCATGGGTTTGTGGAATTCTACTACATGCAAGGTGCAGAAGTATGTTTTGTCAAAGAGCTTCACGCCGCTGCAGGACCAAACATTGAGAACAACAATAACTGCCACCGTTATTAGCAGTACAAGGACAACAACATACATGTATATATCGTTCATCAGATACCAGTCCAAAGACAAATGCTGTGCTCAAAGTGCATTTTAGCCAACGGTAAATACGACTATTTGCATCACGCACCAAGGAGAATGCTCCATCGCAACATAGGTTACTTCTCGTGAACTGGGAGCTACTGATTTTAGCACAAATTATAGTAGTTTATTTAAGTAACCATCCTTGCACTTCGTAACCTTACTTCAATACGCCATGTTTAATGGAAGATTAATGCTTAGCGCATTCTTCTGCGGTATATTCAGCTTTGGAACCGAATATTCTTATCAAGCAGGATTTTCACCTTACTTCTACCTGAATTGATCGGAATAAAATAGTAATCATAGCAGTAAAATGAAAATGATGTGGCCAAAGATCCCTGCCTGAGATTTCGATAAACAGAAAAAGAAATAATTGTTAATTTGTTGAATGCCACTATTATCCTGATTAACAATACGACTTCAAATTGTAACGGGAACACATCTTCTTCGAACTTCTTCGAAATCCATAAATCAAAAGCAGTTGAAAATAAAAATTCCATACCATTAAGTTTAGTGGATATATTTCAATGCATCGCTTGGGCTTATTTCGCCTCTATATAAATAGAGGGAGAGGAACATGATTCAGATTCTGGTAAACTTCTCAATGGCAACTTTTTGAAGCGACGCATCAGCTTGGTTCGGTTTTACTTCGAAGCTTTTATAATAATCGGCGGATCACAGTGAGAGCTCATCTGCTGCCATTACCACTGATATGTTGATAATGATGATGCCTCCACTAGGCTTGATGAGCTAATGGTGATTGCTTGCAAGGATATTTCTAAGGCTGCCACTCTGTCTGGTAGGCACTTTGCTGCTCAGTACGTGCTCAACCTAAAAATCACTCAATATCCACACTCACCCTCATCCAATTGACTTTCAACACTCGCTTGTCTCACGCGCGTTGCCTCAAGAGCTCTTCATACAACCACATTTAAAACATATTTCTAAAACAAAGTGCAGTTAACTATTTGTGATGTAAATATGTATGTGTGAAGCACTGACAATCTGCCTCGCTTAACTTGAGGCGGACGTACAATGTACCCTCAGGCACGAATAGATAGCCTCCACACGCTTTATTGCTTAGTATGTGTAGACAATGTATGTGCGCAACATCACAGTTTCGCACTGCATGCAGCTTGAATGCCAAATGATTTCTGACAACTAAATTCATCGCAGTCCTAGCATGCCGAAGTTTGACTGCGCGCCTTCACGCTCGCAACGAAGCACGGAAGTAGATTTCAAAGAGATTTACCCACCGTTTTGCGCGCAGACAGGCAGCCAATTCAGGGAAGGTGAATACCTGCAGACAAAACAAAAACACGCCACACCATGAGCAAGCCACAAGATAAGCCCACTATTCGCATATCATCTTGGTGTCGTCGTTACTACGCGCAAATCGGTTGGGAATAAGAAGGGAAGTAAGCATTCTGTGGAATCAAGATGTTTTGAATACAAGCACGAACACTTCCGCCAGATTAGCTGATTGACAACATATTTTACGCTTCGATATCCTCCCATCTTCCACATATTTTCCATTTCAAATGCAATCTAAATAGCTATCCAACAAAATGACACCCGCCGGACACTCTGCGCAATGTTATGGACAATCTGATACATCAACACCGGTCCTCCATGCCATTCAATAGCTGATCGTTGTCCTGCAAAGACTAACCTAACATGCAAAGACATAGCTATTTGTATATTATGTATTTAATATAATGTCTAGTAAAAATAAATCCAGTATTTTTGCTGACATTTTATTAAACACAGTTAGAATGATTCGATCTAGCTCAAATATGCACCGTTTTGTTCAATAACTGCCATTTTGCCAACTTGCCATTTTGAAAGTAATTTCATAATGCCACTCTGATAGAACCCTCGTTCCGAAACAGTTGATTTTCACAAGCTTCCCTTGAGGCGAATTTTTCAACAGCAAAATCATTCGCCATAGACAGCGACAGGAGGTAATCACTTGGTGCCTGATCTGGACTATAAGATGGATGCATAATAACCTCCTGACCAAACTCCGGGAACTTCTGGAAGGTCATTGTCGATGCATGTGGCCTAGCGTTGGCTTAGCAGAACACTATTCCTCTCCTTTTGGCCAAAGCTAGGCGCTTCTGGGCGATTGCTTCCTTCAGACGGTCCAATTGTTGACAGTACAGGGCAGTAGGGGAGCAGCTCATAAGAAACGATTTCCTGCCAATCTTAGTAAACACATAGCAAAACCTTCCTGATCGTCAATCCCAGCTTGACCACCGTTTGCGCCGACTCACCGGTATTCGACCACAACTCTTTTCGCTTGACGTGATTTCTTTTCATGTGATACACTCTTCATTATTTTTTTATGCAATGTTTAGCTCCCGGGCGATCCAAACAATGCTTATATGAGAGTTTTCTGACAATTAGCCATCCCGAGCGTGGTATACCTATGACAACAATATTAGCGGAACGGAAACGACTCGTGGTCAAACTGAGTCAAGTAATCCCAAACCTGTCTGAGAAGTTGTTTAGTACGAACTCTTATCTTTCTATCGTCATATAGCGTAATACAACGCGAGATATAGATTACTAAAGGCAGCTATTGGAAAAAGAATGGATTGCGTTTTTTACTAGACCTAATATTATTAACTTACACTCACAATGTTTTGGAATCATTACATAATTAGCTAACATATATGGATGGTCGGGGAAGGTAAGGCTTGTGTTGATGCTCAACTTATAACGGTAATAAAAAGATGTAAGTAGAGTTCACAAAGTATGTGAATTCCCTTGAAATGAGTACTAAATGAGTAGAAGATAAAAATTTGGAAGCTTAAAGAATATTTTTTACCAAACAATCTTCGTACGATGTTTAACCAAATTGAACTATGGCAACTTGAGCCCTACTGAAACCGTGACCTAATCTTGCTAGACAAAAATTGGATTAGCATATTATTTATATGCGGTGGGTATTGAATGAATGTTCGAATCTTATTGCCTTTGCTTACACTATTCAAAAGTAGATCGCCCAAGTAAGGAGGTCCTAAGTTCGGACGCAGCCCAATGTCAATGTTTTCAGAGTTGTAAAACTTAAGAGTAAAGTTTGCATTTGGCATCAGCGTGTATTTAGCCTAGCTGAATAAATTTGCTAACTTGAAGTCATTTAGATATTGTTGTAAAATTCTTAAAGCAGCCTAAAAGTTATATGATTATTTTATAGTGATAATCATCTTCTAAGCATTAGACTAGAAGTCAACTTTGTGTCTAACACTATAATATTTATGCAATCAGTTTAAATTGTCGCGCGATGTAAGAGGTACAAGCTCGTATAATAGCAGTTTAAAAGTTTCTTTTAAATGATAGAAAATAACGACTTTTTCTCCTTCACAAATTCAATTTAAAAATTTTCGTTATTAATATGTACTTCATAATAAATGTGTATTTGGTAAAATAAACAAATACTTTCACATCTCTTAATTTGGCTGTCTAAAGTGGGCATACCACTGACGGGGGTTGGGTTTTTAATGATCTTTTATTTGTTTTCTTACATTTGTTTTTAAAGTTAATAAAAATTTCAAATAACAACTAATATTTTTAATAGTAGCTGATAAATTTGTATTACCCAATTCTAAAAAAATAAATTCACTTAGAAAGCGGTCATATAAACATAAAGATATTAGAAAACTCGATAAATACATAACCAACCAAATTGTATATATCATATATGAAAATTACACACACAGCATTGCTTTGTACACTAGCCCGTTTCCATAAACAATACGAAGAAGCTCTATTTCTAAAACGACGAGCATGACTGTATATGGCCGTCTATCTTATACTGATTTTTTTACTGTTGTCCCTGCTCACAATGTCTCATCTAGTTCCAGCCAATAAATAAATTCTAATTCTCCAATAAATTTTAAGATTGTGCTTGGACCAGAGAATTAAGCGTTTCTTGCTCGAATTTATGGATCCAAAAAAGTTACTCCTTCTTCTATTAAGTGTCACGGTAGCAAGATCCAAATGATCCGTGATCTGTAGTTTCTGCCTCCATACATGCGACAGCAATCTAAAGGTGCTGTAAAATCATTGTACAAGTGCCTCCTGAGTTGGTTTGGCTCAGGCCAGTAGTTTGCAATATGTACCTGTCTCTTTCCGCCCTTTCTTCTTTTTGGAACTCCTCCTTTATATTATGGAGTCCCACTGCGAAAAAGAGCTTGGTCCTAAACGCCTCAAACGGAATTCAAAACATATTTATGTATAGATTAGATCCAGTAGACAGAAATTAACTGAATAAATCTTGCTGTGAGCAAATACGGGTAATACCCTCGAAAATTAGAAACAACCGTAAGTTTATATTTATGTCATGAAAAAACTTATCTTGTCACATGTGAAATTTCTTTTACAATAGTTATAAAATTGGAGTAAATTGAAAGTGAAATGTAATAATCTGTATTGCATGCCACCTTTCTTTATACGTAGTCCAAGTACTGATCAAGAAAATTCGAAGCCACGCGGCATTCGGAGTATAAACGCATGCAGTCGGCGTTCGATTTTCCAGCCACAAAGGCGTCCGTGTAAGCGCCATCAATGTTCTCCTTTCCAGGACTTTAAAAATAATAAAAAAATGTAAAATAGAAACCCTTATTTTAAATAATCTAACCTTAAAATCACATCCATTATCTCGGAAAGGATTCCAACGTGCTCGTCTACTTGTGCATTTTGACAAATGGAACGCAGCAAGCATCGATGTCCATTACCATGCTGTCGCTCCATCAGGGCTTCCAATAAAATGTAGGCAAACAATCGAGAGTCATCTGTCTCAAAATCAGCCTGTCCTTGAAAGCTTTTCATGGAACGTGCAAAAGTGTCCTCCCACTTCTCCCATGGATAGGTGGGCTCCGATGGTAACGGGTAGTGGCCCCCTTGAATATTATTTATAGAAACTATCGAACGCCACTCGATAGGGTCATCCAAATTTATAGAAGCTATTACGCCGGCGTCTATCTGAAATTAGTTGTGTTAGAACACATCTTTTAGTTTTTTTGAAATAAAATGGGTATAAGGGCCAATTCCTATTATATTAAAAAGAGAAACACTGTCACAGCAATTATATCACAATTTGTATTTCCTCATAAAATCAAGCCTATTCGAATAATTTAACTAAACTTCGGAACATTCTTGAGGTTCTGGCTCAATTGCAGATTTACGGTAAATTAACCCTTATATCTTCAGGGATTTCATGGGTTACAGATTCTCGTCGATTCATCGTCAATGAATCAAAGAAAAAGAATCAATAATCGATTTGTATGTTTTCCCTTCACATTGTTTCCTCTTTTGGAGGGTTTAAAAATAATCAGGCCTTGAAAAAGGCGCTACACATGGTTGCCACACTATTGTTCACTAATTGTCTGAAGTTAAGTTGAGCTGTTAGTTACATTTCGATTTACATTTGCTTTCCAGTACCTTGATTAGCCCGTTTCCATTGAAAATTAAACCGCGCTTGTGACGATGTAGGTCCATTAACTCGGTCAGATTTGCGCCGCACTGTATTGGACTCAATTTAGCGGAGGACAATTGAGTATTCAACAATGCAATTCCAATGAAGTAAATAACAAAATGCATATTAATTGTAACAAATTTGAATCAACTAACTTTTTCTCCGTTAAGACTCGTAGTGATAATCTCACTTGGAACCGACCTGCAGCAAATTGAGATGTCAAGTCGCCGAAGATCGATCTGCGAACGATAATGTATGCCTTAGCAATTATGATTGAGCGGCTAAACCAGCACAAGTAAGCTGAGTATCGGCTTACTACTATGCATATAAAGCAATTGGGGCGTCGAAGATGAGCGTTGCTGAATAAATATTTTCATAAAATGTTAGTTGAGTTATCAAAGAATACCATTTTAAATTATAGGCATACTCATACAAACATATTACGTACACACAGTTATAAAAAGGTCCAAAAGAGGTAACCTCTTCTTGTTAGCTTTGCTCTTCTTTTTAGCACTATTGGTGCCGTTACCATATTGACGTAGTAATTTTGATCATGTTTACCATACATCAGAGAAGCTGTTAATTCAGTTAAAGTTCGATACAAACAAAAACAACATGCAATGCAGATATATTTATACAGAGGGGACTACGTACTTTCATGAAGTACTTGATATTAGAAAACGGCATAGGCAACCATGACTTTTGACATGTCAACTGCACAAACACATTTAAACTGTACACATACAGGTAAGTTCATTCAGAGCGTTAGAAGGTTCACAATCAATTAAGTAAAAGGCAAAAGTGGAAATACCGCACACGCTTAAACGAGTCCTACACCCCCTAAGCTACCGCATTTCCATGCACAATTGTTTGGTTGCAATTTAAATTAACGAAGACTAACAAACTAATAGTATAAACTAAAGGTGTGACTAAAGGGAATGAAAATCGAAAGAGGAGAGAGGGAGAAACAAACCAAAGTAAAAAATAAGGGGACGTTCATTTTCACAATATAGCACTCTTTCGTATTTTCTTCAGCATAGTCTAACGCCAGCCTTTCTATAAGGGAAAATTATAATTAAATGGTGAGCTTGAAATCTCTCCTACTTAAATATTCATATATGTATGTAATTGCAACAACAGCATATGTACATAAAATGTATTCATTTTGCAAAGTAAAAACTCGGTGTCGTGCTTGCTTGTTCGTTCGGTTGAATTTGAATAAAGCCGATATCGCCTTTCCACCAACAAATCCTTTCAGACAAATATTTTAACTAAAAGTAATCGAATATTCCAAGTTAAACCTGCATAACTCGAATGCGTCCCACTTCTTTATACATCCGCTCTCATTTTTTTTATCATTCGGGTATCCGATTATGGGACTTCTACGAGTTTGTAGTTCGTCAGCATACGTTACCTTCCGATTCGTTTACAAAAATACTGTATAAATTACATAGAAATCCACCTGTCCATATGCAGACGATAACAAGTGTATTTACGAATCTACATATGTGAGCCATGAGCACTTAGTAAGGCTTCTTCACAGTTTACTACTCCATTCTACGTTTTCCATCTCCCATTGTATGTTTGTATTGGCTATTTTACTTAAGCTGCAACAACATAAATATGTGCTGTAACGTAAACAAATGCATAAATGTTAAATGGGGATATCTGCACTTAACTCTTTCATTACTTTTGCCTACAAAATTGTAAGTCTCCAATTGTTTAAAACATCGGGTTAAGTATATTCTTGGCTTCGCACAAGCAAATACGAACACAGTGACGTTGAATATTTGTTGAACGAAATATATGTGTATGTACTTGTAATTAACTCTAATAGTTGAGTAAGCCTCTTCTTTTCTGAAGCTCCTGGAGCTACATGTGCACGAGCGTTGTGATAAGCCAGTGGACACTTTTGTGTAATAATGTAACATTTAATAATTTAATGTGATTTTATTCTTATTTTATACCTTTATACTCTAACTGTTTAAATACATGTATGTATTTCAGAGCTCTGTCGTTAAGCAACTAAAAATGTACAACTGCCTTCAGTCATTTAACCTTGAACAGAAAATCTAAATGTTAACGGATGAATTTTACGGCCAAGGCCTCGGCAGCATTCCTCAACACTATTTGCGCTGATTTTTATTCTTATTCGCCATTTTCTAAAATATTTCTGTTATTTTATACATATTTGACTACATATTAGCATATATCATAGATAAATTCGGTAGTAAAATTAAGTTGTACGAACATATTGAAAATATTAATTTGAAACTGCACGTTTCCAACTATATAAAGAATTTCAAAATGAAAAGAAATGGCTATTTACGTAGCATTGAACTATCATATTACTAACAAGAACACAAAGCGTTTCTTTCCTCGTTGCCCCTTCTACAGTAAACTACGAGTTCCCGCAGCATAAGTTTCCCTGTATGAACAAGCTTTAACTCGGAAGGTCCACTATGGTTGCCATTTAATAAACAAGCCAACTAGAAAACGTTTAACAAGATTAAACTAAACTATTTGTGAAAATTACGAAATAAGTCGAATAATGACACAGTTGTGGTGTACAATTATTTTTTGTTTCTATCTTTTTTTATCTTTGCCTCTTTATTTAACACAAATTAATATTTAGCACGTGCGCCGATCGGCAACTCTATCCTCTGTGTTGAGTTGGGGTGAAAGCATTTACTAAGCTGTTAACAAATTTTGCATTTTGCTATAACAAATGGAATGTCAACTTTTGACAACTGAAATTCAAATCAAACGCAATTGTGACTTTTAAATTTTCCACTTGCTATTTAAATTGTAATAATTGAATAAATACATTCGTAAAACATATAAAAATTAAGGAAATATATGGCAGTTCTAATGGGATTGGAAGAAATGAATTCGTTTGAATATTTATCATTAACTGAGAATTTTAGTTAAGTGCTAGTCTATTTATTAGAACGCTGCTTGCATCCATATACATACATACTTACTAATATCTTCATATTCAGCTTTGAACGAATATTTTGAGGATGCTGTTTACCTTCAGTCAAAGATTGTATCTACTACGTTAGATATAAGGTTGTATCTACTACGTGAAACGTAAGGATTTCAATGACATTATGTATGGCGATGAAATAAAAACTTTAGTGTATTTAAGGTTCTCTTCCAGCACATTGACAAACACTGTGCAAATTTCATCTTGCAGCAAACTCTTGAAATTTTAAAATTAATTTTAATTTTTAATAAATAAAATTTTAATTAATTTTTAAAATAAAAAATTTTTAATACTTATTAATTCAAAGTTAATTTTTCTTTTTACACTATATGACAAATTACTGTTAAATGCAAAAATTAATTAGATTTGAAGATAATTTTTCAAATATTTTACCAATACTCGAAAATGAATAATAAAAAAAGAAAACTACAGCGGTACATGCTATTTGCCATTGAGACTAGCAGCATACTCAAGGATTTTTGTTCTACAAAACACTAAAGCGCTAACAGAGCTTTATATTAAAGTTTCTATGACTTTCTTAAGACCGAATTGAGAAAACTGGCGGAAACGTTTGTGTACGAGTGATCGTTCATCCTTCTCTTTCGCATAGGGCTAACGAGTTACAACTTGTATATGTGCTAGTTTCCATGCTAATTCTCTCTTTTAAAATGTTGATTAACAATTTTTATTTACATAAATATCTCTGTGTCATTACATTGTAATTCCATAGATGGCGCAATAAAAATGGCACTACTTTAGGGTTTAGTATTTAAAGTGCAACTTCATACACTGTTTTTTTTTCTATATAAATTTTTTTATATAATATACAAACATGTATACAAATATGTATAATATATTGTAATGAATTCAGCAAATGGTGAATTATTATAGAAATTAGCTAATAAAAAGTATTTTAGTGTAACGTGTAAATGAAGCGTACAAGAAATTGAGAAAATCTTGTAACAGGGATAGTAAAAAATTGTTGATAGTAAAAAAATTCGAGTTGTTTATATGGACGGAATGGGCAACGCCAAAAGAGAAATTGCCGATATTGAGCAACAAAAGTTTCCGTGTGTAACCCCAGACTAAGCAACTATTTATCGATACATTTAGCCCCAACGTTGGCAGCACTCCGCTCTTCTTTCTACTTCGCAAAAATTTTCTGACGCCATTGTGTGAAAAGTTTTTGGCTGCGAATAAGTGTGAATAAAGCAGAACTGCAGCTGTTAATAATTAATAAGTACTTTAAATTCAGAAAAGGATTAAATTCGCTCACCAAATCGTGAAATCCGAGGCAGAAGTAAGTACGCGTTATGCAAGCTCTACTAAAAGTATTTTTTTAGTACCTCGTGTGATTGATTTTTTCATTTTGCAAAGCCGGTTCGGTTCGTTGCTAGAGGGGTGTACGTTATCTCTGAAACTGTACCTATACAAGATAAAGCATATGTATACACATGAAATTTAAAAAGAATTAAAATTTTCAAATTTAGTCATTTTCAAAATGCGAGGTGGACGTGGCGGATACGGTTCACGAGGCTCTGGCTCAAACCGTGGTGGCAACAATTACCGCAATAATAATTATGGACGCATGCAAAATTCTGGCGGCAGATCTGGAGGTCGTGATGGATATAATCACAACTACAATAGCAGTGGTAATTCTCGATATAACAATTATAACTCTGGGGCAAGCGGTAGCGCAGGACATTACGATCGTTCGAGAGATCGCTTCAATAATAGTTCTACTGGCGGAAGTCGTCATGATTCTGCCAATAAGAGAAATTATCGCGTAAGTAGACAATATGACTTGTTTATATAGCTTATATTAACCATTACATATTGAGAGAATGGACTCTTAAGTAATGAACGCTTAATTATTTTTAATGTCGTATCTAAATTTAAAATGATAATTTTCGATTTTACAGGATACATCTCGCGATCGTACTGATGATAGAAAACGTTCGAGACAAGATGTAAGTACAAATATTTAAATATTGTCCAGACATTTAATATATTAATTTATAAGGGAGTTCAAAATATTCCCTCGTAGTTGAGTAATTTTACCTATTAACATTGATATTTTATGTATATTTATGCACGGATAGAAATGTATTTAGAAAGGTCGAATTTTGAAAGACGTGAAAACAAAAAGTAAACCATTTACAACAATTGATTGAGAAAATTTGTAACTTTGTCACCAAAGCGGACAGAGTATGTTCAGAGAGAATCTCTGCACTTGTTGTGTGGCAGAGTTAGCACGATTTCGACCAAAAATTCTATGGCAATGATAAGGCTCTTGGTCGCACTTATTGATTATAGAGCAACGTCGCCAATGTGATCGTCGAATGAACATTTATTGAGGCCAAGAAACACGCCATCCATTAAAGTATGCTTATATTGAAAGTTAAATAACATTAAATGTTATGTATAAATTTAATTAGAGCTATGATCATCCAGTGAAGTAAATAAATTCCTCCGATTCACGTTGCAGTTCCAATGCATCGCATATTGAAATAAAAAAAAAATCGTAGTACAAAACATTCTGAAGGTGGTAGCAACGATTCTATAACGATAATGTATATATTATTGTTTTGAAGAGATTTTTAGGAGATTTGCTTATGCCGCAGTGAAACCTCCCCTTTTTACCCAATTCCTAAACAGTATCAAATAAAAACTCATGTTAAAACCACAAAAATCTAAAAACTAAATTGACAAATTGACAGAGTATAAATGCTCAAACTCGTGTATAGTTAATTCTTTAAGAATACATAAAACAAAAAACATCCTCATCATCGTCAACAGGATTATAGACGCACCTCATCAACTGGACGTGGAAATCGAACACCACCGCCCCCTCCCCCACCAATGGTTTCAACAGCATCGACATCAAACTACCGTAATACTGGTGGAGCAAATACAACTAGCAATTCATATCGTGGCACAAACTCACGCAACGATCGAGATGACTCCACTACAAATACCAGCCGCCACAGGTCTCCAATGGGCATACAAAAGCGTCCCATACGCACTGGTTACGTTTCAAGAGCTCGTGGAAATATGTCCTCGTATCATCGTGGTGGCATGCGCACCACTTTATTGAGGGGCGGTGTGCGTATCATTCGTAATAACCGGAATGATTCAAACGATTTACGTATTATGCGACGAAAGCTGCTGTATGCACAACAGAAAGATCGTGCGCGAGTATTAAAAATACAGCGCCTCACAAGGTAATTAAAATACAGAAAATTGCATAAAAATTGCATTTGAGTTGACTTGAGTTAATTGAGTTGAGTTTTATGAAAATGTCTAGAAGCTGAGTAAAAGGACTAATTATTTGTTGAGCCGTCTATGGAAATATTAAAACAAATTAAGCAGAATATGTTGAGCTTAAGTGATTTGGGTTTGGTTGTAATCTCATTGTATTCAGAATTTATACTTTTCAAACAAGCATTATATAGTTTGATAAACATAACTACGTTTCCATCGCATAAATTATAAGGACAGTAGTAAAGATGTTATTTGTTTTGAAACAATGGGGTTTAATTGTATTCCTAAGCAAAACTGATGAGTTCATTGCTCTTTGAAAATTTTTATTATCCAAAGATGCAATGATATGAAACATGTGATTTGAAACCGAAAGTCGTGTGTGTTTGATGCATTTATACGACTCATACTATAAAATCATAGCAGCTGATTGACTTTTTCCACTCGAAGCATTTTGAAAAAAATACTTTAGCATCAGAAAGTACAAGATAATTTTGTTCATCAATTAATATACCACTTTTGCGTTTGCGCTACATAAATTAGCTCATTACGTCGTCGTAGGATAGTGCGTCGTTCGAAGAGCCCACGACGTTCCAAGAAGGGTGATTCATCAGATGACGAAGAGGATAATGATAAAGACAACGATAGTGACAAAGACGATAGCAAGAGCGACACCGAGACTAAGAAAAAAACATCGAAGCGCAGCAGCAGTAAACGCGACAAATCTTCGGAAAAAGGAGATGATACCGAGAAAGTAGCTGACGATGATGCTGACGAAGATGATGACGATATAGAAGGTGATGATATTGTTAAAGAGGGATCTAAGTCGGCGAAGAAAAGTAAAAAGGGTGAGGATTCATCAGCAGAAACTGATGATAATAAAGATGATGAAGATGAAGATGAAGATGAAGAGGAAAGAGGTGATGGTGAAATTGAAGGAGGTGCAACAGGTGATGCAGCTACTGATCTAGAGAAAGATAGTGGTGAAAAAGAGGTAAAGAAAGAAGGTAAGAAAAAAGAGAAGGAGAAAGAAGACGGCGATCACAAAAAGGATAAAACCAGAAAGAGTTCATCCTCGAAGAAGGATAAGGAGAAGAGTAAGGAAAATAAAGAGAAACGCAAAAAGGATGAGCATAGCGATGACGAATCAGAGAAGAAGGATAAGAAATCACACACTTCACGCCGTGACGACTATAACAAATCACGCAACACTGGCTCGCGAGTCAATCTGACTTGCATTCACTGTCATACAGGCTGTTTCACATACCCGGTAAGTTCAAATACAACATTCAATGAAATTTATAAAATCAAAGCACAACTTTTTAGCATTTCAAACAGTTCTTATAAGGCTGAATTTTTGCGCTATCCAAAATGATAACTTAACAGTTGATATCACAAAAATCAATTGAAATTTGATCCCTTTGATTTATTTAAGGATATATGTACAGATAAATTTATTTAAACTTTTATAAGGTACTAAAATAATGTCCACACTTTCCAGGACTATCAACAACACTTGTATTCTCGAGTTCACAAGAACGCAATCAGACAAATCTCACTACGTCAAAAAGCACATTTGTTACGCCTGCGTGCTCGTCAACGTGCTGCACAACGAGAAATCGAGGAAAATTCGAAAGAGGAATATGAGTCGAAGTTTTGTCACTTGTGTCGTCTCCATTACCGCCAACCGAAGGCTAAACATCAATTGTCCGAGCACCATAAGACTATGAAAAAGTTCTTAATGCCATATTGCTCAACTTGTCATTTGGCATTTAAGAGCCCAATGCTTTACGAAACACATCGCTGCTCATTGGAGCACTTAAAGGTTAGTCTGTTTTTAAGCAATGTCATCAATATGTTTGTATAAAATTGTTGCTTGACTTTTATTGCAGCGCAAAGCACGAAAACGCGATTCGGATAGTGACAACAGTGATGAGGATACCAGAGAGATCGATTTGAACAAGTTTCTGACTGTCGATTCGGTGGGTGAAATTGACGAAATAGATGATATGGATGTGGATGCCTTGCTAAATGAAGGTGAAGCTGGTACAGATGGTGAAGATAATAGCAAAGAACGACAACCTGTTGGTGCATCGTTTATAAAGAAGGTTGATGCATACTTCTGTGAACTTTGCAACCATTATTCAGTCGCAAGTGATTCTGTAGAAGCCTATGCTAAAAAGCATTGCTTACTTCGTTCACATCTCAAAGCGTTCTTGCGTAATAAAGAGGAAGAAGAAAAGGCAGCTAAAAAAGCTAAAGCGAAGGAAGAAAAAGAGGAAGGCGAAAATGATAAAAAGGATTCTGTAAAGAAGGAAAAGAATGCTCAGCAGGAGGAGGATAAGGATGCTGCAGAAGGAAACGGTCATGAAAGTGGCGGGGAAGAAGGTGAAGAAGTTGCGGAAGATAAGCTTTGGGAAGATGTCGATAAAGATTTGGGCGATTTATTACGAGAAGTAGGTCCAGAGGATCGTGATGATGAGGAAGAAGATGAATCGGTACTCAACATCGATATTGAAAGGTAAGAGAGATTAGAAAAAATATTTTATACATTTACACATTTAGTACCGTTGCAAACAATTGTAGCGAAAAACCAAAAGCTAAGGAAATAAATGGCAAGAAAGAGGAACCTGCTGCTGCCTCACAAAGCGTAAAGTCCGTTCCGCCTGAGGTCAAGGACGTAAAAGAAGTGAAAACTGACACTAAATTACAAGCAACACCAGCTAAACCCAAGCCACAACGTAAAGTGGTTTCGAGCAGTAAAACAACTGCATCTTCTGAAACGAAGGAAAAATCGGCACCAGCAAAATAAGTTATAAAACTTAATTTCACAACGTACACTCTTAGTGAAACATTATTAATTTAAAAACTTTTGGAACTGTAAACTATCGAATAAGTTTTATGGACTTGCTAATAATAAAAGAGTTCTAATATAAGTGTTTTAATTGTTACTATTTAATGCTGACATTGTAAAATCTAATGCGCATTAACTGTAATAAGATGTGCAGGAATAAATACATAAAATAAATAAACAGAGGGCATTTTAAATTAAATGGACTAGGGATAAATTAAAAATCACAAGACTTAGTAGTACCTTCGGTGCTCATGACAGACTTCAAAATAAATTTTGCACTCACAAATACAAACATGATGTATGCAAATTTGCAAGATTGTGGAATAATGTTCAACATATCCATAAATGCTGGCCAATAAATCACCTCAGCTTTAATGTCTACGTATGAACTGCCACTTGTTTTATGTGTACCATAAGTGGCACGTCAATGCGGCTACAGAAGGAAATTGAAAGCCCCTTACCAGCACATTCATTGGTAGCTCCAACATTTGTGGACATAATTGCCCACAAATAAAAGCGAATATGATTAAAGATAGACGTAATTTACAAATGCTGCGAAAACAATGGTTTTGCACCGGTAGCAACTTGTTTCTTCTTGCGTTTTGTTTTGTTTTTCTTTAACATTTTGATTCACCGCCAAATATGAACAACACAGCAGGTGGAAAAGGGCACATCCCTCATGGGCGAGTGCTCTTGGCGACAGACAATCGTTGGGAACTAGCGCTCTAGGTTTGAATGCGGAGACTATTTTCTGTTTACTTCTTTTTAAATTTATTATCAAATCGTCACTTCACTTTCACGTCTATAGCCTCGCTATGTACGCTGCGATGTTTGTGATTTCCTGTAGCAATGGGTGGCGCCTGATGTGTGACACTTTAGCATGGGAATTTAATTCCCAAATGGATTCATACCTATAGATGCAGATACATAATTTACTTACATAATTCTTCCGTCATCATTTCCGCCGCACTTGGAGACTAGAAACAATGGTACGTTTTCTTTTCATATATTTTCCTTATATATTTTCCTATTATGATAATTGATCACTTTATTAGCATCAAACAAATTTTCAATTCCGCTTTCACTGTTGACGTGATACATCACGAAGATGGCGCCACATGCTGTTGCAGCGTGAGGAGCGTGCAAAGTGGAAATTTGATGTGGAGAGGAAATTCCACTGCGGTTTAATTACGTAATTATGTTGTATTTTTTATCAGCGCATTCATAATAGCTTATTTTTATACCACAACTCATGTATCTTTGTGTAAGGAATACTTAACCAGGGATATGCATGTGCTAGGAAGCTGCCGAAATAAGCAGAAAATTATATTTAACGTTCTAGCACCAAGCACCAAGAATATTCACTTCGACGTCTGCTTGGCGTAGAAGAAGTCAACTATGTATATCTGGTCGGTTGCTCTAAATATAGACAATATAACGTCCGGTATGGATTGACCAATTGCAATTATACGTGTCTCCGTCTTCCTCCACGAATCATAGGTACTACATTACACTCCATAAACGAGACTGAGATTTATGGCTGAGGTCACGGGAATTTTTCAAGTAGTGAAGGAAATTGTCAATAAATTAGATTCCACATCTATATAGCAATCTTGGGATTTCTACTGAGGGAACATATGTGTGTACAATCACAATTATATGAAAAAGTCACCTTTATAATCCTTAAGTCTGACCTTGTAGAGATTTAGCCAGACCAGTACGATTTTGTCACGAGTGCGCTAGTTCACATTAGACTAAAAATATCCAGTATTAGTGTGATCGTATGGAAAATTAAAATTTAAACCATCCTATCTACACACATACCACATCTATCCAATCTGTCATATGTATGTCAAGAGTGTTTTAAACTAAGCAGTAATGTAATATTTTGCCATTTATTCGACAGTGACGGTCGCGCCAATAACTGGTGTTTTAGGTAGCCATTTAAGTAAGTCAATTAGCAAATTATCTGCACTAGTAGGTATACTGCTAATTGACTAAGTTTAGGGGATATCCGAAACACATTTGAGGTACACCCTGGTTAACATACACATATATGTGTTTCATTGTACTTATTCCGATTTTTGATTTTAGTGAGTTTCATTCAATTGATTTTACTCACAAAATAGTAATCTCTCTCAATCATTGATGGTGTCAATTCGTAATGAGCGCATTTCCCTACAGGGTCTATATTAGTATGTGCTCATGGATGCAATATATCTGTCCACACATATTTTGAATAAAATGTTTGAGATTTATAGTTGCATTGTTCTACAGTTGCAATCGATGTGGATGCTACAGTCGCGACGGTTATTCAATGTGGCCAATCCGGTTTGTTGAGCTCATCTACTATTGTACTGTTTTGTTTTTGGTTTTGTTTTTGTGTTTCGCTCTTTGATATTTGAAAAATCAGCGGGTGCACTAATGCTACAATTGATGCACTTTCGTGTCGGCATTATTTCGTTTCGTTGAATTATATATGCATGTACATACATATGCATTACAACAAAACGTAATAGTGAGCAATGAAACTTAAATGAATTTAGTAAGGAAACGAATAAAAGTACATTTTGTGACTGCAACTATTCATTGTTTAGGAACACTAAATTATCGAGCAAAAGGCATAATTTTGTTTTAAGAAAACGGTAAAAATAACTGTATACATAAACTCTGAATGGTCGTTGCAATAATTTTGGCACGGTTTATGGTCGTCTGGCTTCTTTAGATTAAGCTGAAATTCATATAAGATTTATTTAGGTTTGTGAGTCTTAACTAGAAACATAAGATTGTTAAAATTTCTTCATTTTTCAAATGTCCACGCCTGTGTATATATATATGTTCATGCATCATATTGGATAACATGATGAATGTCATGATCCATATCTATATATATATATCATCATCCATTAACCATCCATTAATTTTGAGTACAGATTGAAATTGTTATTTGTTGTTGTAGTACATGTGTGTGGCTTTGCACAAAGAACATTTCCCTGAAAATGGAAGGAAAAAGCTCAACTGTAACCTTCATCATATATAAATATATACTGTATATATACACATAGTATGGCCAATTACACTTGTATCGGTAATTGAAATCTAACAAAATAACTTCGAAAGAGTTTCATTTATAATTTAATATCTCTGTATCATGCCTCGTACTCGGCTAATGTACGCATGCGATATTTTTTCAAGTAACTTATTCATTTTCAAACAAAAATTTACAATAAAATTAATTGTAACCAACCATATGTGAGCTTAGTGCTCACAGAGGTCGTTGCGAATTTCGCTGTAGATTTTTTGCCGCATGCGATTTCTGTGAATAATACGCACACTTCAGCGTAATGTTTCAATTTTGCCTAAGAATTTCGTATGGAAAACTTAGTTGATGTTGGGAAAACTCCCATATCGAAACGTATCGCATATGGGTATGTTTTAACAATAAGCACTGCTACACTCAAGGTTTTCAGCCGAGGAGAAAACTTAAGGCTCATTTTTTTTTATAATCGAGTTCTTTAGTTCTCAACACCTTCAAAGCAGTCATTGTGTTAGTTTTTGCTGTAGGCCAAACCCAAAGTTTTTCTTCAAAATTATATGTGCATAACTGATTGGCGTGTGAACAGATTTTCCCCAGCACACACTTGTAAGCCAGCCTTAGCCAAATGTAATGTGAATATAATGGAAATCTAGATTAATGTTCGCACTTAACATAATTTGCCTGAGAATAATTTAAATTTGCATTATCTTTTATTAGTCTCCAGTGTATGAGAATTCATAAGCTTCGCATAATTTTCCAAGCAAACATCTAATTCTATAGCATGGCAAGTTCTCTATTTCGAAAGCCGTTTACAGTTATTACTCAATGAAATTAAAATACATTTTCGGGGAATTACCCATATCCCTGTACAACATAACCCATTTTCACCGAGTGCGATGTCTATCACGCATCCTTCTCAATTTATCTCAACGACGTCGAGAAATCGAATTTAAAATAAGTATGCAAATTCATTAAAAAATTGAAAATCAATTGCCAATATTTATATATGTGTGTACAATACAAATATGCCATGTTAAATAAAATTACCTATATTCACGCTCTGCTATTATGATCATGATCTCTTGTCGTGCTTCGTCTCCGCCACTTCCTCATTGTAATTTCTTCTAATGCCATTCGCCATAACACCTGTATTTTTTGTAGCTAGTAGGTACTGTTTTTGTTGTTTGTTTGGTTACTTATCTCTCTATTTGTGGTTTTAATTATTTTAATCGACCGTAATTTCTCTTGGCCGCTAAGTAATCGTGCATTATTGCTGCCGATTTCCGCTAATTTTCCATTCAATTTGGTGCTGTAGGTTTGCGTATGTTAACTCTACTTCCAAAAGTCTTAAATATCCGAACGTTTCTTGCGTTGTATGTCTTCCGGCAAGTTTTAAGCGGACTCATATCTTCAGACAATAAAATGTTGATTTGGTCTGGCAGAAGTAGTTTGTATCTCAATTAAATAATCCGAAGTGACAATGGTTGGTATTGATTATGTATTGAATTCTACATTATTAATATTAATGGTATTTTTCAATTAGTCAACATTGTCGAAGGAATGAATGACTATTTACAGTAACGGGAGAGCCAAGACTGCTCTATCTCTGCTTTCTGCTAGGCTCTGCTATCCTATGTTATCGATGTATCCTAAGTGTAACCCAATGTGTCAGAAACATCCCTATCTTTAAATCGTACTTAAAATAGACAGTGAAAATCGAAGCACTAGACGCTCTCTTGTAAAGAAATTTCTAAACGACTTCTGCTCGAGTCTAATTGTCCATTTATAATTACTTAATCTGCAAAACGATTTTTTTCCGTCTGTCCAGTTAACAAACACAAAGAGTATATACTGCAGACAGTGAAGACTTTAAAATCCGTCCATCAATCCAATATGATATCCCAATTTGCGACATTTCTTACATATACTCGTTGTGATCCACTTACATAACTTCTTATGCTCATTTACTAGCTATATCCAGTTTGCGTATGACATTCACGGCAATTAACAGGTTTCTTATCTGATAGCCATCTGAGCATCTGATTGAAGTGGCGTGAAGTAAATTGGAAAGCGTATCTCGAATTTAATCCACTGATATCAACAATTATTCCATGAAAAGTGGACGAGTATGAATTTGTGATACATTTTCACTTTATACTTCTGATCGCTTGACCTACATTCCGGAATACAACAATCATACTTATCTTACTTAAATCCTATGCAACACATAAGCAGCTATAACTGCCAATTTTAAGCCACAGATTTACAGTTATGAAGGGGCTTAATGCTTTAATTTAACATTACGGAAAGTAAAACGTTAAAAAATATTTTAACGCAAGACAGCCCGTCCATGTAGTCAATTAACGAATTTAAAAGATAGACTTGAAAATCTTACTAAACTAAAAAAAAAAAAAAGTGGCCTTTAAATAATATTTGAAATGGAATTGTTTTCTGGTCGGTTTTATGAAAATTACCTTTTTAAAAGCTAACTAACTGTACTATATATTAGACTTTCAACATACTTTCACAATCAAGTACAATCAATCAATACAATCAAAATACAAATCTTAAGAACTTGGTTTCACACAATTTTTCGAGTGACACTCTCTTAATAAGACTAAACTTATCGAGTACCGGGACTTAAAAAAGATTTCTTATTGATTGCTACTTCCTAATTTTAATATTTAAGCTATTAAGCTGTAGACAGAGGAATATATTGTTTAAAATTGTATTTCAATCAATCAACATTAGATTTCGATAAATAAAGACGAACCGTAATCAACCATAAAGGTGAAGCATCCAGCCACTTCAGCTCAAATAAAAAAAAATTAGTTCAACCTGTCGAACGGCTAACGTTCTGTTCAGTGGAAATTTGAATTTTCTACCACTAAAGTGAGTTTTATGTCAAAAGATTTTTGCAGTTTCATCACACTTGACATCTTACAAAAGCGATGACTAATTAGCACCAAGAAATTCATGTCAGTCATCGTTATCAACCAACAATGGCCACAACACTTATAACCAAGCAACCAAGGCACCAAGGCACCAAGGCACGCCTTGTATGTTTCATGTGGGAAACAACAACAAACAAAATGGCAATTCACTAAACCTATTACGCTTATTAACCAAAGGAAGGCATTAGGGCCTTAGATGAAACATTCACAAAAACGGCGGCGAATTTCAGCTCACATTGTGATTCGAACAATAAAGTAGATGAGCTAGACTATTGGGATGATTAATGGCACGCAAGTACCCGCGATCAACTCAGCAGACTTCATCATTGACTGAGAAGAATACAGTCGTATTTGTTCAGTGCGTTGATTAAAATGAAGCTTTTACTCTATACAGATGTTTCGAATGTCCTTGAGATCTAACTTTTATGTAGACGAACAACACGCATAGGCACTGCTGAAGCCGAATTCGATGCGATTTTATCTCGGCAGACAGCAAAGTGTGAAGCACAAATTTCACTGTATACACCACCCGGAATATTCGGTGGCTAATCGAATTCTAATCGTGATGTGAAGCTTTGTAGAATTGAATTCAATAATTGACTTAAGAAAAACAGTGAAAGATTTACATGGCCCTCTGTCATTAACATAAGTGTATATATTATGTGTTTCAACCATCTAATATACATGATATAATCTGTGGTTGCACGTCACCCTCGGCATAAATGTCTCATATTGTCAAAATTGGTATTCGACGTTACTAAGGCACGACGATTACTTCTGGTTGATACACGTATTTCTCTTGAATGTCGCAATAGCTACCACTTCAAGCTCGGAGACTGCCGTTGCTCACCCCTCTTCACCTCTTTATGATAGTGGACATAGCATAGAGAATACGGTTTGTTCTGTTTGATTGATGTCTTCACTCTTATACGAAATAAATGTGGCACCTCAGTTGGAGCAAGCTGCAATGCATTTCGGAATAGTGAATTTTTCTCACCGACATCGATTTTCTTTTGGAAATTGTGGAGATCAGTCAACTGATAGAAATAATAAATTGAAGTTGTTTTACTTTTATTAGTGAGATCTGATATTTAGCCTCAAAAACTGTGCTACACATTGTTTGGCATGCAGCATATTCGGATCACAACTGTTCTTACCCATGGCCCCGAAGATGAAACAAGGAAGTCCGAATATCAGGGAGCGGTTATGGTGAAACTACTCAATCCAACAAGTTCTGTGGAAGGCATCTGCATATTTAGGCGACAACCGTTCATTACTACTGGAAAGAGACGCTGTGGCTATAGAAATTTAAATTAATTGAAATTAACGAAAACTAGCTACTTCTGTGTTCATATGCTATGGTATATGCTACACGTATAATGTATATGTATATTTAGTTGGCTAATACGATTCACACTGTTACTGTCGCCTTAACGTTTTCCGCGCACATTTGCATACAATTAAATCTTTTTCGAATCCGCTCACATATTAAACATATAAAAAGCAGCAACAATACAACATATTCAGTTCATCTGGCCATGCATGTATTTAAGTACGGTGCTCATGCACATACATACATAAGTATGCGATGCGAACATACAAAAGCATAACTTGTTATCCACTCGCTTTTCGTCGCGTTCATGATGACGACGATGAAAAAACACTAGCCAAGCTACAACAAAAAGCCATTGTATGTTTTTTTTTTTGAGGACTTAGGGTGCTTATGCCTTCCTATGTGGAAAATGATTAGGTGTTGATTAATTTGCTAATTATGTATGAGTATGAGTGAGTGTTCGATAAAGTTGCGTGAAGAAAGCGCTAAACAATTGCCAGAAATCAACAGAAATTTGATTTCTGGGAATTAAGAAGATAAAACTGAGCACAAAAGTGTCAAATATTTTCGTAATGCTTCACTGTAATATAAACAATCTGGATATTTCGGAATTCTAGTTCTTTTCCACCCGGTCGCATTATGCCTCTGAGCGCCGTTAGCGCTGCATGCAATCTACATGGTTACATACATACGTATTTGCTACATGCATTTGACGCATGACACGGTAATTGCTACTAAATAACCGAATACAAAACATTTGTAATGCGAACAAATAAAAATTGACATAAACCGAATAAAATGCCGCAATACGGCTATTGCAAATGCATGTACTGACATACATGCATACATACAACCAGAGATGGTCTGCAGCCAATGAGAGAGCATGGGTTGTAATTTTCATGTGTGTTCGGTCATTAACATGAATTTTTCTTCAGACACTCTCATTTTGATTACCAAACGAATAATTTGGTTTACATAAAAGTGTCCAGCCCATTCACCGGAAGAGCGCAAATCCAAAGTTGTGTCATAAATAAATATTAGACCATGAATACTCCAATTACACCATTGTTACTTTACTTTTATCTCCTTTTTCATTGGCTCTTTATTGCTAAACACTTTTTCTCTCTAACAAATTGGTGCTTGGAGACTATTTCTATTTCCTTTGATTTGCTTCATATCTACGTCATATACGTATCTCTTAAGGGGTCCAGTTTCTTTTCTATTGAGAAATTAATTTACCAACTGCTGGGTTCATTAAAGCCTATCAGCTTTCGGTGATCTGTATCGTAAGCTGTGCACAGCAAAGTGGAAGCAGCGCATATCAATACAGTAGCAGTACATGCAAACAGCTATAGCTCTGTGCCTTACTAGTGTTTATTGGCTGCGATAAACTAAAAAAGAGAACAAAGAAATCATGCAGCAGAAATATTTCTTATTTTATAAAATCAGCAATTTTACATCGCTTTTGTAATCGGAATAATCCTCATTCGTGTACTTGTCCGTCGTTTGCTTAGGTTGATTTACAGAGCAGCACAGAAATGTAGTTTAAGAAACGAAGAAAGGAAGCATGGCACTTACCGTTACTACTACGACTGTGTGATTTAGCAGTTGAACTTAAATGTGAGGTACAAATAGAAAATACAATTAGTACTAATGCTAATGTCGAATTTGACCCCTAATTTTGATAGGATGTTACCCAAGCATGTGTAGCATTCTTGCAATAGCACAGAGAAAAGTGAGTCTTTAATAAGAGCAACAAGAGCGCTGAAGCACAGGTAGTTCTAATATATTAATATTGAATATCCGCTTAATGCTCTCGACGTTTGTGGCTTAGAGCACACAAATCTCTATATATCTATAGAGGTTATAATATTCATATCTATTTAAATTCTTTGGAACTTCAATTTGGTAGGCTTTTGCTTTTCGTTATGTGTATGCAAATTCTGCTTATGCAGAAGCACTCATAAATTAGCAATTTAATTAAAGTTTCCGCAATTCTACATTTTCAAAGCAACTTTTATGAACCACGGAACATTAAAATATTGACAGCCTTTCAGCTAAAACTAATTTCATACTTTGTAATTAGAAAACGAAGAAGACAAAAATCATGTGAAACATTCTTGCTACATGTTTGCAGAGTACGATTTGCCTCGATTTGTGCAGAATTGCTGTTGAATTGGGGCAATCAAACAATACCGTTAGATTGGTAGGTAAATGTAATTCATAAGGCCGCTGTATCGCTTTATATATGTATGTATATGTGTATGCATTTATAACGTAAGATTTTAATACCGATAATTGCGAGCATGTATTGTATTTTGTACTTAATAACCGCTTGGAGCCAACGAAAACATGAACTGAGCTACCACCATACCACCATATCACCATACCACGGCAGATGCCATAGATGACAGCTGTGCTTCAGCAATACGGCGACCTGTCCACTCAAATGTTAAGGTTGACATTTTTGCCTCCACAGACTGAGCAGAACGGTGGCGACTGTGACTTTGAGATACACATGCATTTCCAAATTATTTGGGCCGCTGTGCACATCGCTTTAAAGTCGATTCTCTTGTTATGTATAAATGCTTTTGTTTGCAGTGGGCGCTTGCATATTAGGGGTATTTGAGGTGAAGAATCGGAACATTTATTTAGCTACGCTATACCTCTATAGTTACGAACTCAGAATGATGACCGAGGCCCTCAAACACCATTTGGTCAAAACTGAATCTTAAGATAATCGAATACTCGGGTATCACACAAGAAAATTCACATGAAATGAATTCAAATGCGCTTACCCATACCCATATTGAGTGTGTGCAATAAATTTAGTTTAGGAAATATGAAGTTTATTGTCGTCTGAAGAATGTCAGCAAGGCTTAACAGATTTGGCGCTATTTTGGTTGGCACTTTATTGCCGTTAAACCTGTATGCCGTATCACGTAAGTATGTGTGCACCACACATAAATTAAAGCGCGGCAAAAGTTGTTTACAAGTTCGTCCCTGAGTAATCGTGGCAGCCGCGGCATAAACTAATCAAAAACCAACTAGAGTGTCGTCGGTAGTAGAGATATTAATTTTGAATAGCAATCGTGGAGCTATTAGATACAGTTAACCATTTGCAGTCAATATGAAACGAACGCATTTGGTATGCCACTCGAATGAAAAGTGGATGAACGCCACACATGCATTGAAGCACTCGATTTGCTAAATAAAAATAAAAGTATTTAAGAAAAACGTACATATTCCTATAGCACCAAGAGCAGCCGCTTTTGGGCCCCTGAACGAACATTCCCAACACTCGATAAGCTACTCATCTTAAGCTGCACTTTAGCAGTGGTTGTATGTGAACGGTGCTAAAGAAGACATTGCAGTTGTAACTAATTTTGTTGTACATTGTTGCAATATTATTTCTGTTGTTGTTGACGTGGTTAGTTATTTTGTTGCAAGCGATTGCTCTACTGATTATTGGCCAACTTGTTGAATGCTCGGCTACCGTTCATTCGTTATTGTTACCGGAGCCTACAATAGACACATACACATAGCTAAGTACATGCATGCGCAATGAATTGCTGTGGTCTTTTTCTGCTTGTTACCAACGATGCTAACACTCGCTGCAGACACGGTATTTCGGTATGCAACCGTTTCACAACGGACCACAATGACAATGAGAAACCCCAGCTGCACTGCTTCGCGAACGACAACTACTGCACAGCAATTTCGGCGGCTGGCGCTGCCACTAACACCGAGTGATGCTGCTGCGACAGCCAATATTTCAAGCGGTTTCTCGTTGTTCACATTTATGATGTTCATGTCCGCCATGGACGCGGCAACGGCAAAGAAAGTGAGACGGCATAGAAAAGCATGGCAATAGTACAAGCCATTGCCAAAGAGAAGCGTAGACACATACACACATCTTTACATGTTTACATAAATGAGTAATGGAATACAAGTAATTCAAGATGACGGTGGGGACGGCGACAACGCCAACAAAATAGATTGCGCAAACATATTTATCTCCTCCTTGCCTCCTTCATGATTATAATTCTGTTATTATGTATTCAATTTGTGAAGTTGGAGCGACGTAATAATGCAATAACGCCCGCTTGTGATTTACACCTGCACAAGAGCTCATCAATTCAATTTTAATCGTCTCGAGCTCCAATGCACGCCGCACTACTGATCACCCACTTGTCCACTTACACACACCTATGAAACCTCGTTTGTTTCTCCTCGCTCAATTCACATTTCTCGTCGCTGCTTGTATGAGCAGCACGGTATGACAGTCACAAAATTATTGTTTCACTTCTTTGATTTTGCACACAAACGCACAAATGAGGCAAACACCATATTAGAAAAAAGAAAGGACGTCAACGTCTTCGTCTATGCTTTAATTGAACTGTAAGTTCTGCGGTCATGTGTGGAAAAATGTTTTTGGTTGGTCTCTGTGACTTTCTGGCAGTAGTTACACGGTTCGGCGCCTATAGCTGTTAAAACTTGTTAAGTGTGTAGAGAAAGGTCCATAAAATTGACTCTGCGTCGCTGTCGATGGATTTCGGAACTTATATCTTTTTCAGAAGATATTAAATATTTAGTAAATGAAATATGAACTGACATAACGTGGTTAAAGTTAAGAATTTAACCTAATTTTTGCAAACTCCTGTCTCTTCGACCGAGCGTAGTTATCAGGATCTATGATTTCACCGAACTTTCGGGACCAGATCAAAATAGACAAAATTAATAAAAAGATATAAAAGTCTCTTTTCTTAAATAGACTCATTTTCAGTTCAGTTTTTTAACGAAAGAGAATAATTTTGAAATAAAATCAATATCTGAGAAGGCAAAAGTTTCCAGACAAAGTCAAAGCAGGTGAATAGCAAGTCGAGCCGCTTGTAATTCCGCCAACTTCAGTCAACACTGTCAGCTAATTTCCAAAAACAGGAATTGCTCTTTTAATTTGGCGGCGACCGTACGTAACTGGACAGTCATGCAAACACATTTGGCTGCCGGACACTACAAAAAAGGATTAAAAAGTCAGCTTTTGTATTCTCCAACTTGACTTTGACTTTGGCCATTACTTGTATAGGTGAAAAGCTGACTTAGAAAGAGGAAACCGCGAGCGGGAAGGAAAACTTGGCAAGCTAATGAAATGGTTTAACAAAAATACTTTCATATTGGTTGTGCAATAATTAAGTGCGATGCAATTAGTTGGGAAACGTGTAAACTAATTGTAAACGTATACATAGTGAAAGGAGAATTCAATCCGGCAGACGGAATTAAGTAAAATATGTCATTAAATGTCAAATAGGATTTTCTCATCCGATTTTCTTAGTTAAACTAGCTTCGTTTTTAAATTATCAGTCATTAACTTAAACAAAAATGCTCTCTGTGCTACTAATTACCTATCTTTTGTCGTTCGAAGCAAAGGAAGTTTCTGTGATTGAAATAAATTACCACCTTATATACCACAATTATTAATTAGTACTCATGTACAAACACACTCCCTCCCTCCCACAACTCACGCTAATTACAAGTGCAAAACTTTACAATCACACATATGCATGTGTGTTTGTGCCGACAAAGAGAGAGAGAGAGCACTTCAGTTAGGTTCTCCAAGTACAAAAGACTTAAGCGAGCAACTCGTAGGGCATCATTGCAGTACACGTAGAGCATTCATAAAGACGCTAAATTAGTAGCACACAATAAATCTGCCGTCTATTAAATCCATCGTTGCACGCAAGCAAACCAGCAATAAAAATCTATATCTGTTCAAAACCACAAAAATAACTGTAGTAACAGTGAAATGCGACATTTTCATTTCTTTAATAGCACAATCGCGCAACCCGCACGCACAACTCAACACACGCCGGTGAGGAGGGGCCGGGCACATCTGTAGGTGCACAAAGGTATACAAAACACCAGAAATGCCCCCATGAATTAGTACAACTACAATATTACAGAGATAATAATGAAATGAATGGTAAAAATCCATAAGTAACTGTAAATTAGTGGCTACAACAGCGGTCCGTAGCAATCTAGCCTCTAGGCCACCAAGCCGAGCTGCCCGCCAACTATATGAGGGTACTTCACCAGGCCGCTTCCTAATCTGTAAATTAGCGGTAACCATATTTTGACCTGCAAACTTCGTCACCAAATCCACACACCAACCCGCAAACTTTTAATTTGCACACCGCCACACCGCGAAATTAAGTTTGCTTCCACAGTCTTTAGCCGCCGACAGTAATGAGCAGACGAACCCGCGCGGCATTAAGCTAAGACAGCCGCATAAGGTGACGTCGGCGCAGCAGTTACCCGATCAAATGCAGCTGCTGGCGATAACGGCGACTTCTCTGCTGACGCCACTTAAATCGGCGCGACGTTCCCCGCTACGACGGCGGCGCGGCAGCTGAGCGCAGCGCCAAGCTTTTCCCTTTCAATTGCCAACAAAAGATTCAAAAAAAATTAAACTCCAAAACAACAACAACCAAGGGGGGGGGTCGCATACAAATGCTGATAGTTGCATGCGGTCGCTCGTTGTGTGCTTCTCGGTTGCTTCTCCAGCGGCGTCGCAAAGTTCAGCGCCGTCATTACGAAGCAACGCCGCCGCGTTCGATGGTCTCTTTTGGGTGCGAATTTTTATAAATGCCAGTGTCGCAGCACAATTCAAAGATTCGTCTTTCGGTCGTGCAACACTCAACTAGCCAGCATAGTGCTTCGAAATCGTCGCGTTGCGTTTAGCAGCATACAAATTAGTTTCTCGTGCTCGTGCTCGTCTTTCACACGGATACGCTGCCGCCGGACTAAAAAACTAAAGTTTCTGCTCGTGCAAACATTTGGATTTTTGCTTTTGTTGTGCGCCTTTAGCCTCGCGGCAACGGATGCTGTAATTTTCTCGGCTTGGCTAATGCTTTAGTCAGTTATTTTTAGTCAGTTTTGTTGTGTGAAGTAAATTGTACCTTGCAGTGTTGCAGCGCACGATTTACAATTGTGACAACGATTTGCTGCAGTTTAGAAAACAAATACAAAAAATTTAATTAAAACGAAATAGCACAAGCTTGGCCGTTGACGAAGCAGCAAGATTGTAAAAACGAAATTAAATGTGCTGAGATTTGCAATACTAAGCGTAACAGAATTTGTACGCTCATTTCTTGTGGTGTTATTGTTGTATGTGAAACATAGGACGGCGGACAATCCGAGGCATTTGCGAGAACCGTAACGGTAGTTATGTTGCATAGGATGTTGTCACCTTTTTGGTTGGCTGAATTTATTGTAGCTTGATTTATTGAGTGTGCTATAGCGAGAAAACTTTTTTTTTCACAAACTAGTCCTTTCAACGAACACACAACAACATCATATTACAACGACAACATTACAAATAAACAAAAAGACTAAGCGCTGAGCTCGCATATCTTCTGTGGATTAAAATTGCAACGAAATGAGGGAATACCTATTGATTTGCTCCTTGGCTATTGGTGAGTTGACATTTCTTCAAGACAATAAGGATAAATTAATTACTTGCATTAATGCTTATTCATAAATACGCCATGGATGAGCTGCGTGTTAAACCTTTATTCTATAAATGGCACTGGATCGATAAAATCAAACATTATCAAGTACACATCCCCATATATGTTTCATTCAAATTTGATGACTGCGTGGAAGGGATAAAAATATGACCGAATGAAAGCGTTCAGTATTGAGATAATACATACCTTATTATTGTTCACTAAAACTTTCCGACTTTTCTTTTGATTCAATCTTTCTATCTAGTATTGAGTATCCTTGATAAATTTGTTACAGCAATTAAAAAATTAATTATTTTTAATAATAAATTAGTTAAACTTGCATATTGTATAAATTCGGACTTCTGTGCTTATTCCGCATGCCTTTTATTTGATTTTTACCTTATTGTGTAATAAGTAAATGGTGGTTTAGCAAAACTTAAAATCGTTTTCTAACTCTTCATTCTGTTTCTACAACTTTTGTAATGAGGGGAAGGAAAAAATACCACTCAGTCTACTCACACTACTCAAACTATAGTTATTCTTGTTCTCCTCAAAGCCTCTTATACGATATGTAGGAAGATGTATAAGAGATAATGAAAGAGGAGAAAGTTGTACTTAGTTCCATTTATTGAATGAAAACAAAGACCCAACATTGGAGGTCCGCACGAATTTCACACTTTCATTTCGACGTCTATGAGATGAGAAGATACTGTGGTCAATTTATGTTCAAGATCATTACAAGTGGTGAATATAGAGAAGTGAAAATAAAGTAGTAACGCAAATGTATCTATGTACGAAATTCTTCTCATAACACCTTTATAATTTTAATTCCTTCATATTCCCTTTATTTGTTTCATTTTAGGCATTTTGAGTGCCCGCCCCGCAGTAGCAAGCGAATCAACTGCCAGCAATGTGCAGCCAACATCTGCGGCCACACTGTCGGAAGCCATATCGCTGACATCAACCCTAGCCACTGTGCCGGCGACGGGTGAGACGCCTAAAGATAAACGCCAGATCGGTGCCAAAGATGAAGCGGTATACCCGAACCACCGCGCCGACACTACCAACGCTGATGACCCGGAAAATCCGCAGGAAACCATTTATGGCCCAAAACCAACACAATTCCTCATTCGTCCCATTGCGCCGCACGATCACCAGCAGCACGAAGACCATCAAGCGCCGCAGTTGCGTAATTATCCGGCGACAATAAGGCCGCACGGCAGCCAGTTGCTCGAGCAGAGCCAGGAGGTGAGTGGTATGGGACAAGCGCGGTATTTGGCATTGTAGTGGTTGTTGTATGCTGCAGCTGCTATGCAGCGCAAATGTTAATTTGAAAATTTTAAGCTACGTGGAGCAAATGCGATAAAGGCGAGAGGCGGGCAAAGTTGGGCAAGCGATGTGGAGGGGGGGGGGTCACGTTGCCACAATTGCTTTAAACATTTTTCGCTTTTCCGTAATTGCCATTAGATTGGAAAGGGTGAAACGACTCATCCGTCCCGCTGACAGATATTCAGATGTTCATTTATTGGTTGATTGGCAATGCCAGTTGATCTGTAATATGTACAGCAACAACAACAACAACAATGTGCTTTCGAAGTGCAAATATATACTCGGGTCGCTGTCGTGACTAGTTTCGCTTGGACGATTCTTAAAGCAAAGCGGTGTGAGCTACGCGGCGGCGGTCAAACGCAATTAACATGTCGGCAAATTCGCAAAACGCGCGAGGTGTCCCGTTGTGTTAAATGAAGGTTTTTCTCCTCAGTTTAAAGAAAATGCATGCGCAGTGTAGGTATGTTTTGCATTGGACACATTTTCACAAGCCTTCAGAAATCGCGATTGAGTTGAAATTAGGCAAGATGAAAAGACCGGGCCAAGAATACAATAACGGAATAAAATTCCCTTAAAAGAATTTCGCAATATTCTACACTTGTCAGGGAAGGGTGAAGTATTGAAGACAGCCATCACTTGGCTGAAACTACATAAAAACCTGTAAGGTTCTCATTGTAAAGGAATAACAACAATAATCCGCGGTTAATTTAATAACACAGCGGTAACATTTAATTATTCTCAAATCAAAAGGCGAATGACTTTAATCATAAAATGTCATTTTCAATGCCACCGGGGTCATGTGGCAGTTGTAAAGCTCACAAGCAATCGATATATTACCGCTAAGGTGGGCCATTAAATCAAGTATATGACTAGGGTGCCAGGTCTGACACGATAACAGTAACAACATCATGTTTTATGTCGTGTAATCAATGGCATTTTTTTTAAGTCATATAATCATTGCTGAAATCTGGTGTCAGGATTAAATTAGGAAATGGAGTTTGTCACTTAAGTCTTTTGATTGCTTAATGTCCGATATTCATGCTGGCCAATTGTAATGATGCGGCAATTGTATTGCATAACTAATTTTAAACACGTTCATTTGTTTTTCATCCGGTACCTATTTAATTGCTTTTTTTGTTACTTGACTTTAGAAACTGCAGATTTCCTCAAGATTATAACAATTTCATTAACAACTCACCTTGACCAAAAAAAGGCATAATTATATAAGACATTTGGGCATTTGGACAATTGGGTTGTGTACTTTTTATGCAACATTTTATCGTTTACGTACTTGCATCTTAACCCAAATCAAATACTTACCGTTATTTTGGCTATTTCGATGCGGGAGACGCGTGTCTTCTTTGCGTGTCCACGGTGACAATTAATGTCAAATTAAGTCACGAACATTTATATTTTTGGCAAGTAACACTGCGAAAATGGACAAGTCATTTATGAAAGTAAAAGCAATGCAGCAAAGAGTGGAGAAATAGCGTTGTAATAAGTGACGCTCGCTTACATCACAAATGCCATGGAAATGTGCGTAATAACTTTAATAATTTTGCTGTGAGGAAAAACAAACAACAAAACTAATACGTACAAAGCATATAATGACGCCAAAAATTACACCAAGCGGAAAAATGAGTACTTCATGTTTGTGTGTATGGAGATTTAATTAGAACAATCACTTGTCGTATCTATGGGTAATTATGGCCTTGATGGAACTTTTGACAAATATCCACGCAAAGGCTTGTAACGCCATATCATAGAACCTCGTCAAATTGCGTTTACCCCTGATATTACGTTTCTCCTCAGTACAGTTAAGTGGAGCATATATTATATATGCCCCAGGTGCACTATTCCTACAATAGTTCTCATACGACTGTCTCTTAAATCTACGATATTTGCCAAATAATTAACTGGTTGAGGATGACTTCGGTGTAGTATAGTTGGAATATTCAAGATAGTGCAGAACTACAAAACTTTTCTGTTACTAAACGGCATTTCTCAGACCCAATTACATTCGATTGCCAAAAATATAATGGGTTCTTCGGAAAAACGAAGAAGATGCTTACCTCCTCAATATATAAGCACTCATGGAACCGTTTTCTTACCTTTTCCTCGAATAGCCGCTCAAACTCGTCACACACCGATCAGTTATACAAAAACAACTGCAGAATCTCTTATTGCAATATTAGTATAATACATGCATACGAATATATATATACCATACACCATCGAATACCGAATAAATTCGCCCACAACAAGCATTAGATATGCATAAATAGTTTTTGTTTTCGCGTGCCAGATATTTTTGCTTGATGTTGTCCCATTTATAATATTATATTTGTTGATGCCACATAGTTCTCACCACACTATTAATGCTTTTATATGCATGAGGTGAGCCAAAGTTTTTTAAATATTAAAATTTGTTGGTCGTCTCTTAATGTCTTGCGGTTTCAACTTTTGAGGCCATTGGTTTACCGCAACTACAATACGTATTTATGGAATCAACAGTTACTGGTAGTTGTAGATGAACCTATGTGTTATTGTATGGCTGTAATCACCATTACTAATCACCACATCTAAGGGCTTGAAAGTTGTAGAGAAAAGTGTTTTCAGCACTGGTGTTAACTACCTCTGAGGTTGACGATGTTACGCCTACAAAAAAGAGAACATCTTTACATGTCGAGATGTTATCTGAGATAGGGACCGTCTTTTAAAACACCCCTAAAGGGCTAATTATAAGGAAGTATTATCATTATTTTAAGACTTTGCTGAAATGTATACCTCCCACAAAATGGGAGAAACTCCAAAGCAGATTAAGAATATGAGTTGTTCAAACAATCAGAGATCGAAGGGATTGTAGCTACCCCCTTGAAGCATATCACGAGGGGGATCAAAAACGTTTTCCATTGGTAATATAATAATATGGGGCCTACTCTTTCATTCCAGATCCAACATTTTGCCTATCTCCAAGACATTAATCGTAATCACCCAAAGTCCACAGCTGCCGCGTCAGAATTAACCGGGAAGCTACATGCCGCACATCAACAGAAAAAGGCTTCAAAATCGGGACGTGCCCACATATCTCCTTCGCAGTATCGGGGTAATGCCGAGGAAACTGAACAGCGTTATGCTGTCGCCATACAACCACCGAACCCGACATCCGCGCAAGCTCCTCATTACGCAGCGCCACCAACACAGATTGTGCCACGTTACCAGCAGCTAGGACCGCAACAGGAACAACCAGGTGCAAACGGATCCCAGCAGCCATACCAAATTATACCTGAAGAAGAGTTTCTTAAGCTTTTGGAAGACGAGTTGCGTGCTCGAGCCTTCCATGAGGCTCAATATCGGCAACAACAGGCTGCACACGCACCTTCTCCCAATAAAGCGCCACCTTTGCCACTTCCCACTGAACGCGTAGGCCAAGGTTTAGGCAGCTATCGTCAACATCCACCGTCACAGCCACAATCACCTGTGGAAGAGCCAATACCCGAATATGTACATTATGTACCACGTCAACGCGGTGGCCCCAAATATCTGCCTCAACTACAACCTCAACCGCAGCCACAGCCGCAGCAAGGTGACCCACATGCTGTTGATCCATCAGCCAACTTGCCGCCACCACCACACATACCGCCTCAACTAGCATACTACCAACCACAAGTGAGCTATAAAACGTTGCCAAATCACCCACTAGCAAAATCATCACTGGAGAATGAAATCGAAAAGCTGCTTGCTGCAAATAAACCTTCACCCAATCAGCTAGTGGATAATTCTAATGAACCTTCTGGGGTAGTACATCAACAACAACAAGCTCCACAACAACAGATGCAGCCACACCCGGTATCGCGGCCACGCCCATATGCTTTACAACAGAAAATTTATTCATCACAGAGCGGATCTCAACCCACACCCACACCACTGGTAGACGCCAATAATCAGCCGTTTATACCGTCTTTGTTTAGATTTAGTAATATACAACAGTCTACACCCATTTACCCTACACAAGTGCCGCAACACATTGTTGACTCCAAGAAATTGGGTCCAGTGGTATACCCCCCTACGCAGTCTCCCGCGACAGTACAACAACCACAACCTACACAATACTTCTACCAGGAACTAAATCCAACAACCAGACCCAAAGCTCGCTCAAAACATTATGGCTCGAAAGTTTCAACATCTTCGCCAAAGTTACGTGAAAAGGAACCGCCAAATTATCCAAATGTTCCAGCCGCGGCTAAGTATATTAACCCACATCTGTATTACGATTACGAACGACAATTGAACCCACAAGCTCCCTCCAGACGATTTCACCCAAGTCCTCCCGATCCCAACACACCCTCCGGGGAACAACAGACGCAGGCACAACCACGGCCACAACCACTCATCCATGCACAGTACTCAGCGGCTGCACTACCTCCACAAAAAGTGCACACAAACCGGCAATACATCTCACCCTCCCCAGCTCCATCACAATCCAGTATTTATGTCTCACAAGGTACAGGCATCGCCACACCCTCACATAACACTGCCGTCAAAACGAAGTCCATCGAAGATGTGCGCCAGCTACATTTGCCCCAACCCGGCGGAAAGCCACTCACACAAACCGAATTCCAGGCGCTGATAGATGCTGGCTACCCAGTAACAGCTGTACCAGTACCTGTGCCCGTACCGTATGAGCAGTATATAAAAGAGCACCCTGAATTCCGCAATCAACCCGTGGACTATGCCCAACTAATGCAACATATAGCTCAGCAGTATGGTCCACGTAGAGGACTTCAAGCTCAAGCCTCTGAGTCGACAGCAAACGCTATATCTTCGTCGGCCGATGAACAAACGGCGATGACAGTGGGTGGCGGCAATATAACGTATTTACGACCGATAGCCGATCAAAAACGACATCCACGTGATGAAAAGGAGACATCGATCACTGGAAAAGCGGACGAAGCCAAGCAATAATCCTCTTTTAATACTATTTTTCATACCTTTTAACTATTGATCTAGATAATTATAATAGCAATATCTATGGTCCCCCCTGCGCACAAACGATTTCGAAATTTGAAATGCGAGCTATATAATATCTCTCAACAAAGGCTCAGTTAAAAGGTTCACGATTCATTTCATGATTTTCATTTTCCTTGTATTTAGTTTAACAGTGTCGTGCAACTTTGTGACTAAACTACAATTCGAAGAGAGAAACAAGGGAATGTGTCAAACAGACGTCCCCACTTACTGTTATTAAGTCCAGTTGGCACTATACTGCACATTTATTTATAATTAATTATATGTAAGTAATTCTTAATGTTATAAAATTAATAATATTATATGTAAAGACGCATCTATTTCGAACAAAACGAGACGATACGAAGTTTGAAAACCCCAAACGATTGTAGTAAATTAAAAAAAAAACACTTATATTGTATATACTAAAGATCATTCGCATTCATCAATTGTTGTAATGCAAACATATTTCAATAATCGTTATATATTCACGCATATGTAACGCATTATATTAAAAATATGTTGTTAGAAAACTTTAAATTCTAAACATATATACTTTTATGTGTAATTTCTGTAAATTACTGATACAAAAGTAGAATGTAAAATATAAAACTGTATCATTGTAGTTTATTTATGTGAAATTTAGTGTTGGCGGATTACTATTTGAATTGCTGCTGTCCGCTGAGCTGAGAGTTTCCGGCGTGGCTTCTTTCGCCTGTATGCGAGATATGTTCGGATCCTTTTTATCCTTCCGCTCTTTGTCACGATCTTTTTCTTTATTGTGCTTGTGCTTATGCTTATGTTTGTGCTTCTTCTTGTCCTTCTTTTTCTTTTTCTGCTAAAAATGTAAATAATTTTATATATTTTGTATATGACTTATTAGTTCAGCACACACCTTTGATGAGACTTCTGTCTTATGCCTACTTTCGGCGTCTGTTTTATTTGCCTCAAAACTACTATCTGCTTTCATTATTGTATTTTCGCCAACATCGATGATAGTTACAGAATTATCATCTTCCTCGAAGATTTCACTTTTCATACGTTTTGGTTCAGGGGAATGTACATGCCCATCATCTTTTTGGTTAACTACAACCTTTACTTCATTTTCGAAAGACTCCACCTTCATATCATTGTCTTCAACAAGTGTCACCTCCTCAGTTGTTTCCAATTTTATAATTTCATTGCCCACCTCAAATGCCTCGGTAGCGGTGCGCTTTACTAAGGTAATAGAAGTATGCTCTTCGACTATATCAACCAACTCGTTTTTCACTTCGCTTATTATTGTGGTTGTCTTGAGTTCATTATTAGAAATTGTGCTACTGTTGGGAACGGTCGTTTTCTTTGTGCCTTCCTTAATTATATCTTTGTACAAGTTGCTGATATCAGCAGATTGCAAGCAAATTGGTCGCCTCGTGCCATATAATGCGTAATATAAGTCCACCATGTCACAACGTAATTTAGTGTCGAATGCCAATTTGTTGCTGTAATATTAACAGTAAATTTTCAGTGATTTTATATAAAAAAAAAATGCCCATAGTCTAGTTAAACTCACTTCATATTTGCCCACAATCGCTCTACCAACTCGGATCGGTCTAATCGGCTGCTTCGCGACTCTCGGCTAAATGGTGGATTGTCGATTAACAATTGCGCAAGTGCATGGCGTGCCGCAGGGTCGGGATCCGTTTCGAGCAATGTAATCAAATGGTCCAAGTCATCCCATCGACCATCCACTTTAACAAAATCCACCAAACACTCCATGGCGGCTACACGTAGATCCAAATATTGACCGTAAGCTGCATAGCAACGGTAGATTTTCGGCAGCGAAGGCAAGTGGCCACATTTTTGTAATTTACGAATGACCTTAAGACAAGAAACAGAAACCATATATTTATATGACGGTAAGTTCTTCTCCAAGTTGAGTAGACGGGTAACTTCCTCAAGAACAAGCCTTTAAAATATTTAAAATAAGTACAATTACAAGTAAAAGTCATTTGTGGGAATAGAAGACTTACTTAGCATCAGCAGAGAGACTGTCAGAAGTAATGGGCGTACCACGGAGTGCCACTGAAACAACTGGCGTAATTGAATTTCCCAATGCGTCAACTAAAGCCGCGCGATAATAAACATCCGAATAATGATTCCGCGTGTTATCATTATATTTGAAAAGATCAAGTAGGAAACGAATAACTTCAGGTGGGCAAATACCATGAGACGTTCGCAAGCCTTTGCAAAAAACAATTAAATAATTAACAAATAAGAAAAGGCTAAGGTCGGGTGTAGCCGAACATTTTATACTATCGCAATTTGCAAGAATCAAAGGAGGAGAAATACTGTGAGGTGTTGGAAGAAATTTATATTAAAAAAAATGCTAAAAATGCTGCGCAAGATTTCAACATTTATTATTCGACGAAATTTTGAATCAATTGTAATCATATTTAGCATCATATTAACTTTCACTTTAGGTCATACACTCATGAAGTTAATCCGACTAAGACAAATCATCTATATTCATGATATTAGTGCTGTGGGAAGGTACAAGGGTCATAATTTTTATTACCGAATTACATAATACTAATCGAAATATTCACATGAAATTTTGTTGACATATACATATTGTTGTTTTTTGTTTTGATCTTCTGTAATGCAATATAAGCTCAACCAAAGGAAAGATTTAATATACTGTGTATATGAGGAAAAAATCAATAAGAGGGACGTAAATCGTTATATAATGGAATATGGTATGGGATTTAGACCAAGGTCTAGACCGATTTCATTATTAATTATAGTTAAGAAAGCACTTAATTCCTTTAAAATATCCCACAAACTGACATTTATTATATAAACGGTTTAAAGTCAGCTAGAAAGTCGTAAATCACGACATCGGGGACATCATCATATTGGGGCTAAGGGAAGGTCTGGAATTAAAGTGTTGTTTGCACAATTTGACAAACATATTCGGCATAGATTCGACTAGAATAGCGATAATCATTATATATAGTATGTGGGGGCTGGGGTAATTCGGAGATCGATTTCACTAATTTTTTGTCACGAAACTATGATACATTCAAGATTAAACGTTCGTTTAACTTTGCTAGTATGTCTTACATATTGACCGCTATACACGGTAAAAGTGCACCGGAATTTGGAAAATTCCCATATAAGCTATATGGGAGCTAGGGGAAGTATTGGTTCGACCGTATAAATTTTTGACGTCAGGATACACTATTACCAGGAAAAGATGTTATCAGAATTTCATTAAGATATATTGCAGATTTACCGATATACACGGTATAAAGTCAACCGGAAAATCGAAAATGTTTATATTAGGTATATGGAAGGTAAGGGAAGTATTAATACAACTTTACCAATTTTTGCTTGCAATTTTTTGGCAGGAAATGGCATACCTTGATTATTATTCCGGTATCTTAGTTGGTACTTGAGTTACATACTGTAAAGCAAAAGAATCAGATTGAATTTAAAATTGAGTTATATGAGACGTAGGCGTGGCTATGATCCGATTTCGGACGTTCCCGCACTGTAACATAAAGATATCAATATAATTATGTACACCAAATTTGGTTGGTTGAATTTGGTTTAGCCGTTCCTAAGACCCATTGCCCTATTCCTATGCATCCCTTCCATACCATCTTTACCGTAAGATTTCATGTTTCTAATGTGTTTCTTCAGCGAGTTAACGCACTTTTAGTAGTTTTCAATATAATCTCTGTATGGTGGGCGTGGTTATCATCCGACTTCGCTAATTTTCCCAGTGTATGAGGAGGTGCCAGAAAGACCAGTTCTGAGCAAGTTCTGATATAGATTTAGTGGTTTGTGAGATGTGTACATTCAACCCATTAGGGGGCGAGGAAAAACCCGTTTTAAAAATTTTTCTACCACAGATGCCTGCTCCCAATATATCCTAGTTTTTACTCAAGTTATCGCTTGCACGGACAGAAGGACGGACGGACGGGCAGGCAGTCACCTGGAATTCAATTCGTCTCGTCGTCCTGATCTTTTATGCTCGTATATATATAATTCCATATCTAGCTCGTTTATTTTTAGGTGTTACAAACAACCGTTAGGTGAACAAAGCTATTATACTCTGTTGCAACATGTTGCGAGAGTATAAAAATTTTGCAAATATGTTACATGAACATGTGCTACTAACCTGCCATTGCCACAGGTATGACTTTTTGCAAAAAATATAACTGAAAGTTGGAAAAGTTATTTTGTTTGATGATATGAGGAGCACTAAACGAGCCAAAGAATTTTCGGAAAATATTTAACATAGCAGGGGGTCCACTCCATTGCGTCACCATTTGATTGGCCACTTTAGTAAGACAGTGTGCTGCTTCGCAACGGACTTTATAAAAGCAGCGTTCATTTTCAATTGTATCTGTCAGTGCGGAGCGCGTAGCATTGGTGGGATATTTCTCCAGGGCTTTTATGGCCTCAAACTGTGCTGTTACATCGCGCTCATGACGCAGCTGGTATTGCCACTGAAAATCAGGCTGTTCAATATTCAAATCTCTAATTAAAATCATTTCTGGATCTAGACGAATCCAAAGAACAGGCGAATCACTGCAAAAGTAGAAGAGAATAATTATTTTATGTTATACATATATATATACAAAATATATGTATATATATATATTTTTTTTGTAAGGAGTGTCTTACTCCATTGCCGACAGGTCCATATCAACTTCTTCACCCGTACAGAGTGGAATTTTCTTCTTTTTATTTCGTCGACTCTTCGAGTGACAAGTGATATCTGCTTTCACCACAGTATTCTCAATCTGTAACATGTGCTTGAATGTGCCATCCAATTCCTGTAGCTGCACCAGCAATGGCCCGTTGTATTTGCGAACACCACGTTGACTTACGAAATCTTGCCTTATCTCCAATTCAATAGTATTACGCTTCCGGTTAAACACCGATGTAAAGGAGAACTTCGCGTGGCCTCCAGTACGGACCCATTGATCCATGAAGACTGACATATCTTTACCAGTTACAGTGAATATCGCTTTGATGAATATATTCGTGGAAATAAGCAAATGATGCCATAAGCCGGAGCCAATTTTAGTCACTGCCGCATTGGTTGCCAGGACCAATTGTTTATTGAAAACCTAAATTATAGAAATTAATCACTTGCTTAGTTGAACCTAGAAATATAGAGCCTAACAGTTTTTCAATCCCGAAAACTAGTTCCATTGTTGTTATAGTGGTTAAGAAATTGGAAAAAAAAACTCACTTGTATTAGCAGCTCTTGACCGATGCGGTGCTCCAACATACGTATGACCAAATGCGCCTTGCGTCGCATTGCTTCCACATATTTTGGCGAAACTGTATGTAAGCTTTTTATAGGAAAATAATGCACAATTTCAGTTTGCTTGCTGGTAGCGCTCGAGGGATTCGTACTAGACACTGGCAGTGGCGCTGGTGGCTGACTGCAATCAAGTATAATCCCGCCATACTGCTCCTCATAATGCACCACTCGCGCCAACTCCGATTGAATCCATTCGCGATATTCATTATTACCAAAACACTTTCGTGAATATAGGCCACACAAATACTCCGCAATACCTTTTGCTAACCAAGTGTCGGACCAATGATGCGACGTTATGAAACATCCGAAGAACTGTTCGGCAATGGCGCGAGACATTATTGTACGTGTTATATAAGTCTGATCGATAATAGCAATGGAATGCATGAGATGTACAGAAGCTATGCTTAGGGTAGCATAAGCACTGATGTCGGTATCAAGTTCATCTACAAAAACCTGTTTATAGCAAGAGAAGGGGTAACGCGTGGAAAGTGTTTCTTCGAAAAATTCGAAAGCTTCGTGCAGGTATCGTACTGTATTTTTCAGAAGTGGTAAAAGCTGTGGTAAGCAAAAGTGAGTGACCTCATGCATATGAGGATCTACGTAGATCTCAAAGGGGCCTACAGCCAAAGCGATATTAGGCGCACATACGGGCGTTGTGAGTGAATAATGAAATGTTTTTCGCCTCAAATCAGGCGTCATAACAACTTCCACAAGTTCGCCACACGACACAGCCGTCAAGTGTTTATCCACGGTGAACTCGAGTTTCCATGTGCAAGGATCTGCAAAACTATCAACACAGGGAAACCATAAGCGAGTTGAATTTTCGTATGCATAGGTGAACATATGTGCACTGTTAGGTTGCTGTTCATCCTCACTACTTGGTGGTATAACAAAGTGTATACCCCCCTGTGGATCTTCCATAGAGAATTCTATGCCGATCCGTAAGCCACGTCCTTCTTGGATCATATGATACCCTTCTGGTGGTATTTGTATCAACAATTCACCACAGTTGACATCAGGGTCGGTTTTCTGTGCGGCAATAAGATGGTTTTTGGAATACACATCTAAAGATCTCCTATTCAATATAAAAAAATGTATTTGCACATAAATATGAGTAGTTAAAATACGAGTACTTTAGTTTTATTTAAATAAAGTGTCTTACACTTTTGCATCCCCTTGGCAGATATCCAGGAATGGATCGAAATAAAAAAACTCTGCTTCGCAAACATCATTCAACAAAATACGATAAATACGACACTGCTTTGCATTCAACCTTATAAGGCGTAAATTTTCTTTGGTTGGCACTATGGTTAATTCCACTGCACCCTAAAAATGTATATAGGCGAATGAAACCAAATTTTCCATGGTTTGGGACGCAACAAACTCACAATTATACTTTTTCGCTCGAAGCTAATGCCGGTCAAACTCACAATTTGATGCGCCGTACAGTTATGAAATTAGAGAAAGAAATAATAAATGGTGCATATTATTTTGAGCTGTTATTTTTTATTAACTATATGAATACTTATAATTTAAATGGACGTGCGGGCACATCCTTTGGCTCCGTCTTCGGTTCGCTATCCATTTTACTAAAATTTCACAAAGTTCTTAATTCTGGAGCATTTCAATAAAAAAAACTAAACTTTCTCCTGACATATTTACGATCTAGTGCACTGTTGTTAAAATCAGCTGTTTAAAGTCGTGGCGAAAATTATAAATATGTGCATCATACTAGGCCAGAGTTTACGAAAAGCGGGGGCTCAAACGGTTGATAACTTAAAATTCTGACAGATAAAAGTGAAATTTTGACCATGGTGAATCCGAACTGCACCCTCCAAGCTCAAGGATTAGGTGAAATTTGTCTTTTAAATGTGTATACATACAGATATGTATGATGTACAAATTGAAAATAACCGATGCGAAAGAACCGAACAAGGAAGAGATCGTTAAATGCACTCGAGCTTTTGCTCTACACCGATCATAATTTCATGTATATCCTGAGATATAACACTCGGGTGAAGATTGACATAAGTATATGGTATAAGACGCCGTTATTCTTATTAAAGGTTGCGACGCCAAAAACATACCCTGCACGTTAATTATCCGAAAGCGATGGCAGAGATTTCTGTAAAAGTTTCTATGAGTTTCTTAAGACCGAATAGACAAAACTACCCGAAACTCCTCTGCATATGTGATCGATCCTCCCTTTCATACGCGTAGGGCTTATGAGTGTTAACGTGTGCATGCGTTAGTTTCCATGCTAATTTTTTCAATGGATTGGCCATTTTTATATATAAATTCTTGGCATAATGACATTAATATTTTTAACAAACGCTATATTTCAAAGCTTGGAATTTCATTATTAGAAAACACTATTTTTGTAATTTTACCAATATCCCGCAAAACTAGTGTGATGTCTTTGGTCATTGTTTTCCTTTCCTGAATTTTTATATACATATGTTTATATGTACGTCAAAGTATTTACATATACATATGTACTTACTTATGAGTATATGCAATATCGTTATGGCAATATAATAAACAAGAAAGTTAATAAATTTCATTTGTATGCCAAATTCATATGTTTAATATATCATTTATACATGCATTTATACACATCTAGCCGACAGTGCAAAATTCGTAGTTATATGCCATGGCCGAGGAAGATGAGAATAAGCAAAAGAAGCATACTATCGAAAGTCTGTTCCATCTATATGCAAACAATAATATCAATACATTGGACTTGGAAAATGAAATATATGAGACCATATTGTTGTCGCAGATTGATTTTTGGTTGGATCAAGCAAAATTATTAAAAACTGTATTCACGATGACCGACACCGGCATGGTATACATGAAATTTAAGTAATTTCTAAATAGCACTGCTTTCTTTTATTAAATTGTTTAATTTTTAGAAAATGGCGTTTAGACTTTGAGGAATTTTTGGATTTCTTGAACATGATTTGCCAAGGTAAAGAAATTAAGGTTGATGACGTTAAAAAAGCGCTACTAGAGGCTGGTCCTCCTGGGGGAGGCACGGAAATTGTTGTGGTGAAATAAGTAAATATTCAAAACAATAATTAATCCAAGCACCTCTCGACAAAATCTTAAAAATTCAAAATCCTTTTCACAAAAGGACATTCACATGTTTTAAAAGTATCACAACGAAAAACATTCTACTACCCTTTGCTAGGTGTGACAGTGATCACACAAATCCAATAAGATTTACAATAATTAATTACTATATTTGGTTATCAATGTATATAAATAAAATGAAATAAGAGAACAAGTTCCTTTGGTTTTCTCGCGTTTATTTACAGTATATCGTAATAATCTAAATATAATTGTATAAGTTCCATAATATTTCATTTAATTATATAGTTAATGTTAAATGTTGGTTTATAGAATTCAGATTTGCTTTCCTTTTTTTTGCCTTTGCTGTTCTCCTACTTGAATGCTTCCCTTAAATTTATACGTGAACCATTTGGGAAATTCGAGGTTCATAATTTTTATGTTTATACATATTATTTTCGTTCTTAAGTGACCGAAATTATTCCAGGCTAATCAACAAACATGCGTTTACTAGCTGCAGAATAACTTCATACATGTGAAAACTATCAACACGTGTGTTCATTTTTTTATATAAGTATGTTGGGCTTTATATCTAAGACAATTTGTAACGGAAGCGGGATTTTTCGTTTCTCGTTTGTGTGTGTTGAATAATTGTAATCTATTCACGCGCATACACCGCAGATCTATATTATTTGTTGTAATTCAACCAGGGAATAAAAACATTTACGTACAAATACAATTACAAAATGATAATTTATAATAAAAGTGTAATAATATGTAAGCAAAAAAAAGAACAAATCACATAATAAGCGATTAAGCAGAGGTTCGCAGTAGGCTAACATTATCCAAACAAAATGTGAATTTTTCCAAGCGATAAAATTTCTTTAATGAACTTTGAATTAATCACGTAGAAAGTTGACGACCTTTTTGATTGCTTTCTTAATAATAAAGCATCTTTCTGCTTACAAAGAAATTTTGAGATGCGTATTGAGATTTTTTCTACGACATTTTTGACAGTTGAGATATATGTTGTACAAAAAGGGATATTGCATTTGTGGCTTTATTGAACATTAGGTCATTTGTGCCAAAGCTTGTGTTACATGCATTAGAACTAGTTTACAATGATGCAACATTATTTTCACCCGGTTGGAATAAATAATTATAATGCAATTTTTTTTATTCGATTGCATATTTATTTAGCGTGGTGAACTATGCATCTTTTTGGTGTATTTTGAAAAATGTTCATTAGTGAATGTAGTCTGTAATAAGTAGCATTTTGTATGCCTTTTTCATGCTATCTTCCTCTGGCTTTTTTTAAATATGCTTAATGTGTTTGTTGTGTTGATTTGTTTTGTTAATATCAAAAGGAATGATACAAAAACATTTAAATACGCCCTTACATCGGGCCATCTATGGCGCTTACTTTTAGGCGGAAATAATAAACAGAACGAGCACCCAAAAAGGCTGCAATCAGAAATAGGCCAATATAAGCAATAACGATACCGCCATGATCCTGGAAAGTACAAATAAACACTTTGTGAAGAAAAATTAAATCCATGTAAATTGAATTAGCCTTACCTTTGCGTACTTATATGTACCAACAGTAATACCGATGCCCGCAATAAGGAATAACATTCCTAATATAGCGAACAATATACCGCGTCCGCAAGCGAAACGCGAACCTACAGATGAAACTTTTCTGCAGTGGGGACAGCGCGCCAATGCGTTGTGAAAGGTATTAAACTGAAATTAAAATGTATATTAATAATACTATATCATTCACTTAAATCACCAATATACCAAAAATGTATCTGAACAGTGTCCGCAAGTTACACGGCACATGCCTGGCATAGCCGGTACGGGTGGGGTAACTGGACTCGGTGCCAAATTTATAATACGCTTACAATTAGGCCGAGGACAAGCAATGCGCTGCGACGAACTTTTACAAATCAACAAACAGTTGCATGGACAACGCACATACTTCTTGCCAGGAGGGGCGTTACGTATTGGCTGCAAAAATATTAATTACATTGTTTATAAACGTTGGTTTGAAGTTCAATTAGGAACAAATCTAATATCTGTTTGGTACTTACAGTTGCCTCATTACAATGGCTGCACTTCACTACATGCTGATCTCTTTTTGTTGTAATATCGATCATGTTTTGGCAAACCCTACATGTAACCATTGGTACACCAGTTCCAGTGTTTGCCTGATATGGCGGTGGCAATTCATCGGGACCTACAAACGGCACATTTGCTTGCGAAACACCGCCTAAAAATTATTGGAGACATTTGTATACAAAAACTATTAATTAAATCAACATATTTAGCTCCTTTGAACAGTAAATTTAACCTTTTCTATAGAATAAATACATGTCGGATGAGGCTTATTAGGGAAATCATAGAGAAAATGAAAAGCAAGGCAAATTCAAACCGCAAAAATAAATGCGGATGACTGTGCGAATTATATAAAATGAATGATTTTTCTTCACTAAAATGTAGTAGGTAGAGAGATAGAGATCTATGTCAATGCTAAGTGATACACTATCTTAGACTTCAAAGAGCGGGTTTCTTTTAACTTGCGTACATAATTACATACGCGATATTATATGTGTATTTTTATAAGTATGTGCATACACACAACTACAAATTAAATGAGGTTTTAATTCTTATAAAGCACCCAGTAATGAATTGTTCGGGATATATACATTTTTAATTTACATGCTGCAGGGATAAGGATTACATATGTATACACATACCCAAGAAAAATTATTTGATAACATATCGCAAGACAACAGCTGTTTCCCTACAAGACATAATGTGTGAGTCATCCAACTCGATTAAAGGTACCAGAACGTGATATGTGAGTAAATACAATGGGGAAATAAAAAATCGGAATCACACACATATATTACAAATTCGAATGTTGCTAAATTGAAGCGTCTACTCACAGATAATAAGTTTTCCAAATAATAACATATTCGATAATCATACTCTATCAATTGGAGTTGTCGTAAATTGTGATATATATATGCATATGTTGTAAAGCAAATTAAATAATTTTAACAACTTCATGCAATCACGAAAACTGTAAAATATCTACCACCCACCCACGCCCCTACTTTTATAAAGTACACTTATACGGTTTCAATGACTGCATTGTGGTTGCTTCTTTTACAGTTCATTTAGCAGTTGTGGATATGTGCAGCATCAAATGCTTTCTATGTAACAGTGCCGGGTTTAATGAACCTAATTGCATATAAGATTCATAGTTGTAGGTTATATTTGGTTTGATTACCTTCAGCTGTATTTGCTCCTGCAATAATAGCCGCACCTACTTCATCACCCCCAACACTTCCTGCTACAGCACCAGGCTGCGTTGTAGAGTACGTATTATTGGTCTCTTCATTGTTAATCAAGCTCTGTTTCTCGGGATCAGCCATAGTTTCAGCGACAGAAGATACTCACTGAACTTTAAATGTAATGAGTGCAGCTGTAAACTGATAAAACCCACGAATAATTCGATCACTGATCTGTACTCCGCTAATTTCTTTTGGTTCCCGAATACTCGATTCAATGCATTAATTCAGGTCGTTAAGGTCCTGTGAGTGCTTCTTTGTTCGTTGTAACTATATAACAAAAACATTGCACGTTTATATTATTTGCATAGTAATATTGTTAGTTTACGAAGTTAGTTAAAAAAAAATATATATTACACATCGTGTTTAATCGTATTTGATAGTAAAAAATTAATTATATGTACATATGTATGTTTTCTTCAAAGCGGCGAAAATCAAATTGAACATGCCTCCCTCCTCCTTAAGAAAAGTTCTCTTTATATGCGACGTTTAAATCACCATTCCCTACCCCTTTGGACTCCTACTCACATTAAATAGACAACTACTGAGATTCACGAAAACTTGGCTATGGTCATTTCAATTTCGCTTCATTTATATTTGCTGCACATATACTTGTCTTGCAATGCAATGAATACGGTGACACCGCTTTTGTTGCTTTTCTTGCTTTTCTTTTGTATATTCTGTCCACCACTTCTCCTTTTAGGTTATCCCATTTCTTTGTTTCCCAAATTGTTTTTATATTCTCTATATGTCTATACCCGTCAATAATTGCGAAATTTGTATTTGTTATTATCCGTCAATTCAAATGATCCTCCGGCCTCTTTCTACAAATTTGGTTACTCTATGTATTTTTTGACATTATATTGATAATAACTTGATATTAAATTTCTTATTTACCAATTTTTTACAATATTTTCGAGAGCTATGCGGAATCCTCCCAAATGTATCGAAATTATTTCCACAGCGTTGCATTACATTGGAAGAGTTTCGTTTAAGGTCATTATACTATGTTTGCATGGTAGAAATATCGATTACGGTTTCGCCGGTTAGTTTTCTTGAAATAAGTTTGACTCTTGTATTGTAATATCTTTGATTTTTAATTTTTGATATTTAATTTATTTGAAAATAAAGTAAGCAATTCGATATCTAGAATCTAAAAGATCTTAAGTGTATATATATTGCTATATTTTTATGTCCGCAGATTTACTTTGACTGCAAAGATAATTTAAATCAATTCTGTCTGAGAAGTTTTTGTAGTACAATATCTTATCCTTCTAACGGCATATAGCATAATCTAAGATACAGATTCCTAAAGTCCTCTGTTGGAAAAATAATGGAATTCCTTTTATAAGATCTTATATAGAAGGGGTCATAAATATCTTTAGTGTACGAATAAGAAGGGATATGGGTGGAGAAAAGGTATTTTTGAAGGAACTATTTAGTGGTGTTTGCAACGACCCTGTATAGTAGTACCAATAAAATGATGCACATATGTGCATACCTGTAAGTTTAAACAACAACAGCCGAGCAAAATTAATTTTGAGGGCTGGCAATCCTCTATTACAGTTTTGGTATTTTAATGCAAACACAGCTTTTAACGAATTTTTTCTCAAGTTTATTTCTCATATTTTCTGAGATAGGACACATGAGTTTTAGAAAACTATTTTCAAAATGTAAGTGTAACAACAAAGTTTTGATTTTCATATAAGTGAAAAAGAATTATACGAATTGGATGTGGTAAAACCTGTTTTGAAAATCTGGACGATGATTTCATTGGCTTCTAACTTTCGTCGTTCGAACTCTTCCGCAGTAGTTGTTTTCGATGTTTCGCTTGCGTCGGCTGAGCCGACGGCGTCACAACCATCGAATCCGACATACTGAATAAAAAAATGTAAAGTCAACTAAAGTGGGACCAAAATCTGTTTCGCACACTTGTTTTCAAATTGATTTTCCGCAAATTATTTTATTTTCAGAATCGTGTTTACCTTTTACTTAGCGGAACGATCAGAGCTTTGACAATTTTTTGTGTAAAAATTGTGAATCAAAAGCGAAATAAGGGAAATAAATCGTGGAAAAGCGAGGTTTTAGTGCAAGATAAGCATAATTATATATATTTGCAAGTACGCAGACATTGGGATTTCTATATAGACTTCCTGAGTAAATCTATACATAGCTCATATTTTGGCAACCACAGAGCGATGGAGTCACCCCCAATGTTTAACAGTGTCGAAGATGAATGTCGGTATTGGAAAGAACGTGCTAAGCTTTATCACAAAGAGTAAGAAACAAATTTGTAAATAGTAGAAAAAATAGTTTAATATGACAATTCAATTGAGCATATTTTATCATTGAAAGTTTATGTATAATGTGTTTGTAATTGTTTAGATGGACAGATGTGAAACAAGAATACGATGAATATGTGGAACAATCACGACAAATGGAAGCAGAAATGGATGCTACACTTGATCAAAAACAGAGCATAATCAAAGATCTCCGAATGACACTTTCTTCATTAGAGAAAGAAAATGAATCATTGAAGGTATTGAATCGGAAAATTTTCGAAAATTGGTTTCATCCTATATTTATATTTCAGCTTAAACTCCAATCTCATGGCATTGAATTAGCTAATACAGAGCGACAAATGGAAAATTTTAAAACTGAGCGAGATTCTCTCAAAGTGTACCTGCGGCAATTGGAACAAAAAAACGATGACTTGGAGCGGGCGCATCGCATACTCAATGAAAGCATTGCAGATTTTGAAAGAATGTTAGATAAAGCATATGAAAAAAATGCTCTACTTGAAATGGAGGTGGATGAGAAAGAAATGCTACAGGAAAAGCTGCAGAGACTTATGGATGAAACAAGAGGTAAATTTGTTGAACACGTTACACATCTCGTAAATATATGCTTCACAACATCTTTGTTAAATAATATTCCAATTCTTAAATTTGTAGACTTAAAACAAGAACTGAATGTAAAAACGCGTAACCCTTTAAATGGTTCAGTTAGTAATATATCTGAATCGACAACACTGTCGGCAACTATAGCAAATGGTGCTGTAAATAACAGTGATATTGCCCATGAAGAAAACGCTCTCAATAATACCAGTCTCCACAATACCAACCTCACAAATAATTTGAACAACAGTTCAGCAGTTATTCCCAATTACGGTGAACAACATTCATTGAAAAGTAAGATTTTAGGTGTATTACACTCTAGAAAATGCGGCATTAAATTTATCAAATTTAAAACAAAGTCCAAATTGAAAAAATCAAAAATATGACCGTGCTTGAACTTTTGAAATTGTAGCACACAAACTTTGCGACTACTTTAAGCCAAAAATTGTAATTGACTATGTGCTTAATATGTTCTTCCTGATAGGTATAAAATGAAGTATTTATTAAGTACAGTTTTATCAAGATATTTAGTTTTTTTTTATGTATTTCTTTATTATAACGTCGTTGTAATGTTTTAAATAAATATGGAACTTGTAAGCAACAAAATATTAGAACAGAATATAACTGAACTAAATTTAAAATGAATATTTGAAATGAACAGCTAAGTACAAAAATTAGAAGAAAAGCAGTTGTATCGTTTGTGTGTCCGTAGGCATGTATTTCACATTTATATTTGTTGTGTTAGAACATGCATCTATAACTCAAATTTAGAAAAACCCTTTTCAGATTCAACAAATTTACTCAATGGCAACGCAATGACACCCAGCTCTCGTACATCTGCACTCAACATTGTTGCAGATATGCTACGGAAATTGAATGTAAGTTTGAATATTCATTGACCTATTTTGAAATGAATTACTTTTTCTACCAAGCATATATTTGTTTATATGGAAGGGTTTTAGTTCGAATAATGTATTTAGTGCAAGTATGCTAACAAATATACTTTGTGCAAATCTAAATGCTCGACTCAGCGTAACACATTCTAAATAATCTGTCTACTAACAGTTTCTGTTGCATCTCGTAACTCGTCATGTTTACTATGCTCTCTATGTACTTACTACCCTCCATACATATTCACATGTTGCATAAAATAATGCATTGTGGCATCACGGTCTTTGTGTTCTCTTTTAGTTGGATAGGGCACTTTTATGCCCTCTGTGTGAAAGGTTTCGTTGTATCTGTGATCGTTCAATTGCTGCTGCTGCTGACACTACAAGCAGCTGTAACTCCACATCAACGACCGATAATGTAGGTCTCCTTAGACGGAGTTTAACAAATACCTTTGGCAGCAATAATTCCATGGACACAAATGTTACAGTTACCCCCACACACACGTCCTACACCGATTACGACACCGATGTCTCTGATGTTTCCTTACGACGAATCGCCAGTTGTAGCAATTCGAGTTTAAATTTTGGTACAAATATTTTTAAACGCTTCGCAGATCGCATGAGTGGAGGAAATAACAGTTCCCCGAACTCAACTAAAACACCGATACGCACAACAAATAAAAATATTTCAAATTAAATACAATAAGATCCTTAGATACTAAATTTTATTTTGCTTTGCTTTTGTGGTTTATGTTATTCCGTTTATTTCTTTCGTATGCGAAAACATTTAAGATATTTTTTGTACAATAAACGCTTTATACTGCATTCTTTTAAATATTTTTTATAGCCAATTTTATAGTATTATTATAGTATTAGTTATTTTATTAGTTTTATAGTGCAGATTCGTAATGCAGTGGAAGAGGTAAGGTGCCAAGTGCCGGGCGGAAGGTGTGGGAACTTGCAAGATTATTTAATTGCTTTCCACATCTCTTTAAATAACAACTCTGCTGTGTTAAATAAAAGGGGATTTCTTCTGCACCTTTCTACTTTCGAGGCAATGAATACGAGAGGGTCATTTACTTTTTATATCATAAGGAATCTCTTAACACGCGAAAATTCTAGTTTTTTAAATATATCTACTCGTATTTTAAATATTTTTCAATATATCATGAATTTTAGACCTTCCATGTATTCCATTACCAACGCTCATATGAAAAGATCAATTTGGAAAAAAATTAAGCTTTTACTTCTTTTCCCTTTGCAGGCAATGGAAACAAAGCTGAAGACCTACCGAGATCATGCTCCAATTGTACACCCACGGCAATGACAGCCACTCAGTTGCAGTTCAGCTACATTTCTAACATCAACAACTACCACAACAACAACGTCAACTATTTATACACACAGCATTACTGTTCAACGACTAATGGATAATTGAGGCAATATTTCCCTAGCTGCCGTCTATTAAAGAAATAAAACAAACCATGTTATTCATTCCTGATATATATCGGTTAATACTATTTAAGTTTACATAAAGAATCCTTGGTAATTTGTACACAGGTGTGATTGAGCGTGTGTATAAATAAAATGGTGTTAGTAATGTTGACAGCACACATACATACATACATAAGTGAATGAAATGTGTTGCGAACAAAAGAACTGGATTACCTAACAACTGTCAATTCCAATTTTTTTTTTTTTACGAAGAAAGGAAACTGCACACATTGGAAGGCCTTCGTCGTCTGCACAATTTCCTCACACCAACAAAGAACTATTATCAGTTTGCATAAACATTATATGTTTTTGTTTTTGAGCAATTGAGAGAAAAAAGAAAATCGAAATCCGTTAATTTATTTTATAACCCTTGTAATGTTTATAAATACCTGAAATTAACAGATTAATAGATGAGACAATTAAGGTAAATCGTTCAAAACAAGATGAGTTGTATTGCAAAACATTTAATTTTGTTATGATGCGGTTTGCGCACTGGTATACATACAAAAAGTATTTGTTCTTATAATTTGTAAGCTTAAACGCTAGTGAGCACTAACTATAATTAATGTTCGATTTTTACGCCACAATCATAGAGAAAACATTATCTATTTTTCTATAAATATTTACATGCTCTTATTTCATGTGCTCTAAACATATTTATTGTAAAACATTTAATATGCAAATGAAATATGCAGCAGGAAAATGTTTCGTAATTGTAAGACTTCGAAAAGGGAGCATTCAATGCTCATGCTCGACAGCTAAAACAGCTGAAATGATTTGTTATATATTAAAAGTCAGGTGATTCTACAAATGAGCAGATTAAATCATTTTGATTTGAAAGCGCTAACTCCAATACATTGTAACTCCAAATAATGTATATATGCAGATCAGCAAGTAATCTCGAGTTGAAATAGACAAGCAGTGCAATGAAGAAACACCAACGGATGGGATTCACGGTGCTGGGTATGTGAATATGAGAAGTGACTGCATATTTACATCACGAAAGAGTAGAAAAACTTGAGAGAAAAAATTAAATTGAACGAAAAATACTTGTTTGAACACAAAATTCTCGACAATGATCTTAAAAACGAAGTCCGCTCGTAGATACGCTTAGGCGAAAATAGTAGTAAAAATACTAACTTTTAGCAAAAATTTATGAAACATTGCACATAAATGGAGCAAGTTAGTGCGTAGTAATAAAACAACAAAAGCAATGTTTGCTACCAAAACAAAAGACAAGCACTAATTACTCTCATACATATTGTATCGTTATCATTCAACTCTGAGCTCTGGCGTCCGGTCGCCTTTACCCATTAGATATACAAACATACATAGTTTAAATGTAATCATTATATAACCTTTCAAGTGTCTAGTGCTGCCCGTACCACATTTACCGCCCATTTTGCCAGTTTTATATTTTTTATAATTATATCCATATGTTAGATTTTATTTTTCCATTCATTAGCATTCATTTTAGTTTAATACTTCCATACGTATTTAATAATTTATACTTTATGGTAATTTTCATAAGCAGCTAAAACTGCGCGATTATTTTCTCATTATGAATCAGAAAAATTTTTAATTTTTTGAGTACAAGTAAATTAATGGGAACTATTTTTGTACGATTTTACTTTGAATTCAATGAAAACCTTATGTTCACCAGGAATAATACACATATATACAAAGAAAACCACAATAATAATATGTAATATGATACAATAAATAAAATATATGTGTTGCCTACAGAGTTGGATTCACAAACGGCTGGTTTTACTTTTGAAATTACCTCAAAGAAAAAACTCTTCTGCTCTTAGTTCTGCTTCCTAATCATAATTCGACCACAAGCCGTTGGTGTATGAATGTTTAACGTTCTGACGCCAGGTTGCCAGGTTGTCAGGTTGTCAGATTTTGAATTAAAAACAATATTTGAATGATTATTTTAAGTAATCAAATGAATAATTTTAAATCAGAAATACTGCCATAGGTTTTTTGAATTAAATTAAACATGAGGATCAATTAAATATATTTTTGGTGTCGAAAAAGTCAGTGACTATTTACCGATGTGAGAGAAGGTTTTTAATCTCTCTGTGTTTCTCGAGAGCTCATCTACAATCTTCTAAATACTTTTTAAGCGATTTCAGATAAAGGTCCAAAACAAAACAGGAATTAAATTTTGTAATTTGAGTTTACATTTTTTTAAATAATGAAGAAACACCTACTTTCAACGTGAATCGAAAATAAAGGATCCAATACCAGATATCAATTCATTGAACTTCGAATTTTCAGTCAAATAAAATTTTAATTTTCAAACGGGTGAAATGTACAAAATAAATTCAATGAAATAAAGTACAAAGAAAAAGTACTCAAATAGCTTGTAATCAAGTTTTTGTTTTTTGTTAATCTTGAAGAAATCGATCTAGTAAAATACCAAGCCTTCGGTCGATTTTGAGCATGAAAGATGTAAAAATTTGTGTGAACGAATTATTTACGGAGCTGCTAAAAGCTTTCACCCAAACTTTTTAATCCATTCCAATCCAGCGAGATTCCAACTTGAGAAATCAAATGTGGTTCAAGACAAAATCTGCTACAACAAAAATGTTTTGCGCGTATATTCCGACATTTCACCTCAAAAATGATAAACAATATCTTTTATATTAGAATTTTGAGCGTAGTGTTCATACAACACTTATGAAGGATTTTTTGTTTCTGATCTAATTTAATTTGAATTAATGAAATTCAAATAATGAAAACTTCGCAGTCAAATATTTTCTTTTGCAGGCCCCGAACATTCGGGGTTCTGCAATTATCCTGCCTTAGTTAGAATTAACGTCAAGTGATGAAACTTACTCAGTGAGGAATATTTGGCAGAGAGCTTTAAAACAAAAGCAAAAATCTCATATAAAAGCTCACTGAAACTCTGCCAGCTTTTACGAGCAACTACTCTCAAATCTTGAATACTCCTTAATCTCTTCTACTCCATCTGCTTTGTGTATTTGCTTTTGCAGTCTTACCTGTGTACTAAATTTTACACAATGAACAGACTCACTTGTTGCAAAATGCCCATGCACAACCACACGCACACACGCATACACAAATAAGGGGAAATCGTTTTGGAAGGGGTAGTTTTGGGAAATTTAAGTCTTTAGAAAGTGCCATTTGTTTTCATTTTAATTCAATATCAACTTGTTGGCATTGAATGGAGTTTTGAGATTTCTCGTCGCTTTGCTTTAAAGTGTGTATATTGAGCATTTTGCCTGAAATTGTGAGTTATTAAGCATACATATGTATATGGGCCTTGAAATGTAGTAGTTTTCTTAAAAACTTGCGCGAATGTGTATCTGTCTGTGCTGCTGCCACAACTCCAAATTAGTCATAAATATTCTAGAGATATGGGTATTGATATGGATGTGGGTAAAGAATTATATACTTTAAAGTTTGTTGAAAATATTACCTTTCGTATATGTACATATTCATATACATTGTCTTCGAAGTTAATATGTATATGGGTATTTACTACCAACACATGTGGCGCGAATCATAACTTTAGTCTTGAAAGTCAACAAGCGTTTGTTTTATAATTCGAATTCTAATTGCTTGACAGCTATCATAAAAAGAAGAAACTAATTGTCACGCTTAGGAAAACTACCGATTTTGAGAAAATTTTGTGTAAAATGGGTTCGAAGCCTTTCGTGTATACAAAAACCATGTGTCTGAATGTTTTAAATTTAAGCACCTGTCTTTGAGTAGTGAGACTGAAGAGTTGCAAACACCCAACGAAAGCTAAAAATGTATAATGCGAGCTTCTCACGTTTATTAACTCCAACTTGGGTTCATTATTGTTGGTTACAAACATTTCAACTATTTTCAAACTTTAAAACACCAGGAATTTAAGGGTAACAAGTTCAATAGAATAATCAGCTGAAAATGGTTCATTGGGACATAACAGGAGTAAATAAAGAATTAAGTACCTTTGGATTATATATTGTTAAAAGAAAGAATAGGAATAATAAGAGGTGTTCTGCAACGTATGTATATTCCTTAGGCTTGCAGACAGACCTTTTTGAGGTGGAAAAGTCCAGAAGTTTTGCGCCGAATTAATAAGATCACTTATTGGTTAATGTAACGAGAAAAAGAAGTACATATGTGCAATAAAGAGCCACTTATATTCCGATATTGTGATCCGTTCAGTTGTGAAGGAAATATACATACTTTTCATTATGGTCTGGCACATTTAAAGCGAATTGCATTGAGGTTCGCGTATTGTTATGACACCGCGGAAATGTAAGAACAACCTCATTGGAGGGCAGACCATGTGTCTAGAAATTTACGCGAAGCTGCAGATTTTTCTATGAATGTCGGAAAGATTGGTATTTATACAAACTATTTCTTGACTTTAGTAAAATATATCGTTGGTAGCATCGTTTCTCCATGGTCCACTCGAAATTATTGGAGTAAAGGATCAGAGTATGGAATGATAAGTAGACCACATTTCTTAAGAGGCATTTCGACTATTTTCCAGAAATTTTTATTTGGGTATGTCCACATGTACTCGTGCTCGTACGCGGCTGATTGCAATAGTATAAAAGAGCAAGCAGCAGCCACCACACCGCATCAAACTCAATTGCATGCATGTCTAGAAACTTTGAAAGTGTCCTAATTATCTCGTCATATGCAGTCGTTAAGTGAAGTTACGTGTAAATATGTGTAGAACCAAAAACGGATATAAACACGTATACACAGAATTTCATATGTACATCATAGCTGTGTTCTGGTATTATTGTTGTTGTTGTTGTTATTGTAAACTAGAAGCAGCAACTCTGATTTCCAATTTCTAGAAATAAAATTTCTTTTGAAGAAAGAATCATAATCATTTCAGTTGGTGAGTCTCTTGAAAAGTCACTAAAGGCGACAAACTATTGTTATTTTTAATCCCAATTCACGCTTACATTATACATTGTGCGCATAAGGTATATATGTATGTACCTTTATGAATTATTTGACGAGTTTTAGGTAAAATGTGGTGAACAAGACCAAGATGAATAAACAAATAAAGTCATTGTATACATTAAACCAATACGCGTGCTTATGTAAGTACAATATATCAAATATTTGTTTACGTGACTGCTGTCGCTGTTTGTCTGTTTGTCGGTTTGTCACAATATTTCTGTTGGCTAAAAATAGTCGTGATGTCGGCGTCGGTCGCTCTTCGATAAACACATTACAAAATCTGACACTGCAAATTGATATTCTGCGAAAATTTCACACGAAGTCACATTGAAAGGCGTTGTATTCTGAACGAAAATCCTTATATATATGTATTGGGTTGTTCGGAAAGTCATTTCGTTTTTTTTGGGGAACATGAAAGACAGTTTTCGTATAATGAATAAATATTTTATTAAATTATATATTGGCCATTCTGGTCCAACACCTTTTGCCATCTTTCTGGCAGTAACATAATTCCCCTCTCATAAAAGTTTTGGTCCTTGCTGGCAAAAAACTCGTCCAGGTGGTTTTTGACATCTTCATTTGAGGTAAAGGTTTTGCCATCCAAAAATTTTTGCAGGGACCGGAACAAATAGTAGTCGGAAGGCGCCAGATCTGGAGAATATGGTGGATGTTGCAGTACGTCCCATTCAAGCTGTAAAAGTTTTTGGCGAGTGACCAAACTTGTGTGAGGTCTCGCATTATCCTGGTGGAACACTACACCCTTCCTGTTGATTAATTCGGGCCTCTTCTCTTTAAGTGAATCATTCAATTTGTCCAGCTGATGACAATAGACTTCTGAATTAATCGTTGTATTGTCCGGCAAAAGCTCAAAAAAAACGATTCCTTTGACATCCCACCAAACGGAGAGCATCACCTTTTTTTGGTGAATGTTGGCTTTTGACACGCTTTGAGCCGGTTCATCTTTTCTGCTCCATGACCTCTTGCGTTTAACATTGTTGTATACAACCCATTTTTCGTCCCCAGTAATAATCCGCTTCAAAAATGGATCATTTTCTAGACGTTTGAGGAGCGAATCACACGCGTCAACACGACGACACAAATTTCGCTCGGTAAGGACATGGGGCACCCACACATCGAGCTTCGAGGTTAAGTCCATGCCTTTCAAATGGCCATAAACAGTTGAATTCGACAAATTTAACCTCTCACCGATCTCTCGTGTGGTGATTCGCCGATTTGCATCAACTAATGCCTTTATCGCATCTTTGTCAGCTTCGACCGGCCTTCCAGACCGTGGTGCATCTTCGACATCAAAATTGCCGGATCGAAATTTTGCAAACCTGTTCTGGCACTGGCGTACTGTTAACACGCCTTCTCCATACACATCCGTCAATTTTTTTCTCGCTTGGACAGCATTTTTACCTTTTCTGAAGTTAAAAAGTAAAATATGACGAAAATGCTGCTTATTGCTCTCCATATTTAAAAAGGCACCAACCAAAAACTACTGGGTAGAATTAATAGAACTTTTTCACACACAAGCCTTGCAATATCAGCTCTCATGACATATAATGGTTATGGGGCTTAAGTGTGAAGTTAGTTTCGAAAAAACGTAATTAAGTCCTCTGGCGGGAAAAAACGAAATGACTTTCCGAACAACCCAATATTTATCTCTATTTGTCAAATAAAGTGAGCAGTGAATACATTCCACCTCACCAACAACATTCAAAAATACTTGAATACTGGTTTTAAAGTGATGTGGACTCTGAAGTATCGTGTGTATAAGTAAAATAATATATGGCAAATGTGAAGTAATATATTTATTCGCTGCGATATTTGTACTATACATATGTATATGAAAAATACAGACACTAACTAGCGTATTTATACCAAGTAGGAAGTCAGGATGACTCTCAGGTAATAGCCGGATACCCAGGATTTTTTGAAGCCGTACAACAATCATAACTGGGAGCCAATATGTGTATCGTAATGATGATGTGGATTTTTCACTTACGCAAACCTTCCGCCAAACATGAAATACACTTTTTGTGATGGGTATGGAAAAACTGGAAGAATGTTGAATTGACACATTTAAAGTGATTCTTCATTTCTCAAAGTTTGAATATTTCTCATAAATATATCTTCAATAAACCCATCTGATCTTCACATTATAAGTCGGGCGTAATGAACTAACACAACCATTTTGCATTGCACTTTTAAAGTATCATTCTCATAGATTCCCTAAATAAAAACCACCCATAATAACCCAAATAATATAAACAATATGACTTTTAGGTCACTCGGAAGCGAATTTTGTAAGGGATCTTAATTTCATTAAATTCTTCAATACAATTGGCTTCACGTGCTGTACACATTTATATATTTATTGACGATCGTCTTGTCCAACAAATTGGTGTACGCAACTTGGTGCCTTCGTAAAAATACAAATATTACATGTGAGATAGAAGCAAGTTTCAACGCTGTTGTCATTGCTACATGCATATGAACTCGTAAACATATGTGACAAACTTCACAGCGGCAACCACAATACTGCGAACGCGTACACGCGTGCGACGTGGCGTATGCGTAACATTCAATGCAGTTTTTCTGCAGAGTGTAATGAGCCGAGAAATAATTTGATCCCGGGTTATGCTCTTGCACAAAGACAGCAAATCGGTTGGATTGAGGTATTGATAAACGAGGTCCAGGTATGTAACAAATGTATGTATGTGCAAATGTATGATATTGATGTGTGCGCTGCTCTCCCAAAATTGTTTAGCTTAGAATTTTTCCCTTGTTTTTTGGCAATGTGGTGCTATGGCCATTAGATGAAACGGTAACTACTTTATTATGTAATTGAGTCATCTAAATGTTTTAAAGTGAATTTAATGGTTAACTTGAACTTTCGTCATTCGTTTAGCGAAAATCGTCTAGTCACTGCTGGATTTGGTTAAACTGGTAACATTTCAAAACACACATATATTTTTTAAAGCAATTTTAAAAATAATATTTTGTGCTTTTGTTACGTTATTGTGTTTGTTTTTTAAAAATTCAAATAGCAATTAAAATTAACAGAAGAATGCTAATGCCGAGAGCCTTCGTATTATGAGTACTCCAGTTTTATATATATATCATTTATTTATATTTTTACATCTACTTTATATTTGCGAAGAAAGACATAACAAGAGAAGAAAATAAAATGAAATCGAAATGTGTGAGATATGAACGCATTTGCCTGTATTTACTTAGGCTTCATAACATTAAAGAATAACAAAGGAAATGAACTCTTACCCATATTTCAAGCATTTCCAATTCGGGCTTCCAGCGAAGAATTTTTGCCTTTCACAACAAATCCTTGAGTACGGAAGAGTCGGAATATTAAATTCTTTAATTACCGCTTCAAGGGGACGGTATATTGGTCACATGTATCAAATTTTCACAATAGTTGAGAACTATAAAAGAGCTGTAAGTGATAGGGAGGATTTTCTCGATATTTCAAATTGCAATGGATGTATGTACATATGTATGTACTCTAAACATAAGGATCGCCGCACGTATCATCAGTAAATTTTATAACACCTTCCTCCTACGCTTATAATGTTTGTTTGTTGTTTATTTATTTATATGTCGCATATTCCGATTTATTTTCGTATCATATTTGTAGGGTAAACTTCAGTGTACATAATGTACACATACTCGTAATAAATACATAATCGAACTCAAAAAGTTTAAATGTAAATTCCATAAGAGCCTAGTAATGTCTATATTCATACATCTGCAGTAGTTCACGAGCGATTTAAGCAAAGCGGTAAATTTCTGTGCAGGTGTTGAGCCATTATAAAATTTGCTTATCTGCCATAATTTTTGCGTGGGGCAAGGCCGTAAGAACAAAAGAAAAAATGTGAGCTCCCCACTTTTTTAGGTTACATTTGCTTTGTGAAATTTAAATTTATCTGATGGAATTACAGTTGCGTAATGTTTTATTGCATGGCTTTGTATGCAAGTATTCGAATTGTTGGTTGGGACTTTATATTACCTTCTTACTTTATATATGTATATATCTCTGTGTGCATCAAGATGCTTAATGCATGATTTATGTCACAAGAAGTTATAGTGCTATTTTCTGAAGTTAGCTCGAGTTTAAACCAAGTTATTTGCACAAGATTGCCAAGCCATATAGATTTGAGGGCAGATGACTGAAGGTTGTTACAAGTTAGGCAAAATGACTTAAAGACTTAAACCGATCAGAAGAAAAAATTTTGCATCAAATTTCGTTTTTTTTTTTAATTATTCCCGGGCAATGTAGGAAGAATCATTCAAAGGGAACATGCTCTTAGAACACCACAGTTTGCAGAAAAAAACTAAGAGGTACTACTTTTTAAAAAATTGTGGTGGTCTACTTCGATATATGGGAATATACTGGTTATACATACTGGTCATGTTACTTAGAAAGGTAAATATTGACGGCGTTATGTACAGTTTCAGGATCCGGTCTTCCAATCCTATTTCCACATACCAAAATGCTTTGTGATAGCAATCAACTCTATTAATTGGAGGGGGTTCGTAAATTTAGCACGCAAAATGACTGAGTATGAATGCACTGGGCTACCTTAGATCCCTCAGCGGGTGCAATTAAAAATCGCTGGAACATTGCAATGAATTAATTTAGATGTGAGCTAGTTTTAAGCACAAATACTCATTGATACAACTCTGTAGCCATTTTAGCTGCTCTTGTTAAAAACTTACTGAGGACGCTTACTGAAGTTTGTTAAGTCCATGTAGTGCTTGTAGCGAATGCTGCTTGTGCAGTAGTTGATGCTAGATTTTAGAGAATTTAAGAAAGCACACTAGCTTAATAGCAAAGTTAGTATGGTCATATAACAAATATGCAAACAAGTTCCATTTTATTTAGATTCTTCTCCTTCCTTTTTACATTTCACATTCATTTTCGAATTTTTTCTTTACTTATTCATCACTGAAATGCTACGACCCGCTTCTATGCTGCAATGTTGATGCTATCGATAGCACATTTACATTGGCCAGCCGCGTTCGAACTATCTGGCAAATTTCATACCATATTTTCCAAAAACTTTCCCGAATGCATTTATTTGCCTGGGGTAAAAATTTTGAAATTTTCCTTTTATCCATTTTGCTTAAAATCACTCGCATACCTTCAAGGCGATTGCTTGGCAAGCAAAATCACTTTGCGATTCCTGAGCAAACTTTCCAGACCTGTGCGCTTATTAGCCCCTCTGGCTTGCTCCGCTGTACACACACCGATTTTTTAGTACAACAAAAGCATAAATCAGCAACAACTATACGTGTAATTACCGAAAATATTATGTTTTCGTTTTATTACTATTGGTATTAAACCATTTTCAACTTCCACACCACATTTCATTTACTTGAAGTCTAGTTGATACAGAGCGATGGCTGCATCACGGTACTAATAACCGACGCATGGTTAAGCTAAAATAGGGGGGTTCCTTGGTGTGTGTTGATTTTTGAGGCGTTGGCAATTATTATATATTTTATATTATTATTATATATATGTATGCATGCCAACCAAATTCCTCAAATTGATGCACAATTTTCAAGTATCCCATTCAATGAGCTTATAGGAGTATATTTGAAAGACTTTAAACGCTATGTAAAAAGGCACTTATAAAGTGTTCTAAAAATTATAAAAAGTAACTTTAGAAATTTTTTTATAACTTCTATATTTATGAATTGGAAAAAAAAGATTTGCGAATAATTAGGGATTTAATACTAATTATCCCATCAAAGGCAATCTGAACTAATTAGTGAGCACTGTGAGCATAATTAGCATTAAATCAAGTGATATTTCAAAGCGAATAGCTGGTTTTGTTACCATAACGAAATGTAAGCTTTGACAGTCCTCTACTACTTAGACAGTACATAGTACATTCGTTTTCCAAGAAACAAAGCGAAAATGCATTTACACAAATACAGTCATGGCCACCATAATCCGATATGCGATTGACAATGGAATTTAATATTATTTTTTTTTAATGTCACTTATATTTAACCTCACTCAGAGCTAACCATACTCCTCAACAAACATACTAACGCAATTGTGATGGTTCAGTTGATAAATTGGTATAGCTATTTGGAAGTTTCCACAATGTTAAGAGTTAAGCTATTAGCGATAAAATATTTATTTTTACTACTTCGTTTAATTGAGGGAAGAGAATTTAGTTAATGGAATATATGGTTGTACGACACAAGTTACTGTTGCTTTGCACACAAAGCTAGTTCTAGGTCTGTCTAAGTAAATTCAAGAACCTTCAGTTCTGCCCCCAATTAATTTAATTGATTAATTGTAACGTAATAATGTATTAAGCAAAAACCACGGTGACAAAATTGTTCTCTGCTTTCCAACTGTTTAAGATTTATTAAAAGTAGACGGGGTTTATAGCTTAAAAAAAGCTTTTTGTAAACTTTAAATTTTGTTAATAGGAATGCAAGGTAAGTTCTCGTATTAAAGATGACAGAGGTGATGAAACCCCCAACTGCCATAGTGCATTTCAAACAAACATAGCGTAAGCTTGGCGGTATTATTGAAAGTCAGAAACCATGTTTCCGAAGGTCATATGGTTGCAAAAATTATTACAAAAAGTCCAAATTAAATTATTAATATCATGTCAAATTAAACATATAGAACTCTCCCAGCGAAGATAACACGTCCCATAAAATGCTATTTACCATTCAGAGACGACACCAAATTTGCGGTGACTTCAAGTAGCCGCAAGCCAGTAGCCGATTCACAAGTTTGACTATTATTAAATTCTTAGCAAAACTATTTACTTTTCATCACACATGCCCTCGAGGTATGCATTTCAACTTTTAATAGTAGTTTTGCTGCATACATCCAAGCTTTTCAAATATCCTCTTTTCTGACTAAAATTAAACATATTTGTTAATAGACTCAGCCATTCAGGCACGTATGTGCACGTGTTGATGTGGACGAGAATAAAAACTGCAAAGTACTCTTGTATCGGCTTATTAATTTGGCCATAATAATTGGGAGAGTGGCAACTGAAATTGGAAGGCCCGAAAGTGCTATAGGCTGACCTGGCCATGTGTGCGTGCCTTCATAGTAGGTAAATGCAAGTGTGTGTATGTAAGCCAATAGGCACAAATGTGATTTATACCCTTGAAAGCCGTATGTACTGCATGAATACAAATGTACTTATAAATACAATAAGCCAACCTGCCGCACCCATACTAGTGGATGGGGGAGAGTAGAGGCGCATAACACGGCTGTAAGCGTATGACTTTGTTTGGCTTAATCAACTAAATTGGCATTATAACTATTGTAATAATAGAACAACACACGGTAATCCTACAAAGCGTCTGAGTGGTAAAATCCTAGAAGGTACTTACATATTATTTAGGCGCAGTGTTTGCTTGTGTAGCCCTGTGAAGCTGTATGATGGAGCTTTTTGTGTAAGAAACAATAAAAAATAACGTAAACAACAATAAAAGTGAAAAGAAACAACAATCAGCAAAATAAAGCACACAATAATCAAGTTCAAAATTACGCGCAGCTTAAATACAAATGTAAATGGCTGTATATACAAATACATGCCAGTGGGGAGGTTATGTACTAAATCGAGAGATAACTCCTGGAGAGCAGCAGCGAGAGCGAGAGAGCACCCCAAATGAAAAATGACCCCTGCAGTCAGCTCGGGTCGGATGCTTTAATGAATGAGTGTCACGTTGCTGGCTTTTGCTATAAGTAGCTTGGCTCGTATATATGTACACAAATATACAGATAACCTTCGTTAAAATTACCTCAAATAAATGTAATTTTTTTGCGTAACGGTTGAGTTATTTGATTATATGGTTGAATATGACTGTTTTACTTACCCAACTTGAGAATATCCGACTTTCATTAAAAACAGTTTGCGCTCCTGTAGTTGTCGACATGGCAAGACTTTTGACCTTTTCCACGATTCCACGATTCCACGATTGATGCACATTTAGATGGGTGCCACTGTTCTTAGTTTTGTGTGTATTGATGGGCATTTTCAGCAGAACGCGTGCCGTCGCGGCTACCAGTTGCAGACACTTGCTTTCAGACAAGTGTACAAAGTTTATTTACATCCTCACACGTAAATACAAATCCCTGACACATCCCCTAACATGTATGTGTCAATGTATTTAAAGGCATGTGTGTGTGCTGGATATGCGCAACAGGGTGCACTCATTACTTACTAAAAGCCTACAAATTGCACTATGTCAGACCGCAAACGAGCATTCGCATACAACCGTACCTACATGCCGACATCCCTTCGCCTGAATGTATATTAGTTAGACTAGCGTGGAATTTTGTGCTCAATGTGTTACGAAGTCTGATGCTAACTTAATGTTTGCTCCTACGAATACGCAAGTGAGTAAGTACATAAGTTACTGCCCATTCGCTTTTCATGTTCCTTCATTAGCACTCTCACTTTTTCGCCACAAGCCAAGTTCAAGCAAACGTGTCGCCTCAACTGGATCGTAGATGCGAACCGCCCAGGTGTTCGCAGGGCGTGAGGTGGGCAGGATACGGAAAGTGAGGTGCGGGGTCCGGCGTATGCCCAGACCGGATGTTTGCGCAGTTGGTCGTCCTGTACTTGAGCTGGCTGGCTGATGGTGTGATTGGATGTTTCGGCATTTGAAGCTTGTTAACATTGAAAATACGATTGTAATTTATTGACCAAAGATGATGACGACCATAACGATGGCAACGAGAGTGACGGTTGTTGCAATCAACTTGTCGGGAGAAATAGGTGAAACTTTGAAGCACCCAACAACGTGGGGAGATTTGTAGGCATATGTATACGCACATACACCCTTACTCATATATCCGCTTATAATTACCCATTTGTATGTGTGATGTCTGCGCCGTCTATGCCATTGACGTTAGCCTTGCTAATTTCCTTTGTAATTTTGTTTTTCTTTTGAGCGTTGGTGTTGAATGTTGTCGTTGTCAACGCCTTACTACCAACAATCAATCTGAATGCTAATTAGCCCATGAAATTATCATCATTTTGATTTAAGGAGCAAATAAGTTGTAATAGTGTTCTACTTTGATTGCTTTGTTAACCGTTCCTTTGGGAAGAGCGTTTCACCAAAGTTTTTAATTGAATTGGCATACTGGTCTGAAATGGATTGCAAACTAAAGAAGACTTTGCGGTATTTGAGAAAAATTGTACGTCGAATTACAATGGCTCCACTTGGTCCACAGGCAAAAAATGTGCTAGAATGGGTTTCGAAGAATATTATATGTCCAAATTATGATCAGTGCAATCCTTGACTCGTCTTTCTATAGATAAAATAAAATCATTCGATTAGTGGAAGAATTCTTCTTTTTCTTCTTTTTTTTGGGTGAATGTCTGTTTATTATAATTGCATTTTTCAGAATTGCAACCGTGTTTAACTCTCGTATTTCTTTTTAACTATCAACGCTAAACAGGAGTCGTGGGGACCTGAACCTTTCCATCTCTCGAAGGGCTCTTTGGTAGCTGCATGTGTCTAAAGGGATTATTATTCTTTGTACAATATTTTTAGATACGGAACAATAGCGAGTTTTTAGGGAATCGTAAATAATTATTTATGGTGTTTTATAAGGCTCTTAAATATCCTCTGATTTTGATTCAACAGCCTTAATGAATTATTATTATTTTTTACATTGACATAAAAAATTTGCAGACACGAAAGTGCATACACACCTAGAAATTGTCTGGTGCATAGTTGCATATATATATACATATATATTTCTTTACTACAAGTATTTGATGAGATTAAAGTAATATCAAAAAACATAAATCAATAAGATATATGTAAATATGTACACCTTATTTTTGGTTAAGTTCTTGCATGTACTTCTCTATATGGGAATATGTATGTTCTTATATGCAGAGACTCTGGGTGTTCAGAGTCCCTACATGCCCACGCACTTAAATATTTAGTTATATATGTATACTTGTGTGTATGTAACTGTGTCAATGTACAGGCCATCAACAAACTTGTTGCTTCTCAGCTGATTTCTGTACTAAACCCAGCGCCGCTAAAATGCCAAAAACGTTTTCAACCCCAATTTACTGGTAGAGAAGGCAGGCATTTTAGTACAAAACCTTGAGCGATACGCATACTTGCATGTTTGGGAGGGGTGCACGTTGGTTAAGGGAATATTTCCCCTACAATTGCGCTTGTGAGCGTAAAAACCGACTGTTGCACGACTACCTCGTTGGCTGAGTTTTTGCTTTTGTTTTGCAGAAGCTGGTCCATGTGTTGGCCGAGGGGGTATTGCGATGTGTAGTGACCGAAAATCGTCGGCCGAAAAGGTGTTTCAGGCAAAGACACTGTTGCTTCAGAGTTAGTCTGATAAGGGGCTGCATTGTGAACGAACGTTTCCGGTCTTCGAGCTGATGTTAATTTTCTGGTTCAAATTGGTTCAGTACATAGACATACTACATATCACTACTGCATATACACAGACACATATGTATGTATATATAAATTAAAGGAAAAACTATGCCTTGAACTAACTCGAATACAATAACATAATTCGTACAAACACACAGTCAAAGGCTCAAAATTAAATAACGGTACAAAAAACATATCACAATACTAATACATGCATATCAAATTTAAATGTTATACATTTTAACTGACATATCAATTTATAGGTAAATTATTGCAAGGAAGTTGTAAAGAGAAAACCTTCAAAGCATTGAAAGTGTGAAATTTTTACTTCGAACACAAGAAGCCAGGGAAATTTTTAGCGCAGGCTGAAAATTCAATTCAAAATTATGAAAGTGAATCGCTCGATATTTGTGTACCTATGCGTATATTAGCGTATATGAAAAATTGCGGTTTGGTCTGCGAGAACTTGAAGCAGAAGAAATCAACTCAAGGTAGTGCAACATTTAACTTACTCCAAAAAGTAACTGTTGTTTTTCGATATAATTCTGAATTCTGTGGACTTTATTACGGACAAGTAATAAGAAGCGTTTTGACAACGCCAAAATCTCTGAATCAGAAGAACAAATTAATAATTTGGTGAATTTTGAGGACAAAAAAACTGCTGAAACAGTCCCGAAAGTGTTTTTTGAAAGGTGAGTTATTGAGTTTTTTATGTAAAAATAGTGAAATTTCAGTGCCTACGGAATTATATGATTTTCCCACGTTACACATTCACATACATGTTTTGAACATATCTCATAATTTAATATTCTTTTTCTTCATAATTCTTATTTAAAAACAAAAAAACAAAAAAAAAAAAAAGGGGAGACCAGATTATAAATCGACCCACTTTTCATATATGGTGTTATTAAGATCCACTGTATATGCAGTTTTTTCAGTTAATAGAGATAGACAACTTTTAGAGATTGAAATTTGGTGATGAGGATATTATATTGGAAGTTCTTTGACTTAGTTCCAAATTTCAAATAGTGCTTCACTTTCTTAGGTTATTATATTTATTATATTTCAAAAACTGCTTCCGTGATTCGCAAAGAATGAAAACGTACAACTCTTACTTCCCAGTTATGCCTATTTTCAACCTTCAGGCTCATTTACCCTACCTCGTATACATTGAACCTTAAGAAAGAGCTCTCAACGAGGTATTTAAACCCGTTTAGCTAAAAACTATCAATTTAGCGAAATGTTTGAGAAATTATTGGCTGTCCGTTTGTTTTGCTACACAAAAAAAATTTAGTACTTAGACGATAGTCAAGTACGCCAAAATTCATTTGTGTCATTTGAAAAAAAAAAAAAAAATGGTGTTTCATAAACTTTTTTGTGGAATTATGTGAGTTTTCATAAAGGAATATTTCGTATGCTAATGATTCTTAATTTATTGAATTTATTATTATTTTTTTGTATACCTCACCACAGGTATACATACACATACACGAGTATCAAAGCCTTTCTATTTGCACGTGCAAACACATTTCAATACGCAAATCAATATTTCGCAGGAGCAATAAATGGCTGATTTTGTCACCAGAAACGCATATACACACGTATATCTACATATCTATGTATATATAACAATACTTTTTGATAATATATGAAACGAGACATAAGTTTCTTCCCAAAAAGCCATTTATATTGGCGAGCTATTTGGCGGGTGACGAAACTTTGGGATGACTTTGTTTGCTCCAGATTGTTTATCATATACTCGTATTCCCAAATTTCTTAAATACCGTTACATTTGCTTATTTACATATACTTATACTTATGTTTTAGAGATGGAAAACTTTTGGGCATAAAGAGCTATGATGTTTAGTTTTATTTTCCATCTTGTTTTGTTACTTTTGTCTCAACAATTTTATTATTTGTCTCACTTTGCTTCGTTAAAAACTGCAGGAGCAAGAAAAAAATGTACAGAACTGAAAAATGTGAAAATGGTGGGATTATATACATATATATATATGAAGGTGAAAAATATATAATAAAAAGTCTATAAAGTGAACAGAAAACATATGCATGGAAAATCCCAAAAGCTTTCATAAATATTTAATTAATAATTTTACATACATTTTTTCATAAAGCATGAAGTCAATATCATTAGCAATACATATATATTATATTAAATAACGATCTGCAATATTGAGGGTGACAATCTTATAACTTCAATTATCAATGTTTTGAAGAAAACTCTTATTCTTTTAACAAACAATACAACTTATTTAGATAAAAAGGTATTCCCTTGGATTTTGCACGAAAAGCTAAAATTTGTGAAAGCTTAATTTCACAGAGGATCTGAAGATTAAAATACTCATGTATCTAAATAAAATATTAGAAGTGAAAAATTGTGAATATTCTGGACACATATTTAAACGTTATGAATAAGAATATATATGTATATAATATATATAAATTAATATTTAATGTAAGAATTTAATTTGGGGAACGGATAAGCAATGAGAGTGGATCCAAAAATACTGATGCTGTGACTCTGTTAATGGTTAAATCGCTCCTAAGCTTCTTTGGCACATCATCATCCCATTATAAAGGTTAATTTAAAATTTGGCCGATTCGAGTGATTTATTAAAAATTTGTTCCACACTTGACTTTTATGGATTTATGGTCTAGTTTTCACCTAATGTCACACATTTTAACTTATCGGTGATTTTCGTTGTGAAGACCTTTCTCTATTATCTTCAGTGTAGTAGTTTCTTCATGTCACCTGACAGTGTTATGCATTTTACAATATATGTACTTGCGAGTAAATATAAAATAAGTGGAATTGGTGGTGATATGTCATAAGTGACAGTGCAACCATTACACATAAAATATGGTTTTCAAGCGATATCGCATGCTATAGAATTTTATATAAGCAAATGCAAACTACACATTCTTACATTATTCCGGCAGTTCCATTCATCTTAAGTGTGTAAACATGTGTGAGATGCACTAAAAATGAACTGTCTTCCGCACATGGCCTCATTTAGGAGCTTCCACTTGATATTGAAATAAATTATTCATCCGCAATCAACAATAATAGTGCAGTCATTTGGTGAAAAACTGACCTAATGCAATCCAAATGCTTTATTTATTTTGAACAATAAGTTTATGCAAACCTTGAACTGGAACGGGAAGGAAATTTCACCCAGATAGAATAAAAGTGCTCATAATAATATATAATATACCTTTAATTGCTCATTTAACGGATCCCGGTTGTACAAAACAAACCCGGCTCCACACCGCTCTACAAAATATGTTTTGTACATAGTTAAATGTTGTGTGTGAGACACGCAGTCATATGCACCCCAATATCAACGGACTTATTGAAATACACACATTAATAATATAAAAAGTTCTGGCAAGTGACACAATCGTAATAAGTTAGCCAAACTATTTCCCACAGCATTAGCTAATTATAGAAATGAACCTGGTTTACCATTTATTTACTGTTCCGTGCCTTTGAGGAAATAAGTAATGCTACAAATTAGAAATAGAATTCAAAACTCATATATTAAAACAAGAAAGACGGCTAACTCACTCATTTTCGGAGATAACCTTCAATTTCGATTTAGTTTTAGCAGTGCTAATTAGTCTATGAAATCTCACAAATTCCTCTGTAAAATTACCGGTTTTAGATTTTTCTGTTTCTTTCAAAAGTATAGTAACTCAATTAACTTGAAACAAGAAAAAATTATTGCGGTCGCCTTGGTGTTGTGATTAGAGCTTAGCGCCACCTCTGCGCAGGAGCAGGATTCGATACATTAGCCACAGACACATTATAAAAAAACAGTTTCGTAATAAATGTCGTCCCTCGGTAGGCAGCGGCAAATATCTGAACGTATTACTGTCTTTAAAAAGCTTCTAATAAAACCCAGCAGTCTACCGGAGTAGGTTTAAAACTTATAGATCCTTCCATCTGTGGGATAACGCCAAGTGGTACACCGCAAAAGGAAGAAGAATTCGGGCAAGTATCTAGCAGAGATTTAAACGTTTATTCAAAATACTTTCTTTTTTAACACCGGAATCTAATGACCGTGGTTTCTTGTTAACAAAATTCACATTTTTTATAAGAAAAATAGTTAACAGAAACATTGCTTGTTTATATTATTTATGTCCCTTATCTCACCCAGTATAATTTCACTACCCAATATAATGACCAATTTCCGAAATTGTGTTTAAAAAAATTATTTATCTCGTATTTACCACCCTCGTTTTCATTACTTGAAGCATAGCTTGAAATTACTTTACAAATCTAAATTCAAACGAATCAAATACCATATAATTATATATATAACAAAAACTATAAAATTTGCTTTCAAAAGAACCCCCAGTTTTTATGCTAAATCTGATATCCGTAAAAATATGAACAAGTGAACGGGTTTTTCACAACGGGTAATTTAATAATTGTACTCATTAAATACTAGACTGCCTCGGTATAACCCATTCAAATTATAATAATATTATATGGACAACCGGACTGATTGCTCGAAAATGAAAAACCCAGCCATGATTAGGTATGAAAGTGTTTCTCATAACAATAAATCGAAAATTATGATAACAAAACCATGGTCGTCGCGAAAGTGACGGCAAATTCGTGTTATATTTTTAATATAAAATAAGAGAGATAAAGATTCAAAGGAAATGTATTGATTTCGTTTTGAAATTGGATGATCATCGTAGACCAAATTTGGCATGAGTCGACTTGGCTAGTTGCCGTTTGTGTCCACGGCTTTACATACAGATATTTGATTAAGTTCCATGAATTCTTTAAATTCAGATTCCATGAAGTGCCATAAAATCACTCAACAAGCTATGAAAAGCACCATAAATCGAGCGTATAAGCAAACAAAGAATGCGTTAAGTGAGGAAGACCGTAGCCAACAGTTGCGACCACAATAAACGTACTGCTCATACAACTTTTATGGAAGGTCGGGGTTATTGTAACTTGTTGATGTTCATTTTGCACACTAATCGATTTCATTGTTTTCAAGTGGATCTTCCGCCACATATTATACGCACGTATATCTGTCCTGAATACTTGTTCGGAAGTACTACTTCGGGGTAGTTTGTTGTATGTATATTTTAATGTGGGCATAAAATTATAAAAATACGGTATTATCGAATATAACTGCGAATATGTATGAATATGTTTATACTTGTTTTTCCACTCACCGGTTTGAGAGATGACATGTGGCCGCAACAGATGATTTTATTGTCGATAAGGATTAAATAATGGCATTTCTTTGCTGAACACTTGGTGCGAATCTCCTAGACTCATCGCCGTCGATTGTCATAAATGTGTTTGTTAGTTGTTGGGCACTATGTTGGCAATTGATTACATTTAGTACAGGTTAAGTAAAGAGCATTCAAAGGGTCTCAGTTGATCAGCAATACTATAGTAGTATTAGTGCGGAAAAAACAATGTATATATTCACTTACTACTAACTTATTAAACGTAAAAAAGCAAATCGAGTCAATGTGTTTCATATCTTTTTAGAATATTCAAATATTGCAATAAATGTAAGATTCATTCATTCCTTAGTTCAATACACATGTATTTCCATTCTCCATATAAGACACATCTGCAAAGGGAAAGAGCGTCTAAGGACTGATTTAGCGAAGTAATGAAGTGCAAAAGATTCAAAAGAAAATGCTCATTTACGGGAGTATAAGTAAAAAGTACTTGAGAAACCAAAAGTAAGGTCAACTAAATTAATACAGAGTAAATGTGAAACAAATTCATTTTTCTTTGCAGAAACGACGATTCTGCCGAGCTTAATGCACGTTTATGTATGCTATTTTGGAATCGCAAACAGTAGTTGAGTGTTGGCATCGGGTGTTGGAGCTATCGATACTTTTCTGCACTCAATAAATATACACATCCATATTTATTCAAACATTCAGACACATCTATGCACATCTATATATGTTTGCCTAAATGCATGAATATGTTAATATATAATCATGCCTGCGGGAATGTTCATGTACTTGTGAGTGCGCACCTTTTACATACACATGAAAACCCCTGAATGAGTAATTTTTTTCTGCACAAACACACACAGTTACGCACACTAGAGACTCACCGTACTACAGAAACGTGTGTGTTTATATGAACATGGCTGTAGGTCTTCGGTTCGAATTAATTAGTGCTAACATTTGCCATATGCATGTGTGTTTAGCAAATACGAGCAAAAGTATCCGAAATTTTGTAACACATGAATAGGTAGGCTTGTACGACAGTATACTATATATTATGTATACTAGTATTTAAGTGTATGCAAATACACATGTATTCATATTAGATTTGAAACGCTTGCTTTACGAAGCTATTTTTTGAAAAATATAATAACGCATTTATGTTTTGGTTAATCGGGGAAGATATATTGTTCAAAATTGTGTCATTGGAAAAAAACTTCTCCGAGGATGCCACATGTAATTTCATTTAGAATGTGTTTACCAGCCTTTAAGGACGTTTTGATCTTCCAAAGATATTGGTGGCCCGATTTACTGTACGAAGTTTGTACAGTGTACAAGTGCTAAAGCACCCCATTGCACCCAAACCCATGTTTCCTTGCGGAAATGTATTATAATATATAATATATATATTTATAATATTGTTCGTTTATTTATAAACCCTTAGTGGACGTCTTAATCTTATCCTACAGCTTCTCGGGACTGATACAATATTAGTGGAACATATTGGCAGAGGATTCAAACACAATCCAAGTAAATAATCTTCCGTTTCAATACAATTTTCGCAGTGCTTGCAGTAAGTAGATGCAACGTGCTTGAATTTATTAAGATTAAGCCTCTCATGTCGGATAAAAGCTAAGTAAAGTGACCTCTCCATTATACCGCATAATACAGTCTTTGATATTAGGTATTAAAGAGTACATCCACCTTTTCTGACAATGACAGAGTTTTTGTACATACTTACCAAATATCACGGACTAATGAGCAGCACTCTGAGGTTTTGTCTATGGGAGTCTACCCGAGATAACATTTATTACATTAGTTGAATAAGTTTTAAGTGTACAACAGGTACTTAATGATGCCAATCTGCGAACTGAAACAACTCTTCTCATATAAGAACTATATTTAGTAGTTTAGTAGTAGCAGTTTAATTACGAAAATGTGTGAACGATGTGTCTACGAATTACACCAGCTTCCATATTACTACATATAACGATTTTCGTTATTTTAGCAGACCTTCGGTTAACATATTACCGGAAACATATTCCCGAGTGTACTTGTGTAATTCCAAAAGTTGTTGCAATCAGTCCAAACCTTCCCCTAGCTCCAAATTATCCGATAGGATTTCCGACTTTGAACCCGATGCACTGATTTCAGACTTTCGATCTGACTTTAAACCGTTTATGTAGGTCAAAGTGTGTAATATTTTAATGAAATTAAGGGGATTTGTTTTCCTAAACATAATGGGCTTTAGCGCTGAATATGAATGAACATTTTTCAGCATAGTTAGAATGATCTCATTTAGGTCAAGTATGCACAGTTTTCTCCGATAGCTTGTTGATAGCTTGAATAGATACTTAAGTAATAAAAAATTCAAAATATGTATCTTGGGTCGCCATTGTGCTCTGAAGAAACCTAGTAAAGAACAAAAAATGTGGGAAAAAATAATTAATAATGTCAAATTAAAACTTTTGTTGGCTTACATATTTCTGTTATTGAAACATTAACATCTTCAAATAAAATTTAAAATTGAAACGGGTGCTCTGCTACATAAAATGTAAAAATATTAGCGTTATCCTGTATTTGACGCCATTTGCCATCATTTACATGAGGCAACTAATTCGATTTTTCATTTTAACAAATTGAAACTAATAAATTAATAAAAACACAGCGAGAATAGTTAACATGCTCCAGAGGTTAAGCGTGAGAGACATTTGTACAAGTACGTGAACATGAACATTTATTTAAAAAACATTTAGGAACATGCTAGTTCACAAATTTTTGACAATGTACGTGTGTATGTATTTAGATGCGAACGCACATTTTAATGTTAAATTACATCTTATTTTATCTCAAATTAAAAATATCCATGAACAGTTTATTTGTTTTTTATGATAAAAACCTAACATAACCAAAAAATTCCGACAATTGAGGTTGTGGGTTGGCTTCTACATAAAGATGTAAACAATTAAATGTGTTGCTTTAAACGGCGCTGTAAATTATAATGCTTCAATTTAATGTGTGTGACAATTTAATGACGTTAAATTGACCAGAAGTTTCTCTAAATCAATTTCATTTTAACACTCTCAATTGAAAATTGTCATTAAATCACTGATTTATTCCTATTATTAACTATTGAGTTGCAATTTACGCTGCTAATATTATACATTCGAACATATATATATATATATATATATATATGTATATACAGAGACTCACACTATAAATGGAACACCCAAAACTGTTTGATTTTTTAACTCAAAATATGAATAGCAAGCAAAGTATGCTAATTTTTTCAAAAATTCCCTTTTAATTCAAATAAGTCATATATTTTTTATTGAACCAAATTGCATGATATAACAACAACAAAATGAACAAAATTACATTTATTGTGCGTTCAATGCAACTCACACTTGAAACTCACACAGTTTGTAGAGTTAAGAAAAAAATTAAGTCTGCGGGAGTTCAATATCTTGTGGATTTTCCTTTCTTATTTAAGACCTCTTGGAGACGACGTGGCATACTTTCCACAAGATTTTAGCATACCGAAGCTTCTATTTAACTCCATTCTTCTTCCACAGCTTTCTTCAACTCTGATTTTGTTTTAATGTTTCTGTTGGACAGTATTTTTTAAGTTCTGCCCATAAATGCTCTATGGGATTAATGTCGGGGGATTCAGCAGGCGTACAAAGTACTTTTGGGCAATTGTAGAGCAACCAATTTTTAGCCTTACAGGATTTATGCTTTGGGTCGTTGTCTTGGCAAAAAATGAGACAATCACGCATCCCAAGTTTCTTCGCGCTGCTATGAACATGTGATTTCAGAATGCCTATATATCCTTTAGCATCTAACACTCCGTCTACAAAATGAAATTTTCCAACCCCATCCCCCGACATACAATCCCAAATCATCAGTGAGTCACCCCCGAACTTCACTGTTTTTTATGTTTTTGTCATCCAATTCTTTGCCAGGCAATGTCCATACGAAACGATCCAAAGATGTTAATTTTGATTTCGTCAGATTTTATATAGTTACATAAGTATAATAGTGCCTTTTTTGAGATAATATTGTGTAGCGAAAGCGGAGTTATTTTGTGATATTTTCGTGCCAGCGCCTGACTCTTGCATATGTGCTTATTCTCGTACATAAGTGTTTGTGCAGTATATAAGGATTCTCTATGCATTTTAGATGACCATTTCGCTGCCGAAACCTAAATGTATCTCTCGCAGCTTCAGATGAACTGTCAGTGCTGACATGTTGAGTGTTGATAATTTTGACTGACACTTCATTTTTTGGCGATGATGACAAGTTTGAGCTGTTCCTGTTGTCATACTGCCTCTGTTGCTGGCTTTTTTATGTACGCAATCCATAATTTACCGCTTTTTCAATGAGTATAAGCTTTGAGTTGAGCTTTTTCCATATGTATGGATGTATTTTAATGGTTTCATACATATGTACTTATATACGTATCTCAGTGTGTACATATGGTGTAAATATGGTGATTGATATTCATTGAAGATTGGCAAATTATTAAGTTAAATTTTTTCACTCACGCACCTATGGTGAATACTATGTGAGCGCGAATATTTCGGGAGTAGATTGAGATTATCACGACATCTTTTCTGATGATATAATGTATGTATGCATTTTTCATACCGCTCATAGGACGAAAGAAATTTCCATCCAGAAGAGAAAAAGCGACCGAGTGCAAAATTGAATGTAAAATAAAAATGTGAACGAAAAATTAAATCAAAATGTAATCTTAATGTCGGCTTTCCAAGTGTGCAAACTAAAAGATTATATATGGCAGTGGGCGCTCCTTGTTGGGCACAGAAGTCTGAGGCAGGCCATAAGTTGGCCAAACCAGGGTTGCAGACGCGCTTTCCCAAAGCATAAAAGACAATTATATTTCGCGGTGGAAAATATTCACCTGTATAGTGTAAGCTAAACGACATAAGTGCAACGACACATATATATATTACACTGAGAATTAATTGCAATCATAAATACATACATAGTTACAGTATAAATATTTATGGTGCACTCGCATGGATTTGCACACATTTGGAAACCAGCTGAAATGAAATGTGGGTAAAAAGACTGTAGCAACCCAATAGAACTTTGGCGTATCTCCATTGAGTTATCTCAACTTCTTTCGCAACGGCCTTTTCGTCTCTCTTGTCAGTGAGCAATGGATTACACTGTTCCTTGATATCTGGTGTCAACGGTCTTGGGACAACACAATTGTCAAATTGCAGACCTCGCTACTACAATAATTAGATTGCATGACCAAACTATGTCCCTGGATAACCTTACGTATCTCCGTTTAATGAATTCCAATATACCACACGAGGGGGAACATTTTTAAAGCTTTACTCTCGCCTAGCTACTACTAATACAGATTACACATGAGCGCAAATGAATATAATAAATGAAAGTGAACAAACAGCGACTTGGCACGGTCTTTCAGTGATGTTTGCAATTTTCTCAACGAAATAGCTTAGCACGTATATATATGTTTGCTTTTCATTTTAACAATTTTAAAGGAGTCACGGTGGTTTCGGCAGTGTAAAGTGTGTAGAGCATCACCCGAATGTGCCACCATTCAGCTTTCGGACGGTCTACGTCTACGACGAGTCACGAAATGCTACGATATGGATTTATGTGCCTTGGCGAACTCTTTCAATTAACAAGCAAATAAATGAATAAGGATTACAGAAAGTTTGCAAATCTTTGTGATTTAATTTACTTCACCTTTATTATTTACTCTTTAAATCTAAATAGCTTTGGTATATATTTGATTATGTTAAGGTGTTTTAACCATCACGTTTAGCTGAGCGCCACAGAAGGACCTCTAATTGCTTTTATTCTACGCTTTAAATCGATTTTAAGATGCTACATGGGTCATGAAATCTTCTCGTAGCATGCTCTTCTCGTTTGCTGCTGTTTGCGGGCACATATTCATGTTCACGTAAAATTTTGTTTGCTCAGCCATCACTTACACTTATACGCATACGTATTTAATCGTATGCATACATACAACATCGCTCTTTGTGCTTATATAGATTAAATGGGAACTTAATGTGCCTTCACTTCATTCGTCGGTGGAATTATTTTTAGCGTTAGTTGGTTTAAAAAGTTTTTGCGCTTGTGTATAGGTAACAGTGGGAAGATATAAATGGGTGGGAGGATAGAGAATTAGAACTTTTAGCAATGAATTCATACTTGCATGCTACGTGCAATATGCTCCTCAGAAAATTCCTGTTCGAGTTTGAACAAAATTCTTTGAAATTTTTATAAGCTCCGCATAATGTGGCGACCACAATAACGCCTTTCCTAAGGACATCAAAAATATTTCAAGACAATCACGCATATCAGTTATACATATATCGCATTAAATATAGAAATGTTCGCAAACTGGCAATAAACAACCATTTGAATAGACCGTCAACTCCACTGTATGAACGGACTTTGTTTTTGTAACCATGTCATATTTATTTTCCTTATTATCTGACTGGAAATGTGTGCTTCAGAATTCCTCTCTCTTGGCTACCTTTCAAAAAACTTTGATTCCAGACTCCGTACAAATATATCCAAATGAATTTATCTAGATTATCTAATGAACTCTACAGGTAAATGGAGTTTTTTTCTGAGATATTTATTTCGAGAATTTCAATTGATGAGGGGTTTGACATAGATGAGTGATCAAGTTGTTCGATGGTTGTTTGAAATTTGAAGATGAGACGAGTGTTTTAAAAAAAGGAGAAAAGAATAGAATCAGTTTATTGAATAGTTTAACTTATTAAAGTAGTTACAAGCAATATGAGAATACGGATGATATCTAGATTAAAATCACTGACCTGGAATCGATATCTATCTTTTCTATTTTTCTAATGTAATAACTGTATAATAATTTTTAAATACTCTTCAGAGGTTTTTGGAATTCCTCCTTTACATACATAATTTACTTCATGCTTTGCTAATTACTCTCAAATTATAAAAAATATAGAATATAAATTTAACCAAACACACATCCACTATATTGGTAATAAATATTTTATTATTGCGTACAAATGTATATGTGAACACGGGCATCAACAGCTCATAGTTTAAAGCAGAAAGTGAAAGGAAAATCGTCCAATAAGCAACAGGTTGTCTCAATCAAGGAAATGATGTAATGTGACAACAAAACCATCGCCTATTGCTCACTTCTAGCAAATATTGATTGATGGGCGTGCACACATGCAGGTGTATTTTTGCGTGTGCGTATGCGTGTGGCTGTGTGGCTGTGTGTATTTAATTTGTGTGCTGTGAAATCGAAGTGAAATTATTTAAGTGTATGGGGCGTTGCTCTCGTATGCATATAAGTAGCCGAATATAAATGGACTGCGTTAAGTCACGAGTAAATACCAAGGACTGCAAGTGTGCTAATTGAATAAGTTTTATTTTTGTTCGTGACAATCTATTCCATAACAATTTTTTTAACAGGTGTTAGAGCATATCATGGTAATCTACTCCATTGATTTGAAGTCCAGTTAAAATTTTATTAAGCAGGGCGGGATTCCATTCTAATTCTGATTCCATTGTTCCAGATTCCATTGAGCAAGTCGAAATCCCTAGATTTAAACTTTAGTATGAAGAATTCGTTATTGTTATTATTCTAGATATCAAGGATATCTGAAATCATCTCAGTTCACAATTTCAAAGCAGATATGTTTTCAATAGAAAAAGTTTATTTATATAATATGTATATATATGTATAACATATTGCTATATCTATAAGAAAATTGCGGCAAATTTAAGCTATTGAACTTAGAAGAAATCAACTCAGCTGCTTTGCTGATACCACCTATAATTTTAAGGAGTGACACAATCTCATTTAAAAGCATGCAACATTTGCAACATATTTCTTCTGTGGTATAAATATCCGCTTACATTTTCGGGCACATACGCTTTTACTAATTACATATGTATTTACATACATACTCAACTTCAAACATTCCATCCATGCAGACATATTTTTAAAGGCAAGAAACTGCTGCAAAATTCAACTGCGTAGGCGACATTAACTTGCAAATTTTACACATACAATTAAGTGCAATTATATTCGAGCATAAATAAAAATGTAATTCAACCAACCAACCATGCTTGGCAAAGGTTGCCTGGTAACCGGCTCAACTTGCACACACACATATGGATTAAAGTCATTGCAAGAAAAATACTTAATTCTTGTGAAAAAGTGCTTGCACAGATTTTATTAATAATTAAGATAATTTTTAAACTACTTAGCGAAAGCGATCATCAAAATCAAACATTTGATTCAATGAAAGATGGATGTACACTTGAAAGCAATTTAAGTCTGAATTGCCACAAAGTATTTAATAATGCTCAAAAAGTCGATTGGAAGAAGATGAAAGTGAAAAACTTTTAATAATTGTCCTAAATTTTACAAGTACGATATATATTATTTAATTAAGAATTTTAAAAAGAAAGCTTTTAAAGTAAATGTTTATAGCAACCCCTTTTTATACTGATCTTGTTTGTAATCTGACCTCTACTAACTTCGATAGTTAGTGCTGCTTTAATGAGACATTAATTTTTCCAACTGATTAATCGCGGTCTCGCTATAGACAAAGCGGAAGATGTTGTCAGTTGCATGGATTGAAGTAACACATTTGCAGGTTTCGGTGCGGTCGGTTCTATTCGTTGGTGGACTTAAATAGAGCATTATCTTGATGTCAATGAACAGTATGAAGGACAGAATAAAAAGAAGGAGTAAATAAACCATGCTTTTAATGCTTTTTCTCTATGATATTTTCTGCAAAACTTTCTGGGGTATTTTGAAATTTTGTTACTCATACGCTACGTCCACCTGCTCAGAAGTACGAATTCAACATTTGAGAAATTTTGGTTAAGAAATCATAAATTGTTCATTTCCAATAGTTAGATGTTTGACGCGAATATTTTGCGGTAAGATGGTGTCTTGCTCATGAAACGAACGAAATTTACCGTGTAATCTTTGTAACTATTCTTAGCGCCTAAGTGGCAATATAAATTTGAACTAAATTTGCTGTGAGAAAATCATAAAAGCTGACAATTATTTGGTGAATTCGTGCACGGAATTATTGACTTTGACACGCATCAAGAAACTTTTTGAGGAAAAGACGCAAATGACGGATGCTCTTATTTTCCGAGCAACAAAGCGTGAATAAATGCGTATAAGACATAATGAATTAATTAGAGGCCAGAAGTAACTGTGTAATTTCGGAGAAGCCTTGGAGAAATTTGTGTGTTTCTACAATTGTTTTTCTCTTGTTTTAGCCTCGAGGCCGACGGCGACAGACAGACTCACCTGTCAAAACGAAAACAAAGAATACTAACAAGCTTCAATAAATTTAAGTGAAAGAAACACAAACATATACACAGACATGAAAATAACATAAAACAACTAATTAGTGATGCTATTCACTTTACTCTGCGGCTGCATTAAGCTATAAGAAAACTTTGAGTCTTTCTTTTTATTTTTATTTTTATTGGACCAATTAATTTAATTTTTTACTTCTAACTAGATTGTTTGCCACAGGACTAGCCTTGTGAACAAGAGTTTTGTTAAATTTGAAGTAAATTAAAAATACTCGTTTTTATACAATATTACAAAAAGGGAATTAGTCTTTCTAAAATCTCTGTAACCTCTCTAGCTTTCAAGAAATTCCGATTTTCAAGATATTATACTGATGCAAGATATAGGTACTGGGTAATGGGGGTGGTTATTAATCGATTTTCTTAATTTTCACTATTAAAGTCGAAAGTTTCATATAACTTGGTCCGTTCGTCACATTATGATGAGCATTTTGACATATGTTTATAGCACCATATTAAATGGGGAGCAGATAGAGCAGCGTTAAACTGAGTTAAAATATATCTTATATGCATACATATATCTAAAGGTGTAGGCATTTAAAACACCACCTGACCGAACTACGGTGAACGAGAAACTAATTTTGTTTCAAATTATTTCGATTTATATGCGAATAACCACTAACCCAAGTAAAACAAGTACTTGTAACATGAAAGAGGCGGATGATTTTTCATAATTAAAATGTTCAATCTACGAAATAGCAAGGCTTTATGGCTAAACTTCGTTCATGCAAAAGTGACTTTAAACATGGTAACAAATCGGAAAATTTATGCAACCACTAAGCCAACAAAGGCAGGTATGCGTAACGAGAGTGAGAGACAATCCCTCCCACAACAAACACATAAAAATAACACAGTCAGCCAACGGGCATCGGGCATAACAACCCACAAAGCCAGGCTAGACAAGGCATTTACAACAAAAACAGGTGTTATTACAAGTATGCACAATCAACGGGGACGTGGAATGGTAGTGGTGTCTTCTGCAGTACTGCATATTATGGATTTACTGGATACTTTGCATTCATATGAGTGCTTGGGGTTTGCATTTCTCGATTTGACCATGTGTTGATCTAATGTGCCTACTTTAACATATTTACAGTTACTACACATACAGAGTCCTTATAGTTGTTGTTGTTGTCCGAGTATGTAAGACTACATCATCATGTAAAAGTGTGCGTGTGAGTTGTGCAAAACGTTAATATTTTTATTCCTAAGCATTATCTGAAATATTGTGTCTAAAGAATGGGAACTAGTTGCCTATAGTGGATGATAAGCAGTGAGTTTGGAGTTAGAAAAATGCATATCTCTTCGGATGCATGCGGACCCTAATTTATGTCCGCCCAGGGCCTCCCAATTCGGCCAGTGATGAAGCTTCGGGCACCAGACAAATGACGGAAAAGAAAAGTGAGTTCCATGGCTGAGAATATGGATGTCTCAACTAGGCTTCTTCATCGCCGATTCACTTTAGTATTTGGTCATAAAATGAACCATCCACAAAGGCGCTGTTATGACCTTCTTTACAAGTCTCTTCATTGATGTTCTCTTGCATCGTTAAGATATTGAATTCTGTTCGATGAAGCTATGTTGAGTAACTATATGCGCGAGGGGCAGAGATGCTAGAATAGTGGTTGTACCTCTACGTGAATATCTTAATATTTAATATTTCGGGGCCTTTGAACTTGGTAGTCTGTCTGTTGTAAAATCGACTGTAAGTAATTCCAGGGACTTGGTAATATAGTATAGAATACACCCTCTCTACATTCTTCCTCATTACAAAGTTACAAGCTGTGAAAACGACAGTGTTTAGAACATGAAAATTGTTTGCTGTGAAAATAGCAGATTGCGGTGCAATTTTAGCTAACATAAATAGCAGGTGTGTATATACAAACATATTTGCGTGGCTTTATGGCTTCATGTTATTCATTTTGACATTGTGTGACATCCATCAATCTTTTTAAATTTTTAATTTAGACAACTCTAAGAATTTACGAGATAATTTACGAGATAATTTACGAGAGATAAATATGTCGTTGTCGTGTGCTCACATGGATTTGAAGCTTCAAGCTTTTGGGGATAACATCCGCAGCTTGTCGGTGTGTGGGTTGGTTAAAAACTTTCTGACGCAGCTGTTGCGTTTCGCCTTCGGATGTCATACTTTGCAAGGCTTTATGCTCTTAATGTTTGTATGTAACTATTATTATTGAGAGCATCTAACATAAGGTGTAAGCGTATGAATTTGGAGCTGACGTAACTACAGGTTTTGTTTAACAAAAATGTAATGATAGTTCACCTTAAAATACGAATAAAGTAGTTCAAGGTCAAGATGGTTTTTCTATCGAAGATTTCATTAGAATTTATTATTTCTGCAATATATACATTAAAGTTCTTGCCAAGGTGAAAAAGTATTTATGAATATGTGTTTAAAAGCCTCACCCACCTTCCACATGCTTACAACACATGCTTACCTTACAGTTTTCTCTTCTGATACAAATTGTAAGTGTGGAAATGTATGTGATCGAAGAAGTAGTAAAATATTAAGCATCCTGATGCCCACACACCAACTTATGTGGTGAGCATACTCTTTGATCTTTCATTTCATTTCATTCCCACTAATAAATTTAAAAACTCAACATATTTCATTTATTTCGTCCTTCCAGTTTATCCATAGTGGTGTATAGTGGTTTTTCATAGAATTTTGTTGGAAATATATATGACAGTACTAGCATGCCCTAGTTGCCTCGTATTTTAGCCACCAGTTCATGTGCATGTTAAGGAGATTTTCCTATTATTAAAAAAGCTGCACATGTGTGAGACTTGGTAGCTTTGGGACATAGCGAGGTTACAATTTAATGTTTTGAGAGGCATTTATCTTGTCAACATTAATAAATCAAACTACAAATAAGGCATATAATGTAATACATGTGTCGTAAACCTTCATTTGTGTTCGTATGTATTAAATGTAAAATTTCAGGCATGCAATTATGGAAAGTTTTTCCATAGCTCTACTGTAACCAATTTGCAACCAATATATACCCAAGTGAAAAGGTTATGTTGGGAAAGGCAAATACAACAATGCTGCATTATACTAGTGAGAGTCAAATAATAAAAAAGGAACGAGCTCGAACAGAAGTGAAGTGTGTGCTGAAGTAGTCATTTCAGGGATTCTGCACGTTGCCAATTCCCTTACACCAACATATGTATATTTTTTCGATCCTTAGTTCGCGTTCGGTAAAAAATTCCTGCTTAAAAAACTATTATGCGTTCCTCATTTTCTTACTAGGTAATTACCTGTAGGTGAGCGCATGTATGTATAAGTTCATGCTCAAGTTAAGCTGATGGATGGCGCTGGCGAATCGAACAAAAATACATAAAGTTGTTCCAAGGGAAAATAAGAAGCCAGGCAAAACATCAATACAAATATTATTAGAATAGGATAGAACACTTACAAACATGCACATATCCCCATGTGAAACTCATAAGGTGCCAACTGTACCAACTGTTAAAATTCCACTGAAGTTTGGATCATGACTGGTCTTGGTAGAGTTGTTTTTCCTATTTCAGCATGATTATAGGCAAATAGCCAATTGCAAGTAAAATTTATGAACGAATATAATAAAGTTTGATGATTTAAGCACAATATATCTAGCTGGAAGTTTGTGATTCTGAGTCGGACAAATTCGAAAGTGTTAAGAATTAATGATCTTTTTCGTGCTTTTTTATATTGGTGTAATTGTGTTTAGATCACTTTCAACACTGATGAGCATTAGGTTAGGCATCCATCTGTCTGGTGTTACTCTCACTTTTATGTTTAGTTATCAAAGCAGTGAACGCTTTCAATGTTCTTTGCTAATTTGCCTAGTTTCCTTTTCTTTTGAAGAATTTTCTTTTTTTAGAATTCAGAGGAATGCACACGCTTGCTGTTTCTCACTACTACTCTTATGCCGAAATATGCTATTTTTGAATTCACTTTGAATAGTACTTCGAGTAATATTACTAGTGATTGGCGTCGGTTTCTCACTTCCACTGAAAGGAAATCAAAATATTTCCATACGTAAATAAATAAAGAGAACTGGTCGAGAATCTTAAAGAACCAACGATATTACTCATATTTCTATGTCTAAAGAAAAACAAGTTTTAAAAAAGAAATGTACTAGTTGAAAAAAACGTTATCGCTGTATTTACTGAAAGTTGACAATTCCTATACCATTAAATTTTGTAAACGAAGACAAAATGAAAAAGGGATCATACTGAACGGAATTTGTTTAGCGGTTTTTAAGCGGATCTACTCATAACGAAATATAATTCGTAGCTAAAGCTTTCATAATGAGGCATAACATCTCATTGGGCAGTGTGAAGGTGCCAATTGATTTAGTCACGCTTTATTTTTAGATTCTGTTATTTAATTATAAAGTAGAAAATTGGATTCCAAAGACAATTTCGGTTGTACTTATAAACAGCTCAAGGTGTTTTCGAAATTCGGAAGCATCGCTCCTTGACGCTATCCAGAACATTCTATTCGTGTTGTTGCTGTAAAGTGTAACGGTAATGTAAGTGAAACGGTTGTCATTGCTTTTGACAGCAGAAACCGCCATTACTACCAACAGAGCTGTAACTGGCAGTGTTACCACCGCCATGGCCTTTGCCACCGCAGGGCTCAGTCAGCATCGCGACCACTTTGCGTCAATTGTTTTATACGCGAACGCAGTTATTTATAAAACTTGTTTGATTGTTTTTCTTCTGTCGTTCTGCCTTTTGTTCGTGCCACTGTCGTCTTTGCCTATACCTATTTTCATTACTTTCATTTGTTATTCATTTATTTGTTTTCCCTGCTCTCATATTTGTACAAGCGATTGTACTTTTTTTCACGGACGTCCGTGAACTCTTGTGTGATTCGTGCAACATAAACGCACACAACAACACCGACTTTGTGCGTGCATATTTGCTTGTGTGTTGCTTGTCGAGTGTGTGTGTGCGTGTTTTTGAGCCGCATAGCTAAAGAAGCGGGATCAATGAATTACAGTTGAAAATGTTTCATTTTTGTTTAACATAGCTTTGCAGAGATTTACACGAGTACAGAATTTCACAAAAATAAAATTTTAATTAACCAAATTTCGCAATAAGCGTGTCGGTAAAGCGTGTTAAACTGTTGATAATTTGTTGGCAGCGTGCTTCTGGCACTTTCGTGAAAATGAAACCAATGCGAGTGTTTTTCTGTAATAAAGTGATATTATTTTCGTAAACGGGGGCATCTATGACATTGTGCGTAATGAAATATTTTAGCATTTATAAATGCGGTGTATGCTCCGGCGTTTGAGTAACAATTCGAAGAACGGCGGGCAACCATCAGATGTGTGGGTTCCAAGTTTGACCATCCTTATTTTCTCAGCTTTTTATGGCGAATATTTATGTGAAATTATGGAAAATGTTTTCCTTTATACGTTCATACCTCCGGGGGATACATAAAACCTCTAAGAGATTTTCGCATATAAAATGTGGAAGACTCTCCATTTGTCAGATAAAGTAAAGTCCCTCACCTTAAATACCAAGTTTCTAGGAGAGTCAAAGTTATGTAGGTTTAAGGAATTTGGCTTGCTGAAACCTTAGTAGATGGTTGTGTATGTTTCTAGAATTACTAAAAAACACACTACCGATTTATGAGACGCACACAAAAAAGAATAATATTTAGCAGATTCAAGTGCCTGCCATCCCCCCTCGCTAAGCTTCGGGATATTGGCTTTATCAAGAAGGAGAATTAGAATTTTTTTATAGTTACGTAATTTTGTTATTTTGAAGAAGATTTTTGAAGAATTAATTTATATGGGTTTTTAGAGTTAAAGAAAAAGTAACAGCATTGAAGCGGAAGTACGTGAGCTTTCTGGAAATATTATTAATCAAAGTTCCGAAACCTCCTTTTAATTTATTTCGACACCGGTAATCTCACACGTTCGACGTTTCTTAAATTGGCTTTAATAAAAACAGGTACACCGCCATATAAACGATAGTTTTTATTTTTTTCTCATAATACTTAAATTCAGTTTACAATACACTTTGCTTAGTGCTGCTCATCTACTTTTGGATAAATACAGCTGTAGAATCCATAATGAGCTTGGGAAGTGTTAGTCAACAAATCGGATATCTAACGGATATCACTTCAGCAGCTACTTCCACCTCTCCCCCGGCTCGCTGAGGTGAGCATTCCTTTAATTTTCAGTGCCGGCGTAAGCGAATTTATTGGCTGCCAGCCAGACTAGTTTGTTGCTTTATATTTTATATAGATGCTGCTCACTTAAATTTGATGGCGAAGCTCCGATAAATGGGTATGCAATTTTACGCTGCAATATCAACAAGCGCATAATATTAAACACTGGTCATTCGGTTGGCAGTCATGACCACTGCGCTGCGTCTGGTGCACAGAACACTTTGAAATCCCGTTTGTGCATTTTACAATTCTATCTTTCTGACATTTTACCCTTTTCCAATGCGATACGCCACAGTAGTTGGCATGCCCACACACACATACACTTGTGCCTGCATGTCGGTGGTTTGGTGAACAAATAGAAAAAGGGGGGCGAGGAAATAATTTCCGGCTTTTGAACGATTCCATGGGTGATAGACCGGAAATCAAATTACTGCAATGGCTTAGACGTTAAACCGCTATTTTGAGGTACAAAATGAACGCAACTACCCGCGAAGACTGGTTGAAAGTATTGATTCTGCGTTGAGTGTGCACACATTCGTTCAGTGTGTGAGCGTTTGAGTAGAACAAACTTTATTTCATATTACATTCGTATGTACGTACAACCCGATTCGATGTGGGAGCACAATCGCTTTTTACGAATATATTCCTACAAACAAATGTATTTAGTTCCAAAGAATGTATTGCATGACACATGCTATTTATTATAGAAATTATGTTAATATGAAAATTTGTTTAGTGTTTTTTTAATTTGTTAGTGGAGAAAAAAGTGAGTAGTCGAAGTGCTCAAGTGCCTATCCGAGTATTCTAAGTAATTACACCATAGTCCTTTGGCAATCAGGTCTGATGGATTGATAGATCTGAAAAATTTCCGATCTGAACTCGACTAAAGCTGTAAAAGTATGCCACGAAAATGGTGTTCGTGTACAGCGAAAATCCGTTACTACATTTGAAAAGCTTTTAGAACACTTTATGCAAGTACATTTCATTTTGCTATTACTTCTTTTACTTTTTCGTTATTTATCGAAGTCAACATAAATATACTTAGATATGTAGAACTGGACTAATTACTCGACATTTATTTCGTTTAAAAGTTCATATAGACTTAGGTCGGTCGCTTATCTCGTTGATATTATATTTATTAAAGCTTTAGGTAATTGGACGTTTGGATAATTGGTGAACTTTATTCAGAAGTCTGTTAAAACTCCTGTCGTGCGATACAAATAAAATACCTATAAATGAAATCCTACGTAGCTGACTGTTGCTGCAAAGTCCAGTTTTATATACATTAATTAACAAAACAGTTTTAGAATTATGCACACGCCATTTAACTATTAAGGTCATCAATGAAATATTCAATAACACAAATAAGTTGAAGATTGTGACTATGGTAAGTACAAAATGCTCAACATTGATAGCATATAAATGGCTTGCTTAAAATTCGCTAATGCCTAGACGATGGTGGTCCAGTGTCTAGGAACATATTGTAAGATACCAAGTATATTGCAGACTCACGAATATCTGTTGCTGAATTCGAAATTTCATCCTTATTGTTGCATTGCACGAGAATCACAAAGACGCTTACAGACACATAATACAACACACACGACGTATATGCAGTTATCGCAAATTTAGTTATATAGGCATTAACATAGGCTCCAACCGTAGATGTGGTTTGCTAAATGCATATTTTTTGTTTATATTTTTTGGGATTCCGTAAGGTCAATTTTTAATACAATTATAATATATTGAAGGAACATAGTGCTAATGCTTTGAAGTCGCTTGCTTAAGGCTACCATGTAAATATAGCTAAGTTTTGCACATCTCTGCAAAATTAAATGAACAGTGTGATTATTTGGACTATTTCATCATTTGCAAGGCGAGCAGCGATATCTATCGGATTTGCCGTTTTCCTGTCTCGAATTTTCTTTGTCACAACAATTAAGTTCTTAATAGTTTATTTGGAGAGCGATAGCCCATTAGTACTACCCGAGATGTATTAGTTCTATAAACTCTCGGTATGACTTTAACAATTGCGAAATAAAATAGAAGGTTTTCATTTATGATTCAATGAATCATAATATGTATTTCTAGGTATGCTGGAAAGATTTGGAATTGCGCAAATTCTAATATTTCAGTTACTTTCATACCCTTATATTATTAATCAGGTTATTCAAATGTTATTTTCTCTTCTAAGCGAATCTACTGTTATACAATATCTTATTTTGCAGTAATTAAGTTTCCATTACTATTGAAAATTGACCTTTCAAAGTTAGTGTGTTGGTAAAAGAACTTTATTTGTATGGTTTGTATGTACGTGTATGTACGTTGTATTGTTTGGTATTTTCGACTTTACTGCGACAAAGGACATTGTTTGGAGAGTGGAAATTGTTTGCCATTGTCGTCTCTTTTATTTGGTGTTTGGTTTTTCTGCTTTTGTTTGCATCATCAAATTGCCGCTACGTGTTCGTTTTGTATTCGAGCCAATATCCTTCGATGGCAAACACACATAATCACATATACAGTGGTATGTGCATGGATGTGTCCATACTGTTGTGGGAAAAATGTATGTCTGCCTGTTGAATAAATAGCGATTGAGATTTTATTAGTACTAAAATTAATAACTGTTTTTACTGTTGTACATACATATGTACACATATATGCTAAGTGGAGACGTTCTATCTCTATTGTACATAGCTTAATTTTGGTAACACCGTAGGTTGGTAAATATAAATCCAAACAGAATAATTCACTTAGACATTGTTTAGAAAATCTTCCAACTGGATGGTTCTGAGGTATATTGAGAGTAAGCTCGTTACCACTTGATGGACCATGTGTTCAAATTGCGGCTGAAGTGAATTAAATCTAGAATTATAAATATCTATGATTTACAATTTTTATATTTACAAGGTTGTGAATATTTATGATTCTAGGTGTAATTCGGCGTCCGAAACCCGTCGGGAACCTGTTTTTGTCAGACTACAAATAGAAAATGCAGTTTGTCCACATACCTAACAGGTGTTTTAGAGCTTTAGCATACGATATTTTCACTCTTTTCACATGCGTAACAATATAACTGTGTAATTATTCAATTTAGTTAGTTCGTTAATTCGTTTGGGAAAAGGAGCTTCGAGAATTTTTGTATTTAATAATATCGGCATTCATGGTAAAGTTTAGAGATAAATCATTTCGGAAAGTTTTTCAAAGTTCACTTTGAAACACATGGTAATTGTGAGATGGAGCTTATACTCCACGTTATCAACTTTATTCCAAAAAACAAAATTTTTTTTTCCCTTACCACAGCGAGTTGTTGTCAAATGGGGTAACATTTGCATAACATAAACAGCCTTTTATTGCCTTTATAATTTTCCTTCTCATGTTTTTGTCTCTCCCTTTAGATTGGCCAATGCCAATGTTCTTGTGAGGCTTTGTTGGCGAAAGAAAACCAGAGTTCTACAAAGCGACACGACAACTGTAGCAATTCAATTTATATCAATCATAATTAGGTGTGAAATAACTACTTAAACGAAGCCACACACAAACAAGTCGAGCGCTCGGCTGGTATGAGTTAGAAGGACGGGAAATTAACAAAGTCTTCCAACGCTCTTGTCAACCGGCGAATTTGATTAATTGTAGCAATAAAGCAGAAACAAATGTTGCAGAATCAGTAAAGAGAGAGAAGTGAAGGAAGCGACGGATTGACGGAGTGACAGAGTGGCAAGCGGCGCCTGATTGCATACAGATAGCAGACACAGTGGTATTGCACGGGCGTTTAGAAATTCCATAGCTGCATCTGCTAAATTTTACATACTCGCAATTGTCAGGCGAATTGTCGGCGAACAGAGATACTTTTCGCTATCCCCGTTTGTTGGTGGCCACATGCAGGGCATTTGAACAATAAAAATAATAACAAGAACAACAACAGTGGCAGAGGCGCACCGAATTCGAGAAAGAACTCTACAATTAAATTGCATGAATTAACAGTTTAGAGCAGTGAAAGAGTAATCAACAAACATACATCAGTGCTGACGACCATAACTACGACAACAACAATCATAATTACTACAACCAACGCATTAGCACAGAATCATAGAGCTACACATCAACTGGTTGCATTCACCCGCAAGCGGCAAACTATCTGATGGTCGAGCCGCCGTCACAATAGCAGTATTCCCAAAGCAGACAACTTTGACAGGCCACAGGCATACACAACTACACACATTTGAGCGCCCACACACATACAAAGCTAGCATTGCCCGCAACTGACTAGCCTGTCGGGATACAAATTCAATATTGTTGCCGTTGTTTGGAGTTTATTAAATTGATTGGCCGTAACTAATTGGACAGTGGGGCGTGGGCGGGCGTACGAAAGCCTACGGCAACCACAACTATATGAAATCCCAGCAAGCGGGCGTGCACAATATAGCCTGAACAATAAACAACAATTACAACAACACCATCAATATACAGTTGTGAAAATTTTCAGTTTTATAGGCACACAACAACACTGTTACAACTAGGCATACAGGTAATACTAACACACTTCTATTTGCACGCACACAAACAAACACATCACCGCATCCACCATTAATACGAAGATACCCTCAATCCAGGGACATTCACTAGAGAATTACATAGGCACACACATACACACACAGCAACGCACAGAGTTTAATGAATACGGCATTTCATACAGTGTTGGGGTATAATTTAATTAGCCAAAATAGCGCAACGTTGGAAGCAGCTCAAGCAGCATATACTCAACCAGCCGCAACATAGGGCGGTACAACGCGAAGCGCAGCAGCCGCTGCATCCGCAAATTCAAACACAGCCGCTCCAGCAGGCGCTACCAAAGCTCCAGGCGCAGCAAGCGCTAGAGCAAGCAACCGCTCAGCAACAACAACAGCAGCAGCAGCAGCAGCAGCAGCAACAACAGCAGAAACCGCAGGCGTCTCTAACTGCCTGCGCGTTGTCTGCAGCTGCAGCAGTAACAGCGAACGACTCAGCCACATTTAGTCCCATTAACCTGGCAACAACAACAATAATAACAGCAACAACGGCGGCCAGAGTCTTCTCGCGTTACGATAGTCTTGAGGAGCTGCAGCAGCGTACGAGCAGAAGTGGAAGCGCAATCGGAATATTGCCGGTGGTCGCCGCACAGGGTCCACAAGGATCGCGTGGCAGTATAGCAGTTGGAGGTGGGGTTGGCGCAGCAGGTTTGTATGCTTCTGCGGGTGCACGTTTACCAGTAGCAGGTGGCGTTAGCGGTAATAGTGGAACCGGCAGCGGTGTTAGTGTACGCGGTTCGGCAGGTTCACGCAGTGGTAGCATAGCAGCTGGATTAGATAGTCATCGTTCAGTGCTGAGTAGTGGAGCAGGCGTCGTATCGCCGGCTGGCCAACAGTTAAGCAGGGGCAGTGTGAATGGCTATTCAACGGCAAATGCAGCGGTTGGTTTTGGTGGTGGTGGTGGAGCGAGCGGCGGCGGAGGCAGCGGTTCGCAATTAATAAATAGCACTACATCGACGGCACGAGGGCGTCTCTCGATCAGTTCACCATCTGGCGCTTGCGCAACTGCAGCGACACAAGGCGGTGTAGCCACAGCGAATGAATTCTTATTAATAGGTGGTGTTGGTGGTGTTGGTGGTGTTGCTGTTACTGGCAGCGGTAGTGGAGCAGGCATTGGTCAAGGAAGCGGCGGTGTTAGTTCCGGAGCAGGTAGCGGGGGTGCTGGTGCTGGCGGTGTTAGTGGAGGAGGTATTCCTAAACGTCAGGGAAGCTTTTCGAATGTTTTTTCGAAATTAATCGACGGAATGCCCGCCGGTACAATGTTCTCTAAATTCAAGAGTGCCAATACGGCATCCATATCCCTACAAAATATCACCGATGCAAATCCCATTAGTCAGTACTTCGAGATCGGCAAACAAGTGGCTTGTGCAGGTCCGGAGTTGGTGTGGCGGATACACGATGGCTACCGCAAAAGTGACGGCAGAGTAAGTTCAAATTTATATTTTTATATAACTACTAGAATTGCTGCATTATCAAGAATTTGAGTAAGTATTACACTCAATAAGCCTTACTAAAAGCATCAACCCGATCTGTTTAACTGCAACTGATTGGCTAGAAGCTTCAGAAATATCCGAAGTTTTGACTTTGATTTTCAATTTGGTTGTCTGAGATAATAAATATGTAGTCTTGGATGCTTAGCAGCGACTTCGTCCACTTCAATATACGATAAGACACCAGGGTGCAAAATCCTAAAATATATAATAGAAACTGTCAAAAAACCAATCAAAATTTCAAAAGGTCAATAATAACGTTACCTTTATTTTTCCAATATTTAGGAATGTTCTATTTTTGTTTTCGAGAAGAAAATTGCAGAAAAGCTTCATAAGCCCCGACGTAAAGAGACAGTAACAGAACTACTAAGAAACTCTGTAAAGACAATGGAGCGTTTTCGTCACCCAAAAGTAAGTTGACGAATACCTTTTAATTATTGTAAGTAAGCACGCCTTGCGGCATTAAATGTGGGACCTGACGTTATTTTTTTAATCTTGTTTTATTAAGCTTATTTTTCTTATTTTTCACAGATTCTACAAGTTATACACACAGTGGAAGAGTCGACAGATACTTTGGCATTTGCCGCTGAACCTATCTTCGCTAGTCTCTCTAATATTTTGGCGTTTCATGTAAGTGCAATTCATATTTAAGAGTTAGGCGAGGCAGATTAAAAGTACTAATTTATTATACAACTATATAAACAGAATTTTTGGAAAATTTGGGTATTTCATACATATGTGATATTGATTGATTATCTTGTCACCACTTCCACACTTCTTGGCAGGTGTTTCACGAAATGTTCCTCATTTCCTTCTGAAACCGTTTCTTGGATTTCTCAAGTGACATCTGTTGGCCTTGCTAAACTTTACTTCAAGATGCCTACAGAAAAAAAAGATGCTGGTGTCTGGGTTTTGAGACGGTTAGTCAACGTCAGTCTGTTTTATCAAAAAATTCACAAATGGCAGCCGTGACTAGTTGGAGCTCTGAAGTGTCTGAAGTGGACCCCATGTTAAGTTTTTAAGCAAAAAAGTTCAGTGACTTGACCACATACTTCCTTATCTTCACTGCACCAATTTCCTCTATAATGAAAAATATATGGGTCTATTTCGACAAAGTTGTCCATATATAATAATAACAATTTCTTCTGTATGCTGATTAGCTCGTCTAAGAAAAAACAAATTTTTAATGTTGATCAATTTCCTTAGCATTTCGATTGCAATCTTCTTGGACATTTTATTTTTCATACGGATGTAGTAGTGTCTCTGTGTAGAATGCGCTTTACAATACATATGCCCTGAACACATTTAAGACTCTTGATTGCTTTTTAGTAGATAATCCATGCAGTTCAAGGACAGCTACTCTAACATACTCTGCGTATTCGAAATTGCTAAATTATAGTAGGTCGGATTGTTAAGCTTGTCTACTGCTGAAGCCATTTCTAACCATTAGTATCAATGGAGTTTCGTTTCGATCTAATCGTACGTTATTTGATTTATATATAATATATATGCTTTTATATAAAAGATTTTGAAATATTTTAAAATTTATTAAATAACTCAAAGGTATCCTTTAGAAGAGTTTCTGTATTTCTTTAAAGTTATATGACTGTTAGGGATTTTCCAGCTGTTCTATATTTCCATTATTTTTGGTACTTCTTTGCCCACTGGAATTCAGCATGGAAATCAATGAATTTTTATGTGCCACAATGGTTTTAAAAAGTCACCTTCACAAAGGTAAAGTTACATAAACACTCGTACATAGATCATTAAGTAAGTCCTATAGATTTAGGCAGCTGAGCATGTTCGGCATTCGGTCACGTGCAGCACATTGCAACAGATAAACTTTTCACATTTCGGCTTATGTCGACCACTAATGCTAGGTTGTAGTATCCCTGTTTGCTCGCCCACTGAAAAACACACCACATCTTCTCTTCTGCCCTTCTGTCCTTCTGTCCTTCTGCCCTTCTGACCACAGTGTATATTCAACTTGCAACGCCTCGGTTATGGTTTCAACTATCAACGGCTGCGTTTGGCGTGAGGGTACATATATACACCACGGGTTGCCGAAACTGGTACTGACACCATGTCACTTGGCAGCGCGCTGGCGAGTATGAGACTCTAAACATATACTCTCATCTGACGGAAGAGAGCTTGCTGTCTCTCTGCTGGTGGGAGTGTTGTGTGTAGTTTTGCGGAAATTGATATACCACAGGTTGTTTACGCGTTTCGCTCTGGGCCCCCGCTAACCGACCTTTGCATTTCATTACTTGCACCTGAGTCGAATTCGTGTAAGAACTAGGCGGAAAGGTCGTTCATAACTAACCAACACCAGTGGAAAATAATTGTCCTTGTTCGGCAGTAAATCAGCAGTGATAAAAAAAAATTACATTGCCACTACATATATAATACATAGGAGTAATATGAAGGGAAAGTATTGCGAGCTATAAGCCTTTAACCACGGTGGCGATACATTGTTTTCTAGTACCTAATTCGAGATTGAGTTTTGGTTTAATCGATTCAGATCGCCAATTTTATTTTCTCTAAAACGGGTTGCAGTAGAAAATTAATTTTGATGTGCTGTTACTGTGGAAGATAATTGGTGTGGCAAGGCAGTAGCTTAGTGAATAATTGATTAGACGCCTCTGCGGAGTTTGTAAGTGCAAAGCTATACTACTACATAAGTGCATAGAAGGGAATATAATTTCAATAAAATATGTTATTGCGGCGTTGTAGGCGCGTCAAGAGCGCAGGTCAGGGTAAGGGTCAGGCTCAGTAAGGGTAAAATCTGAATATACAACTGGAACTTCACAAACGAGCAATCATATTTCGCTACATAAATCCCATGTCTATTGTTTACAGGAATCCAAAACGTATGAAAATTTGGCAATGCCTTCGAATAGTGGAGGGACGGGCACGCAGAGCAGTCAACAACAAAACACAGCAGGGCCCCAGCGGCCAGCTCATGCGAAGGAGTATCATTTTTTGGATATCGAATTGAAATATGGCTTTCTGCAAGTGAGTTTTGAGCACAAAAACCATATATGGGTATGTGTGTACGCGTATGAGCAAGCCAATGAAAAATAATTCGAATAGGAGTTTTGAGAAATATGAAACCAATTGCAACATTTGCAGTTCTTTTAAGCTTTCCATTTAATTTTCTACTTTCATTTGAGTGCACAATTTTAACCAATAACAAAAACAATAGAATTTAATAAAAGGTTTAAAGGTTAACATGGATTCAATGGAAATCATCGACAGACCTTTCGATTAGTAAGTGACATTACAAAATCCATAGAGAATAATTTCCGCAATAATACATTCGGACAAGGAAATATTGTTTTGAAATAAAAATTTCATAGTATTTTAAGATATTTTGATCTTGGTGATCTTGGTGAATGAAAACTGTTTTTCTGACTTTTAAACTTTTGCTTTGTACGCTTTCAAGAAATAACATAGCTTCACAAGATTTCATATTTTTATTTTCGATGTCTTTAGCTGTTGATTGTCTTGTAAAATTTAAGCTTAAGTGAAACGATTATTATAAAATTGTGTTTGAAAACAAGGCTATCCCAGAAAACAGATTCTTACTATGTCGCACACACTCGCTAAATTTACTCCCACCTGTCATTTCAAAGTATGTTATTTTCCAATACAAAGTTATCCCAATAGTTTTGTGCCAATCGGTTCGAATCGAGTAACGGTATCATCGACCTATCTTATTTGGATTAGTTTAACTTTAATATCGAACGCAAGTAAATTCACATTTGCATCCGGAATTTACCAAAAGGCTTTAAAAAGGGCAAGCATGTTTTCCATTTTTCAATTTCCCATAATACTCTTTCACAAGCCCAGTTAATTTCTGCAGTGTGTGCGCAATTGTATAAATTTCTTGAAGCATCCGCACAATATACTCTTGCAGTGCAGAAGGAGAATCGCGTAGAAAATTCGACTTAAAAGGAAATTTTTAGCAGAACTATTTATTAAGTTTGGCAAATTTGGCAGCATTGAAACTATCTATTACCAAAGTAAACTTTTGAACTTTCCACTTGATTTAATTGTAAACTGTAAGCATTTGTAAGTTTCAAGGCATCGCCAAGTTTTGAACATGTAATGAGTTTGAACATGTTCAAGTTTATTTAGAAAAAAAGCATGTGATTGAAATAAGTAAATAGGGACTGCTAATATACAAATAGCCTCATTTGGTAGAAATAAGTACAAAGTCATGAATTGTCACGAAGGATTAAATTCGTGATACAACATAACGGTAGTTATGGTTGTATTTGTATGAATTTATGCAATTGCTTTCACTTGCAGCTAGTGGAAGCTTTATCCTTTTTACACTACTCGAGCCACGTCATTCATCGAAATGTGTGTCCATCATCTATATTAGTAACCAAGCGAGGTACCTGGAAATTGGCAGGCCTGGAATTTATTGGTGAGTATTTTCCTATGCAAAAATGGAAGAAGAACTTTTCTACAACTATGCATATAAGTCTAACCTACACTCTCTGTCTGAAATATTATTTGATTGCTTACTAATTATAATGAATTTGAGCCATTGCCTTTTATAAACTTAAGAAATTCAATTAAGTTTCAAATTCGACAAGTGATGAGAGGTGAGATTTCATAGCAGTTTCCAAAAATTTTCAGCTAGTATATATTACATAATAAATGAAATATAATATCATTCAAGGAAGTAAATAGGTATTTAAAGTTTATATATAAGATTTCCAGGTGTCTGGAACATTTTATTAAAAAAATTTCTCCAATGAATTCATAATTTCAGCAAATTTATTATTTTTATGCTATAAATCATGCGTTCATTAAATTTCACTATTATGCTTTATATATACAATTCACTATATCCATCACATTAGTGTTGGGGTAAATTACAAACCGATATCACCTATTTTTGTTATCGAAACCATTAAAGCTAAGCGAAATATTCTCTCTTGCACACACCCCGATATATGTGCTATAAAGACAATAAAAGGGACGCATTTTATTATATTGGGTTGTGGTTATTACATCAAAACACATTCTACTAATTTTAACATTATCGCCTAATATTATTGAAATATCGGACCCGCTAGCCCATATTTACATCATAGGTTAGTACAAGGTCTGTTCCGATTTCATATGAGTTGAAAACTTAACCACTTTCAAGAAAACGTGTGCACTTCATTTCATTGAGCACAATTTTCATAAATTGAGCTATATTTTTGGTATAAATTCAGCCGTAGGCATGGAGATTTTGATATCTGTATGTGGAGGCCAAAGATGGTATGTACCGATTTCAAACATTTTTAGATGAGAATTATAAAAAAATGTATGTACTATTTAAAAAACATAACACATACTTTACATAAAACAAACTTTATATGAGCATGTGTTTGCAATTTGTTTATTTTTATTTATTTAACAGAAAGAATGAATGAGACTGATGTAAATGAGTTAGTTCCTTGCCCGCCTTGGAGTAACAAGGTTTCAAAAATGGCTCAACCTAACCTTGATTTTATGGGTAAGTAGAAAGATGGACAGAGTAACCAGCTCACCATTCTAACTTGATGCTGTGCACTACTTGCTCTTTCTTTGTGAATAACCATGTGGTTCGAAATTAAAACATTCATATTTTGTGTTTGTGTCTCGTTTCGCAGCTCCCGAGACTCAATTAACTTCGAAGGGCAGCCTACTTAGTGACATGTTTTCATTGGGCCTGGTAATATGTGCGGTTTTCAACAGTGGACGACCGCTCATCCAAGCTGGTAATATAGCTTCGAATTATATGAAGCAATTGGAGACGGTAAGCAACATATAGACATATTTTATCATATGCAATTGCAAGTGAATGAGCACCTATTTTAATGAAAAACGGACGAATTACTCTTTTACTTTTAGTTTTATTTCTGAAATATGTGAACACTTTGCTAATTTATTCTCACAAACATATAGTTGTGTATAATTTATATGTCTTACTTATATTTCAACACCGAAAATCTTATATAAATACCCCTTATCTATTCATAAGCGCTACTGATTCTTGCCCCGCACCGGTGGCTAAGCACACTGCACAATTCGCCCTTCGCTAGTTAACTGTAAATTCAATAAAAACATTTCTGCGAGTCCTAATCACATTCCTAATTTCGTTACATATACAAAACCTAAAGGAATACCTGGAACTGGAAATAAATACACTAGTGCAAAGCAAAATTTAATTTCCAACATACTGTGCAAACTGTTTCATAACGGCCACTAGAACATAGAAGTTCACAAATATAATATATGATATACAATCGAATTAATGTGAATTTCATAAAATTAATTGAAGATTCAGAATTATCAATCAATTCAAGAATGAAAAGGAAAAACAATCCGGTAATGCTTAGTATGCTCTTGACCAGGATTCCTTTCTTTAAAAATATTCCACCACATATATTCTACCACAGAAGTTTCGAGAGTTTTGGTTTTTAACGGACCTCTCAGAATAAGGTAATTTCCGTCTATAGCTAAGCATGAATCGACGATGAAATCGATCAAGCATGGCCTCAAATGTTCCACAATGGCAGCAATGCTGGCCCTAGTTGATTTCTGTGCTATGCGATTGTTATTTTACGTACCTCCCCATAAAGTTCCTCTCCATGAAACTAACAGTACTTCATGCAATTTGTGCAACTATTTCTTCCGCCATTTTTAGAAGTCATTCCATGCGAAATGTGTATGTGTGTTTGCATGAATGCAAATATTCGCCATTCAACTGCCACAACAACTGAATTTGGCTGAAATGGCGTGAGGCTTTGAAAGCGCAGAGAAAACAATTGTAAATTGACTCTTTGATGGTAGACTTTCTTCCATTTTTTTGGTTTTGGTTGTTGGCCAGTTTGAAGTGTTTGTTGACGAGAAGAGCTCGGATGAAATGGAATAGTGAAAGTTCGCGTTGAAGTGTCTTAAATGCAGACTATCAAGTTTAACTTTCAAGTGAACCCAAGCATCAGAAGTTTATTCGCAAAGTGCTGTTGACATTGATAAAGACCTCGACGCTTGTGAAAGCAAAGGTATATATATATAATGACCACTTATGCGAAATGAAGTTAATAATGATTTCAATCCTTGTTGAATTCAATTAAAATTTTAAGGGAAAACTATCAAACCTAGGCGTTGAAAATTATTTCCAATTTGACAATGAAGGCAAGCAAAAGGTCCATTTATGTTTACCGAAATGACTGAATACACTCCCAAAGTACCAAATCATAAATTATATCATAGCCAAAACTGTTTGAGATAATTAAGTTAATAGTTCATAAATGCTAACACTGCGCAGTTCAATTAAATTGCGTAGGTAGAATATCTATCTGAACCTAAATTCAAAGAATATTCAATTATTTCGCTGCGAACACAATAATATTTTAACTGTGCTCATTAATGGCACTCAAAGCCACTTAGTATGATGATGCAATTTTTTCAGCTGGAGGAATCTGTGCAGAAAATGTTGCCGCGGGTACCGGTACCACTACAGGAGGCCACCTCACGTTTGGTTAATCGAGATCCCACCGCTCGACCGACGGCGCAACTCTTGCAATTGATTAAATACTTTAGGTAAGTACGACTCCCAAAAATTATATATTTATAAGTATTCAAATAATTTGAGATGAAATTGAATTTTACATAATATTTATTCATTACTATATAAAATTTAAAACCTAAATAAATTAACTACGCACTACGGAATAATGTAGAAGCTCCCCTAGTAAGAGATTTATTTACATAAAATACCATAAAGCAAAGGAATATAACTTTTGTGTAAGAGTGTATATAAGTGGTATTGGAGTAGGTACTAGTGTGATTTTTTTAACTTAACCTTATGCTGATTGACAAGTGTTACAGCATTCTGAGATTGCGATTTATTGAGACATAATCTCGCTCACACACTCTCACACTAAATATTTAAATACTTGTCGAAAATAACGCTGCCTGGGTTAAGGGAGAAAGCACGGAAAGCACAACAAAATACAAAGGTGTAAATACAGTTTTCCTGTAGTTGATGGCCTTTGTTGCGAAGCTTCAATAGATATAGCCCACTGACTTGGATTTCGTTTTGTTACGTTTTGTTTTTACACTCTTGAAGCTTGATAACGCGTGTAGCTGTGTGTTCGCTCATAGCCCGAGGAAAGTTGCTGATACCAATTTTTGCAATGAGAGTGGCAGAGACATTGACGCATCCTCCGCTGCTGGCTGTGTCTAGACCAAAGGATGGTGATAGCCATACAAAATAGAAGACGCACATTGAGGCGATTTTACAAGTTGAGGAATCTTCGACATTTACGATGTGCAGGGATGCTCACAGCAATCATTTATAAAAGTAAATTTAATGTTGAAATGCTAGTAGATAATTTACCATTTTAGAAATGGAAACTCCATCATGTAGGGCTCTGTTCAGATTCAATTCTAATTTTAGTTATATAGCTAAATTGATTTTAAAGTTTTATATTTGGTTGTTATTTTGATACAGAGAGAGAAAAAAGAGATTCCAATAAATAGTACTACGACCATATACATTTATGCTCCAATCCAATTTTTTCTGTAACTACGACACATTTTTTGATATCGTTTAGATTGAAAGTAGATTATAAGAAAATTACGAAACATGATTTGTTGGCCATCTTACACAGACGTTAATTTTACAAAGTAGCTTAACATTTCTAAAATACAATTTCAAGTTACTATTCACACTTAAGAGCCAATCATTCAAGCTTCCTGGTCGGCACTTAAGATTAATTAAGGTGTCAGTGCAAAAGAGACAAACTTTGAGAAAGATGATGATTTCACTAAATTTAAAATCTAAGCAATATATGACCATGTGCAGCTCTACTTTCTGTAAATGTCGACAACCAGTCAAGTAAATAGGTATAATCACGAAAGAGGCAGAGGAAAGAGATGAAATAATGCGGCCGAAGTGAGAGGAAAGTGCAAGTATAAATTGAAAGTCGTAAGCAAGCAAATATTTGCGCTTTCCATTCTGCTGGAGATTAAACCACTTTAAAGATAATTTAAATGTTGTCAACAATTCTTTTATTTCTTATTCTATCATGTTGAAACGAGATCTACACTGTTTACACAGGTTAAGTACATTACCCGCAAGGCTTAAGTGTAGTTTGTTTGGTTGTCTGCTTGGATGCATCAATGAAAGCGAACTCACGCACACCATCGCACTGACAACTGGCTGAGGAGGCTCATATAGCCGTGTGCGGGCAGACAGTTATTTTGCACCACAGAAATGTGCCTTTTAAAATGAGTGAAGTATGCTTGGAGGGCTTTCCACATTTTCGCCCATCCATACTAAAATTATAAGCTCTCAATGCGAGCGTTAAAGGTTAAAGTGTTAAAAAACGCTTTCATTTAAATGAAGGAACAATCAAATGGGGTGAAAAATTTCGTTGTATCTGTGATTTCAGTTGGAATTTAATCGGTTTAATGGCTGCACACCGCAGAGTTGTTATTCACATTTCTCATTCATAAATTAGTTGTGAAAAATTGTATATAACATGTATCCACGTACCTTTCAACTTTCAGTGATTCCGCTGTAAACGCACTCAAGTTCTTAGATGTGGTCAACATGAAGGACACATCGCAGAAATCTCACTTCTACAAAAACACGCTAATGGAAGCGATGCCGCTGATACCGAGAGTAAGTACCTAGCACACAACTTGCGCAATTTATGCTTATTTAAAATACTTAAGAAAAACTTACGTTAAAGCATTGAATCCCGCACAGGCGGAATGTGTATCTGGAAAAGCAGCAAGCAAATTGATGAAAATAAGTGACATTCGGGGGTTTCACAACATTTAACAAGCGCAAGAAAAACAAAAAAGAGCAAAAACAAAATATTAATGCAACAGGTGTATACACGGTAAACATCAAAGAACCCACCACGAAACTTGCGCTACAAATGTATTTATTCTGAATAAAAGTGACTGTAGTTTAGGACCGACTGTGTGTGACTTAGCGATTCTGTTGCCACGGTCCAATCTGCTATACTTTGGTGGTGCTTGTGTTTGCTTACTCCTACACATAAAGTTTTGGCCGCTGTTGTCTGCCTTTTATGACTTGCTAATTTCTCTCAATGCTTTCGGCAAATAAAAAAGTTAATTTTTATGTATGGGAAGGATTTTACGCTGGACAGCATTTCGTTATTCCTAACAATTAGCGTTTTATTGCAGAAATTGTGGTGGCAAAATGTATGGCCAATGTTGCAGGCCGAAATCAACAATGGGGAAGTACTGGCTGCTGTTTTACAACCAGTCATTAAACTTATTCAAGAGGCATCACCGAGCGAGTACGAGTCGATTATGGCGCCGACAATGAAGTAAGTGGTAAAAATTTCTTTCAAACAATTTTAAAAATATCGCATGTCGCATTTGTTTAACAGAATTAGATCTATTTTTACCGGCTGTCCTGAACACCCGTTTCTTTTCAGTAATTCAACAAGTTTTACAAATAAATATTCTACAATATTTGATTATAAAAAATAGCAAACATATATACATATATATATATATATATTTAGCAAACGTATATATATGAATATATGACATATATATATTTCATTCTTATATATATATATATATATATATATATATATATATCTATACAATAGCACATCATCATGCCCAAGACCTCAAGAATTTCAAGTAGGTCGCCTTGGTAGTGCGCCCCTGGTTCCGACTAAAGTTGGGTTAGCTCAATATAAGCCTAAATTTCTGAAATAGATATAATATTTTCACGGTATCGCACAAACAAATCTAACGACGACAATGTAACCACAGAGGAAAATTGGCTGGTTATACCACCGCTTCAAAATTAAACATAACTGGGGTCGCGTTGACTTTCTGATACCTATATCTCATTTGGCCCAAAACTTTATTCTAATAAACGCAACCTTTAGGTTCCACAGTGCTTATTAGTTTGAAATAAGTTGGAAATATTATTCAACTTGGCTTCTTCGCAGAGTACACAATTTCATTCCTCGGAGATGTACTGTTGACTTTTTGTCTAAATTTGGGGTATAAACGAAATCGTTTCGTTGTCAAAACAATATATTATAAATACTTTAACAATTTGATTATAAACACTCCTCCCAGCATAGTTCCGACTTTTTCGGATTAAATATTCTTGGTCTTCGTTTGGAAATTGCATATTTAAAATGATTTACTAAAATCAATTACTTACTTTAACTCATTAGATGAGGATAAAAAAAGACTTAGCTCGCCACTTATGGTTGAACTTGTCTTTAATAAAAGCTCATTGTTTACAAATTTTATTTGTTTATTGAGTACAATGTCAGGCAGGGGTATAATAATATAATTAAGTAATACAATTAAAATTTGTTATTTATGTGAGTATAATTATATTTGACAAATAAGTTATACAGTTTCCTTTATTTATCCTACTTGTTCCACTTGACACTTGACACTTTGAGTCATCAGCCACTTACGTTAGCACCTCAAGAAAGTTTTTTATGAGGTTCTTGCCACCGCAAGTAGAAACCAAATAGACACGGGACATTACCGCTGACTTACTTATTTTATTTGCCTTTTAATTTCATATATATATATGTAATGTTTTTGTGTTTTTGTGTTTCGTGTTCTTGTCCTGATTTGTTGACTCTTGTTCTTGTTCGTCATGACCCCCATTGTCGTCGTTGTGATAACAGTTGTTTGCACAATTTAAGTTTGTCGCTCGAAGGTCGCTTTGTCTTGTGTTTTCACCGTAAAATTTATCCTCTTATTGGAGCTTTACATTTTTCTCGCTAGTTGGCGCCACGAAAACATTAACATATTCATAAGTGAAAAAAATATTGTTTTTGTTTTGAGTTACTTATTAATTAATCGTCAATGCGGTATGAATGTAAGTACTTTTGTCTTTGACTACAAAATTTCAATATGCATAAGTTTATCCAAATGAAGTGAAGAAGTCATTTATAGACGAATTTATTTCTCAAACGTCTTGCAGAATAATTTTCGCCTCGCCCAAATCCATCCAGGCCACTGTGACCTTGCTGGAACATTTACATCTTATTATAGAGAAGACCGCTACTGAAGATGTCACCACCGACATTATTCCAATGCTGTTTTTTGCTTTCGAAAGCTCAACGATACAAGTACAGGTAAATAGTTCGAGATAATTTATTACGCATTTTGAAATTTCAAACTATTTTTTACTAACTGCTCTACAAGATTTTATTAAGTTTAAATTTGTTGTAAATTTGTTTTGGATTGCGAAATTCTCACGAGTTCCAACTATGTACTCTCATTTTTATGCTCCGCTCACAGAGCGCTGCTGTTGTGGCAGTTACAAATGTTTTTGACAATATTGAAGATGTTTCCATCAGGCGGATGGTGATTCCGAAGGTGAAATCGGTTTTCGAAAAGAATCTAGCGGATCCCAAAATTGTGCAAAACGTACTTATCTGCATAGAGAGGCTCATGGATAAACTGGAGCGAGCTCAGGTGATAAAATAAAAGCTTTTGTGTATATAAACAGTACTTGCGCTTTGACAGAATTTCTAAATGCAATATTGTCAACTTGTTTACAAAACTTTTCTGTTACCTGCAAACTTTTCCTTTATATATATTTTATTCATTCATGATTCTTCATTTGAAAACATGTTTCTCATTGTTGCCGCAAAAGGTTATGGAAGAGGTGCTACAGCTGCTTGGCGATGTCCGCATACCGGAACCGGATATTGTTATGCGTACAGTGCGTAAGTATTTAATCCAGTCTTGATAATCCGTTTTTAATCAGGAATATTCTGCAAATTATGGGAATTACCCTTTGTGTTCTTCATCTATTATTAAATACTTTGAGTATTCTGCTGCATCATTAGAATTGAATCCATATGTTTTACAGTGAGACCCAACTTTTAAAAGGTATAGCATGTATACACAGCTATATTGCTTGCAAATTTAAAATTCAGGAAAATTGGCAATAATAACATTTCATTTTTCACATCTAGTATGATAATCTCGAATAAATAGTATAAAAACTGTTTAATTGCTTGCAGATATTTATCATAAAATGGTTGTCGATAAGTCATATGGTCTGACTGTGGAGACAATGGCTACGCATGTACTTCCTCTATTGATACCACATACGGTTAATCCAGGCCTGAATCTCGAACAATACTGCATGCTGGTGGAGGTAAATGTGACTAAACTAATACACATATTTATATACATGAATGTAGACGCGTATATAATATACACACACATTTACATGAAGAAATATTCATATGCATGCACAAAAGGTCCAAATCATTGGAAATAGTAACGGGTTTGTTAAACGTTTAAAAAATTATCCTATATACCTTCATTCGGGGGAATCTATCCTCATACATATACATATACTTAGCCCACATACATATACATTTTATCATAGCTACCCTGCAGTCAAATTAACTAGTTATAGCTATTTTACAACTAGTACGAAACAGAAGCCCAAGTAGTCAGCGAGCTGTCTTTTTTCCTTGAAACCAACTTATTGTTCTTCACGTCGTCATTATTGAATTTCATTCTGCAATATATCAGCTAGTTCAAAGTACAATAATAATATCGTTTTGAAGCAAAATCATTATTTTTGATTTAAATTAATATTCATTATTCTCGTCTTTGAGGTAAATACAATAAGTAAATATATTAAAACAAAATTAATAATTTATTAATACGTTTCATTTTCATTTTTCATTTTCATTCTTTCAATTTAATTCATTAAATCGTTCTGATATTTTTTGACTAGTTTCATTTCATTAAGAAAATTCTAGAGATAATTTAGTACATTTTCTAACTAGCTGGATGCTTAACTGCAGGGTACATAAGTTGTTATTAGAGTGTTAACCCGTTCTCCAATGCAATGGCATGCAATACTATTACTTCTAACAGGTGCTGCAAGAGATGCTCGAACAAATTGACCGTCAGCAACGTAATAAATTGAAACTGGACAATCTGTCAATACCATCGCCGGAGCGCCATCGTCCATTGCGACATCAATTCTCATCGGATAACATGAATGCCCCTCCATTCAATATACCCAATTTGCGTATCGATCAGCGGAAAACATCCAGTGCAGAGGATATGGCACGCAAGAATTCCGGAGGTACATACAAATATGACAATCGCACATTTTCAATCATACTAACACTAAACATGTACACACACACGAAATATGTATCAGCTGAAATGCACGGCTTTACCTGCATATTGACATGTGTACGGGAATTTGTGGGCGCGCTTGGAAGTATGTAATTATTGTTATTCACGTGAACAATGCCGTTAAGAATGATATTAATGAATATTTAGACCTAAGTAGGATAAGTAGGCTCCCAGTTGACCACGGTAAAAAGTAAATATCTACAAATATCATATGCGTATGCAGATGATTCTAGGAAATCATATAAAGGCGAAACCAATTGCCGCTTTGGGGATAATTGCTTATTACTTTTAGGCGCAGATCGAATGACAGTTGAGTAAAATCTGTACACAGAACAGCACTTCCAAAAACATGAGGTACGCGAGCACTACATATCAGCAGACTGAAAACGAACTTCAGTCTCCGATCAGAATTTCGATGATTTTGACTTTGCGTTCACCTCTCAACAAGTTTTGACCTGACGCAATTATTCCGCATGACTTTGTTAAACGCACCAATTGGCTTGAACAGAAGGAAATTTCTTGTTAACTATTTTACATCCAGCCTTCATCATACTAACCTTCAAGCATCTTTAAATGGAAATTCATTTGAGGTCACAAGCCGCAAATTTCGAAGAATCACCAAGAATACGTTTATAACGTATTCGGCTACTTCATCCATCAGTTAACAATTTTATTCCACAGGCGCATTTACAAACAATTTAAAAGTTGAAATTTAATTTCGCCTGACTGCTTTCAATGAGTACTTAGGTACTTTCATGACATCGTATTTGAATACAAATATTTGGCTTAAGAATTTTGTACCAACTTCGAAGGAAATAATACAAATGTTGAATAAAAAACGAATGAAGCGCCTAAAGCCTCAAAAAGTTTTGATGCACAAGTGGTAACACCAGTGCAATTTGTGCTAGCTTATTATTCCCTTTAGAAAGTTTCCATTGTATTCACAAAAAATTACGAATTGCGTGGAAATTTCTAGAATAATGAAAAAACAGAAAATTTTCCGTCACTTAGAAATATGAAAAATAAAAATTCGAATGGTAGCGAATTGCATTCTCACAAAAACTTAACTCTTCATTTTGGATGAACATCAGGGCAGCCACCACAAATTGAAGCAGTGCTCCGTTAAATAGCAGCATTTAAATGATTATATAAAGTCAATAGAAGTTCAATCATCAATTATTTGTTTTCACGTTTTTCGCCGTCGTGCAATCATTTTGTTTAGACTTTTTGCAATAGGTGTGTTCGTTATGAGATATCTTGTGTTGTGCAGTGTTGTTGTTACATGTATGTGTGTAAAGGACACAAATAATAGTGTAAGGCAACCTTCTATCGAGTTTTGAATATCAGTTATGACTTAGACCCACACAAAATTTTCATTTACTTACGTAAGTAGAATGTACCCTTTTCCTCCACAAAAAGACAATCAATAGATATATGTATGTACATGTGTGATAATGTGAGCAGTTGTGCATTGGTTGGTAATTAAATAGCCAATAATAAGCTGGTTACGCCAAATATGCGGTTTGACTTTGCAAATAAATCAATTTCAAATGCCACGTAATATGGCAAGGCCGCCAATGTTCTCATGGCCAAAGGCAGCGCGCCTATGCAGTTAAGTCAGCTCCAGCTCCAGCTCCGGTTGCCGTCTGTGTATCTGTCCAATGCATTCGCTATATTCGAGTATACTTGCTTATTTCCAAAACCCTAATTGAATATCTTCCAATAATTTCAGGCGGCAATTTAACAGCCTGCGCAGCACTAATTCCGAAATTTATAAAGTCGTAAGCAAAAATAATTCGTTAATCCAAGAACCGTACCACTTACAGATCTATACTCTATATATTTATGTATCGCTCTATGCACAATAGCACGCAATGAAGCTGGACTGAAGGTGCTGTAAAAACAACTGTTCATGGCAATACTAATACTAATTATAATGTTGATATTAATTTAAAAACCCAGTTAAATATTTAATATACCCAAATTGGCTATGAGAAATTAACGCAGTATCAATTCGAAAACCTTTCTTTATCTACTTAAAGGAATAAAGATCTTATATCGTCAAACTATTGTATATTCAGGTCAAAATATTCTATTCTATAAGAAAGACTTCCTTTATCTCATTCAATCAAAACAATTTAGTTGAAAAGTTAGAGGAATGATAATACACTTTTGACAATAAGGACGCCGTCAAATTTTGAATCGATGAGGACAATTTGTACACTATATACCGAGTAGTTGAGGTGGGTTCCATTAGACCATATAATTTGTGGCCTTTGATTGTGGAGATTTTCTTTTCAAATGTTTTTTGATGCGATCTCACACACACATTACTGAAGTCAAACGAATGTCCTTCCTTGAACATCATAGGATATACAAAACACCTATATGCACATCCATACATACAAGCATCTGTATGTATATGCAGATTACTGTTACAGCAGTCGACCTGGGCAATGTGTTGTTTTGAATATTTTTAATTTTTGCAGTTCGCTTATTTACAGGTTCAGGTATGCTGGGCGGCTGGTGGTTTGGCTGCTCGCCGTCATCGCCCGATAGTAATTTCCTGCGCGTGGCTAATGCATTCCCCAACCGACGACTGTCTGACAACACCTTGATGACGCCGAAAATACGCATTGCGCCATCGTGCGCTTCCTCGCCAGGTGGCACACCGGGCAGTGGGTTGCCAACACGCCGACACTCGAGCATCGGACCACAGGAACGACGCGGCTCGACAATCAATCTGTCGCCGCCTACTGTAAGTGGCCGCCCTCCTTTCAACACATCCATCATTTATTCATACCACAGCGTGTGCGTTAACTTAGTTGTACGCCCGCTGATTTACTTTGTGGTTATGTTGGTTGATTTCCTTTGCCTTATTTTCACTTTTCTTCACATTTATTTTAAGGAAGCTTTATACCTTCATTATTCTGATTATTCTGTATAAATAAGTAGTTGTGGGTGGGGCGGGAGAGTGCTGTTACTTTTGCTGTGATTGAAAGTTTAAATAAATATTTAAATATGTTGTAGTGAAGCTATAGTTTCTCAAATAATTTGATAACTTTATATATAAATAAATGTATAAAGATACATCAATAGTTCCATTCATTTTGCGAAGTAAAATTAATTCGTACAATACAAAATATAATATGCCATTGCTTTACTATCGCATTACTAAATTATTTATATAGTGAACTAAATACTTTCGTTTGTAATTCTTTAGGTAGCATTTGTGCAGCTATATTTCTTTTAGTTAAGATATTTTTGTTTATATTTATAATTGGTATTATAAAAAAAATATATTTATTTGGTTGAAAATTTGTCAAACAAATTGAAAATCGCAACTATTTTTCTCATTTCCTTACCACTGATTACATTTCATCACATAACAACAACTACTTAACATAATAATGACAATCGGTAACTGGTAAATGGTAAATATCCCTCTACACTTCCTCCTCAAATAGACGTATGGTTTTGGTGCACGCGGTAGCTCAGGATCGAGTTTGTCAGTACCCTCCTCGTCGGCCTATGTTGTAAGTCTAAAAAACGTCTCAACAATTATTGCCATTCAGAAATCAACTCAGGTATCTTGTGCGAGTACGGTGCGATGTTCGATTCGCACATTTTAACGGTTTAATGTTTAACCAGCATTGACGCTTTGTTTTGTGATGTGTGAACTGCTGAGCACATGTGTAATTATTCGTTCGTTTCGTTCGTTTCATGCCATTTTGCAAGCTCGTACTCGCCTCCGCACGCTCGTCAAATGATAACAAACTGTATCGTATTCGTTAATAAATTGTTTCTCTTTCTTATTTTAATACTCGTAAGCTCAAGAAGTACTAACTGTCCATGAAAGTTGTTTTAATTACAATCAGAAATGAAGTAATTAATATGGATGCGGTGAAGTACAATAGCTAAATAGCTGTACACCATGAGAAGATAGCCTTAAGTGCCAATGATTAAAACTACTTTGGAAATTGAAATATTTTCTAATAACTACACCGTTACCGTATTTATTGCTCCATTGAAGCATACATATAAATATATTCTACATAAGAAATTATTTCTGTTGTTTTCATAATTATTTTGTGACGAATATTTTGCATTTTGCTGTTAATAATGTGTTTCAAATTAATCGCCGATACTGAATTCGAAAATGAAGACTTCTCACTTATGATTTCAAATATTTATATTTTCACAATGAAAAGATGTTGTAATTACAAATGTGTTTATATCTTAACATTGCTATATTATTTGATTGATTTTAAGGAAATGATTACAGTGTGTATAAAAAGTAATAAGAAATGCAAAATATTACCATATTTACAAAAAAAAAAAAAAAAAAAAAAAACGTTGCTAAATCTGCTACGAACTCGACTACAGGGAAATAATTGGAAAATAGCGAGCATAATTCCGTCGCTACAGATTTTTGTAATTTTGATTGGTAAGGAATTTAGAGCTTTTTAATTTCTCTATCCAAATTATATGGCTTCTCATAAATAAATTATCTCGCACCCACAAAACCAAATTTGGATCCAAGTATTTAAAATTATGTTAATGGTATTTTATAAAATAATAAAACGAAAAACAACAAAATGACGAATACTTAATAACAATTTTGAAGTAGAATGAGTATACTCAGATATATATACATATGCTCCGTTTTTAATAATATCAACTTTTAAAGTTTGTAGAGTGGATATGGATTCTTTCGAGCAAAAATCGTGACTAGAAAATATGTTGAAGCAAATATAGTAGAGTACTGTGTAGTATTAGAGACTAACTATGAATTTTCACCACAAGTAAGAGAGATCCCGTTTATTTTTATTTTCCTTTTGATAACATAACTAACTGTTTTTTGTTAATTCCTTTTAAGTCTCAGTGTGATCTGATGTTAACTTATGTAAATTTTCTCTTTTCAATGTTAAAAGTTTGTGTGAATTGACTATAATGACCTCTGGTATCTTCAACGTAAAGAAAGAGAGAGAGCAGCAGCCTAAACGTTCAATATCTATTTGAGTGTTCTTTCAAATTTATGTATTCAGGTTAAAATCGGAGCAATAATATCTGTGCGTGCGCAAATATTGCATCTTACCATTTACATACTAATTCTGAGTGTTCACTTTCGAGAGTTTTACTAACATCCTCACCTACACGATTTCGTGCAAATCTACAAACATATATGCATACACACATTCGACGTTTGTGTCTTTCTCAGTGGGCATAATTTCATTAATTCATTTGTATATGATTTCGTATATTCTTTAGCATTTCATTTTGTATTTGTGTTTTTATTATCGTTTTTGTATAATGTCCAATCTCTAAGCTAATTTTCTAAAAGTGTGTGCATTCCATTGTTTATCGAAATATGTTTTTTATTTCGTTTACTTTCGGTTAATTGGAAACTATCGCAGCTTGCACGGAGCATGATCGTGAGTACACGTTTTCGCTATGACTTTGCGACATATGTACATATGTATTAACATTACTTATTTATCAGCTGTTAAACAGACTTACATATATACAAGCATCAATCAGTATGTATTTAAGCAACCACACAATACTCCTTTTATACATGTACTTATACGAAAGCAATTGAATTCAACTGTCCTTCGTCTACCCCAAAATGCAAACACTATGTCTATGCTTACTGTAAACTCTCCACTTACATGCATTCAAATACACACATTGTTAACTTATTCGTATGGGTTCGCAAAAATTCACTCGCGAGCAAAGTCCGGTGAAAACATGTGATATCTTCGCTCGCGAAAAGCTCTCATCGACTACCGCTCAAACGATTGCTCGCCCTAAACGAAAGCGCAGTATTCGTTCATACTGGAGATTTGGACGACGTTCACTTGATTTTGCTCGCAAGCATTGAGCAATTGCGAACCCTGATCCACAGAACACGTATAGAGTTATATAAAGACTAATGTTAGTAGGGTTTGTTGAGTTGATAATTGATTTGCGTTGGTTTGTCGTATTCTTGAACTATACTCGTACATACTACTGTTGCCACTATTATTATTCTTACTATATAACCGAAAATACATATTTACACCAAATACTTCTGTCTTTCTTGCTTTGCTTTTGTTTCACATTTTTATTTATATTATTGCAATTTATGTGTTAAAAATGTTAAATATGTTAATTTGTGTAATTGGTTGTTTGGTTGTTCGGTTGTTCGGTTTATTGCGTAAACGGTTCGCAATTTACTTTTTTATGATTGTTCAACAGCTTCAAATAAACTCATTACCCATCACGTTATGTAAATTGCAATCTGTCTGCTACAAAAACTTGTCAAACATCTTTCCAGCGAAGAAACATGTGTGAGCGTTTTATTAAAGGGAATAAATAAAAAAATTATATAAAATAAATAAAAAAAATTACGTAGACCATAACCTTTCGGTTATGCGCCTCAGCGTACTCCCAACTGGCACATTTTTCTTCGAGATTCGCACAAGAAACACCTACATTTGTACGATATAAGTACTTAGGACACTAGCATTTGTATGCTTTGAAGAGACTTCATAATCTTTCAAAGAAATCTCCTTTATTATCCTCCAACAAACAGGGTGGATCTATGCCGAACACCTCGAGCAGTGTGCCATTTTTACTATCGTCCAGTATGCAATCGATCCGATCCAGACGTACCTCAACTGTACTTTCATCGGGACCCTTAGGATCTGGTTCTGGCTTACTACAGCAACTCGGCAGCGGAATGGTAAGACAAATAACTACTTCTGTATCAGGCAATGCAAGCCCGGTGCAGCATTTAGTGGTTAATGGACAACGTACCTACGTCCGAAAGTGTCCGTCACTCAATATCACATTCAGTCAGTAGTGAAAAAGTGCAGAAAATAATGATAAATTAGATAAATAAAGAAATGACGAAGTGACGAAGTGACGAAGTGAAGCCTGACGGCGTTGGCAAGATATGAAGATTTGCAAACGCCTTAAACGCAAATATGCATTGAATCATTTGAGCTGTGCTTTGTAACAAAACATTTAACAAACCAAAAAAGGATTTTTAATTTACACACTTACATACATAATTACTAGTACCTAATTATAATATTATATTAAATAAAGCAAAACTTTAATACAAAAAAAAAAATAAAACGTCGTGGAGCACATGCAGAGTACTCACAAAGTCAAATAAACGTCAAACAATGAGCAATAATTGGCTCTGTTTTAGAAGTAAGCCAATTCAGATCGTAAAGATCTTTTATATATGCTCTACTGTGCCACTATAGCAGGGAATGAATTGAATATTACGGTTTAACTTCAACTAATATTTGAACAACCGACATACTGCATATGTATATGGTGCATACGAGGTTTCTACAGGAGGATGGCTTTAAATTTCCTTAAAAAAAAATTATTTAAGAAAAATGTGCCTCATATATATGATACTTATAAAGTACATCTGCTAAGATCTTGATTGTGTTAAAATACCGTTTTTTTTTTATGGGTCCATAAAGCTTCCGAATTTCTGCGAAATTTAAAGTCACCTTTTAGCGAACACACCTCGTCTGTAATATAAAGCAATCTTTTCCTAGTTAATTCAACCCATTCTTATTCAAAGTCTTTTCTGAGCTCACTGTTTACATTTATGCCCTTAGTACTATATATAGTATGACGATGAATTCATACGTTTTTAAATCAAACCCGGCTGTGACAGTAACTATAAGATATCTTTAAATCAGGATAAGAAATTTCGGTTAAAACTCGCGTGCTTTTCCAATTTTCATCAGTATGACGCGCTCCCAGAACCGTCCGAAAACACAATTTCCTCTAATATTACAGAATTTTAGTGGTTGAAAACCACGGTTAGCATCGTCTTTTGAGTAGGATCGCTACTCATCACTCTTGAAAGAAGGACCTTTTATAATAATAGAGCTTGAGAATTTTTTTAGAATGTCCGTTAAGTGCTCGTGTCTACTTCGCTGGTTCTACCTTATTTATTGGATTATATGAAACAAGTGTTGCTTAATGCGGAAATGACTGCAATTAAAAATTAAGGCACACACGTACATTTTCAAAAATCAAAAAATTGATTGTATTTTTGTTATTTCGAATTAAAGTGTCTCAGAAATTGCAAGGAAGCACTTTTCAAATTGCTTCTGCGAATTTTGCGATTTTTTATATAGTTTTAACAGCAAAATTTTTCGATTTCCCCACATAATATTTACATAACTTGCTGTTGCGCTATTTATGCGAGCAGTTAAGACGAGGCAGAGGGTAAAAATGTCACGAATGTTATGCATTCAATTACACATATGTACGTATGTATATATATATATATATATATATATATATATATGTATATTATATTTATCGCATATGTATGTACACAAATACTTATACAAAATGCAAACATTAAATGTTATTTACTTTAAACATATCGTAATCAAATTAATTATAATTAATAGCATAACTGTTTATACTCATACCTTTGAACTTCTTTAAAATATATACATATATAAATACAATACTAGATGTATATAAATGAAAAGCGAAATATAACAAATTATATTGGTAATGCATTCAATAAGAATCCCCCCAAAAAAAGAAAGAACATCCTCCTTTAGTCTTTCACTCACACTTTTTACATAGTCATGGGTAATATTATTATATTTGTAGCGTGCACTCAATATTCTAATCGATACTTACATAATCAAAAAAGAAATGTGTCTGTATTTAGTCGTAAAATTCACTTAAATTTTAATTTATTAAAAAATGAATATATTTATATTTATCTTATATGATATTAGTTAAATTATTAAACTAAAAATATTTCGCTGAATTAGTTTAATTTTAAATAGAACATTTTAGTATTAGTGAATACATATATAACTTTATGTATGCATTTCCGTTTAGAAAGTAGCGGCTGCCCTGCGGTAGACTTTTGCCCCACCAATTATCGAATTTCGTATGATTTTCAGCTTTTTGCAGACACCCAACCTAAATCCTATGTCGACCTATTTCGAAATGTACAATTGTTGTTGCACACCAATTTACAGAAAACACAATTTTTCATTTACAAAAGGCAATTATTTTGCATGCTTTTCCCGCAACGTGACATAAAACGGCAAAAACTTTTTCATACTTATAAGAATTTCCTCGATGCATGCCACTCGAGAGACTTCTCGGTAATGAAATGTTGGCGAAGCAGTTATGAAAACTTACCGGCTTTTTCCTGTTTTTAATCGTTACGCCAATTTTCCATTACTCATATGATAAATATCATAAACGATACAAAGAATAATGTTTAGCAATAGTTTTTTAATTTATTACCAAACTTTTCATTTCCGAGGTTGTGCAAATAGTAATTATTCCAATAGTGTTTTAACAAAATTTACAAAAAATGACGGCAGAATTAAAACTTGTTATCGAAAAACTTATTATACCAAGAAACTTGCAAAAACAGCGCCAACATTGCTTGCTGTATTGGGATCAATTTGTGATTGCTCAATAGATGATTTCGTTTCTCCATGTACTTTGAAGTGAATATGTCCACCTCAGAAAACACAGTGCCCTAATCATTGGGCAGAAGCTTTAAGTTTCGTGTAAAATTTTTTGAAAATGACGAAATATGACGCATTCTATCATATAAGCTATGTTCTTAATATGTAAAACGGATATAGGTTTCTTGCGTTGACTAAGGGTCGTAGTCGCACTTTCAGCGAACTAATTTTCCTTAGATAAATTAAATTAATAAATTAAAGAAGAATTGTTGGTATATACATATGTGTGTATACATGTTACGCTCTAATATTTACCCAAATGAAAGGAAAATATTATTTGCACAACGTTTTTGAATTCGCCAATTCGCCAATTCGCCAATTCGCTTTACTCACTTCGCTACACTCCCAACTCACAAACATTTTTTTAATATCTTAAATACAAATATATTTGTACATATATATAATTTTTTGCTGAATGTACAATTATTTGCTATGGAATCCAGTTATATGCATATATATTATGTGCGCATTTTACTTTCTGCCCATCTGACATTGCACAATGAAGTTAACAACTTTTCGCGATCGTTTTTATCTCCGTTCGTATGTGAAAGTCTATCGAATTGATAAAAAATGTAATATACGAAATATTTAATTAATACTAAAACAATTTTTATCAAGCAAACATATGTATGTATGTATATATCACTAAAACGTTAAATGCAAGTTTGCAAATTTTTCAAAGGAATGTTTAAGGATATGATTGACTGACACTCACGGCCCAAAACACAGCACACGAACACAGATACGTATGTATTTCCGATCTGATTATACTAGATATTTATGTTTGTATGCATATATAGTGTAAGATATGATTTCATACCTACATACATATATTTGGATCGTTAGATTATTTAAAGGTTAGGCTTAGTGTAGATTTACGAAAAAACATTAAACCGTTCATCACCATAATTATTTGTATGATATATATTCATGCATATATAATATAGTACTATTCATTTAAAGTACACTAGTATATCCAAAGGAATTAGTACCTATGTGATATAAGAGTTTCGATCAATTTTTCAAAACATTTATCATAGAGCTTAGATGTAAAATGGTGTTCGCCTACACCCGTAAATCTTTCATAGTTGTAAATTTATAACAAGCCGTTCTGATAGCGTTTTTTGTTTTTTTTTTGTAGTTAAATCATAATTAAGTTGACATATTGTAGCTATATTTCTACTTGAACAAACGCAAACATATCCATTTTGAAAACTCGATCGATATTTACCACTATTACCCGATTCGATATCTGTATTTGAGTGTCTTCTTTACCTCGACATGATCTTCTATTTAAGTATGTATGTGCGTATATTGTTGAATATATGAATGTAAATATGTAGTTAATGTTATTGAAATTCGAAAATCTTTCAAGTTAACAAATCGTTATAAATATATATTACTCATACACTTATATTGTATTATACGTCTACAAAAAGATATTTAGATGTGTAAGTATTTTCTATATCTCGCTGTTGTTGTTGATGCTTTCCGAATGTAACTGTACAATTCTCCCCTTTGAATACCAAGAAAACGCTGCCAGCAAATTTTTTAATTAAACTTAACAAAAGTCTTATCTTCAATTACAGTGTATTTTTTTCTTTCTTTTGCCATCGAACAAGAACATATAACTGTTGACATATAACTATGCAAGGAAAATAAAATGAAATATTAGAAGATTTATTGAGTTTTTTCTCTTATGCTTCTCATTCTGGACAGATACAGCAACTAACCACAATAATATTTTTGACACCTTTCAAAAGCCGAAATAGTTTCTTGTCATCAAATTTTTATTACTATATTATATACTATAAATATATATATTTTATATATATATAAATTATATACAATATTTTTAATACTATAGTAATAATTGATTTTTTAAATATTTTCGAAACTAACGAAAGCCCAACCCATGATACAAATAATGTCCTAACTTAAATAAGGAAAACATTAACTTTGGTCAATCAGATTCACCAAAATTACTCAATCGGCTAAAACATATTGAAATTAATAAAATCTTCATTCCAATCGTTTTCTTTCAACGAGAGCTATGTAATGTATGCTTTTCAAGGGGACAGAGGTGTGGGCGACTTAAAGCTAGTTTGACCTAATATTTGATATTTAAATAAGTGTATATGTATCAATAAATATAATATACAATTGTTGCTGCAGCTGAGTTTGTTGGGTTTCTGATTACTGCTGGGAGAATCGTAGGTTCCCCTTTTGACGAAGTCAAACAGTTTTCTTCGCAGGCATTGTTTAACCTACGAGTGTATTTCTGATATGGAAAATCATTTCAGAAATCCAAGAGCACCAATTGTATATACATATGTAACTTTTATGTTTGAAGAGATGTTTTTTATTAAATTATAATACACATGTTTACTCTAACCTCTACACCTACACTTGGGCACTCAGATATGCAAACTACACTCTTAAGTGCCTTAAATGTGTCAAAACTTATTCATGTTATATAAAAATCATTAATTAATCCCCAATTAATTCCAAAACCCCAAGTAAAATGACTGCACCAGTATATATGTATAATTGTATATAAATATACTCACACTAATGGCAAATATATGTATATATTCAAAAACAATTTGCACACTGTGAGTTTGTTCTCAAAAAGCTGAAAATTGTAAGCCCTGATTTGAAAGACATCTGACATATATGCATAGCTATTTCTGAAAATACATACTTAAGCAAGCGATTTCTCGAAATAATCAATTTTCCAAACTTTTCAATACAAAATATGCTATGTTATCTATCGTAACGAAAGGGGGGAGCAATATCTGTCATCTGGATTCACCTTAACTTTGTAGTATTGGTTGTTGGTGCATACATACATAGTTAATTTCATTCACGCAAATGCACAAAAGTTGTATTCATTTTCATTATTTACACATCTATTATTCACCTAAAATAAGCATCCATAAACCTAAACACATACACACAGATTCCTAAACAGAGACTTCCAATCTACATTCTTTGGTCAAATGCAATTAGTCAATCAATTAAAATATTTCGTATGAATAACGGAAATGCCGACACTATAATCTACAAATCTACTATATACTTTTCACAAATGTAAGTACTATATTTATAAAATAGATGCTGTGGAGGTTTGAAAATGTAACACACATTAGGGTTGTTCTAAATTGTATTTTCTTATCATACGCAAACAATATCGCGTTGAATCCATTATGACTCACAACCTTTTATTAATTGATTTCTTGATTATCGAACATATAGACCGGAAACAAGGCAACATTTGGGAATGCTTCTTATCATTAGAAGTCAGCAATACAAATTTTAATAAAATTTTAGTTCATATATTTAAGTCAGTTGTAATTGTAGTTGTTCCACCAACCCACCCTTCCGATTTTGCATGACACTGATAAAACATTTTTAAACCCTCTCACGTACTTGTGGCGTACCTCCCATAAAAAATTTGTTCATGTTCTCTACTATAGTATTTGCATCTCTGTATTTATTTGTTTTTAATCTTTTAGTAATATATGTTAGAGTAACACAGAATTAACTCTAGTTTGTACGTATGCATATCATGTATGTCTTGATAGATAGATCTACCTAAAATCCATTCTATATGTGTTGATATAATTAATTTCCAAGCAATGTTAGTATTGTTATTTAACCTTCTCAAACCCAAGAATTTCCAAAAACCAAGCTGCTTTGTTCTGTTCTACATTTCGGGAACAATTTCGGAACAAGAAGTCATTTCAAACAAGTAAGAAAGAGCTAAGTTCGGGTGTAACCGAACATTTTATACTCTCGCAAAGTGCAAGGATCAGAAGTGGGGAAATGCTTTCAGGGGTTGGCGTAACTTTTATTAAAAACTTTTGCGGAAGAATTCAACATTAATTATTCGAGGAAATTGTCAATGGATTGCAATCATATTTGGTATCTTATTCACTTATATTACGGGCCATAGACTCATGTACTTTCATTGCTATATTTTGCTTCGTGTCAGAGATATTTTAATTATAATCTATCAAATTAACTCAAAAGTGATAAAAGCGATATAAACTCAACCAAAGTGCTTTAATAAATATATTAGATACATGATGAAAAAGTAAACCAGAGAAAAGGAAATCATTATATTAGGAATAAGCGGCTTAGACCATGGTCTAGACCGATTTCTTTCATATTTAGCGCGAAATCACATTGTGTTTAAGAAAGCATATCCACTAAATTTCATTAAAATATCACACACATTGATCAACATAAACGGTTTAAAGTCTGATGGAAAGTCTTGAATTCTTTTATCAGGCATTTTTGGGATAGAGGAAGATCTGCACTGATCACATTAACTCTTTTCATTATTCAAGTATATTAAGGAACATGTTTTCACACAATTTTGTGAATGTAACTCACAGAGTAACCGACATTATGGTGTAAAGTCTGCTAGAATAACGAATGTCATACGTAGTATATGAGAGATGGGATAATTCGTTGACCGATTTCACACATTTTCCGTAGTAAACTATGGTATATCCAATATTACACGTTCACTTAATTTTGCTAAGATATCCTACATATTGACAGAAATATATGGTATAAAGTCTACCCAGAGGTTGAAAATCCTTATATTAGGTACATGGGGGCTAGGGGAAGTGCTTACCCGATTGTATCCATTTTAAGCGCGTGGACACATTGTTACCAGAAAGAGACGCTCTCGGAATTTCAAAGAGATAACTCATATATTGACCGTTATATATGGTATAAAGTCTACAGGAAAGTTGAAAATCCTTATATTAAGTATATGGGGACTAGGGGAAGTGCTTACCCGATTTTCCACATTTTTGACACAAAAGCACATTATTATCATGGAAAGATAATCCTGCAATTTTATTAGATTTTACAGATTTACCGAAATATATGCTATAAAGCATGTCGGAAGGTTGAAAATCCGTATATTAGATATATGGAGCCTAGGGGACGTATTTAGCCGATTTTCCCATTTTTGACACCGATCACATTATTATCATGGAAAGAAAATCCTCCAATTTCATTACAATATCTTACAGATTTACCGATATTTTCGGTAAAAAATCAGATAGAGACACTGAGGTCCTTATATTGGGTATCTGGTGGCTTGAAAAGTTATAATCCGATTTCAACTATTTTTACGCATGAGATGGCATATCTTGAAAGTACTATTCGTGAAAAGTTTTTCCAATATCTTAATTGATTCTCGATTTATCTACTTTAAAGTGAAAGTATCAGATGAAACTTAAAATTGTGTTATATGAGAAGTAGGCGTGGTTTTTATCCGATTTGGTCCATTTTCACAAAGTGAATGTGAACCTAGGAATGCAAATATAATGTCACACACCAAATTTTGTTGAAATCGGTCATGGCTTTCCTGAGATATGGGATTTCTCCTAAAAGTGGGCGGTGCCACACCCATCACCATGTCCATATCTATTCCTCACTATATTCATCAACATTCCGTATCATAGTTGCTGCAAGATTTAATGTTTCTGACGTGTTTCTTCAGCGAGTTAACGCACTTTTAGTAGTTTTCAACATAACCTCTGTATGGGAGGTGGGCGTGGTTATTATTCGATTTCACTCATTTTCTCAGTATCTCAGTAGAGGAGATGTCTTAAGATGACAAAGAACACGTGTACCAAGTTTCATCAAAATATCTTCTTTTTTTACTCAAGTTATCGCTTGCACGGACGGACGAACGGGCGGACAGACAGTCACTCGGAATTCAACTCGTCTTTTCACCCTGATCATTCATATATATATATATGTCTGTATCTCACTCTATACTCCATACTCGATAGGTGGTACGAGGTGTTACAAACAACCGTTAGGTGAACAAAACTAATATACTCTGTAGCAACATGTTGCGAGAGTATAAAGATGCTTTTTCGAATCTCTGAAAGGATTTACGTCGTGTAAAATTTTATTTATGAAATTTTATTAGTCGTTCAGCAGCAACCTAAAAGTCAACCACAGAAAACCTCGGATAAAGTTAAGTTTAATATGGCCTAATTAAAGGCTTGCTTTTTTAGCTCAAAATCTAATCAAAAACGTTTGTCACAGTCTACTAAATTTCAGTCAATTTAAAATAGACAAAACTTTGACATGAAAAAATTTAAGAAAATTAAGAAGGAATATATCAGGGGTGTGTATTCGATCTCAGGTTTGATTTTTTCATTACACCGGATATATGTATGTAGGTGTACTAGTTGGTATATAATATAGAATACTATAGATTAATTAAATCTCTAGATTCATTATAAAACTGAGGAATGTATACATATGTAATTATTATTATGTTATTATTGAATAAACAACATTGCCCCGTTTACGATCATACACAGTTATACAAGTCATGCTACTAAATGCAATCATCTTCTGGCTTACTCAAGTCGCTATTCGTTATATTGGAGAATATCACTACTAAACCATCCATACTTATTTCCTTTTTCACATGCTAATTTAAATCTTTTTCAGTACCAGCTTTTCTCCGGTCGAACTTAAGAAAATTTTTTTACAAGTCACAGCTATCGAAATCATTTTTAACTCATCTAGCATTCGTTTAGCCAAACTCGATTTTCAACTGAACCAAATTACAGCGCGGCCTTCAGACAAACTGCAAAGAGAAATGATGTATCTCTGAATGAATGCATGATTAGAAAAACATCTGACGTATAAGTAAATGGGAACTCATTAAAGTAACCGCGCAACATAACGAGGACTTTTAAATATTCTTCATACTCGCTCACACTAGTTTAACACTCACATATTTTGCACAGAAATTTATTTTAATCACTGTTCAAAACACATACAACTGTAGGTTCATCCGAAATAAGGTTCGCATTGTGTCTAACACGAACGAACGATTTAAATAGAAAACGCAATAATAAATATACACTCATATTTTCGAAATATGAAACAGCGTGAATGCTGTAAAACACCCGTACCCCTCTATATGCAAATGCAATCATTTTATAAACAAACATTACTGAGTAGTTGATTCCAATAAGTAGAATGTTCTCGTGTTAGAAAATATGGAAATCCGATGGGATTTGAAACCTCCTATTTATTCATATACTACCCAACATTTCCAGCAAACTCAAAATATTAGCGTCTTTAAAAAACAAATACAACTAGCTATGGTATATGGTGTTTATGTATTTAATATGTTGATGTTCACATAAAGGAATCTCGATGTTTTAGTAGAGCCAAGTATTTTAGGTGAAACGGAAAAGAGTTTCATTAACACTTTTGCACACATCTAATCCATACATATGTTTGTATGTAGGTGTATTAGTAGCTATACGAAAAAATAAAGATTTCTGACAGAGACCCTTTAGTAAGACTTCTTACAAGTTTCTTTGCGATTCTTTCGAGTGTTAGAAGATTAGAACGACTGTGGTCGCTATTATAACATTAAACACTGATTCTACATTCACTTTAGGATAAACCTATTACGATTGAAATAAAACCAGAATTCAAGCAAAATTACTCATGGTTTTACGATTTAGAACAAGTACCGCAGTAATATATTGTAAATGTTTAGATGTTAACAGCATTTATCACATTTATCAAATTATTAACAGAACAGAAGTTCGAAGCAACATCATCAAAAACACCACAACTACTACTACTGAGCTAAAGGTTGTAAATCTTTTGAAAAGGGCAGATCCCTACCCAAAAACGGATGCAATTAGTTACAAATGAAATCAAGATAACTATGTATATGAATTGTACGGTACTAAAATTAAGTTATAATAATAAAAAGATAATTTGATTAATGTGCTCACTTCATAAATAGAAAAATTTAAAAAACAACAAAAACGCGCACTAGGCGTGAGAGACCTTCAAAATTAATGGAGAATTGAAAGATATAAAAATGTTGCGAAATATACCACTTGTTAGAAACAACAAACGAGAGAGGATTTATTGACGTTGTTAAAATAGCGAAATTTTATTGCTGTTAGAGGATGCAAAAATAATGAAGACAAATTATAACGATTGTTGGAATTTTTCGGCGGACGCCGTGAAGTAATCGTATCATAAAAGTCTATTGAATATTAGGTATTATATAAAGCATACATATACAGATACTCTGTCAATTTTACAGCACTAAAATGATATGTCCAAAGTATAAGAATAAGAAAAAATACTATAAAAAATATAAATATATACATATATACATATATCTAATGAGAAGAATTTTCAAAGTTAAAACAAAATTTAAAACTTCTGCATAACATTTATATTTTATGGATTGTTCAAGAGTGTAGACACAATAAATAAGAAATATATACAGTTACTTCTTTTCAAAGTACCTAATTATTGCGTTATTATATGTATATCTATTTGTACAATTCGTGTATCTAAAAGACAATCAATATATTTCCATGTATATGGCAAAAAATCGTGTAGCGTAACTTAAACAATCTTCATTAGCTCAATGTGGAAACGTCCGACTGCATTTTCAAATTGAGATCAATAAGTAATTTCAATAATTTCAAAAATTTTTGAATGCTTGGATCGTTTCCACATTAAACAAAGAAGATACTCTATAAATTTTAGTATATACCTGTCTATATGAATACACTTATACTTCGTATTATAGGAAAAACTTCACAAGTCCATTTTACCCTAAAAAACGCCACACTAGTAAATTATTTTACAGGGATTGCCTAACTTTTGCGTATGCAATCAATTCTGCTGGTTGAACTTACACATCCAGAGTGCTTGTAGGTTCACGACACCGTATTTTATACATACAACAATATGTGTACAACAATATTATATGAGAATCTGATAATCAAAAAAATATACACAAATTTACTTACATACATTTTTAAATATGTTTGTGTATGATTTTTGAAATTTCAAAGTCCAAACAATTTTTTAATATAACATTTTTACAATACATGAAAATTTACAAAATTAAGCCAAATTTTTTTATATATCAAGCTTACGAAATATATTCACGCGCGTTTGCTCCGTTTGATAATCGATTCAAAATTAAAAGAAAAATTATATGAAATTCATATAGAGTATAGCGGAGTATGATTGGTTTCGAACCGAAACAGTGAAATCATTTGCACGTACATTTTCCGCTATACATATTTAATGTAAATGTTTCTTCGAGAGAAACCCCAAAATCACATTCTTCGTGTGTATACTTCTTGTTAAGGCGAATTTCCTTTTTATGAATTTACAGTCTATCTTTGATTTTTCATTAATTATACATATACGGTAAATGGTATATTTTTTCAGTTTATTAATTGCACTTGAATTAAACATAAAAAGGGGAAAGCAAATGCTCAAAAACGACTGAATTCGAATTAATTAGTTAACTAATTTGCATATATAAAAATATACATAATCAATTATATTACTAATTTTAGTAATCAAAAATAATTTGCCACAGTTAGGACAATTGCCAAACATATTGTGGAATAACATAATAATATATGTATATTTCATAAGCAGTTCGATTATTTTTACAAACTATAAACTTTAGTGTAATTACATATATACATATAATAGACATAAAAATGGTAATGTAATTTGTGTATGTATATTTTAAATAGTGTTTTCCGACTAACAAGAGTCGACATAGATGCAAGTATACTCCTCGAGCCGAAAAAATGTGTTGTTAAATTCAAATAATTTGTAAAATTACTTTATTTAAATATTGAGGAATTACATTGAAGCACAATTTAATAAACTTAATTTTTCAAATAAGTGTATACCTATTATTTTGCTAATTAATGTAATCAAACGTTTGTTTAGTCGAAAATCATATAATTGTTACTAACTAAAATTTACACTAACACTAACAACTAAACTATACAATTTCATAAAAGGTAGTGAAATATAAAATCATTGAAAAAGTATTTTCAAACTAGAAATAGATTTTGACGTAATTCTAAGTGTTAATTATATTTGAACTTTAACTTTTAAAGGAAATGCGTTTTTATAGCACTAGTTTAAATACTACTAAATTTGTTCGCAAAAAAACTGCAAGAATTGACCAACTAAAAAGCTGCAATATGAACAACTATTATTATTTTACCAATATGGTTTGTTTTCAATTTTTATAAAGTATTTATAATTTTTATTTAAAGTATTTAAAGTATTTTTAATATGAATGTGTTTAGAAAGGGAGTTGAATATCGTAAGAGAAGTAAGAAAACGATTATTGCAAATACATTTATGCATACAAATTTATGTCAACTCTTTTAAAGTACTGAATAATATTTGAATGTGTAATAAATGTGACCAGAAAATTAATAAACTAGACTTTCATTATATTTTATTATTTAAAGGGAGAAATAGTTTCCACTTAAATCACAAGTTTGAAATGTTAAAATTTTTAATTTTTTGTGAGTAAAACTAGGTGTTTATTACCGTTGAAATTTCAAATCATCGCCAAGGCATAGAGGATCTATGCTACTTTTTTCGTTTTGCGTGCAAAATGGAAGTTCCATATAAATCTGTATTTGATTGTTTATGCGTCCTGTTTCGCTATCGCCGATTTCCGTATTGGCTTCACTGACTAAAATCTGTAAACATAATGCAAAGATTAAACTAAACCAACGTTATATCAGTTTAGACAGAACTAATTTGAAAAATATTAATAGATTTAACAAGTAAGAAAGAGCTAAGTTCGGGTGTAAACGAGCATTTTATCCCCGCCTCTGATCCTCGCAATGTGCAAGGATATGCTTTCAGGTGCTGAAAATTGAAAAAATCAGGGGAATTTGTGTTTGGATTATAATCATATTTGGTATTTTACTAACTTATAGTATAGGTCATAGACTCACTTAGTTTCATTACAAAATTTTGCTTCGTGTCCGATATATTTACGTATAATAAAATCAACATAATTAACACGAATGAAATATATGTGATTTTAACACAGCCAAAATGGTTAAATTTAATATATTGGGTACATTAGGAAATAGTTAACCAGAGAATTGGAAATCATCATATTAGGGATATGGGGTTAAGACCAAGATGTAAACCAATTTCATTATGTTTAAACCACACTATGTTCGAAACATTTACACTTAATTTAACTAAAATATCATATATATTGACCAACATAATAGCCGAAAATTACTACATCGAACTTGAAGTCAACAGGAAAGTTGGAAATCACTATATCGGGTGTGGGGTGTGTTGGGGCTATGAGAAGGTCTGGACAGATTGTATTAACTTATTAACTTTTGGCATTACTCAAGCACACTCGGAAACAAATTTCCAGTAAATTTTATGAAGACAGCTCATACATTGACCGCTATATTCGGTATAAAGTCTGCTAGAATAACAAATCATTATATGTAGTATATATGAGAGCTGGGGCAATTCATACTGATTTCAAAAAAGTTCAGCATTAAACTATAGTATAGGCGATATACTGTATAAAGCCAATGTCAAGTGGGCGTGGTTATCATCCGGTTAGAAGTCAGCCGCGTCCGGAGCTTGATCGGTAAAATGTTGTATTTCATCAACATATTGCAGGGTCCTCCTGATGTTCTTAGGAGGCACTTCCGCTCCCAGCAGGTGACTGCAGAGGTGATTTCGGCGAAAGCAACCCACCCAGCAAGAAATACTTGGAAAGGAGTGCGTTGTGCTACAGTTTTGTATCTAAATTTGCGCCTTAGTTAGGCACTTTATAAGTTTTCGATTAACGTAATTTTTTAGGCATGGAAATTTTCCGATTCTGTCCATCTTATAGTCACATGGAATACGTGTGTTTTATTAAGATTTCTTAATTTTAAGTCAAGTTATTGTTTGCACGGACGAACCGACAGACGTACGGGCAGACAGTTAGCACGAATTCAACTCGTCTCGTCCTCGTGACCATTTTGAGAAATATATAACTGTATATATATCACGATAAGAAGTAGGTATTACAAACAACCGTTAGGTGAACAAAACGATTGTACTATGCTGCAACATGTTGCAAGGGTATAAAAATAATGAGCTTCTTGAAATGTTTTAAGTGTATTAATAATTATCCACGGAACTTACTAATAAAAGCGTATTTATATTACCTCGAATTCGTTTGCCAAAAATTCTGCACTCTTTGCATTCAACTTTGGCTGAGGTAGTCCCATTAAGGCGTTTCCCAGAAATTTGTAAACAGATCTGCAAATAAATACATTTTATTGATATCAAATAATAGTCAATAATAACAAGGATCAATTACTTTAGGTTCAAGCCGTCTAACTGGTCGGGTTCAGGAAATTCTTCATTATTTGCAATAGCATTGATTACTAAAGCAGGTTCATACAGACATAATTCTGGCAAATTCCAATTTTTAAATACTTTAAGCCAAGATTCAATGTTGGTAAAGCTCAAAGACTCACATTCTTCATGGACGTTCGCTTGGGCCATTTGTATGCGCTGATTCATATATTCTGAAAATCAGAGGAGCTTTCCTGTTTTAATATTTCGGTTACTTTAATATTAAATATTACCTAGCACAGAAGCTTTATTAAATTTTGACGCTGCTATCACCTCATCAACATTCTTTGAACTGCAACCATTTTCCTCCAAATGGCTTAAAACTTTCTTTTTCATATAACCATAGACATGAGTCTTCTCACCGGACACTCTCTTCTTCCCAGCTTTCTCTGCCACCTGGTCCGAATTTTGTGGCTCGGTATGGCTTTAAGAATAATATAATAAACTATGTCACTTGGAAAGAAATACCTGTTGTAGTTGTGGACCTTACCTTATGTCATTTTTTCTGCTTCCCTTTGATACCTCTTCAGTACTAAGAAAATGCCGCTCAAAACTCTTGTCGGATAATTGGTTTCTGCAAAGGTACAATTATATCGTATTTGAACCACCAAATTATATTTTTACTGAAACTCACATGTTTATTCCAATAGATTCACTCATTTTCTGTACGTGTTACTTCCTGTACTTAATAAAATAGTAATACTTGATTGGGATGAATTCGATGTTTGTTATTAACGTTTTCCTTACAACATGTCATTATCAGGGAACTTACAACCATATGTTTATAAGTTCTCTGATGTTACTCTGTCAACAGCTGTTAGACAAGGAATGGTTGGGAATGAACTATGATGCTGCCATATTACATCATTTTCTTACAGGTTTAAATAAACTTGAAATGAAATGGACGGTGAATAGCCTAAAGGTAAATAATTTATAAATACACGATAAAAATAGAAAAAATTATGCGTAAGAAATCAAGAAAAAAATAAATAAATAAATAAATATTAAAAAGTCGTTTCTAACCAATATAAACTAAAGAATAATTGCGGCAAATTAAGTAAATTAATAAAATCAAATTAATTAAAAAGGAAAATAAAAGACGGTAAAGTTAAATCAAATTATTTTCAGTGAATAAATTAAATAGAATTAGTATAGTTTTATTTACAAAAGGGTACAGATATAATCATATGAATCTGAGTTGCCTTTTTCTTATCGGGTCAAATATTGTTTAAAATTGTGATATATCTATAAATTCTACAACACGAATCACTTGCTCCAATTACCTGGTTACATGTTGAATATGCGCCCTTATACAAATATTGAAGTAATTGATTGTGAGAGTTAATGAGAGTTAATGGGATTGGATACATAGGCTTACCTAAATATAGAATTAAATATATACATACATGGATGACGACGTAGGGCCTCTCCACTCAAAAGAACTATGTTATCATACGCACTTTTATTTCACTCGCATAAATACACGGCTCGCACTCGCTAGTGCCTACATATGCATAAGAGTACAAAACAGTGCACCGACATATGGCTGCTATCTAATGTAAACTTGTATTGGATAAATTCTCCGCATGATCGAAGAGAAGTCCACATTGATCTGAGTGCAGACGTAAAATAAGCTCAGTATGATCCGTAGTTAGAATTTTGAAAGCAACAGAGCTGGACATGACATCGAAATACAGCGCGGGTAGTTAAATAACCGGTTTGAAAGCTATTGCGTATTGATCTTGTGACAATCCGTTTTGTTTACTAACTTGTTGATGCTATATGATAAAATGTAAATAGTAGTAGTAAATGTGAAGAAACCATACATTCACTTATTAAATTAATAAGATATAGCAGACTGCAGACAAAGTGAAGTATTTAAGACAATATTTAAAAACTAACAAAAAATATGGATGAGGAACGAGCAAGTGTGCGCTCAGCGAACAATCACAATCCGCTCACCTCTGCAGCAAATAATGCTCTATGGAGCTTACAAGGAAACAGTTCCGGTCATCCAGTTAATAGTTCTCCTGCAGCGATACCACAAAACATATTCGCAAACCCGGCAATACAGCCTTCGAGTGTGATAAACCTTTCTAATTCGTCCGATGTCGTTATAGGACCCATGACCCAATATCAAGGCCCCGTAACGATATACCAATATATGGATGCTACAGTGGAAGCGCGTTCAATGCAAGCGGGTGGAGGTAACTGTGATGTATTTACAAGCTCATGACATATTTCACGCTTCTAAAGAGGTTTTGGAGTTTCCAAGCTTTGTGGAGACTTCATTTGCTTTGTTCGGGCGTTTACATCATTACATGTATACACACATAAATATACAAACACCTGTTTGAAGAAAGTTTAAATTTGTGTTGTGTACGAGGTATACAAATATTTACGATACAAAAATAGTTTAAAGCCATATCCAATGGACTGATTAATTTAACGAACAAATGTCAACTGAGACAATAACAACAAAATATATTATTTATATATATATATGTACTATAAATATATATAAAGCTATATATACATATGTATGTATATATGTTCTATTGTAGACTTTGGTTTTTAAATCATTTACTGCGCAATTTATTTTTTAACAATTCCGTGGTCCCAAGGAACAGCCGCCAAGCCGAATTAAGATAGAAACTGGTTGTGGCTATAAATTCTTGACTTTCAGTCAAATAGTTACATTAGCAGGCTTTGTGGCATTATTCTCTATTCATATATTATATTATAATAATTAATTATATTATGAATATATACGTAAGCAGAGGAAATGTTTAAAAATGATTAGGATTAGTAAATTTCTCCAATCAATTAATTTCCACTTCGTTATTATTAATAAAAATATATCACGATCTATTCATATATGCTTATGTATGCATATACATATGTATAAATATATATGTATGAATTTATAAATGCTTGCAGTCACGACATCATGGTATTTAAGGTTTAACATTTATCACTAGCGAATTCTCAGAATTAACCGCACACGCTCGTTTGTAAGCGGATTTGTAATCTACTATATACCAATAATTGATACTAGTTTATATGCCTGGCGGTAACACTTTCAACAAACTAGAAAAGAAATCATTTGCATACACCTAAATTTGTTTTCTAATTTGTACTTGCATAGTTCACTAAAATAATTGCATATAAAGAGTCCCTAGAATCCCTGTTTCCCTTTTGAGGTAAAATTTGTATATTGTTCTCGCAGATATAACAATGTGCTTAGAGTAGGTTGGCTACGTGGCCGAACTTTTCACTGAATGGGATTTTACAAATGATTATTATAAAAAATTGTGTTCTACTGTGGAAGAGCAACTCCAACTGCGATAACCATGATTCGCCTATCTTTCCAGAACAAATCCCTGTTTGTTAACGGAATAATCCCTGATTCAATCTTTAAAAATTACTGGCTTGGCATATGAGTAACATTTCTTAGTTTCGACATTATGGACAAGAAATATGAAATATAAATTTCAAACAAATTTCCAAATATCGAATTTCAAGGCAACAAAGAAAACTCTAATATAGAATTGTTGGAAAAGCTTCCGTTGTTATGTACAGTTTCATTTAATTAATTGGTAATATTTGTAATATCAAGCGCGTTAACTTTCATACCGAGAAAGGTGCGCAGTACTTCAACTGCTGATGTAGTTTGTTGAATTGTCGGTAGCTCCTTACCAACTGCAGCCATATCTTTTTCGTCCTCATCTGAATATGAAGGTGAGGAAATAGTGTTTAGAACACATTTGATGGCAATAATTTTAAAGGTATGAGACCTGAAATATCTGTGACTCCAACCGTTTCCATAACACTTTGGAGAATATCTTCATCGGAAGGGGTTCCCATGGTGCAGGCATCATCACCAACATCTTCGTAAAGGCAGATGTGAATTCTTTTGCGTTTAGAACTCAATTGTTCACCGTTTGTCTTTCTTAAAAGCTCTTCCTTGTTTTTTAAAATTGTTGAAAGACTGTTTAAAGGAGTTCCAAACTGCGCGGCAATTTCTTTCTTCTTTTTAATCCCTTTTCCTCTTCACTGATTATCAAAAGTTTTCACTCCACCGAAATGCAATTATGCTTCAACATTTTGATTACTATCAACATATTGCATTAATTGCAAACTATGAACAGATGCCAAATTCTAGTGATGACATTCTATTCATTGATTTTTATCATCAAATTTGTAATTTGGGACTTCCGTTAAATACCTTTTTCGCCTAGGAAACTGTTTTTTTTTTGTTGCTGTATATGGTTGCTGTATGGCTGCTATATGGAGATTGAAAGCGCATTAAAATTCGAGTTATGCGCATAAAAAAGCTTAGTACAGAAAAATTCGTTATAAGTTTTTCTACTTATAATTCGTTATAAGTAGAGCAAAGCATACTGCAAATTTTATGAAATTGCAGTGTTCTATAAATTAGTTCGTTATAAAGAAAACTTCGTTGTACAGAAGTTCGTAATAGAGAAGTTCGACTGTACATATGTACATATTTGTATATATGTATATACTTAGATATATCTACATTTATATGCGGACACCTGATTCAAAATAAATTAGAAATACGAAGTTTACAACATTATTCAATCATTGAAGCAAACTTTTAATTATATCCACATTTTTGGGAGAGAATTGTTGTTTTAGCTCATCCATTTTAATTTTGTCGAACGATTCAAATAATTATGAACTAATCACACTCAAAATATGTTAAATCTAGTGTTTATGACTTTTCATGTTCATGGGTTCATCAATTACATGTGTTTTGATGAACACATTCATGTGTATTATTATATGTACCTGTGAATATTAGGGTGGTTCAAAAGTATCGAGCAAATACAAGGAAAAGCTGATTTTATATTGCTAGTATCTGAATTAGTCATTCGTTCGTGTGTAATTCCACACGCTGAATAATAATCATCCCTTTAGAATTAGTCACAAGCATCAGAGGCAAGATATAGTTATAGAAAAATCGAATTTTTCGCAGATCACTACAAATAGACTTAGTGCAATTTCTGAAAGAGAAGTATGGACAGGTCACATTAATGCGAACGTACACACTCCGATATAATTTCAATTTGATATATGTACAACAACAGCACAAATAAAAAAATTACGTATCGAGCATTCAGCGGCCAAAGTCAATGTACCAAGAAACAATGATTTCGACTAACAACCCCCCGTCCGTCACATGCAATAGTTTTATACCTTCATGCATACCCGTGCATTTGTACATATCTACTAGCAATAAATGGATATTCTTACGATTCCCCAACAAAAATAAACCATCACACAATGCCACAGCTACTTGTGCCTCATTAGTACTGCATAGCCACACACACACACTAACATACCCAAATCACAAAGGTGATATCACAAATGGCACAGAGAGGCGAACTGTTCCAATCGACTGTTTGACCAGTTCGCCGGATAATCGGTTGGCTTGCTGGATGATTGCTTGTTTCGCTGCTTATTGGCCCATCCGCCAGCGAGTGGTTCTCCGGCTCATTGATCGATTTGTCAACTTTTGAGTAAAGTTTTTCAAAAATCCAACAATCGCTTTTAGTAGTAAATTCACTGAGCGCTGTTGAAGCGGTTTTACGACGGCGCACTGTGACGAGTACGAATGCCTCTGATACCGCGCATATCACGACAATGACGTTCCGATTGTTTTCAACTTTTTTACATCATAAATAATTGATTTTGCGGCGAACGCAGCAGAACCTTGATTGTCGCAAAGTCGTAAAACTGTTGGAAATCAATGCAAACAATAGTAAGAAAGAGAAAAAGTGCGGAAAATAAGAGCGGAAGCCCTTTGAGCAAAGAAAGCATTACATATAAACACGAAGTGAAATCAGTGTAAAACCAGTGAAGAATATGAACTATAAATAGTTATTAGTGACGTCACATTCAATTCTGTGCATTCGACTGTGCATTAGTCATGTCACAAAAAAAGACTTTGTGGAAGCTCTAAAACGCCCCATTTTTCACTTTAATTAGCATTTAATTTGTAAAATGGAGTGTGATAAAAGATAGATAGCAACAAGAAAATATTACGTTGTCCCTGCAAGAAATCTTTAACTTTAGAATGGCAACTTGTAGCTGAAGACACCAGAAGACAATCCATAAGCATTTCGAATCATTACATTGAATCATAAATATTCTCTGAATGAGAACAAGAAATACTAAAAAGCCTAAAATATTAACCACCATTTTCATAGTGCGTGACAAAAACTTTAATAACTTTGGGATTTCATTACGTCAAAATTAATAACAGTGATGGACGAACTATAAAAAAAAGTTGTAATTTCATTTTTAGAGCACAGTACTTTTCGAGCCAAATTGACCATCTAGTGGACAGAGTTGTAGCTTGTCTCTCACAACAGTAGGAAATGATACGAAAATATATAAATTTCAAAAAATACATTGAAATACTGCCACTGCCAAATTAGCTGCTTTTTTCCCACTAAATTTGACATAAATAACACCGTGCCTAACGGATCATTCTCATTACATTTCATTAAATTCATTAAGCATTTCCAGCAAGCATGTTGTGATAAATTCATTTTTTTTTTAATACGCTGAGTGTTTCTTATTTGTATGCATTTCTTCATATATTCATGCATTTATGCATATATTCATTTATAATGAATGTGAGTAATAAGTATGAAAACTTGTCGAAAACTTTGATGAAATGACTTCTTTTGCGAATCGCACTGCTTATTTGTACATGACATATGTGGAAATACTAAAGAGCTTATCAAATAATGTGTGCAGTGCTGAAGTTGTTCGCCGCCGAGCCTGAGTGTAATTGCATTTAATCGGAGAAAACAAATAGTAAATAAAAAAGTTGCACCATCAATAGATACATATACAGTTATTAAACGGTAACAAAATATTAGTAAACATTACAATGCCGTATTGGAGAGAAAAGAAAAAAAAAGAGAAATAACAGAGAAAAGTTAAGCAAGAAACGTTTACAATCCCACTTGCTGCGCATCTGGAAAATATTCAACATAAATGCTTTTATGAGCAAACCAAAATATGTCTAAATGTTAATTATCGGTTAGTCTGAATAACGACAAGTTTATAAAATTTCTACCGGAAATGCCATAAGCATAAACAAAATGAAACTGCTGTTGAAAGTGAACTCAGAAAAAGCTCGCAAACGCTACGGTGGCTCTGCTAATTTGCCCGCCGCCTCCACAGCGCCTGCAACGGCCGTCACAACAAGACGTTAGTAGCCATTTAATTAATTTCTACTAATTGTTTACTCATGTTTTGGAAATTGTTAACAGAATAATAACTGCGCAGCTGAGAGCTCAAAGCTCAAAGCAGTCGCCTACGGAAAAAAAGCGAAATTATTTTTTATGTAAATCCATGTGCCACGAAGGCATACGTACATACATATGGATTTATTTACTTTAGCCACTTCGAAATAAATATCGTATATGTTTAGTCTCAATGCCAGACAAATCTATAAGCGCTTTTTTTATAAGACTTTTCAAAATACACGATTTTTAACTTCATAAAGTTAAAAAAAATAAAAGGGGACGTTTATACGTCGGGCGTTTAATACTTAAATGTGGAAGTGAAGCATAATACATATTGTCGTTCGAAAATTTAATAAAGAGTCAAATCAATGCCTTTCTAATGCCTATGAAGCACTGAACATTTATCCACTTATATGTATATGCGCATGTAAGTGTAAGGGTTGGGTGTTAGGGTGGAGTGATTTTTACTTAATATACCGCAATTTAAAAAGAAAACCTTTTTGACGAAGAAACTAAACGTTGAGAGGTTCCCTTGAATGAAATAATTTCCTATTCTTATGTTCTATGAGTTTTGAACCGGATTGGTTTCAACTTAAAACTTAAAATTTTTACAGTTGTCAAAGTGGCACCTGCAATGAACCTTTCAAATGTAAATTGGCAATTATTTGTGCGAAAATATTTTAATAATTAATTATTATTACAGATAATTTTTTTCCCTAGAATTTCTTACATATAATCCATTGACTTCATTGTAATTAAATCAACGACGCATATTATTTTTTAATTACTTATTGACTCAGGTATGAATAAACGGCTACACTTGTTCAACAAATTGAAGTTATTGAGTGTGGTAAAGTTTTCATTTTCAATAAAATGAATGAGTTCAATTAAATACATATTTTTTATGAAATGACATTTTCATATTCGGAGCAATTTATATGCATATTAACCCAAAAGATTTTTCACCTTTTATTGGCATCTCTTCGTTTAAATATACTAGAGACAATAGAAATAGAATATCTTTTTCTTTTTAAGTCACTAATCAAGTCGAATTCGAGGCAAAATCTTCAGATGGGTGTTGTAGAAATATAGAAGCATCGGAAGAGTAATCTCAATGAATATTCCCTTATTAACTTTTATACCTCAAATTATTGTTAGCTCGTACAAATTGAAACAATGTTATTTTTTATTCTCCTTTTGATCTCAACTAGTCCTATAATATTTAAATTAACAAACTCACTAAAATTTTTGTGTTGCATGCTTTTTTTTCATAGGAATCAACCAAAATAGGAGTAATGTAAACACCTCATTCATCCAAAAGCTTTCCACATCCTCCAAACTACTGTTGTTGCTCATTGTTGTAGTTATAATTGTGGCCGGAGTGATTATTTACATTGAGATACAGCAAGGCAACAAACAACAGCCTGGGCCCATAGTGTTTGGCAATACCTATGAGCATGGCACATGTAAGTATATTGAGAAAACCGAAACCGACACGATTATTCATTTTAATTTACGATAATCATCATATTTTTTAAATTGGTGGCAAAATTTATATTTAGAATATGTAACTCTTGCGAAAATGTACACATATTTAGGCATATATATTTGTACAACAGTACCTGATGATAATTTTGAAGAAATTTTTATTTTAAGTATCTCAGTTCCGAATTTAGGAAATGGACATCTGGTGATAGACCGCGAACAATGGGGCGCCTCGGAGTTGTCCAAAACCCTAACAATACCACTAAAACATCCGATACCATATGTCATCATCACGCACATTGGCGTCCAGTCGAAGCCTTGCGAAACCGTGTACAAATGCTCAATTAAAATGCGTACGATACAAGATTCGGCGATTGCGGAAAAAAACCTACCCGACATTCAAGCGAACTTTTATGTGAGTAGCATAAAATAAGCAAACTAAATTTGCACGATTTTCAGTACAGAATTTTTTGTTTGTATCTTCACGTATTCTCGCGTTTTATGTCCTTAACGAATAATTTCTATAAGTACACAATTACATAGTTTGGCTACATGGAATTTATTGTATTTACTCGCCGAAAACGAATATCGAATAATTTTGAAATCATAAAACGGTTCATTTCGCACCATACATTTAGTATTATATATAATTTTATTTTCACCATAACTTCTAAAGAACTAATTAATTTTGGAACAGAAAACTGTTACAACTTTCAACTTGGGAAATAATACAAACAAAATATAACCCATTAACCATGCAACCGAAACGGAATATTTGTTGGCATACTAATATTTATTAATATTAATATTTTAAAGGTTGGAGACGATGGCAATATTTATGTGGGACGTGGTTGGGACTATGCAAACACTTATGCGAATGACACCTTAGCGGTTACCTTTATGGGTGATTATGGACGTTATGAGCCTAGTCAAAAGCAATTGGAGGCGGCCCAATATCTACTATCGTATGCTATCGCCAATAAATATATTGAGCTGGGCTACAAGTTGGTGGCGCAAAACCAGGTAAGCCAAGCTGTCAATTTACCATTCTAGTACTATTCCGAAATCATTTGTGAAAATATTAGTTATTTATGTAATGTAATTAGATTATTTTAAAAAAGTTTTCATTTGCGTTTCCTGCTTAATGCAAAATATTTAATGCTGAAACCATGTAAACTCTTTTCAGACAAAGGTTACAAAGAGTCCGGGCGCCAATGTTTACCGTTACATTAAAAAGTGGCCACACTTTTATCCTTGTGGCATTGGTGACAATCCGAGGTGCGGCGTTGAGCTGAACATGCCAGCTGACTGGGATGGAAAAATGTGAACACGATCTTCACAACTCTACGAATAAATAGCATAAGCAATAGCAGTTATAAAAAAAAAATATGTAAGAGAACTTTTTCTAGCATATATTGTATATAGAATGTGATTATTTATTATGAATCACACACTGACAATGGTACTCTCAAATCATCGTACAAAACCGACATTTATGCTTGTTAGCTTAAAATTTTTAGACAATAATTACACAAATATTTAGCTTTAAGTTGAATATAATATTTGTAAAGAAGTTAAAATAATAAAAATATTTAAACAATGTATTCCACAAGTTTTCTTTTACACAATTTAAAATTCTTCGATTTGCAATGTATTTTTCGTCTCGTAAGACAAGAGTGATAGAGCTTTTGCTAAAGTTACAAAAAAATTTAAAAACTGCGAGATATCATAAGCATAAAAGCAAACATTTGATAGAAATGTACAATTATTAATATTTTAATTAATTTTTTTTGTAAGTTTGTTATAAACCGTCAACGAAATCATGTTTACTTCTATAAAATTTTAAAGTTAATTTTCATTACATTCCAATGCTGAATATATTTTGGATTAAATATTGTGGTAAGAGAATTTTTTTTTTAATATATCTGTCTTAGGTTCCCATATAAAGGCATACCAGATTCTATATACTACAGACAAGTCCGGACTTCTTATGTCAGGTTTTTTGCCCCAATGAAATATTATAATAAAATATTCGTAACGAAAATGAAAGTAAGGCTTGATTAAATTTTTTATGTACAATAGAATAATAATTCCCAACTCAATTTTCTAAGCTTTGAAAATTATTTATGTATTTATTATAAATTATATTCTAGCTTGGGTTAGTCTTAAGTTCAACTAACATATATATTTTTTTAATATCACTTATAAATCACACATTTTGCCTGACACTGACGACAAGTCAAGATGACTTATCATATAAGAAGAGAAAAATGTTTAAAATTATTTCCTCAAAAAGATTACGCCATTACGGAACAACTTTAAACCAAATCTCTTTAAAATTCTAAAATATGCTTTAAGAAATTCATTCAAATATTTTGAAAATGTTCTTTTGACGATAGTGAATTTTCTTGTTTGTTCTCAATTGAATAAAGTAACTAAGTTCGGGCCCACCATTGGACTCCAGCACTCTGAAAATTATAAGGAGTATAAATTTGAGATGTCTACCTAGAAGTATAGGTAAACAGAGGTAACGTTAATCAGGATATATGAAAATATGAACCGATTTCACTGATTCTTATACCTAAATTATATCGTTCTAATAATAAATTGTAAATTCAACCGGATAGTCGGAAGGCGTTAAATTCATTATGTGACGGAAATATATCCCTAAATAAAAAAGAGATAAATGCGGTGCATCAGATTTGCTTACATGGTGACTATATTTTTTTGATAAAATATAGAATTGTATAGCATTAGCTTTCTAATAAGAAATAGTTCTTTGAAAAAGGTAAACATTCATATTTATGTAAATTTGCATTAATACTATGACTACAATATAATAATAAATGAAATAAGTGTGTATTTGCAATCTTTGTGTGCCAATGCCTTTGTTGCCCAACGTCAATATATCACGTGTATAAAGAGTGCAAGAGGTTGACCTGACCAACAAGCGCATACGAGTTGAAATTCGCCTTAAAAACTATTTTTGAATATTTGATTACCATACTGACATACACATATACACATAGGTACATAAACTTATAAATATGTGTACACCTGTATTTTTATATACCCGCAGCAAAAAGTACATACATACGCTCATATACATATATTGTTGAATAATTTATTTGCTGAAAAAATTTAAGCCCACATTTTGACGATTACCTGGAAATCGCTCTCACTTGCCGACGGCTGAGCGTGCCCAAATAAACGGGCAGGTGCTCACAGGCGCTCAGTTGAACTCTTTTAATTGGAAGGCTAACATAACAGCTATTTAGCTTGATCAATACACATCCCCACAAACCCGGCTCACAGCCGATAACAAGAGTATTAAAAAGCTGGGTTTTCTGAGCTTTGGTTTTCTGAATATCACGGCCCGCTCTTTATTGGATTTTTTGCTCGGAGTCGGGTTTTATACGCGTCATAGCGATAGTGAGCAGAGTTACTCTTGCCAGCGAATATGCCATTTAAAAGTTTTGTTAACATATTATACATATCAACGATGGGTCTGCGTCTACCCAGCTAATGAGCGATTCAAGCAATGTGTCTTTTGCGTTGTCATTTTATGATAATTTAACAATTAATACAGTTTTTATACAAAATGTGCTAAACACCCTCGGTTTCATGGTTTTCGTAAATATATAAAAATTTATTGAAGCGCCTTAGTGTATTAGCAATGTGTGTGTGGGTCTAAGAAAAAACATCCATGAGATGCATAAATAAATATTTTCAAAATAAACGATAAAATTTCCTTACCAATATTCAACAAACCTTTGGATAAATGTGTATGTGTAATTGATAAAAATAAGAAGTAGATGTTAATTTAATTCTTTGATTAGTTCGGTGAATTTTAATTGTGAATAGAAAATGTGAAACCCAAAAATTTTTATACCATCTTTATTGTCCAATGTGGCTCTTAGAATAAAATAATTCCAAAATTTAATGTCCTCAAACCTCGGACCTTCTGTCGGTAGGCCCTATATAACCCCACCATATCATTCGTCTTGCGTATTTTATAAATAATAAATTGAACAACCTCGAAAGCATTTTCCATTAATAAATCAGACTAACCACAGCCATAAATGTAGAACACTCATATTTACACACGCAGAAGTTGTAACAAGAACCGAGGAGTGCAAGCTAATTTGAATTTCGTATACTATATTTTGAAGGAACTGCATCAACTCAGATAATTTGTCTTAAACCGGTTATGATTTGCATTTTAAATATACAACCTTTATTTTTTTTTTACAAATGACATACGCATTTTTTAAGAATTTCTCAATCCTCACAGTTCACTCGTTCAAATCTATTCTTAAATATTCTTGCAGATGCACTTAAAATATACGACACTCTTCCCTAGGCTAATTGGACTAGAATTTTTCTGAACTCACCAATATAAAAACTCGTTTTCGACAAAACTGTTTCTTTATTTTGCCATTTTCATCCTGAATCTTCCCGTTAAAACAAAAAACAAGTAAGGAAGGGCTAAGTTCGGGTGTAAGCGAACATTTTATACTCTCGCAATGTGCAAAGATCAGAGGCGAGGAAATGTTTTCAGGTGCTGGCACAACTTTATATTAAAAAATTTTGCGGTAGAATTCAACATTAACTATTCGAGGAAATTGTCAATGGATTGCAATCATATTTGGTATCTTACTCACTTATATTACAGGCCATAGAATCATGTACTTTCATTGTTATATTTTGCTTCGTGTCAGAGATATTTTTATTAAAATCTATCAAATTAACTCAAAAGTGATACATGCGATATAAACTCAACCTAAGTGCTTTAATAAGTATGTATATTAGATACATGAGGAAAAAGTAAACCAGAGAAAAGAAAATCATTATATTAGGAATAAGCGGCTTAGACCATGGTCTAGACCGATTTCTTTCATATTTAGCGCGAAATCACATTGTGTTTAAGAAAGCATATCCACTAAATTTCATTAAAATATCACACATATTGACCAACATAAACGGTTTAAAGTCTGATAGAAAGTCTGGAATTCTTATATCGGGCATTTTTGGGATAGAGGAAGATCTGCACTGATCACATTAACTCTTTTCATTATTCAAGTATATTAGGGAACATGTTTTCACACATTTTTGTGAATGTAACTCACAGAGTGACCGACATTATGGTGTAAAGTCTGCTAGAATAACGAATGTCATACGTAGTATATGAGAGATGGGATAATTCGTTGACCGCTTTCACACATTTTCCGCAGTAAACTATGGTATATCCAATATTACATGTTCACTTAATTTTGCTAACATATCCTACATATTGACAGAAATATATGGTATAAAGTCTACCCAGAGGTTGAAAATCCTTATATTAGGTACATGGGGGCTAGGGGAAGTGCTTACCCGATTGTATCCATTTTAAGCGCGTGGACACATTGTTACCAGAAAGAGACGCTCTCGGAATTTCAAAGAGATAACTCATATATTGACCGTTATATATGGTATAAAGTCTACAGGAAAGTTGAAAATCCTTATATTAAGTATATGGGGACTAGGGGAAGTGCTTACCCGATTTTCCACATTTTTGACACAAAAGCACATTATTATCATGGAAAGATAATCCTGCAATTTTATTAGATTTTACAGATTTGCCGAAATATATGCTATAAAGCATGTCGGAAGGTTGAAAATCCGTATATTAGATATATGGAGCCTAGGGGACGTATTTAGCCGATTTTCCCATTTTTGACACCGATCACATTATTATCATGGAAAGAAAATCCTCCAATTTCATTACGATATTTTACAGATTTACCGAAATATATGGTATGAAGTCTACAGGAAGTTGAAAATCCTTATATTAGTTATGTAGGGGCTAGGGGAATTATTTACCTGATTTTCCCCATATTTGAAATCATGGAAACCATGAGCACATTATTATCATGGAAAGATAATCCTCAAATTCCATTACTTATAACTACTTATTAAGTTGAAAAGTTATTTGCCGATTTCAACTATTTTTGCGCATGAGATGGCATATCTTGAACGCACTACGATGCTTTATTACTAGGCATTATTCCAATATCTTAATTGATGCTTGGTTTATCTACTTTAAAGTGAAAGGATCTGATGAAATTTAAAATTGTGTTATATGAGAAGTAGGCGTGGTTGTTATCCGATTTCGCCCATTTTCACAATGTGACATAATAATGTAAACATAATGTCACACACTAAATTTGGTTGAAATCAGACAAGGCATTCTTATGGGATTTGGGTATGGGATTTCATTAAAAAGTGCCCGGTGTCATTCCCATAACCAAGATTTTACACGGATTCCTATGCAGCCCATCCACACCATAATTACCGTGAGGTTTAGTGTTTTTGACGTTTTTCTTCAACTAGTTAACGCACTTTTAGCAGTTTTCAGCATAACCGATGTATGGGAGGCGGTCGTGGTTATTATCCTATTTCACTTATCTTTCCAGTATATAAGGGCATGCTAGAAAAACTTGTTCTGAGCAAGTTTGATTGGTATAGCTTTAGTGGTTTGTAATATATGTACATTAAGCCTATTGGGTGACGAGACCATTCCCACTTTTCCAACATTTACCCACAGATGCCCCACTCTACTAGAATCCTCTGTACCAAATAACACGTTTATATCTTAATTTGTTGCTTAGTTATATCAATTTATAGGTTTTCGATTAATGGCATTTTGTGGGCGTGGCAGATATCCGATTACGCCCATATGCAATACCAACTTCTTATGGTAACAAAGAACAATTGTACCAAGTTTCATCAATATTATTCCAATTTTATTTTACGGACGGACGGATAACCGTTAGATGAACAAAACTAATATACTATGTTACAACATGTTACGAGAGTATACATAATTAGATCATCATCTTTGCCAGCCTTCTGATTTCATCCGAATGAGGCGGATTACTGCAAAATTTTAGATCAAACTACATCACAACTAAGGACTTTAAGTTTGTCATTAGAAATTTGTCAACAAAAATGTTAAAATAGCGAAACTTTAGTAAGGAAGAATGAAAGATGAATTAGTATTATTTTGCTTATGTTGAGAGCAAGCAATTTCTAACTCTCAGGAAAGTAAAACGTTTAGCATTCCAGCGCATTTCATAAAGTTATATGTATATTCCGAACATGCTGCGTAATTTCTTTCAACACATAGTAAATGCCTTATTCAATAATCATTCGAATTATTCATATAAACACCAGCTCCCGTTCTCCTATACTATATTATATATTGCATACATATGCATATAGTAGGTATATGCCAATGTAGATAGAAGCCATTTCCAATCCGGAAGATGCATGTCCATTGCATTGCATCGCCGGCTGATAAGCGAAAAACTCAGCTTAATCATTTGTTTGCAATTAATTTAGGAAGCACTAATTAAGCACAAAATAAGCTATATTTGAACTTAACATGTGGTCTATAGTATCTAGGCTTCAAATGCCAACTGCAATGAATTCTGAACGTATTTATTTATATGTACTATATACATACATATGTATATATGAATAATAAATGCTTATTCTTGATTGAAATGCAATTAAAGTCTAATAACGAACGATCAAACATGAATCGTAGTACAACTTAAAACCTTTATTTACGAGTATTTATTGTGTACTAAAGCTAAGACCCCGCCAAAGATAAAGAAACTGGCTTCAACTGACGAAACTTGTTTTGTGTTTTTATGCTAAATGTCTGTTAGTAGTTAAACAATATATTTAAATTTCCATAAGCACGTTCTGACGCACTTTCTTCTTTATTGAAAGAAGCAAATATTTAGAAATAAAAAAAGCAGATGAAAATGAGAATAAAACTGTATGTTTTAGATGAAAAACTTAAAGTGCCTTTTTTTATAGTTTTGTACGTCATCTGGTTAAATATGATATTAATATCACTATGAAAATATTTATTGTTGAAGCGAAGCTAAGAGAAATTATTACAAATAGTGTTGAGAAAAATTGGAAAATTGACAAACAATAGAAAGAATAGGAAAAGGCATTTTATAACTGAATTTTGGTGGGTATAAAAAGAGTAACTGTAAGAACAAAAGCTATACTATAGCTATATAAAAGCGAAATGTTACTGATTGATAAAAATTTGTATCTTTAATAATCTGTAGACCTTTATGAGGATAATATCCTCTCACCAGTCCTCGTTACTACTTCCTTGCTGGTCTAAGGGGTTAAATTTTAAGATGCAAGCAAACAATGCAATTTTGGGCAATTCAGACGATTATTTGCAGTAGCATGCATTTTTGAAGTACACTTTTAGGAAAAGTTCCTACAAAAAGTAGGAAGATAGGAAAGATCGTCGAAAAGTAAAATAATAAATCAATTACAGAAGAATTTACAAACTCATCGTATCAAAAATAAGTACGTAAGTATTATAAATCCTTTACTACTAAATTAGTAAATAAAGAGAAGAAAGTCAAGCTCATTAGTTTTTCGCTGCTCGCTATCTTTATAAACTAAAATAAAATTTCGTAGAAACCAAAATTTATAAACAGTAACAGTAAAATTATCATATTGACGAGCGCAAAATTTGCGGTGCCCGCTATCATTACTTACTTTAGGGTGTAAATGCGAATGTACGACCATAAATAATATCTAATAAATAAAAAAATAAATAACAGAAAAGGTAAAAGAAGTGCACTGCCCCACTACTATGCTAGACAATATTATAAACTTATTTAAATAAAGTTTTATTTTGTTTTATTTGTTTGCTAGTGATTTTCTCACTTCTCTTTCAACAAAGGCGAATGTGGGGCGATTTTATGGAGAGAACCTCTCAATTTCCTACGGCTGATCGCAGTGTTAACACTTGTAGAAGTACACATGCATACAAAAATGGAGTAGCGTAATAGAGAATTCACAGCTTTAGATACGAATACTCAGGCTCGGTATCGCTTGATCGAGTGAACCGCACTCAGTTGATCGCAAACGCTTCAGCGCGCTGTTGATATATACTTGTACGGAGAAACTGAAGCCTGTGGCGAATTGCTTGCTAAGTACGTGGAGTTTTTGTGTAGAGATTTTGAGAAAAAACCGAGTAAAAACATATGTCATGCCGCCTTCTAAATACGATCAGCCTATAATTTGTTATTTTGTATGTGTGTGTGCTCCATCAAAAAATATACAAATGAATTAAGAAAAAAGTATTTAATTGCCATGCAAATGAATGCGTAATTAAGTAAATACATATTTATGAGTGAAACGAAAATTGGAAAATTTACATTAAGCTTTCGTCGATATTTAATTAGTACGAAATAGAGCTTTAACTGAGCAGCGGAGTTCGACAGAGTCAAGAGAACAGGGTGGGAAGGAAGAGCTGCAATACACACCCAGGCACCCACACGTAAATCACAATTAAAATGTGATAGTGCAAATTTATTAAAATCGAAGCTATTTGAGGAAAATATTCATGTGTACATGCGCTTAAGAATAAAAAAAACGTGAACTAAGATGCTGCAAAGAATGTTGTGCTATTTAGTGTAAAACAAGTTCCTCAAATTAAGAGAAAAAGTCAATAAAATTCTTCAACAAAGGATTATTGTTTTGTCAACAAATAAAACTTAATTCCATGTAAGTTCCTACAAATCGAGTCCTACATTACATTTGTATTTCTGTACATATGTACAGAACATAGAGTGTTCTCATAAGAATGCTTGGAAAGTATCACATTGTCATAAGTTTGGACCAGAACATTTCATTAAACTGTACTTTACAACTACAATTAATGGTTAAAGGTATTCCACAGCAGTCGTTTTATAAAGTAATGATAATTGTCTCGATTTCCGAATGTGTATAAATAATTTCCAAACGATTAACAATTTTTAAATAATATCTTTATTAAAATAAGTACATAAATTCTAATTACGAAAGGCATATTAATTGGCTTAGTTTCCTAATTAAAAGAAAGTTACTATAATATAATTAATTTAATAATAGGAATTTAAATAAATGACATCGAATGTGGAAGAAATCGAATCAAACAACAGTTATGTTTCAGGTCGACTTTCTACATAGAAAAACGGTGAATATTACCGCTGTGGTATTTGTTCCTAATATAGAGTATGCGCGACTTCATCCCAAATTTTGAGTTCACTACATTGTAGTTTTAAGATAAAATCATCAAAACACTTCCCGCTTGTAACGATTTTTGTGAACTTTTCAGAATGTTTGAAACTCCCATTTTATCTGTCGACTTTTGCGGAGAGTTTAACTTGCCTTGCGATATTCAAGTTTGTGTAATCTCACTCATAGCTGAGATCCAGAATACAAAAGTTTTGCATTCATGGCATTTATTCGTGTATGCATAACCCACACAAAACAGATATCAGAAACGCTAATTTAGCACCCTTTCGTTCCGTAAGTAAATTGTCTTCGCTTGTCACGAGGAAGAGAATGCATAAAAGAATTTGCATCAACTTTTTTCGCGTTATCATTTCGCAGAAATGTATTTGTAGAAACGCTTGTGCAAATGTTCACTGAACAAATACGCGCAAATACATATGTTTGCATGTGTGTGCCGAACGCGAGCGGATCGGCATGGCTGCAAGTCTGAAATAGCCGTCAACTGTGCTCCTTAATGGCGTAAATAAGCTGGGTTGTCAAAACAACAACAACAACAACAAAAGAAAACAAGTGAAATATCAATACGAGTTTGTCTCTGTTTTGTTTTTTTACAGCCGGTTGCGGAAACTTTTTTTGTCATTTAATTTCTTAAAGTATCACGTGTGTGTGTAAGCACATTAGGGCGGTTCGTTAATCACATTATTCGTTATTCTTGAGAAGTGAGAGCGCACAATTTCACATTTCATTTAGATGGGGAGTTGGAATTTTGTGTTAAGAAAAGAGAGAATATTGGGTTGTAAGAATTCTCAACTACGGAAATCTACTGGTTAGCAAATCTACGGTAGCACATGATTTCCTTTGAATCAGTAAATATATTGTTTTTTGCATTTGAAAAAATTCCAAAAATGTGTGGTTACCACAATTCTGATCACAGTTGGCAACAAGTTTCCCTACTCATTTTACCTCAGATTTTCCATCCATCAGTCCTTATAGGATTTGTAGGAGAGCTATGGCCTCCTACTATTAGCTATTGAAATAATTTTAATACCAAATGATAATTCCCTTCAGGTAAAAAAAACATCAAATTCATCTTCGAAATTGGGTTCAAGAGAGGTTCCTTTGAAATTTAATTGGCTAATCAGACATACACATCGGCAGGGAACTTCAATAATTCCATTTTTTTTTGTTTGTTTTAAAACTGAAACTGAAAATTTATTATTATATTTATTATTTTAAAACATCAGATTGCTTGCTCAAAACTCGAGAAATATGTCTTCGATCCTTCAAATTGTCGTTGTTTCTCTTATGTTGCTCATTTGAAATCAAAGAGTTTTGCATAATGTTGGTGAGTAATTATGAATTGCAAGTATTACCAATGCGCACTTATTTAATCGCACTTGTATGTATGTAGATTAATTGACGTCATGCACTGCTCAGAGTCAACACGATTGTAGGTTCGCTGTGGTCCCACATGAATTTTAATTTGAAAATTGTTAAAACAATTCAGTTTTGGAAGCATGAATAATGTTCGTATGTGTTTGTAGGCATTAGTCCGTTTCTAGTATTTAGGTTTTATTTTTTTACTACGATCCAATTTTATTAACAAGAACGGATTCGCCAATCAAAACTGTGCACATTTCTGAGAGCTCGACTTCGATATTTGTTAACACTGTTTATCTAATGTACAGAGACAAGATAAAGAAAAGTTATTTACGAACCCGGATGTAATTAAAGAGATATAACGGTCATCTATCATCAGCTATCTGGTGTGTAATGTTGAAAAATTTCCGAAATATGAATCAAATTGAGAACCTGATTCCTCAAAAGCATTGCATAGGTGTATTTCACATATATATTTTTAGGCTTGGCTAACGGCATTGGATAACGATGCTTTGATGGAGCCAGATCTTCTTTATATTGAAATTTCGTGTCTTTGAAGAGGACTAGAGAAAGTCTACAAGAGCTAAGAGAGATGAGCAAACACAACATGTTGTTTCAGAGTATAAAAGTTTTGTACATATAACGGTTGTTTGTAACACCTAAAACTCATATACTACTCAGAGACATACTCAGAGACATATATGGATATGGATGGGTGATGGATGATGGATATGGATATGGATATATATGTATCTTACAATGACCAGGATGACGAATCGAGTTGAATTCTGGATATCCGTCTGTCCGTCCGTCTGTGCAAGTAACAATTTATGTAAAAATTGAGATATCTAGATGAAATTTGGTACAGTGTGCCTTGCACTATGAGAAGGTTGGTATTGCAGATCGGCCAAATCAAAACATTGCTACACCCACAAAATGCCGCTATTAGAAATACTATAATGGACTATAACTAAGCTAAAAATTAAGGTAAAAAACTGTAATTTGGTAGAGGACAATAAAGTAGGGAGAGGCATTTGTGTTTTGAATTTTTTTTAAAGTGGGTAATGTAAAATTGACTGAAATCGGATGATATCAACGCCCACCCCCATATAACGGGTATGTTGAAAACTACAGAAAGTACCATAACTCACTAAAAAAAACACTTCAGAAACATTAAATTCTACCGTAAAGATGATATGGAATCAATCTCCTTAGAATCTACTTAGGAGTGGTGCTCTCGAGGTATGCCATCTGACATCTAAAAATAGTCGAAATCGCGATAAGACTTTTCAAGCTCCCAGATGTCGAATTTCAGGTCCATTGGCTGACTTTATACCAAAAATATCAGTAAATCTGAGATATATTAATGAAATTTAGAGAGCATCTTTCTCGGGTAATAATGTACCCTTCCATACACATGATATAAAGATGTTCGACCTTCCAGTTCCCTTTATACCGTATATATCGGTAAATCTACGAAACATCTTAATGAAATTCAGAGAACGTCTTTTCCTAGTAACAATGTGTCCTGTGCCTGGTGTTCTAGCCCCCATATAACTAATATGAGAATTATTAAAATCCCGATTAACTTTACCGTTTATATATATTTATTACCGTTTATATAAGTCAATTTGTATGGTATTTTAATAAAAATAAGTTTTTTCTTAACCATAAGATGTAACGCTGTGTAATGTAATAAGGTGTAACGCTGAGTATGATTGAAATCGGTCTAGACCTTTGTCTGAACCCCACACCTCTAGTATAATGCTCCATGCCCCTCTAGTTGACTTTTTCCTCATATTCACAATAAATTAAATTGCATTTCGTCCCTTTAGTTGGTTTATATCCCATATATCTCCATAGAATATGACTCGACAAAATTAAATGAGAATATTTCGATTAGTATTATGTGCCAAATATGATTGCAATCCAATCACAATTCCCTCGAATAATAAATTTTGAATTCATTTGCAACATGTCTTAATATAAATGAAATTTTCTCAGCACCTGAAAGTATTTCCCCGTCTTTGATCTTGCAAAATGCGAGAGTATGTCATGTTCGATCACATCCGAACTTAGCCTTTCCTCACTTGTTTGATCTAAATTTAGTGCAACTTTCCACCTAAAAAAGTGTCTCAAACAAAATTCAAAATAATATGAATATACTGAATTGAAAGTAGTATTCGAGCATAACGCTGCTACGAAAACTTAGTGATGGAGCATTAAGAATTGTAAGCCTTTCACAATATCGTTATTATTAATTCTTTCGCGGTTTACTAAAATAATGACCTCGGACCATACATTATAATTTGAAATAAATTTTAACAAAAAAACTTTACGCATAGCACTGAATATATTATCACACCGAAGACATAGACATTATAAAATTATCTGTCTGACTCGCAATATTATTTGCAAACATTGTTTTATACATACCTATATACCCTACATTGATTATTCCTTCTTTCATAACAGAGTTAATAAGCCAAGAAATAGTTGGAAAATGTTGCCGGATATACAAGTAATATAATAATACATATGAAAAGCATATCGCCAAAGATAACTGAGGTCTGTTGAAAGTATGTAATGTAATAAAATAGAAAGTGCGTGTCTCAGTAATACCAGTATTCGTAACTCAAGTATTGAATACAACGTTTCTCAACAAAAAAATGCTTTTGAAGAATAATAATGAAATGAATTCAAGTCAGAAAATAAATGCTCATCTGAATGTTGAAACGGTAGCAGTGAAACAAAGTGCCTTTACTGCCACATCAGCAAGAGACGAGGCAACAATAACACCATCGTCAGCTGGCAGTTGCGCATCATCAACAGACTCTGGCGTTATCGTCACCGACAACAGTAGAATATGCAACAACAACTACAAAAGTCAACAAACCAACAATGTAGATATCAATCGCGACAACCTCAATTGGAATGGTACAAGTGGCAATATTGCAAAAGATAACACCTGCAACAATATAGCTATCGGCTATGACGATGAACGAAGGCGCAGTGTGGCGAGCTTGAAAACAAACAAACATACACAAATTGATAATAATAGCATAAATATTGAAAATGTGATCAATGTGCGACGGCAACGACACTCATCTGGCAGCAGAGCGTCTTCGAAGAATGGATCACCGGCAGTGTCGATACGGAGTAACACCATATCGATCATATCGATTGATGAAAATGCCATCGACTCCAGTGTCGTCGACTCGGACTCGGATTTTGAAGGACAACACAACGGATATGTCGTGAAAAAGCTTGGCCAGCAAACAACATACGAACCAAACCACCCCAATTTGCCGAATATTAATAAAGGCATGCAAGTGCTCAGCCAGACTATAAGTCCGGGTGCAATACCCCCAACAGCTGGCCCGCTATCCGAAACGATACTCAATGGTGGTGCGCTTGCACCCCCCGTACTGAGCCCTCCTATACCCCCAAATTCAGCCCAAATCGGTAGCATCGCACTCTCGAATTCAACAGACGTTACCTTCGGCGATAAGCATTTCTACGAGGGCCCCGTAACGATACAACAGTTTCTCATTGACAGTCGAGATAAATGGAAAAACGGTGATGATGGAAGTGATAATCCTGCATTCACTGGCGATCCAGGTGAGTAAAACGTGCACTCAAACCATAAACTTTACTGTTAAGGGTATTTGCTTGTATTTGCTGTATGTGCGTACCTGAAGTGACTTACGAGCATCAGCGAACATTCGCGAGCAGTTGCCTATGGCTTCAGTAGTATTTCTACTATGCACCTGCACCTGTAAGTTTGATGCGTTTTTGTTTATTTGAGTAGTTAAGTTATATATCTTAAATATCACAGTTTAAATGCGCATATATACAAATATGTAATGTATGACTGTATGTATATTTTAAGATAATATAAGCACTAACTTTAGCAATTGTGTTCTTCTGAGCCAAATATTCAAATGTGTTTGCGCACATATTTCAGAATTTATATTCGTTTATATAAACATAGGTAAGTAGATTATACTTAAACTTATGTACAAACATACATATATACGTATTATGTGTATATACATATATGTATGTTGCTTCTTTATCCGAATGTATTTGTTTTTGTTTACAGCAGAGGAATCTATTAATCCGTTGAGGCCATGAATGTTTGACGAAATTATATGTCGATGAAAAGACGAAATTCGAGCTCACCACCTACGCACACACCTGCAGTGAACACGACATGGTGTATGTAGTCATAAGAATCATACCGAAATTCGAAAGATTTTCACTTATTCCATCGGATATAGCGTAGGCGGGTTCGATATTGCTTGCGTAAATGATTCTGAAACTGTGTGAGTAACGCAGTCGTTCAAGGTTTTTGGGCAAAAGCATCTCTAAAATGTACACAGTTTTTATTTCCTGCTGCGATTTATTATTTTCAAAAATTTTCGTTACCTCATAACTCTAAGAAATCCGAATTTCAATTGCTTTAGGACGTGATAAAGAAGCAAAGCAATGTAATAGTTAGATTCTTGTTAATATAAAATGATAATAATTTTATAATAGATCATAGTGTAGAATGCATATCATGAATCCAAGGGGATTAGTTTCTAAAAATTCTTCTTTATGCAGCAATTAATTCGTATTTGCCCCTACGAGTTACATGTAAATCCCCAAAAACTCTGAAAAACCACAAGTTTCTCCTGATTTTGACGAGTGTGTGCTGCTATAATTATACAACTAAAGCGAAATTTTAACCGAGTTTGAGCGCTCTTTTTCCTCTAGATGACAAATTTGATTTTACTATTTCGCCCGCCAAGCATAATGTATATCCTTATCGTAATTAACCGAAATCTGTTGTTTATCAAACTTGCACACCTAAGATGCAAAGGATTTTCCAAAGCGCAGTTCTTTATGATCTGTACCGGAAAGTAAGTTCTTAACCTATTTTCGTGAATTATCTAAAGCAGTTTTTATCTAATCCCTAGTATACTTATTAAAAAACTAAATTAAAACTAATTAAGATTAACTCATTAATTTTAAATTAAGAAAAAATTTTAATGTATATGTATAAATTAATAGGTATACATTCATAAATATTATAATAACAGATGAGTAATTTACCTCTCCAATACTAGAATCTAGAAGACATCTGCTGTAGACAAATATTATTTTATATTTAATATACATGTGAAATCAGCTTCTCTCTTATCATATGGCTAGTAGACCAGCTATATCACCATAATCATACCTTTAATTTATTGCTAATCGGGGAGGTTTAGATTACGCAAATTCGCTCTTAAGCAGATATCTTCTAAAAATACAAAATTTCCATACTATTCATTCTTACTTACAAAAATATGCATATATTCAGCTGCGAATGCTCAAAATAAACAAATGAGTAACACAATTACTTAATTAAAGTTGTGATTTATTGTTCTACATTTCCCGAATGCGTCTTATTTAACGCTATTAATAAATATAGGAAGTGAATTAAACCGTTTAGAAATACGTTCTTCTTTAATTGAGCTTCCGAAATGTACGAATACCAGCTTGCCAGTTTCATTCAACACATTTTCTCAATTTATAGTCGACGATCTGGTAAATACCGAAGGTTAAACCTGTACTGGTCATATGGAGTATGTCAAACACCAGGGCAATATTTTACTTACAACTTATAAAAACACATCAACCGGACTATTGGTTAGGGGATTTTTGTCTAAAATAAAAATCTAAATATTCAGTGAATAAGACTTTTCACTAATTAATTGATTTCACTGCTCCATTTATGCAAATTCGATGACTTTGTGTTGTCCAAAAGGTATTTTGAAATCAGTTCTTTGCAAAACATCGAAAAAGCTAGATCGGACTGCAAGCGCCTCAGATTAGTGCTTGCAATACTTTTACGAAAAACATTCTTCGGGCAACATTCGCCGTCTTCACCAAAGGCATTAATAAATGAGAGGAATGCCTTTTTACCGCTGCTGTAATCAGTCCATTGACTTGTATTTATACGACAGCGCTATTAAATGCAATGGCCCTTGTCAGGGTGAATTTCACTCTCCCTGTACGAATTTGGGTAATCAAAAATTGCAAATTTTGAAAACTGTTAAAAATATAGTTTGGAAATGTGAGAACTGCTTTTGTTTGTGTTATGAAGGATTCATCAACAAGAAATGTGAAATAAGTGGCCAAATTCTTTACAAAATGAAAAAACGCATTCAAGTTTTGGAACACAAACTATTTATATATACGTTGAAAGGAGATCTGAATGTGTGACCTTTGTATTCTCAAATTATTCCACAAATATATAGCTCGCATGGTTTATCGTAGCTCCACCCCACTATCTATCGTTTAATAACAAATTTAGATGGTAATCCTAGCAATGATAATTCGAGGTATTATATTTAGCTTTGGGAATTTTTGGAAGTCGCATCCGAATGCAACTGCTTCTTATGAGCAGCTGAGAGACGGACATTACCGAGCGTGTGGTGGATATTGTAGGAAACACACTTATAATATATTTTTAAATCTTATGGTTCTCCCAAAAACTCATATAACCAAATTTGAGCTCAAATCCTATTTCAATTTCATATCTTCAATCCATATTGCAATGTTTATAATGTAGTTTATAGGACTGCACTGCACATAAATAAATAACTAAATTACAATTACTTTATATTTTTATAATTATATAGTACTTAAACATAATATTTCATTTATTTCCAGAAAACACTGAAAAATCTAATAGTTCGTCCACACCGCCGGAAACATCATATATATTCAATTTTCATCGGCGAGCCGTCATCATTACTGGCACTGTAATACTAGTAACAATATTAGTTGGAATAGCTATAGTCACCGTAAATGCTTTCACAAAACAGACGATTCGAAAAAGTAAGCTTCTAGGCGATGGCGACGATTCCAGAAAGCATATTCCAATCAATTCAACAATAGGTATTTTTAAGCAAAGATTTTGGTGCTCATTATGGTTAAAACACAGACACAAACACATACCCATATACGCACAATAATTACTCTACCTACTTTCCATTTGAAATAGTTCAGCCTCAATAAACTGAATTTGCGCAAAATACCCAAAGATGGTTCCACAAAGCATAATTGAGCAAAACAAAGGTTTTAAATATAATCATTCTGCTTATGTTCAGATTTCTGAAGACATCACAATAATTTTAAACCGTTCTCCGTATTACTTAAACTCCAAGTCTTCGTTTGCTTATCTCTGCAATAATATAGCAAACGATCCTACTATTTCAATTAGCCTCTTCAGGCGACAAAATGGCATTCCAATGCCAGACAAACGGTGATCATCGATTGTGTGCACGTACACCAGCTTTTCTCTATTTTCTCTCTATCAAGAGACGCCTAATACAATACAATAACAATAGGGGAATAAGAATTATTAAAGATTTTCCTGTGTGCTTCGCTTGACATTTATTCATTTTTTATTTCAAACATAGTTTCAAACATAAAAACAAATATTTTAGATATTTTACTATAGTCGTGTCATAATTTCACTATTTTCGTACTTTTTGTGAAATATACTTTAGGGCAGTGGGGATTGATGTCCCATTTTAACTTCAAGGACTCATACCTATTTTAGTTGTATTGGTATATTTCTTGATTCATTTTCTATTTTATTATGTCGAATTCAATGAGACTTGAAGTCTGTTGAAAACAGCTGTTTATTTCTAGTATTTCATTTTCGCAGGAATTTATGACAACCCTTTTCTAGCCATATTGGCAACATAGTGAAAAGAGATAAATTTGTAATTGATTTATATTTTCGACGTTTAAATATGTGTCATTGAAACAGTACTAACGTCGATTTAGCGCCATTGAATTTGAGATAGAGAGTAGTCATTCGGTGTAGCACCCTTTTGAAGGTGGCTCGCACTCATTTTATATATAAATACATACACATTTATAAAGATTTATGTTGGGGTTTACTCAGTAATTGTCAAAGCAAACATTTTTTACATACCATCTACCATTTGAGCACATCTAGAATAAACCTTTAGAAAATTATTTCAAAACTATTAATCAAATTGAACACAAATATATAAACATAAATATTTAGATTTATTTCGCCCAATCTATTTTCAAAATTGAGTAGTATTCCAAGAGTCTTTTACTCGATATATAAACAACTCTCTATAAATACATAGGTGGAATTCGGCAAGCGATATTTTATAAATATCAACGACCCTCATGTAAATATAACTTAGAAGCCAAGCTAACGCTTGGCAATTAACTTAGCACTTATTGTGTTAAGTTAAGTTAACTTAACACTAGTTGTGTTAAGTTAATTAACACAATTAACACAATTAGTTGATACCTCCATTAAAAATTATTGCATTGATAGGATAGAATCATATCGTAAAATTTTTATACCACTGATAGTGGCATTTTACCTAATATTAAACACCATCCAATCCACCAATTGAGCACATCTAGCAAGCAGGTAACTTTTTATCAAATCGCACGAAAGCTCTTGTTAAATCTTGTAATCTCGTCTCATCAGATCAGATGAGATCAGATTTTCACAGTTCTTGGAACAACCATAATTGAGTATGATTACATATGCTTCTACTCTGCTCGATTAGCTCTCTGAAATGGAATATTGTAGAAGAAAAGATATTAGAATTCTATCACAGGCTATTTTTGGATAGGATAAAGTCGATTTTTCGGCATAAGGCAAATCGCCTATCAAAATACTTTCTAGTATTTAGACCACCAAAGTTATGGTCCTTTTTATGATGGTGATAGAAACGATATTTTAAGTCGTAGCTATAATCATCTGACCTGATAACAGAGCACAATAATGATTCGTTTTAGATTTTATTAAATGTATATATGAATTACATCAATATCATTTGAAATATGGTGCGGACGAAATCTGAATTTCATTTTATGATATGATCCAATTATCTCTCACAGTATTTTAAGTTTTTTTTAATTCGCACAGTCATCCGTATCCGTATGTTTGTATCCATATGTTAAATAATTGTGAAAGTGATTTAAAACAAACTTAGTGGAGCACCAATCTAAAGCCAAAAAGTTAAGTTGAATGGAATTAATGTATTTAAGCCATCTAACTATAATTATAGATACAGATATCTAGAAATTTCGATTTTTTCATTTCAGCACCTCTGCCGGCTGGGGATTACAAATTTAATGGCACGTTACTGGTAGTCAGCAAAGATGAATGGTTTGCAGAGGCCGAGCATGATGGCGTTGCCAGATTAAAATTACCTGTGCAACGCGTCATTATCGCCCACACTGCATCAACATCGTGTGAGAATAAGGTAGGAACCCCCTTCCCTCCGAAATTAGAAGTAAATCTGTATTTATGAATATTTATCTAAATTACTTCATCTCCATCTTGTAGCTTCAATGCGATGCTCGTGTACAAAGTGTACAAGCCTTTCATATACACTCAAACGGTTGGGGCGACATCGGTTATAATTTTCTAGTTGGAGGCGATGGTTTGGTATACGAAGGACGTGGCTGGTATAACCAAGGTGCCCACACCTTGGGCTATAATAGAGATAGCATCTGTATTGCATTCATTGGTACGTTTAATGTGGAAGTGCCCACAGAAAATGATTTGAAAGCAGCCCAATTACTCATCGATGAAGGATTGAAGTTAGGAGTGCTTCCACAAGATTATCGACTTTATGGAGCGCGGCAACTAAGTGCCACTGAAAGCCCCGGCAAAGCACTGTATAGCATAATAATGAACTGGCCACATTGGAGCAGGCGCGTTTGAGCGGAGTAGAGAGAATTTTAATTGAATTTGGAATTCGATATTAATTAATAATATCATTGTACATTTTTATGCTTTAAATAATAGTTTAACCTTTCTTGTATTTATAGTATATAGTATACCTGAATTTACAACAAATATATAATTACATATTTATACAATAAGATCACACCGAATTTTATATGCACTGTTGAAACAATTCAAAATATTATCATTACATTGTATCCTAAGTGTATTGGAATCCTATTTACTCTTTCTCATTCCAACGTTGACAATGTGAAAACCTAACGAAGTCCTCTTAAATATATAATCATGGTTCGTAAAAAAGTAAAACGAATTTATAGCTGATTCAGCACTCATGAATAAAAGTTAAAAAAAATAATCATATATTAAATTTTCTAACACAATTAGTGTCTATTTTTTGTAGCGGATGATAACGTGGGAGGAGGCAAGATATTGCGAATAGTTCCACGTGATGCCTGGTTAGCCCAGCCACCTTCAAGTGATCCATTACCTTTGACGGCGCCCGTCAAAAAGGTCATTATCCTACCTACTCGCACTGATGACTGTGAAACACAGGTACAGTACAAGCGCTCTCATAAATGTAAACAAACATCACATGTACAGTCAATCTCAAAAGTAAAGGAAGAGAAGACCTATTATATTTATATTTTAAAGATAAATATTGTTAAAGACATAGACTCCATTCCGATGAAAAGCTTTCTTCTTTGGTAAGATTAAAACCTTACCAAATTATAACATTTTAATGTCTTTGGTAGCGAACTTTTGTCAGTGACTGTACGTATAAATGAATTAATTTTTTAACAATTTCAAACTCTCTCACAGGCCATGTGCGTGTACCGAGTGCGCATGACACAAACTCTAAACATCGAATCTCAAAATCACGATGATATCATCTACAACTTCCTAATTGGCGGCGATGGGAATGTGTATGAAGGTCGTGGATGGGATGCGATCGGTGCCCATTTGCGCGGCTTCAATTCGGACAGTATCAGTTTCGCCTACATTGGTACTTTTAAAAAGCAAAAGCCGTCCGAAAAACAAATGGACGTCACCAAATTGCTGCTTGCTGAGGGTGTACGACTTGGTAAACTCTCGAAGGATTACATGATATATGGAGCATTTACGTTGGATCCAACTTCGACGGATGTTAAGTCAGATGAGTTGTACAACAGCTTCAAGGGTTGGCCACATTGGTCTGAATACATATCTATTTGAGGCACAATATATACATATATATGTATATAAGCATATATAATGTGCTGTTTCTAAATAACAATAAGTTTGATAAAATGTGTACGTGATGAAATATATAAATATCCAATTGTGAATGTTAGATTCTATGTCAGATTTAACAACTTAAAAAAAAGCTCTACCGAAACGACAATTGCACTGGATTAATTAACATGCCCTAGTATACAGAAAAGCACTGACGATTATGTTTTCGAAATATCCGGCTATCAGCAATAATTTCATGAAATTACAACATTTGTAATTTCAATGTCGTTACAATACGAACTAACAAAAATTTGATTGTCGCTCAATCGATACGAGATCGATGGACATTATATAATATATACCGGTTTAATATGAATACCTTTTTTCACTATTTTTGTACAAGAACAGGCATCCCTGTATATATGAACACTTATGGTTCACTTGATTTGGCAGGAGCTTTTATTATTTTTTTTTGGAGAGCATGTGGACCGGAGTCGCAGATCAGATAAAAAAGATGGTTTTCACAGATCATTGGAATCTGTAAAATTTTGGATATTTTTATAAAATTTAAGCCAAAAATTTTATATATTTTTTATGAAATTTCACAAATCAGTCCTAATAAATTTAACCCTTTTATCTAGTCACAAAAAATTTTTTTTAACAAAACCTTTTTTTTATTAATAAATACGTTGTAGTGTTGGTAAAGTATTGTTTTATGCGAATTCATGTCAAAAAGTACCACAAAAACATAAAAATTAAGCATTTATATTCAAACAAACATCCTGTATTGCCTTTGTTGATTTTAAAATTTCGTTAAGAAAATAATCACGTTATATAAATTGTTAACTGGAGGAATAGCTCATCAATGTTGTCAAATTGAAATCATTATATATACATGTAATAGATACATATTTACAAGTAAGAACAGAGGGGATATATCATATGTAATTCTCATTAAATTGTGTAAATTGTGATACTTGAAATAATTTTTAATGGCAATTTTTGTAAATTTTCAATTTTAATTATTAGTAGTTTTAAACAACAATAATAATCAATATAAGCAATTCATTCATAATCACATGGTAACACTCCGAATTCTTAACATTTTTATAAAATAAAAAAAATGGTCAATTGAATTTTAATTACTATTTTTCTATATCGGTTGAAGCATGGACAAATTATTTCAAACAGCTAATACACATTAGTACTATCAACTTAAATCAAAACGAATCTAAAATTTTTATCGGCCAATGAAATATCTTAAAATATTAAAAACACACTAATCTGAAGACCCTAATAGTGTAAGAGGGAATGTATGGGAAAAGTGAACGCACTGTTCCTCAGAAAACCAGAAATTTAAAAAAAAAATAACCGAAAATTGGAATACTCTCAAAATTAGAGACCCAAAAAATTAAAATACAGTTTTCAGCTTCATTCAGCTTCACTTTAGTGGACTTTAACTACAATGTAAATATGTAACTAAAGATAGTGAAATTCTTATCCACCTTGAAATTTTTATTTAAAAGGTATCAATGCAGCTTATTCATCTACGAAGGTCGACCAATTTCTCTGCAATAACCACACATGACTTGAAAATATTAACAGTTCATTCCTTTTTAGGTTCAACTATCACTTCAAATAATTGTCTATCAATAAACATATGTACATCTGTTTACAAAAGTGCAATTGCAATTCCCTAATATTTTCCGCTTTATTTATTTAATCTAAATTATTGTAATTAATTTCAAAACCAATATTGCATGCAATTCCGATGAGTTCAATTTTACTTCACGGATATAAATGTCGCATTATGTTCGTATATATATGTCATATATATGAGCATCTGAATAAACATCTCATATACATTAAGATATGCACACTTACTATCCATTATATATCTATTTCGTCATACAAGCCAAATATGCATACTATATATACCATACATATATAACTGTTCACATATCTCATGTATGGTATACTCAGTGAATTCAAGCCTTCCTAATCAGCATTCTACGTTCCAATGTACAGTCCAGAATAAAATAATACACCCGATAATTTTTTTTTAATTTAAGGAAGATCGGGATCTTCAAACTTCTTCCATGTAAATCGTATATAATTATTAGAATTTGTTGGCAGCCACTAGAAACTCCGCCGACTTGTGATCAGATATTAAAGTGAACGTCTTTTGTTAAACAGATTTTCTCTATATAATAAATTTCGGAAAATAGAGAAATTCTAGAGATAGTTTAGAGACACGACACGACACGACTCATTGCTTTACATATCGACTGCCTTGGAAAGCATTTCAGCCAATAGCATTCTCAGCCTATAGAAAACTAGCAAAGGTGTGAAGGTATTTAACATAAAAATTCCGGTGGGGTTCGGTCGGTGAAATCACAATCTCAAATATTCTACTATAAATAGTGGCAAAGCTATCGCAGTTATAAATCACACGACTGTAGCAGTAAGATGATATGTATGCAATTCTTTCCTATTTGCCAATCATCAGATTCCACCAATGATTTTCATTAATTATTCAATCCGCTCCATTATAGAATATGCACATATAAGAGCAGTATTTTACTGTTCTCCAGACTTCTCACATCAACAAAGGCAGCGTCGCTTTAGTTAACTGGGCTCACTATGACTTTCAAGGATCATAAACTTATTGTGATTATCGTCAATATCTTGGTGATCGGATTCATAATATATACAATGATCGCTTTCAGTTAAATGTAATCGAAAAAGCAAATATCATATAAATATATTACAGTTATTGTATTCATTACAAAAACATAGTATCTATGCAGCATTTACTTTATAACGACGGGAACTGTAGAAAACTACACAGCATTACAGTAAACTATTACTAACTAAATATATTGAACTGGTATTCTTCTTCTACTTCTGTTGAGATTTACGCGAAATATCGGAAATTATAATATATGTATATTGTTTTTATAATAACCAAATATGAATATTTGGTAACAAAATAACAAAAAAGTGCTATCAAGCAAGTTTCTTACTCTTATTGTATGAAGAAGTGAAAAGCTAAGGGGCCTTTACGATGGAACCATTTTTACAAGAGTATGCATGGTACCTGCGTATTTTTGAAATCCAAAACATTGCAACTTTGCCAATTAGCCTAACCCTCCAACCTGTCTAAAATAGTAGCTTTTGTGCATTTGTACGATCGAGTAAATAGATCCCAAGTTATCAATTTATGAGCCACTTTATCACAACATGCATACATGTAAGTTTACGAGTATAAACCAGCGACAGCTTCATGCATTCATTCATTTCCCCAAAAGACGTTTCTGTTTCTGAAGCTAAAGTGCACGAATTGGAGATCGCAGGGGAGTTTACGTTTGGGAGATAAGCATTTTTACTTGAAACTATTTTCAATTCAATATGTGGTATTGCATTCAATATTTAAAGATCGTGAAGGATGGATTGCAATATAGTGTCTATTTGCCGCAACTACAATGCATCGATCTACTTATATTCACTTTCAAAGACTGGTAAATAGCAGAGTCCTTTCCGCGGTGAATTCAAAGAATCCACTGGAGCGATACTGTAAAAATGTTATTTGGGTATGTGAAAATTGTTATCAGTCAACCGCTGAAAGGGTTACTCTTGAAAATAATGATGAGAACCCCAAAACGGAAACTTCCAATAAAATCGGAATAAGTTACAACAATTTGCTTGACTTAAAGGAACGTATAGAGACTCCGGAGAGGCACTGTGAAGCATATCCGGATTAGGCACACACGCGTGAGTTGTTTTGATAATGACAACCACAAAAATCGGTATAATTTTGAAGCAACAAATAATCCAACCTTATTTATAGCAAAAACTGAGCTTCAATCTACTTTAGCGGTAAATAAAGTAAAAAGCAATAGCTCAACTCAATATTTCTGTGCAAAAGCAGAACCAGAAAGTTAATTCAAAAGTTTAAAAATTTCAGCGATAGACCACTAGAGTACAACATTGATATTCAATACAAATAAATGTTTGATTGTAACTAATGTTCGGTGCAGTGGACAATGGACATTTTATGAAATTCTAATACTATAGATTTTTTAGATTACATGCTTATATAGATATATTCGATTTTTAACTCTTTCCAGCAGCTGAAACCAAGGGTTCTGCCACCCAACACAAAGCATTGCATAAGTTCATGTTTAATCGGCACGTGGTCTTCCTTAGTGGAGCCATAGCTTTATCAATAATATTAATCGGAATTCCGTTGATCACTGAAGGAAGGCGTGAATTTTTCGGCAGAAGCATGGAGTCATTGCAAAGAATTCCAGTAAATTCAACCCTTGGTATTAACATCGACCAAATCCGTTATTGGTAATTAATAGAGATGAATGGTCTGTACCGTCTGAAAGAGACAGAATGGAGAAACTGCAACTCCAAATTATGTATTGTGCGGTGCGTATAAATATCTAAGTACTTACAGGTTCAGTGTGATGCACGAGTGAAAAGTGTGCAAGACTTCCACATACACTCAAATAATTTTCCAGTTCTAGTTTCGCAAATAAATTTTTTCATATTTTGTTAGAATACAAAATCGGAAGAGCTTTCCAACAGTTTCAAATGTGGGCCCATTTACAGTTAAACTCAGGATGCTCAAAGCAAAATATACAATTGTCTTTGTTTGACATGTTACATTTACACTATATTCATAACAAAATGAAAATGTTTTCAAATTCTTTATGTCTTCATCTAAAATTTATTATAAGAAATCATTTCGCAACGAATTTTAGACATATTTTAATTTTTAATAATTTGGGGGCTAGCTTTGAGGATCAAACCTTCTAAAGCTGAAAACGAATGTGAAATACAACTGGTAAAAAACCAATAAAACCACAAAATCGTAGCTAATAAATCTTAACATTAAAACAAAAGAAGAATCGTATACCAAATAATGGACATAACAGAAGCCCAAATGGAAGAAGGACAACAGAAAGGCAAAGAAAACTTCAAAAAGAATTTAATTTGTTTAGCAATTTTAAATGCTTTTGTGCCAATATTTATAATAATTGTATCAATTTTTAAATAAATAGAATATTTATTCACTTGATATGATTATATACACAGCCTCACTACTAGGTAAGCAGTACGCAGGATTCTGTGCTTGAAAACTGCCAAGCCGGTTGTGTTGGGAGGGTCTGAAGAATTTTATCTTTTAATGGTTTTTTCACACCTTGCCTGTATTTCAACTATTTGTGATGTTCTAACTCATTTGACACATGAAGAGGGTCCTTAAAGTCTTTGGTATTTCTTCTCATAAATCATATCATGAATGCTATTCATTCATCAAATTTAGAAGTTGGCCAATTTATTTAAATAAATTTGAAGGTTAATATAAATAATAACAAATTACAACTGATCCTTTAAAGCATTATTATTTTGTATGAAATAAGGAAAGCATTTATAGACTGGGATGTTTTGCCCTTAGCATAACTTAATTTGGTACCGAAAAGAACACAATGATCCTATAACATCGCCTGACAAGAGTGTGTTACAACATTTTATTTCATGTATCCGTATTTGATAAAAACAAAGAGGAAGTATATACATAACCGTTCTTTTATGTCTCTATACATATATGTATGTATATATATATAAGCCGAAAAAAATATTGTGATTCTATTATGGAAGGTGCAAACGTTCATTATACATGCATGCATTCATACATATGCATGCATATGTATATCACTACTTGTGAAGAAATGCCTTCTTATGTTCTTAGTAAATGAACTGACACACACCATCATAGTCAATTTGTTTGTATACACCAGAAGCATCTCGATTTTACTCTAAAATTAGTTCAGACAACATTAAAAGCTGGCGTCGAATACAATAAATACTTGCATGCATATAAACACAAAAGCATACATATATAGGATATGAAATAAATGCCAATGCATATGGATTTCTCATCTCAAATGTTTGATCATATTCTGCTATTTCTGTTATTATTGTTATTTGCATTTATTTTGCAAAACCCGCTCACATTATAAGCAATAATACTCTGGCACACACAAATGCGAGCGACTGTATGAGTACTCAATAACAACGACGTTTTCTCGTAACTCAGTTCAGCTTGCGTATATTTCCTGCTAAAGAAAATAATGACGTTATAGGAAAACAGAAAAAGTACCACGGGTTATCTATCTCCTACTCGAGTAGAGTAAAAATTCGAATTATTTGCAAAAAAAATTAAATTATTTCATAGATTTGTGTAAGCAGCAATAACAGGACGATTTGACGAACTGATCTGCTTCCAAAATTTCATCTTTATTACGAACACGATTCACATTGGCCGAATCTTTTAAAAAAAAAAAGCGTGATAATAGCTTTCTTTAACTGTTTTTAGTGTGAAAATTTATATAAGTCAGGCTTTAAGTGAATTTTTTCTGTCAATAAAACTCAAATAGAATAGTTCGAAATAAAAATTAAAATTAAGATAAGGTAACATATAATGGGTTGTTCCAAGCTCCACACAAACCTTCCTTCCGAAAAATATTTGAACCAAATTATGAGTATGTATGTACAAGCGATTGTGCACTTAGTTATATATGCATGTACATATTACATACACATGTACAATATACATACTCAAATATGTTTTCTCATTGTATTGAGATAATGACTATCGAGTATTTTTTACATCACTCGCCCAGATAGTACCTAGTGTCTGTGTTGTTGCCGACATTGTCAGTATATTTGTAGCTCTGACTTCCAACGAACCGATCGTTCCGAGCAAAATGCATGAAATCACTAAGCGGCTGGTAAAAAATCTTCTGTTATTCACAATTTTCTCCGCCTTCGAGATCAAGATAACAGTTGCTGATCCAAATATTATTAGCAAATCGCAATGGAACGGTGTTGAGTCGATTAATGAGCTCAGTAAGCAGACATTGCCAATTGGACGTGTTATTATTATACACACAGCCGGTGCAGATTGCCAAGATGTGGTAAGTTAATAATTTGGGATTTAAGGATGTCTAAAGCAATTTGTACATGATATCTTAACATTATATTTTTCACTAACTCATTTAGGACAGCTGCTCGCAGCAAGTGCGTAATATTCAAAAATATCACCTAGGCTTACATTTCGATGACATTGGGTACAACTTTTTGATCGGCAATGATGGGAATGTATATGAGGGACGCAGTTGGGATCTCATGGGAGCTGCAATTCGAAACTTCAATAATGGTAGCTTAAGCGTGGCGTTCATTGGCACATTTGAGAATGATCCACCCACAGACCAGGCCTTAGAGGCTGCTCAATCTCTGTTGGAAATGGGTGTGCGCATGGCCAAATTAACAGAAAATTACAAGCTGTTCGGACATCGTCAGCTGACGTCAACCCTAAGTCCGGGCGCGGTTTTATATAAGATCATCAAGCATTGGCCACATTGGACCCGTAGAACACGATAAAATGTAACATCTACGAATAAGTTTACGAACATATTTCGTTAATTACAAAATTAAACGTTCGCAACACTGACAATTTGAAAAGGACACTCCTAGAGGGAACAAGCAGGCATTCAAGTGTAACAAAAAAAATGCCAATGTCAATTTCATGCCAGTTATTGCCAAAGTTTTATTTTACATTTATTCTCACAGTTCTATTGGAAAATTCAGTGAATGTAATTGCGTTCATCTTGGCATTAATTAATTATAACAAAAGAAAAGAAAAAAATCTACCGTTTCTATTTAACGGTATTCTTAAATAAAATTATATGTATTGTACATCAATAAACGTAAGCATGTATTTTCTAAAAGTGCTAAAAGTAAAACTTCCTGCTTATTAAATAAATTAAAATGTAGTTACATTCATGTGGCAAACTATGTACAATGCAGCCGATTTTCACACACACTTTACTCGTATTCTACACATTAGACCCGAGCTACTAGTATTTGTATATGTGTAATTCATAGGCTAATCCGGTATTATAATTATACATATCAAACCAAGACAAAAACTATAGAAGTAATATTCTACCGTCTTTTATTTTTATTTTAGTGAAATCACATCTTTGCGTAGTTTTCGTGGTCCCATACGCATTACTATTACTATATCTATTTTGGTTTTTATTAATCCTCTTACTGTATCTTTCCACATATTTCGTCTAAACGTTTTATTACATGATCTCTTTTGGCTGCACCCAATAGTGAGTCTCCTTTCTGATTATGTAAATTTTTAAAGCAATTGGTCATTGTAACTTTTGGAGTATAGTCTTCATTAAAGCCATGCTCCTCTTCACTTGCTATCAGTATGCAATCATCGTCCACCCAATCATTTCGTAATGCAATATTCTTCGTTTGCGTAAAGAATCCACGATCTGTTTTCCGGAGGAAGTTATACAACGTCGCACAGCCGAGAATGATTTTACGACCGTTTTCCTCATCAATCCGCAGAGGTTGTGATAATATGGGAAATATATTAGACAGCACACGCAATGCATTTTCGTTATGTTTATTTACCATACTGATGACATTATTGAAATTAACTCGTGAGTTATTTGGCACATCGGTCGGTCCGCTCAGGAGATAAGGCTTCAGGGGCAAACCACACTTACTTGCAAAATAGTATGATTGACTAATGTCATCTTGTGCTCCGTAACTCACTGGCAGTTTTACTTCATCATTTTCAATTAACTGTCTAAATGTGGACTTCTCATATATTTCGTCGAAAGCTCCCGCCTGAGTCTTCTCGACATCGATATAAAGAAAGTTATCATTAGTATCTATTATTGATGTGAATATGAGTGGTTGTTTGTTGATAAAGTCTATTTGCTCCTCGGCCCGCGATGAAGAATGGAATCTGATTTGTTGCATGGACAAATTTCCAGCGCAATTCAGCATATGATGTTTTCGTTGAAACTCGTTCGCCACATTTTGCCATTGCTCGTCAGTCTTTGGTAGTGATACAAATGGATCCTTGAGTAATTCGTATATATTGAGGCAAATGTTGGCTATCATTTTTAGTATCACAGGTTTCGAGGCACGGAAGCAATAGTTACGACACGAATGTACTTCACCTGAAAATATTCAATAAAAATTTTAAATTTAGAAGGTATTTATATATTCTTTAAACGCAAATAATGCAAATATCTCAACGCTTTACTTTATATAACGCAAGCTGGCGCGGCGAACTATATACCGTCTAACAAGGGAATGATTCAAGCAAATCGATTTTATAATAGTTGCAATTTTTTCAATTTTCATTTTTTTGCTTAAATTTAAATTCAAATACTTCTATGTAATTGGATATATTTCTGAATAAATTTTGTGTAAGTCAATCTTTCCGATGTTTTAATAGTTATTCGAGACGGAGACGAATTCAACAAATCAAAGGTCATCAAAATCGGGCTAGTAGTTCTTGAGTTATAAATGGCGCCCCATATTTACTTTTTTTCTGCTTATTTATATATAGCTTTTGTAATATTTTATGAAAAAAACTAATTGGACAAGGTAATCAGAACTTACCCGTTGCCAAATACTTAAGTGTAATAGCAATTCGCTCTTCTGCACTGAATGATTTCTTTTTTCGATGTGGTTCATAGGAACTTATAACTGGGGATAGTTTAGTCACCAAATAACGAAACTGTCTTTCTGTTATGTTGAAGAAGCAATTGAAGTGATATATTTCATTACTTCGGAATAGTATTTCTTTCCGTAGGTTTTCTTTGCTGAGTAGCTCAGCTTGATTTTTCTTCAGCCATTCCTTTGTCCACTCCAATCGTCGTTTACAATTCAATATTCCGGCCAAATCCAAAGCAGACATTTTTGGTAATTGTCGAGCAAGCGCTGACGCAGTAGTGTTACGGTTAATTGGTGCATAATTGCCACCTCCACCACCATCGTCTTTCACATCCTCTCCTTGGCCGACAATAGCAACATTACCACCAACACTATCTGTAATTGCAGTTGTAAGAGTCATCACACGACATACGCTATTTCCATTATCATTTGCAATACCCTCCCGTTCACGTAGTACGCCTATAGTTTTTATTTTTAATTTCTCCATATTTCAGATTTATTTTAATTTTTCTCCCAGTTTTTTTCCTGAATGGGCTGACGTGCTGTCGAACTTTTCACAGAACACACGAGCCCGAAAACGAAATCGATTTTCGTTTTCAAGTATCGTAGAAACACGCCTTTCGATTAAATACAACGGGAAGAGATCCCAAGTAAACAATTCTTTCGTATAATCCGTTTTTGGATTTGATTTATTATTACTATAGGGTTGATTAGGTGTGGCCAATTATTCACAGTCAATCCGATTGAGGATAGATATTTTTATTTGATTTTTATCAACCTGATTTTTTCTTGGAATGTCGAACCAACGAACTTCGAGCAATACAAGGCGACCAACAACAAATATACGCACAGAAAAATGGCAGCGGGGAGCACAAACGTACACACCCCGTCGGCTGATCGGTAATACTTGCTACAAGAGTTGTTGCTATTATGTTTGCTTCTACACCCGATTATGCACCAACTTCAAATATTCATATATAAATATGAACAACTCTTTTCAGTGAATTATGTGTCTTAGTTATACCACTAGTTACCATATTATTTTGAACTTTGAACTTTGCAGACTACTCCATCATAAAGTGGAGAAATACGAATAAATCTTCTTAAAATAGCAAACAATTTACTGATTCTACATTTCCTTCTCACGTTCAATTAGAATTCGTGCAGAAAACGAATTCAATTTCATATTTCTTGTTTTCGTTATAACAGCTGTTTGACACTCAGCTGACGCGGCGAACAGGGTTGAACTTTTGGGAAAATTTTATAGAAACTGTGCTACCAACTCATTAAACTATATCATCACATATGCTTGAATTATTGCTTGAATTACCCATCACCCTGTTTTGCTGTTAATTTAACTTGTTTGAGACATGGGGTGTGTTCAAACTGAAAGCAGATATACACAAAAGTTTATTAATATCATACAATTGCTCCCCAGAATTAATATAACTATATATATAAATATTTTATATATATTATCTAATTACAGTTAATTCATTGCAATATATTTTCAAATTTCTGTTTCAAATTAAATATTTCAGTAAATCATTAGAATAAGAATTATGTAAGGGTGAGCGAACACAATATGTCGAAAGTCTCGTGCAAATAGTTATAGCTGCTTTACAAAATCATCTTAGTCTGAGTTCAGACGTGCAAACTTCTGTTGCTCCTGCAATCCTGGTTCACCTGGTTCGCCTAAAAAGAACGAGTTGTGGTAACAAAAGTCTTCGTGTCTGAATTAGCACTTACAGATCTATTCCCCATAGTCTGGGTTCCTACACAAAGGTCCCGACTCTAGATAGGAGAGGAGGAGCGAGGAAAGGCGAAGGACACCAAGTTGCTCTGTGTTCTTGTTCGTAACTGTTTGTTGCTAGATAGTTCGGCTTTCTTCTAATTTTCTAATTCTTTGGTTGATTGAAATTGCGCTCGGTTTCAAATGAATATTTACAAATATTCGAAAATATGAATATTATCATTAATTTATTTTTCTGTAATATGCAAATATATATACAGATACGCATAAATAACTAAAATATTACAAAAAAATGCTAAATGAGGATAAAAATTAGCTAATGAAAAATATATTTATGTACCGCTGAAAAGAAACGCAAAAGAATTTGGGAATATGGTGTGAACGAAAATGCAGAAAATTGCCCTACTCGAGTTGCCAAACTTGAGTTGCTTGTATGAGCGGAATTTGCAACACCTAAAGAGAAGTTGCCGATAATAAGCAACAAAAGTTTTCACGTCTCAACTAAAGTATACTAATGAAAATTTTACTGCGCATTACATATCTTAAATATGGCATCTCTGCTAGTATAATTATTGACCCTAACAAATTTGAAATAATAATCAAATAAAAAGTTTAAATTACATTCATAATTGAATGTATTAGAAATATTGCCTATTGCGTTCATTTTTGGATAAGAATATGTTTTAATTTACTATAATAAAAAAAACTTTTCAAATACAACGAAAAATATTGTTAGATAGCTTCAGTTATACATACATATCCATATCCATATACATATATATACATATCCGTATACATATATATACATCTTCATATATACGTATCCGTATAAATATATATACATATGCATATATAAACATATGCATATACATATACATCTATATACATATAAATATACATATACATGTATATAAATATATTGGGTTGTTCGGAAAGTCATTTCGTTTTTTCCAGCCAGAGGACTTAATTACGTTTTTTCGAAACTAACTTCACACTTAAGCCCCATAACCATTATATGTCATGAGAGCTGATATTGCAAGGCTTGTGTGTGAAAAAGTTCTATTAATTCTACCCAGTAGTTTTTGGTTGGTGCCTTTTTAAATATGGAGAGCAATAAGCAGCATTTTCGTCATATTTTACTTTTTAACTTCAGAAAAGGTAAAAATGCTGTCCAAGCGAGAAAAAAATTGACGGATGTGTATGGAGAAGGCGTGTTAACAGTACGCCAGTGCCAGAACTGGTTTGCAAAATTTCGATCCGGCAATTTTGATGTCGAAGATGCACCACGGTCTGGAAGGCCGGTCGAAGCTGACAAAGATGCGATAAAGGCATTAGTTGATGCAAATCGGCGAATCACCACACGAGAGATCGGTGAGAGGTTAAATTTGTCGAATTCAACTGTTTATGGCCATTTGAATGGCCATTATACGAAAACTGTCTTTCATGTTTCCCAAAAAAAACGAAATGACTTTCCGAACAACCCAATACATCTAAGTATATATATATGCACATAAATGGCTTACTATCGTAATTGCCTCAGGAACAGATATAAGTTCGAAAATGTTAACTGCTGCTGTAACTGAGTGAAGTATACATTAACATAATTTGTTTTAAAATATTCTGTTCTTGCACAATTAGTCATTGTAATCACTGTATTTTTCTACAGAGATGGCTATTGTTCTTACCATATAAGTACTGCTTCGCGCATAATTTTCGCATTTACTATTAATCTCTAACAACCAACACGAAATATGTTACTTCGCATTTAAGATTCATACCATACTCTTCAACTTACCTTGGGTGCAATAGTTAACATACATTCAGGCTTACAGAGTGCTAAAAACTTTGGAAACCTACAGTAGAGAACGAACGAAAATGAACGAACTGTACAATTGCCATATTTCATTATTTCGAGTCGAAGTACTCCGCGGAAAACATTGTACCGGAGTTAAAGTATGCATATTTCCACTTACCATGTGTGGCGGAGTTACTTTTCATATAAATAATTAGCAAAATTAGAGTAATAGCGCTTGCTTTTCCCACAAAAATGCTCGGGTTGTCAAATTTGCGCGTTCTTTTCGCAAAACTTTTTCAGGTTCATTTGTTCTTTTCTCTTCTCTTTCTAATGTTGCATTATAACCCAAAAAAGAGCAACATTTTCTACCCTTCTCAAAACGTAAGAGTGAGAGTTACCCTGCGGATGTTTATTCATCGTGTTTGATAGTTATCAAGTAGTTAAATCAAGTTTTTCTGCTAAATATAATGAATTGTTCAGTTTTGTTAAGCTTAATAATGGAAATTGCCTCGTCTTTTCTACATAAATAATTTTCCTATATGAACGAAAACATTCGAGCAGCTGATCCATGAAAGGTTGACATTTTTTTTTTGTTCTTTTATTATGTAAAAAATGCAAAATTTTTACAGGAAATATGCAGCATATATATAAAAATAAAGGAAAACGCTATAAGATAGTTTTTATTAGATTAAGCATTTATTTGGTTAATCGTAGGCATGTGTGTTGCATTACAAATATGCTGTGTCCTTCCATGCATAATATAGGAAGTGCATTTTATTAATATTTACTTTGCAGTAAGTTTGACTAATAATAATTGATAATAATAATTAATAATAATAATACATGCATTTTGGTATGTTTGTATGAATGTATGTGTGTGCATTGCTACATATACATATACATATGTATGTATCATCAATATTGTACTTAATTTAGTTTAATGTATACATTTAATTTAAATTTGTAAGATGCTTAGGCTTTATTTGCTCCTTTGGGTTAAAAAATTAAAAGACCAAGTCACTTTAAAAGCATTTTCATTTTTATTCTTTTATAAATTTTTCTTCTTATTAAGGCATCATACATGTGCAAACCTATACGCATGCATTCCATTGAAGCAGCTTAAACTAAATTACATATGAAATACTTATATATTCAAATAAGTTTAAAAAAATATTAAATACTCTACATCGTTAATAATTCTTCAATCTGCTAAGGTCCCATATTAATATAATTTACCTCGTACAGCTTACATAATCAAAAGCATAGTAGAAAATTTAAGTTTTCAAAAATTACATACCGTGAAAATAGCAACAAGTATACATGTTTGTATAATAGTGGGTTTTTTAATTAAATTTTATTTCACATTTAATTTTTGCAATTAAAACCACAGTAACGAAAATAGATGCACACATTTAACAGATAATTCGTACACTTAAAGAGTCCCATTGTGGTTTTTATTAGCAAAATAAATATAGTAAGTACATTTTATGGATCGCTTAAAACCAAGTTTTTAACATTGTCAAAATTGTGTTAATATGTATGGATTAATAACCATTACTAATGCTTGTATTTTTCGCTTAAACTTGTGTTCTAATAAACTGGAATTTGTTTATAGATTAATGTATATTATTTAAATTTCGATGCGCCGATAATACTAAAATGCAAAGCTTGTTTTTATGTAGGGGATGTAACATTTATATGTTCGTCGAGACCGCCGAGCCATTTCTTTCGCCTGCTCATCTTTAATAAAGCAATGATTTGCTTTTATTTATTTAAATCTGCAAAAGAAAAATATATACTTCAGAATAATTCAAGCATAGAGCTGACACTCAATGACTTAACGTCATTTGATTTTTCTTTTCACCTTCGTCGAAACGATTCAAATGTAGAGAAGCCACCTTGCCGGTGAGGAATATACATCTGTGTACCTACTGAGCTACAGGAAGTTCTAGTAAATATTTAATTCAAATTTCTCCTCTGAATACTGTGCAGTTATTTAAGGATATTCGAAACTAAAGAGGTGGTCATTAATTTCTTTAAAATAAAGCTGTTGGAACTCTTATAAACGTACATACAATTGCCTCACAATAACATTACTACATAAACTTCATAGTGCAATTGGAAAACCTGGTATTCAGTAGTGTATACCCTTATTTTTATATAAATAATTTGAAAGAACTTAGATAAATATTATAATTGAGTATATCACTTAGAGCTTGGAAGTCTACATAATGCAATACACATAGGTATATGTACACGTGAGTAGAAGCGTTATGAGAAGGGTTTTTTCAGTGAAACAGATTCCTAATAATTTATTATTCTAATATTTAATTTAGCAAAGTCCTCTTAATGCGGCGTGCAAAGTTTTGCGTATAATACGAACATTTTGCTGAGGCTCTAAAACCGATTCCTTACAAATCAACCCCAGAGGCCTCAACGCGGTAATATCAGTGCACACTGACTGTACTTTCGCCGCATTATGTACTTTTGAAAAGCATTTAGTTGAGCTCTACTGCATTTTTTTTTTAAGCAGACAAAAAATTTTCGTAAAGAACTATAACTACAGAACTCTGCAAGAGAAAATCCAACCTCTTCTGCACGGATACATTCATGGGAACACAAATACATAGAAAACTACTAAAGGGAACTCAATGAAAATGTGCGAAGTAATGCGCTTACCTAACCACTGATGTATGTATAAAAAGCTTGTAATCCCTTAATTATGTATATTTATGCGTGTCGTTTATTTCTAATTGCATTATCGATTTCTATCCTCCGTATCGTCTAGTGCTGTTCGTCGTACTCTTGTCGATACTGTGCTTGTCGACGTTTCAGTGCCTCAGCATCTTCCAGCAATACTTCCTCCAATACATTCTTATCTTCCACAACCGTTGCTTCTTCGTGTGACCAAAAGTTAGATGATGTTAGACTAGAGTTTGCACCCGGATAGGAGTCCTCCATGAGTGTACTGGATGCACAACTGGTAACACTCCCTGACATTTGGGAATTTCCCGCACTGGTCTGATAAGTAGCAGTGGTTCCCGCTGAACTCGTATTAGTTTGTTCAATGCAAAGTGAGTCGATCGATACGTCTTTGTGAAGTTGACCCGAGGGGAAGTCTAAATTTACATTGCCGCTTATGCTTGTGGTTGTAGTGATGGTCCGTGTAACGATGTGTTCATGTCCCTCAGCATCCGTAGTGGCAGTGGTGCTCGTTGTAGTTGTTGTCAGACCTTCGCCAAGTGTTGTTTCGTCTGTTGGAAATCTTGCCAATAAATCGAACTGCTCGTTCTCCATTGAATCGATGCTCTCCTCACGTGTAGGTTGTTTACGATCAGTTTCCAAGGAGTCGATATCCGAACGTGTGGTAGCATCTTTTGAAATTTCGAAACTGCCAATGCTGCTAGAACGCATATCGAGACTTTTGTTTATCTCCAAACTATCTACACTACCTTTTTCTGAATCCTGTGTATCCAGCTTAATTTTTGCCTCCAATGGCTCTGTTGACATTTCTGTAATTTTTATCATTGACTCGCGGCCTTCACATTCTTTAAGTTTCTGTTTGAGCAGCTCTTCAATAGTTTGCTGCTGACCCGGCATCACTTCGGTTCGAGTTACTGTACGTGCTACTTTGCTTACAATAATATTGCTTGTACCATTTGCCCGATCACTTTCATTTGACTTGTTGGAATCGTCCGACCGTGAAAGCATAGCAGCCTCTTCTTTGGCTTTGATCTCAATCAAGTGAGCTTCTATGCATGCATTCTCTAGGCCTTCGAATTCTTTAAGACTTGAAATTGATATATCATCGCCCTGTGCTGTGGCACTTCCACTTTGACGCACCATGTAGCGGCGTGTGAAACTACCGTTGCTAGAGTCTGTTGAACCCTGATGGGTTTTGTTGCGATTCTCCAATGAAATCGCCTGCTCTAGCGATTCGAATTCTTGTAAACTGTTCATAGACAAATCATCATGTTCGCCACGTGCGTAATATCGCCTTGCTGCCGTAACATCATACTCAGGTGTACTAGAAAAGGAGTCTTTATAACTGCTTATTCGACTACTACCCACTTCGAACTCGCCATCCTCTTCCTTGATGTCTTCTAATACACCACCAGTAATGTCGTATGGATAACGTAATTGTGAGTCCGTAAGTTGCATTTCAACCCATCGTTTGTTCGAAGCAGCCATGTCTCCCGAATCGCTTTCTTCCTGTGGATCGCTGTTGCTGCCCGCAGTTGGCGGACTTTCTTCGAATTCGAAGTTTAGATCATCTCGGAAAATTTGCGATCCTAATTTGGGATCGGCGGGAGCAGATTTTATAATAATTTTTTCAACATCTTCATCATGTTTTGATTCATATTTTGTTGACTGGATTTTTATACTCTTTGCACCCAAATCAGCTTCATTGGCTTCCTTAGCCACTTCTTCGATTATCACAAAATCTTCGGAAATATCTGGTTGATCAATCATTTCAAAAGAGTCTGGAGAATCTGGTGCCTTGTCATAGTCATCGTAGTCCATATCTCCAGCTTGTGGTCGTTGAATATCCGCAAGCTTTTGCTTGTACTGTTCTTGTACTAGTTTTTGAAATGTTTCTTCGCTGTTATCAATACGTTTCTGCTGGTGTAGAGGTTCATCGGCAGCTTTGTGCAATTCCTCTTGCGTTTTCACTTTGTATAATGATTTCTCTTCGAAACCCACTGCATTTTCTTCTAGACTTGGCGACTTTTGGAAGTCCTCAGTTACTGTTATATCTGGTATATTTGAGTAGTCTTGCATGTTTTGCGAAGGTCGGCGTTCTTCTTCAATCGATTCCGCCTCCATTTCCTCGGTAACGCTATCTTCAACTATAACCTCAGCTACAAGTTGTGAGGGAGTAAATGGACGTTTTTCGAGATCAAAGCTATGGTCCATTTCGGCGGCTGCTTGCTTCTTCTTTTTGTTGTTCTTTCGTTCGTTCGGTGAGCGAAACTGTCTGGTATATTCGGATTCATAGGGATCTGTATCCGATTCACTTTCAGACTCTTTATTTTCACCCACTATTTGTAGATCCTTATCCGTAATGGATTTTAAAGCATCATCTGTGATTGGAGTGCTTTCACTGCGCTTGTGACCGCGTTTACGAGTTTCACCGGGTGGTGTTGTAGAGGCAGAATCTTGTGGAGAGTGTTCCTTGCTGTCCATTTCCATGATAAATGTGTCTTCATGCTCGTGAAATGAAGATGCCTGTTCATCGTGTGGAAAGACAAAAGCCTCAATTCCAATTAACGAGGAAGAACCAGCTGAACCGATCATATCCTCGAAGTTCTCTACAACAGTTTCTATATTTGATGTACTTGACATGCTAACCGAAAGGATGCTACCTTCGTCTAAGCTAGAAGCTAGTTTAGAATCGTCAATAGAACGTCTTATGTCACTGTGATAGAGAAAAATATTCTCAGGTCGATCTGCATCCTTCTCATCGTCTATTTTAACTTCATCCATTGGATAAGCTAAGCCCCAAGTTCTTTCCACTTCCTTAGGCTTAGGAAACTCTTCTACCATTACGCTTCCGATATGCTTTTCTTCAGGTATGAGCTCCTCGATTTTTGGTTTAAATATCATTTCTTGTGAACGTTTCATCAGTGACCTTTGCATTTGTTGTTCGGTTTTACTATAATCTTGAATATCGACACTTTCTTCACTGTCCTCATCATCATCACGCAAGTCACGAATATGCGCCAATTCCTCAGCTTCCAAAGCATCAGGTTCTGTAGAGGATGCTACCAATGTTTCCGATAATTCTGAAATATCAATACTTCCTAGATTACCGAATGTTTCTGATTGTGAATCGAAACTCTTCATGCTTTCGTGCGAGCTTATCGTCTTGCCACTGCTACTCTCAAGTGTGCTAACTGCGCTTATATATTCGGTTGCTTCACGCGCTACTGATGACACATCCAATGCTGTTTGATATTCGGACGAATTTCCTTGTGTCACTAAATTTTCGACATCGGACGATAACGGACGACTGTCGTTTTTATCAAAGCTTTTGTAATAACTCTCGCTGGAGCTCGATTGGTCAATTTCAGGTACCGACCACCTATTCATAATGTCAACAGAGCCAGTTTCAGACCTCATTCGATGCGTAACCTCCTCAAATGGTTTCATTGTTTTTTCCGCACATATCTCCGAAAAAACTCCGGTACCACCGAGCTTGGTAACTTCTACTGGTGAGTTGTAAGTTAGCTCTGCTCCCTCCGTGACAAAGCTAGCTTTGGCAATTTTTTCCTGATAATAATCTTCCATTGAGCTAAAATCTTCGACAGTTTCAGTCGAAACAAAACCAAGGGAAGCGTGTTCCTCTTTAGCTGCGTGTGTCTCCATTGAGCTGTAGTCATCTGCAGCGCCTCTTGATATAAAACCTAGGGAACTGTGTTCATCTTTCAACTCCTCCTTAACATCATCAATGTTTGCTTGAGTATAATGTGTAGTTACTGCTTCTTTATTCAGTGTCTCTTTTGTTGTGTCTTCATAAGTACTTTCATTTAGTTTTGTTGTTTCAAGTATTGATGGAATTTGAGTCTCTTTCAGAATATCTGGTATTCCTATGAATGAAGAAATATCTTCCTCTTTCATGAATTTAGTCTCTTTAATTACTTTTTGCATAGGGCTTTCTTCTGCCACATTTTTTTCTTTTTCCTCAGTTCTAACAAGAGTATTTGAAATCGAACGAAATTCAAATTCGGATGGCGACTCTTTAATTGACTTACCATCTTTCACTATGAACTTCAGTTCATTCTTTGCCGCATTCAAGGATTCCTGCGCTTCTTCCAATGTTCTGGTAACCAATTTCTCATCAATCAAAACTCTCGGCAATTCACTCAGTTGCAATGGAGAATGTACTACCTTAGGTTTAGCTATTGGAATTTCCTTTTCTGTTGTCTCCCATTCACTCTTTTCTAGTTGCAAGCCGAATTTTCCGCACTTTGCGGTACTCAACTTCAAAGATTTATCGTCATCTAATTGTTGCCTTAAAACGGTTTCTCTTTTTTCATCAGATGGTTGCGAAATATCAGCTTTAATCAAAAAACTTGTACAAGATTTGTTTGCGTCATTTTGTTTTTCCTTTGTTGGCTCTGGTTCTAGCAAATCATTTCTTGTTTCGGAACCTTGTCGTACTATTTTGTTTTCTGCTTCATCCATTTCACGTTTCATTGTCACAAATTCCTTAAATACGTCATTATTTTCATCTGAATCAACAGAAATCTCCTTCATTAATGCGACATCCTTCGCTTCGATTGTTTCCTCCCAGACCTGATCACTTGCACTTGCTTTTGGGGTGGAGGACGCTATGTCAATGTCTGATTTTGTTGGTGTTGTCTTAGTTATGACATTATGGCTGGATTCTCCAATATAGAAACTTGTTTTTGATCTACCATCAGAGAGCTCAGACTTTTCCGTATCGACTTCGACATCATCTACTGAAATCTCACTAGTTGGTTCCAGTGATTCTGTACGATCCTCGGAAGCAGTTGTAATTGTTGTAGTTGTAGGGTAATCCCGTGCATGTGATGATTTAATTGAGATTTCTGTTGACACTTCATCTGTTTTCGAGAGATCGTCCGTCATGTCCAAGCTACGCAGGCTAATGCTATCCGACTGTTCGTTTACCAGAGCAGCTAAATTCTTGAAAGAGTCGGTTGGTTTCATTTGTAACCGTGGTCTAGGCACGGGAGCAGATATCGACAGGTCGGGTAAGATTTCAGAGGAGTCGGTAATGCTGTGTGCATCATCGCTTTTCTGATATTGCGTGAAGTCGTCACTAATATCTCTCACGGGTGAGATTGATTTGGCGCCGCGTGGCTTGGGTGTAGGGACATCATGTCCACTTGGGGCAGAAGTCGGCGCACTAGTTGGTACTGGAGTGGTTTCGGATGATTTAGCGAATTCAAAGCCTGTCTCTACAAAGGTAATAATAAGTGTAAAAGTAAAGGTATTTCAAAAGTATTAAAGAAGAATAAATAAAGTTTGAAATGAATGGAAGATAACAAGCTAAACTAAATGCATAGACAGAGACAAAGTAATTATTAAAAGGATATACGGATTTCATTTTAAACAAGTAAATTATATATATTTAAATTGTTTTAAAATAAACAACTTCTTTCTGGCAAAGTAAATACAACTTGTTTTTCCACATGCAATTCAATTGCTCATCTAGTAATGGAAGCAAAATGAAGATAGTACTTGCCAAAATCATAATATTTGAATATTAGATATGCAATTAGAGCTCAACTTTAACAAAACCTACCCTATATTCTTATAAAAAAAATCATTTATAAATATTCACATAGATATATGTGTATATTTGTACAAGAATACTTAAATATATAATGGTATATATTATATATACATTTTAACGTATACTTCTAAAGACGTTTTCAATGAGGAATAGATATCGAAATGCTTTTTCTTTGATAACCCTATGAAGGCGATTATATAAATATTGGAGCATATTTAAACTGTCCACTGTGGCTTCAGTTAGTGTCTCGGATCCGGGTTGTTCAACTTTCAACGATTGCTTTTGGAATTACTTTACTGATATACCTAGATGGTGGGTCTAATTGAAGTAGGGTGCAAGGGTATATGTGATAGATCCAAGTTTGTGCCTTCTATAAGTGCTATCGGTTAGCGATTGGAAGATTTTGTTTTGTGCATCTTTGTACTTTGGTTATAATTTTTATTAGCGCATGTTACTGACGCCTATAACCTTATTATTGTCGTTTTCAAAAATGTATAGATTAGTGGCACCGGGCCAAAATACTCATACTGTTGTTCCGCAGTACATGATAATTTCATTCGTTAGCATAACCAGTCAAGATTCTCACACTTCACTTCACTTCGTAGCAACATAAAAATATTAATATAGTCAGACCGATACAAATAGTCGGCATCTACTCGCGCCAATCGAAAACGTTTCGGTATTCCATAAATAGTTCGCTCCATACGAACCATTTGAGTCACTGCGAAAACTACTTTTACATAACTGAATTCATATAATTTATGTGCTAGGTAAGCATTTATTTATGTATGTATATACCATGATGGTTTTAATACCTGTTGCTATATCTTGTATATCGTTATCTGGTGTATTCTGACCGATTTCGCCCAAAGTGTTCGTCGTGGGTGACACACTATCGTCCCAACTCATTTTCGAAAACTCACTTTGCAAATTACTTATCTCATCGTCCTGTACCATCGTATCGAAATTCGCATCGAACACCGATGCTTGCTGGTCGATATCATCGAAATGAGATGTGAGCTTTTCGAATTTGTGATCAATGCGTCGAGACTTTGCAATACTGGAATCTTCTGTAATGTGTTTGGGATCGCTAGTACCTATAGGTATGCATATGGTTAATTTACACTACAGCTTCTAAACGAAAATAAGTGTGTTTGTGTGTATGTAATCGAAAACAGTTAGATGTTTATGAATAACCTAATATCGGGCAGATTGTATATATACACAACAATATCAATCTCATGTACGCCAAAAAGTATGTATGTAGGTCATATAGTATGTATGGATGTATATGTGTGTTATCTATTAATTGATTTGTGTGCATAAACATAATATGTGTATGTGTATGCTTGCATGTATTGTGCCTTGTCAAAAATTACCTTTTGTCTTCCAGTTTGCTTCTTCAACAACATTATCCACATCACTAATACCACCACTGCCACCACTACCACCACTACCACCAAATGTTACAGCTTCATGCAATGTTGTACCAATTTGCGGGCTAGTTGTTGTTGTTAATGTAGTTACAGTTTCTGCTGCTGTTATTGGCTTGAAGCCATCTTTGAAATTAACAAAATCATGTGACCGTTTTTGCTGCTGTGTTGTGTTAATGGTGGAGATTGTGCTAGTTACAACGCCGGGCAATGTACTGACTTGTGTTTGTTGCTGCGTGCCAAGCCACTGCTCGTCAGTGAAGCTCATATTATCGTCGAACGATTTCCCAGACATAGATTCAATAGTTGGCGATTTGATGACATCCAAGCCACCAATATCATCACAAGTTATAGCATAATTTTCACTTTCCGAATTATATTCCTGCTTAAGTGAATCATAGCCATTAGCTTCTTGTTGCTGATGCTGCTGCTGCTGCTGTCGAGTGCTAATAATATTAATGCTCTCTTCGAGAACATTATCAATCAGCACTGCAGCCTCTTTACGTATGTGGGTGCCAAAATCGATGAGCTCTTCACCACTATCCCTTCTGCTTCTATCTTCATCATTATCATCATCATCGTTATCATCATTATCACCGTCATCTGAGTATTTTTCATCCTCATCATCCAAATCATCGTATTTATACATATCAGTGTGTTTGTTTTCAGCAATATCTGCATTAAAATCTTTTAGCATTTTTTTATCATTATCTTCCGCTTCCGCGCAAATCATACGTTCTTTTAGGTCGCCGCCTGCAAGACAATTGCACATTGCATGTACAGTATGTAATTGCAACAATAATCCAATACTTTAAGCACCATTCATATGAATGTAAGTATTTACAGCAACATATTTGGCAATAACCGAAATTCATATTTTTGTTTTTATTTTTGCATTTTCCACATTGTTAGTCAAAGCGTGCAAGTCCATTTTCAATGCAATAATGAGGTAATGAGCGTGAAATGTCGTGTTTAACATATATGTAATGATAATGTGATGTGTTTGCATGTGAAGCTTAAGAAGCGGTGATTAAGGAACACTCAAATTATTTGTAAATATGTATAAAATGAGCCTAACGGCATTTAACTATCCATCTAATCGTTTTTAAATTTTTTTTTTTATCATTTTGCCTTTATTGGTAAGGAATGTTTTTCATTCTTAAAAAAATATACTTAAATACTACGAAATGAAAATATTTCCTAAGATGATGATGAAAGAATATGCGTGAGTACTTTATTCGTACAGACATATTTATTAAAAGAAGATAACCACAATGTATAACACTTATTATTCAACTGACCCAAATCCTTTAACCAATTTACTAATTACTACACGAAATATTTCTAAAACAGTTGATTTTTTATCTGTAATAATGCACATAGGTATATTAGTATGTATATTCATTAGTGAAGTAGATATCAGTTTTGTGCGAAGACTACTACTGTAACGTGCGCGATATCGCCGATTTTTAATACGAAATCATACATTAATGCCCCAATAATAGTTAATTCAACCAAACTGCAACACTAATAGCGTGGCTGGTTTTGTTAAATTTTGCTCTAAATGTTTTCAGTTTTTGGAAGTTAATAGAAATGAAATGTGTATGAGTGGCTTAAAAACTGAAAGTACGTAAGTGCAATGTAAAAGGCGTGCCGTTGTGGTGTGATTATTATTTGCGTTATGGGAAGACTAAACAAGTGGTTCAGATCGCTTATGTGTTGACATGGTATATACATATAGGCAATATATAAATAAGTAGACAGAATGTATAAGTAAACTAAAAGTTTTAGAAAACAAAATAATACGTATAAACATATAGTCGTATTTTAGTTACGTCGGTAACTATTGACTTACCAATATTTCGGAACGAATCTTCATCTAAAACGAGCTTTTCTTCTATGGTTTCTATAAAAAAATACACACAAAGTAAATAATTTTAGCATCTCCATGAATTTATTTGTTTGGAAGTTCAAGAGACAGATATAATGTGAGATTGACAAACGATTGCATCATAAACACAAAATGATGACCACAAAATGCAATGTAAAATGATTTAAGGCTAAAGAATAGAGAAGAAGTTTATAACTACGTACTATGTATATGCATGGAAGGATAACGCAAATATATCCAGTGCTTATTACTCAAGGCGTTTTGTTAGCAACGTGATTCGACGTAAACGTTAAAAGTAATTGGGATATTGTTAGTAGTAATGACAAAAACTGACATTTATATTTGTTAGTGTATATTAACATGGATTAATTATTATATTATATTTATAAAAAATGCAATAACGTTGACATCGCTAGCAATATTCAAATATCCAGATGAATTTGTGTTTTTATTTTTATTTAATTGTATATGAAACGTTTTTACTTACAAATTATGTTGTTTTTGTTTTTGATTTTTTATAAATTTTGTTTTCTTTTGTTTTTAATTTGTGTTTGCTTTCTTTGTGAACTGTTTTGTTGTATGTATTGATTGGGTACTCTTTTTAGTTGCCACCTTTGGCAGCCGATTCATCGGATTCAACATATTCGATGTCTGTATGCGCATCACGAGTTTCAACATTGTCTTTCATATGAAGTTTCTCCGCCTCGGCGTTAAAGCTATTTGTGTTCCTCTCGTGCACCACAGTGTAACTTTCATTTAACAACTCGCTGAAATCATTGCAATTGCAAGCGCGCTTGCCATTTGCACCTTTATCGCTGTCAGCATCGTCGACATCAGAAGGGCACTGCACATCTTCAATATCGGTATTTGGTGGATTGGTGCCATCACCACCGCTGCCACCGCCCAGTGATAAACTTTGTAAATGATTTATGCGAGATTTTCTTTGTCCATCTGTCTCTATTGTCAGTACAATATTGGTATTGCTCACTATGTACTCCTTTAAAGTTGAACTGCCAACATTGTCTTCGCACTGAGCTTCATTATCGGATAAATCAGACATCTCACCAGCACTGATATCTTCTATATCAGTCGCTTTATCAATACTATCGTCTTGATGTTGCTTTTGTGTTGCACTCAATTTAATATTTAGCGGAAGACCGCGTTCACTTAGGTCCATGTCTTCAATGTCAGTGCCAACATCATCTTTAAATCTGACTACGTCTAAGAGTTTTGATTTCCCTTTGCTAAGGCTTCGTGCCTTCAGCTTTTTACGCCTGTTTGTGCCATCAATATAGATTTCTTCAATATCTGTCACTGGCTCTGTGTGGGCATGCAATTCGAGGCGCTTGCTAATCTGTGGTTTTAATGTCTCATTTAGTACAGTGACTTCGTCTTCTATTAGATTTTCTGCATTTAGACACTCTGCTACTGAGACATTTCGTTCCAAATCATCGGCACATGAGTAATCTTCATCTTCAGTTTGCATATCGTCGGTTACGGTGTTATAAACACCAAACTGATAATCGCGATCTAATGGCATAACATTTTCAATAGTGTCTCCAAATTTATCTTCCTTAAGGACCACCATCTCACGATGCACTGGTGGAAGCACAGAATCCGATATAGTGTTGAGTTCATTTGAGGATTGTATTCCGACATCATCGCAAAATATATCTTCCACATCGGTAATATCACCGGAATCTTCAGCAGTAGCGCTCAATATAACCGCTCTGGGTATGGATATCTCTTCTTCCTCGCTATCGAAGCTATCCTCAGTCGCAGAGTCATCAAGTTTTTCAACATCTGTTAAGACCTCCTCTACACGTGCATTTACCACCGTCAGAAAAGCTTTTTTACTGAGAGACATAGTTGCCGACTTCCTCCGCTGCTGACTGCCACTGCTGATGAATGCCACATCAATTGGTGGCAAACTTGCATTACTAGCGCTATCATACTCTTCGGATGCAGATTCTGAAATGACGATTTGACACTCCTCTTCATCGCCCGAGATCTCTAATACTTCATCTTCGGACATACCGCGTGCGCCGTCGGGGCCAGCAATATCCGACAGCGCCGAGGCGAGCTCACTAATTTCGCTTAGCACAGATAAGTCTTCGCATTCATCAGACTGTTGATTCGCGTTCGTAGAACGTGCACTATCAGCAATGAATACTCTACCCTGTTCACCAACGGCAGCATCTAAGTCAACACACACGGACCGCTCACAACCGTTCTCCAATTCGGAATCAGTATTGTAGTCTTCACAGTCTGTTAGATAATCATTTGCTTCATTAAAATTTTGTGCTTGCAAAAAATCGCCCGCTTTGTTCTCCACCCTTTCTTTGGATTCATTGTCAACCATACTTTGTTCACGCATGCCATGCTGCAAGAATTCTTGAAGGGATAACTTTAATTCGGGGTAAACATTGCTCTTTTCATCTTCCCCATCATCAGAATCAGTGTCATTGTAGTCTTCGATATCGGTGGCATCATTGTCTCTCTCATTTAGTTTAGGTATGTTGAGCGTATGATTGGAAGATTTCTGGGTTGGCAATATCTTCATATCAGTCTGACTGTCGAAATCTTCAAGATCTGTCGCTTCACCCGTATAAAAATTATAATCCATATCATTGCTGTGGGAATCTTCTGTGGATTCTGATTCCGAATGATCGTTGGTGGTAATGGAAATGATAGGAAGCTTTGTGGACATTTTGTTTTGTTTTGTTGGGTTTAGTTAGAGTAACTTAAATGTTCTTATTAAAAGTTTGAGTTTTGAGTTTTTGCTATTTGTGGAAGAGTCAAATTGATTTTAAATTTTGAGTTATTTCCAATTATATTAAATTAACATAAAATAATCGACTAAATTATTTACGAAAGCAGTTAAGCATTGGACGATATTCATACATCACAAGTATCGCTACTCTAAACTTTTTTATACCATAAAAAAAATACCATCGTTTGTTGTACATTTGTTTTCGTAAAAGTAAGTTGTTTTCGTAGTTATACTCAAACATAGTTAGTTATACGAACAAAAATTTGCTCTTAAGATATGTAACATGTCTAGGTGCCCATTTTTGAAAAGTTGGGAGGTGTGTAAAATAGTGGACCAATTATGTAATTATAGTACACGAGAGCGGCACTTCTATCAGCATTTAATGCACCACAAATGTGTTTTATACTTAAAGCGATCTCTTTCACTTTTTAATGATCTTCAAAGTGTTCTTCAAGGTGAAATGGTGTATGTTTACTTAAAAGGGGTGTTGCAAGTATTCGCAATGAGACTGATAATCCAGAAAATACTTTTATTACCAGGTAAGCTCCATAGTTTATATAGAGATAGATTTATTAGGTTCTCTACATTATTTTCACCAATAAACATTAAAAAAGATCAATATTTTGGCGATGTTTATGGCGATATTTATAAACGTTTGCAATAGTACTATCGGTCTCGTTGTGAATGGACGTAGATTATATTTACATAACCAATATTCAGAAAGAGTTCGTTGAGTTAGAATGCTTAACATAAATCGATCAATACTATTTTCCTGAGGTAGCAAATTATTATTCCCATAAGTTGGAAATACAAAAATTAATGATAGATGAATGCTCATCACTTCGATTAAATTAATGAACTCGGTTCAAGCACTGATACTTAAGTACCAAATATATTTAATTAAATATTTGGCATACCAAAGTTGCAAACTAAGTTGCATAGTGCCTCTATTGTCTAAAAAGGTATTTTGTAGTACAAATTGAACATATTTCTTCGAAATTCGAAATTTAACTGTTAATTATATTTACAAAATTGTATGTATGTATTTATGTTTATATGTTCTTCATTTATATGCAAATATGTTAATAAAAAACAGTGTGTATGGCTTGTACGAGTACGCTATCCTAGGCTAAATTCATACGTATGTTTGACGTTTGTACGTAAGCATTTACATACAATATAACTTCAACATTACTTTATTTTGTGATTTAAATAAACTTATGCACAAAATTATGTAAGCTAACAAAATATGCGATAAACGTTTATTTACCTTTAGGGGTTTCGTTCTGTTCCGATCTAGAATTTCGCGATGATGTCGGGCTTATACTTCCTATACGTATGCCAGAGGCACCGAATTGCATTTGTAGCGCGGGATCCACAGCATAACCGGTTTGCTGCCTTCGTAGTGTTTCTTCGATTAAGGCTAGTGGACTACGCGTTGGCTTTGGTGAGCCTGGACTTACAGCTAATAACCGATCCTGTTCTGTATTAAACATTGGCAATGCAACTGAATCAGATAAACTGGAATCGGTTGTATCAATGAAACTAACATCAAACTCGTTTGTACAACGTTGGTCTGTTGATGGTGGCCGGACAATGGATGCTGAATCCATGTCATTGTCTGGTTGTCGATAAATAACTTCCAAAGCTTTGTCTGGTCCAAATGTTTTAGTAAAAACTTCACTTGTTAAAACTTTTCTGCTTCCAGAAGATGAGGTAGAACTTTTTGTACTTTCCGTGGATTTAAAGGAGCGCGTTATTTCAGCGTCGTCATCAATTATAACTGTGCTGACAATAGCAGCTACTGGCTCTTGGTTAACTTTAATCACCGTAGTGCGTGTGGGTACGGCTGGTATCTTAGATATTTTCGATGTGGAAAGAACAGCCTTTTCTGCCAAACGCAGATTAGCCACATCTTTATCTAGCTTATTTGTATTTGTAGTGATGCGCATATATTTACGTACGCTACCCAATGAACCATTGGTACCAGTATTGCCGCGGCGAGTCATGCTGGACTCATTTATAGAATCTTTAATGTTCTTTTGTACTTTCACATCACTTTTTCTAGTTTGGCTTTTCTTTTTCGGCTGTTCTGCTTTAATTGTGCCATTACCCGTATTTACAACATTCTTATTTTCATAATATGGTTTTACGTCGCTCAAATTACTTTCTGATCTAGTGGGTTTAGTTATTCTTCGAGTCGTTATATTGGAAGATACGCTAATGGGAACCTTTAACCGATGCTGGGTCCATTTACTTCGTGTTAATACTCTCGTGTCTTCTGAGCTGACTCGTGTTACGCTGCTTAACGTTCTTCCGGTGGAGACATCTAATTTTGCGTTATCCTTTGGTCTGTTAATTTTGTGCTTTATTTTACTTTGATCTGACTTATTCAATATATTACTCATTTCCTTACTTCTTTTTGGGAGCAAGGATTTATCAGTTATTTGCTCGCTATGTGCTATCACAGCTTTTGGTTTGTCTACATTATTTTTTCTATGATACAGTTTTTCAGTGCTTTTTATGGATTCCTTGCTACTAGTGAGTGAGTCTTTTTTTAAATTCGTCAAACTACTTTTAAAACTGAATGTTTTCTCCTCTTTGGATAGGTTGCGTACATATCGTCTTTGTGCATCGGTAGAAGTAGTTGTGGTAGTGGTAGGAGTAGTAAGCTGCTTACCTTTTGGTTGTAACACTGCTTGTCCAGGTGATTTTGATCTCAACGTAGTATCCGGAGGTATGTCTGACTGTTTTGAAGTTAACTGCGTATGTCCATACCGGAGGTTGTGTGCCAAGGTTGGCTGCATGTATCTGTGCATTACAGTTGAGGTAGGTGTAGTCAGACGTTTTCGTTGAGCATCTTCACCTGACGGTTCGGAAGATTTAGTGATTGTCTTTGTTTTGGTTTTCTTAATTGTAGTCTTCTTATCATATTTCTTGGTTTGCGCGTAAACGCTAGTTCCATGAGAGTAGTCGGCCTTTGGACGGCTAGGTGTTGGACTGAATGTTCTTAGCGTAGAATTATATGGCATTGCTGTTACATCAGTTCGAGTTCTCGGTCTTGGCGTGGTTGATCGACTATATGAATTGTCTTCGTTTAATCCAACATTAACTGTTTGCGAACGGAGACCTATCGAGGATCTATCGGAACAAACTTCAGTTCTGAGTCGGCTTGGTGCAGTTGTTATAGCAGAAAGTTTAGAGACTTCGTCTTTATTTTGTAAATGTTTTTTCTGTCTGCTGAATACATTTGATACTGATTTATTATTAGTAACTTTTTTCAGCATATCTCCACTAGGGGGTGCAGCATGACTTTTTTCAGTTTTTGAGTAGCGATTATTGTTCTGCAATAGTGATTTTCTCACAGTAGCCCTAGATTGAACATTTCTAAAAGGCGCATAAGTTTTCTTTACTTCCCTAGAAATTTTTTTATTCGCTAAAGCTTTCGTAAGCCCTTCACCATTTTCCTTGGGAATTTCCTTTCCTTCATCTAAATTAACAAAATAAGCAACACCTCTACCATTTCGAATGTCTGCACTCTGCGAAGTTGATTTTTCTAAACTATCTAAACTACTGCATGAGTCTAAAACGTCTCGATTGTTGAATAAGCTCGTCGACAACTTACAATGTTCATTTTCAAAGCCTATTTCTTCGCTGCTAGTCACATCAGTTAACGAAACTATAGGATGTAAGGGTGGAAGTAGATGCTGCCCTTCTAGGGCTTTAGAATGGTCAAATACTTCTTCAGATTCATCAGAAGAGTACTCATGGGCAAGAGGCTTAGCAATTCCAAGAATAGATTTAGGCTTGTCTTCTGGTTTAATAGTTGGTTGAACGTCTGTGGACTCCTGGTATTTTCGTTTGCCAATTGACGGAATTACCGGTAGAACATGTTTAACAGAAGTGATCTTAGATTTGTTAAATTCCGGCTTAACAATGACACGAGGAGATCTTGGCTTTTCTCCCCGCTTTGCTATTATTTCAACCTCGTTAATATCTTTCTCCTTTGACTGGCCCATTGACGATCCAACAGGTACGACTTGTTTTATATCAGTGACCATAGGTCCGTCGAAATTTTCCTCGGATTCATCGGAAGAGTAAACATGTCGAGTAGGTTTAACAAAGTCAATAGGAGATTTTGATTTTTCTGCTTGTTTTGTCATTGGTTGAACGTCTTTAGTATATTTGTCTTCTCGTTTGTCAATTGACGGACCTACCAGTATAACCTGTTTCACATCAGTGAGATTGTGTTCGTCAAATTCTTCGTCTGGTTGATTGGAAGAGTATACATGGGGAACAGGCTTAACAAAGTTAAGAGGAGATTTTGGTTTTCCTTCTGGTTTCGACATTGGTTGAACGTCTTTAGTATATTTGTCTTCCCGTTTGTAAATTGACGGAATTACCGCAATGACCCGTTTCACACCAATGAGACTGGGATCGTCAAATTCTTCGTCTGGTTGATTGGAAGAGTATACAAGGGGAACAGGCTTACCAAAGTCAAGAGGAGATTTTGGTTTTTCTTCTGCCTTTGGCATTGTTTGAACGTCTTTAGTATATTCGTCTTCTCGTTTGTCAGTTGCTGGAACTACCGGTATGACCTGTTTTATATCAGTGACCCTAGGTTCACCGACATCTTCCTCAGATAAATCAGAACAGCAAACATGAGAAGGCTTAACAATGTCAAGAGGAGATTTTGGTTTTTCTTCAGGCTTTGGCATTGACTGAACGTCTTTAGTATCTTTGTCTTCTCGCTTGTCATTTGATGGGACTATCGGTATGACCTGTGTTACATCAGTGACCCTAGGTTCACCGACATCTTCCTCTGCTTCATCACAACAGTAAACACGAGGGGATGGCTTAACAATGTCAAGGGGAGATTTTGATTTCTCTTCTGCCTTTGGCGTTGTTAAAACGTCTTTAGCATGTTTGTCTTCTTGCTTGACAATTGCTGGAATTTCCTGTATGACCTGTTTTATATCAGTGATTCTAGTTTCTTCGGAGTCTTGCTCCGATTCATCAGAACAGAAAACATGTGGGGTGGGCTTAACAATGTCAAGAGGAGATATCGGTTTTTCTTCTGCCTTTGGCATTGTCTGAACGTCTTCAGCATATTTGTCTTGCTGCTTGACAATTAATGGACCTGCCGGAATGACCTGTTTTACATCAGTGACCCCAGGTCCTGCCAAACCTTCCTCTGATTCATCAGAAGAGTAAACATGAGGGGCAGGCTTAACAATGTCAAGAGGAGATTTCGATTTCTCTTCTGCCTTTGGTGTTGTTTGAGCGTCTTTAACATATTTGTCTTGCTGCTTGACAATTGATGGAACTACCGGCATAACTTGTTTTACGTCAGGGTCCCTACTTGCTTCCAAATCGTCCTCTGATTCATCAGAAGAGTAAACGTGAGTGGCAGCCTTAACAATGTCAAGAGGAGATTTTGATTTCTCTTCTGCCTTTGGCGTTGTTTGAACGTCTTTAGCATATTTGTCTTCTTCATTGAAAAGTGACGGAACTACCGGAAAGACCTGTTGTACATTAGTGACCCTACGTGCTACCAAATCTTCCTCTGATTCATCAGAAGAATAAACGTTATTGGCAGGCTTAAAAATGTCAAGAGGACATTTTGGTTTCTCTTCTGCCTTTGGTGTTGTTTGAGCGTCTTTAACATATTTGTCTTGCTGCTTGACAATTGATGGAACTACCGGCATAACTTGTTTTACGTCAGGGTCCCTACTTGCTTCCAAATCTTCCTCTGATTCATCAGAAGAGTAAACGTGAGGGGCAGGCTTAACAATGTCAAGAAGAGATTTTGATTTCTGTTCTGCCTTTGGTGTTGTTTGAGCGTCTTCAGCATATTTGTCTTGCTGCTTGACAATTGATGGAACTACCGGCATAACTTGTTTTACGTCAGGGTCCCTACTAGCTTCCAAATCTTCCTCTGATTCATCAGAAGAGTAAACGTGAGTGGCAGCCTTAAAAATGTCAAGGGGAGATTTTGATTTCTCTTCTGCCTTTGGCGTTGTCTGAACGTCTTCAGCATATTTGTCTTGCTGCTTAACAATTGATGGAACTACCGGCATAACTTGTTTTACGTCAGGGTCCCTACTTGCTTCCAAATCTTCCTCTGATTCATCAGAAGAGTAAACGTGAGTGGCAGCCATAACAATGTCAAGAGGAGATTTTGATTTCTCTTCTGCCTTTGGCGTTGTCTGAACGTCTTCAGCATACTTGTCTTGCTGCTTGACAATTAATGGACCTGCCGGAATGACCTGTTTTACATCAGTGAGCCTAGGTCCTGCCAAACCTTCCTCTGATTCACCAGAAGAGTAAACGTGAGGGGCAGGCTTAACAATGTCAAGAGGAGATTTTGATTTCTCTTCTGCCTTTGGTGTTGTTTGAGCGTCTTTAACATATTTGTCTTGCTGCTTGACAATTGATGGAACTACCGGCATAACTTGTTTTACGTCAGGGTCCCTACTTGCTTCCAAATCTTCCTCTGATTCATCAGAAGAGTAAACGTGAGTGGCAGCCATAACAATGTCAAGAGGAGATTTTGATTTCTCTTCTGCCTTTGGCGTTGTCTGAACGTCTTCAGCATACTTGTCTTGTTGCTTGACAATTAATGGACCTGCCGGAATGACCTGTTTTACATCAGTGAAACTACTTGCTTCCAAATCTTCCTCTGATTCAACAGAAGAATAAACGCGATGGGCAGGCTTAACAATGTCAAGAGGAGATCTTGGTTTATCTTCTGCCTTTGGTGTTGTTTGAAGGTCTTTAAAATATTTGTCTTGCTGCTTGACAATTGATGGAACTACCGGAATAACCTGTTTTACGTCAGGGTCCCTACTTGCTTCCAAATCTTCCTCTGATTCATCAGAAGAGTAAACGCGAGGGGCAGACTTAACAATGTCTAGAGGAGATTTTGGTTTCTCTTCTGCCTTTGGTGTTGTTTGAAGGTCTTTAACATATTTGTCTTGCTGCTTGATAATTGATGGAACTACCGGAATAACCTGTTTTACGTCAGTGACCCTACTTGGTTCCAAATCTTCCTCTGATTCATCAGAAGAGTAAACGTGAGGGGCAGACTTAACAACGTCAAGAGGAGATTTTGATTTCTCTTCTGCCTTTGGGATTTTTTGAACGTCTTTAACATATTTGTCTTGCTGCTGGACAACTGATGGAAGTGCCGGAATGACTTGTTTTACATCACTGACCCTGGGTCCTTCGAAATCTTCCTCTGATTCATCAGAAGAATAAACGTTATTGGCAGGCTTAAAAATGTCAAGAGGACATTTTGGTTTCTCTTCTGCCTTTGGTGTTGTTTGAGCGTCTTTAACATATTTGTCTTGCTGCTTGACAATTGATGGAAGTGCCGGAATGACTTGTTTTACATCACTGACCCTGGGTCCTTCGAAATCTTCCTCTGATTCATCAGAAGAATAAACGTGAGGGGCAGGCTTAACAACGCCAAGAGGGGACTTTGATTTCTCTTCTGCCTTTGATGTTGTTTGAACATCTTTAGCATATTTGTCTTGCTGCTTGACAATTGATGGATCTACCGGAATGACCTGGTTAACATCAGTGACCCCAGGTCCTTCCAAATCTACCTCTGATTCATCAGAAGAGTAAACGTGAGGGGCAGTCTTAACAATGTAAAGAGGAGATTTTGATTTCTCTTCTGCCTTTGGCGTTGTTTGAAAGTCTTTAGCATATTTGTCTTCCTGCTTGACAATTGATGGAACTACCGGAATAGCCAGTTGTACATCAGTGACCCTTCTTGCTGCCAAATCTTCCTCTGACTCGTCAGAAGAGTAAACATGAGGGGCAGGCTTAACAACGTCAAGAGGAGACTTTGATTTCTCTTCTGCCTTTGGTGTTGTTTGAACATCTTTAACATACTTGTCTTGCTGCTTGACAATTGATGGAACTACCGGAATAACCTGTTTTACATCAGTGACCATATTTGCTTCCAAATCTTCCTCTGATTCAACAGAAGAATAAACGTGAGGGGCAGGCTTAACAATGTAAAGAGGAGATTTTGGTTCCTCTTCTGCCTTTGGTATTGTATGAACGTCTTTGGCATATTGGTCTTCTTCATTGAAAAGTGACGGAACTACCGGAAAGACCTGTTGTACATTAGTGACCCTACGTGCTTCCAAATCTTCCTCTGATTCATCAGAAGAGTAAACTTGAGGGGCAGGCTTAACAATGTCAAGAGGAGATTTTGATTTTTCTTCTGCCTTTGGTGGTGTTTGAACGTCTTTAACATATTTCTCTTGCTGCTTGACAATTGATGGAACTACCGGCATAACTTGTTTTACGTCAGGGTCCCTACTTGCTTCCAAATCTTCCTCTGATTCATCAGAAGAGTAAACGCGAGGGGCAGACTTAACAATGTCTAGAGGAGATTTTGGTTTCTCTTCTGCCTTTGGTGCTGTTTGAACGTCTTTAACATATTTGTCTTGCTGCTGGACAACTGATGGAAGTGCCGGAATGACTTGTTTTACATCACTGACCCTGGGTCCTTCGAAATCTTCCTCTGATTCATCAGAAGAATAAACGCGAGGGGCAGACTTAACAACGTCAAGAGGAGATTTTGATTTCTCTTCTGCCTTTGGTGTTGTTTGAACGTCTTTAGCATATTTGTCTTCCTGCTTGACAATTGATGGATCTACCGGAATAACCTGTTTTACATCAGTGACCCTACTTGCTTCCAAATCTTCCTCTGATTCAACAGAAAAATAAACGTCAGGGGCAGGCTTAGCAACGTCAAGAGGAGATTTTGATTTCTCTTCTGCCTTTGGGGTTGTTTGAAAGTCTTTAACATATTTGTCTTGCTGATTGACATTTGACGGACCTACCGGAGAGACCTGTTTTACATCACTTTCCCTAGGTCCTGCCAAATCTTCCTCTGATTCATCAGAAGGGTAAACGTCAGGGGCAGGCTTAGCAACGTCAAGAGGAGATTTTGATTTCTCTTCTGTCTTTGGGGTTGTTTGAACGTCTTTAGCATATTTGTCTTGTTGAGTGACAATTGACGTACCTACCGGAGAGACCTGTTTTACATCACTGACTCTAGCTCCTGCCAAATCTTCCTCTGATTCACCAGAATAGTAAACGTCAGGGGCAGGCTTAGCAACGTCAAGAGGAGATTTTGATTTCTCTTCTGTCTTTGGGGTTGTTTGAACGTCTTTAGCATATTTGTCTTGTTGATTGACAATTGACGTACCTACCGGAGAAACCTGTTTTACATCACTGACTCTAGCTCCTGCCAAATCTTCCTCTGATTCACCAGAATAGTAAACGTCAGGGGCAGGCTTAGCAACGTCAAGAGGAGATTTTGATTTCTCTTCTGTCTTTGGGGTTGTTTGAACGTCTTTAGCATATTTGTCTTGTTGATTGGCAATTGAGGGACCTACTGGAAAGACCTGTTTTACATCACTGATCCTAGGTCCTGCCAAATCTTCCTCTGATTCATCAGAAGAGTAAACGTCAGGGGCAGGCTTAGCAACGTCAAGAGGAGATTTTGATTTCTCTTCTGTCTTTGGGGTTGTTTGAACGTCTTTAGCATATTTGTCTTGTTGATTGACAATTGACGTACCTACCGGAGAGACCTGTTTTACATCACTGACTCTAGCTCCTGCCAAATCTTCCTCTGATTCATCAGAAGAGTAAACGTCAGGGGCAGGCTTAACAACGTCAAGAGGAGATTTTGATTTCTCTTCTGCCTTTGGTGTTGTTTGAACGTCTTTAGCATATTTGTCTTCCTGCTTGACAATTGATGGATCTACCGGAGAGACCTGTTTTACATCACTGACTCTAGCTCCTGCCAAATCTTCCTCTGATTCATCAGAAGAGTAAACGTCAGGGGCAGGCTTAACAACGTCAAGAGGAGATTTTGATTTCTCTTCTGCCTTTGGTGTTGGTTGAACGTCTTTAGCATATTTGTCTTCCTGCTTGACAATTGATGGATCTACCGGAATAACCTGTTTTACATCAGTGACCCTACTTGCTTCCAAATCTTCCTCTGATTCAACAGAAGAATAAACGTGAGGGGCATGCTTAACAATGACGAGAGGAGATTTTGGTTTCTCTTCTGCCTTTGGTGTTGTTTGAACGTCTTTAACATATTTGTCTTGCTGATTGACAATTAATGGACCTGCCGGAATGACCTGTTTTACATCAGTGACCCTAGGTCCTGCCAAACCTTCTTCTGATTCAACAGAAGAATAAACGTGAGGGGCAGGCTTAACAACGTCAAGAGGAGATTTTGATTTCTCTTCTGCCTTTGGCGTTGTTTGAACGTCTTTAGCATATTTGTCTTGCTGCTTGACAATTGACGGAACTGCCGGTACAACTTGAGTTATATCAGTCACCCTAGTCTCGGCGAAATCTTCCTCTGACTCGTCAGAAGAGTAAACGCGAGGGGCAGGCTTAACAACGTCAAGAGGAGATTTTGATTTCTCTTCTGCCTTTGGTGCTGTTTGAACGTCTTTAACATATTTGTCTTGCTGCTGGACAACTGATGGAAGTGCCGGAATGACTTGTTTTACATCACTGACTTTAGCTCCTGCCAAATCTTCCTCTGATTCATCAGAAGAGTAAACGTGAGGGGCAGACTTAACAACGTCAAGAGGAGATTTTGATTTCTCTTCTGCCTTTGGGATTTTTTGAACGTCTCTAGCATATTGGTCTTGTTGATTGACAATTGACGGACCTACCGGATAGACCTGTTTTAAATCACTGACTCTAGCTCCTGCCAAATCTTCCTCTGATTCATCAGAAGAGTAAACGTCAGGGGCAGGCTTAACAACGTCAAGAGGCGATTTTGATTTTTCTTCTGCCTTTGGTGTTGTTTGAATGTCTTTAGCATATTGGTCTTCTTTCTTGAAAAGTGAAGGAGATTTTGATTTCTCTTCTGCCTTTGGTGCTGTTTGAACGTCTTTAACATATTTGTCTTGCTGCTGGACAACTGATGGAAGTGCCGGAATGACTTGTTTTACATCACTGACCCTGGGTCCTTCGAAATCGTCCTCTGATTCATCAGAAGAGTAAACGTGAGTGGCAGCCTTAACAATGTCAAGAGGAGATTTTGATTTCTCTTCTGCCTTTGGCGTTGTTTGAACGTCTTTAGCATATTTGTCTTGCTGCTTGACAATTGACGGAACTGCCGGAAAGACCTGTTTTACATCACTGAGCCTAGGTAATCCCAAATCTTCCTCTGACTCGTCAGAAGAGTAAACGCGAGGGGCAGGCTTAACAACGTCAAGAGGAGATTTTGATTTCTCTTCTGCCTTTGGTGCTGTTTGAACGTCTTTAACATATTTGTCTTGCTGCTGGACAACTGATGGAAGTGCCGGAATGACTTGTTTTACATCACTGACCCTGGGTCCTTCGAAATCTTCCTCTGATTCATCAGAAGAATAAACGTGAGGGGCAGTGTCAAGAGGAGATTTTGATTTCTCTTCTGCCTTTGGCGTTGTTTGATGAGGGGCAGGCTTAACAACGTCAAGAGGAGATTTTGATTTCTCTTCTGGCTTTGGGATTGTTTGAACGTATTTTAGATATTTGTCGTGATACTTGTCAATTGAGGTACATACCGGAGAGACCTGTTTTACATCACTTTCCCTAGCTCCTGCCAAATCTTCCTCTGATTCATCAGAAGAGTAAACGTCAGGGGCAGGCTTAACAATGTCAAGAGGAGATTTTGATTTCTCTTCTGCCTTTTCGGTTGTTTGAACGTCTTTAGCATATTTGTCTTGCTGATTGACAATTGACGGACCTACCGGTGAGACCTGTTTTACATCACTGACTCTAGCTCCTGCCAAATCTTCCTCTGATTCACCAGAATAGTAAACGTCAGGGGCAGGCTTAGCAACGTCAAGAGGAGATTTTGATTTCTCTTCTGTCTTTGGGGTTGTTTGAACGTCTTTAGCATATTTGTCTTGTTGATTGACAATTGACGTACCTACCGGAGAAACCTGTTTTACATCACTGACTCTAGCTCCTGCCAAATCTTCCTCTGATTCACCAGAATAGTAAACGTCAGGGGCAGGCTTAGCAACGTCAAGAGGAGATTTTGATTTCTCTTCTGCCTTTGGGGTTGTTTGAAAGTCTTTAACATATTTGTCTTGCTGATTGACATTTGACGGACCTACCGGAGAGACTTGTTTTACATCACTTTCCCTAGGTCCTGCCAAATCTTCCTCTGATTCATCAGAAGGGTAAACGTCAGGGGCAGGCTTAGCAACGTCAAGAGGAGATTTTGATTTCTCTTCTGTCTTTGGGGTTGTTTGAACGTCTTTAGCATATTTGTCTTGTTGATTGACAATTGACGTACCTACCGGAGAGACCTGTTTTACATCACTGACTCTAGCTCCTGCCAAATCTTCCTCTGATTCATCAGAAGAGTAAACGTCAGGGGCAGGCTTAACAACGTCAAGAGGAGGTTTTGGTTTCTCTTCTGCCTTTGGGGTTGTTTGAACGTCTTTAGCATATTTGTCTTGCTGATTGACAATTGACGGAACTACCGGAAAGACCTGTTTTACATCACTGAGCCTAGGTAATCCCAAATCTTCCTCTGATTCATCAGAAGAGTAAACATGAGGGGCAGGCTTAACAACGTCAAGAGGAGATTTTGATTTCTCTTCTGCCTTTGGGATTGTTTGAACGTCTTTAATATATTTGTCTTGCTTCTTGACAATTGACGGACCTACCGGAGAGACCTGTTTTACATCACTGACTCTAGCTCCTGCCAAATCTTCCTCTGATTCATCAGAAGGGTAAACGTCAGGGGCAGGCTTAGCAACGTCAAGAGGAGATTTTGATTTCTCTTCTGTCTTTGGGGTTGTTTGAACGTCTTTAGCATATTTGTCTTGTTGAGTGACAATTGAGGGACCTACCGGATAGTCCTGTTTTACATCTATGACTCTAGGTCCTGCCAAATCTTCCTCTGATTCATCAGAAGGGTAAACGTCAGGGGCAGGCTTAGCAACGTCAAGAGGAGATTTTGATTTCTCTTCTGTCTTTGGGGTTGTTTGAACGTCTTTAGCATATTTGTCTTGTTGATTGACAATTGACGTACCTACCGGAGAGACCTGTTTTACATCACTGACTCTAGCTCCTGCCAAATCTTCCTCTGATTCATCAGAAGAGTAAACGTCAGGGGCAGGCTTAACAACGTCAAGAGGAGATTTTGATTTCTCTTCTGCCTTTGGTGTTGGTTGAACGTCTTTAGCATATTTGTCTTCCTGCTTGACAATTGATGGATCTACCGGAATAACCTGTTTTACATCAGTGACCCTACTTGCTTCCAAATCTTCCTCTGATTCAACAGAAGAATAAAAGTGAGGGGCATGCTTAACAATGACGAGAGGAGATTTTGGTTTCTCTTCTGCCTTTGGTGTTGTTTGAACGTCTTTAACATATTTGTCTTGCTGATTGACAATTAATGGACCTGCCGGAATGACCTGTTTTACATCAGTGACCCTAGGTCCTGCCAAACCTTCTTCTGATTCAACAGAAGAATAAACGTGAGGGGCAGGCTTAACAACGTCAAGAGGAGATTTTGATTTCTCTTCTGCCTTCGGTGTTGTTTGAATGTCTTTAGCAAATTGGTATTCTTTCTTGACAACTGACGGAACTACCGGTACAACTTGAGTTATATCAGTCAGCCTTGTCTCGGCGAAATCTTCCTCTGACTCGTCAGAAGAGTAAACATAAGGGGCAGGCTTAACAACGTCAAGAGGAGATTTTGATTTCTCTTCTGCCTTTGGTGTTGTTTGAACGTCTTTAGCATATTTGTCTTCCTGCTTGACAATTGATGGATCTACCGGAGGGACCTGTTTTACATCACTGACTCTAGCTCCTGCCAAATCTTCCTCTGATTCATCAGAAGAGTAAACGTCAGGGGCAGGCTTAACAACGTCAAGAGGAGATTTTGATTTCTCTTCTGCCTTTGGGATTTTTTGAACGTCTCTAGCATATTGGTCTTGTTGATTGACAATTGACGGACCTACCGGAGAGACCTGTTTTAAATCACTGACTCTAGCTCCTGCCAAATCTTCCTCTGATTCATCAGAAGAGTAAACGTCATGGGCAGGCTTAACAACGTCAAGAGGAGATTTTGATTTCTCTTCTGCCTTTTTGATTTTTTGAACGTCTTTAGCATATTGGTCTTGCTGATTGACAATTGACGGACCTACCGGAGAGACCTGTTTTACATCACTTTCCCTAGGTCCTGCCAAATCTTCCTCTGATTCATCAGAAGAGTAAACATCAGGGGTAGGCTTAACAACGCCAAGAGGCGATTTTGATTTTTCTTCTGCCTTTGGTGTTGTTTGAACGTCTTTAGCATATTGGTCTTCCTGCTTGACAATTGACGGAACTACCGGAAGGACCTGTTTTACATCAGTGGCCCTAGGTCCTTCCAAATCTTCCTCTGATTCATCAGAAGAGTAAACGTCAGGGGCAGGCTTAGCAACGCCAAGAGGAGATTTTGATTTCTCTTCTGCCTTTGGGGTTGTTTGAACGTCTTTAACATACTTGTCTTGCTGCTTGACAATTGACGTACCTACCGGAGAGACCTGTTTTATATCACTGACCCTAGGTCCTGCCAAATCTTCCTCTGATTCTTCAGAAGAGTAAACGTCAGGGGCAGGGTTAACAACTTCAAGAGGAGATTTTGATTTCTCTTCTGCCTTTGGGATTGTTTGAACGTCTTTAATATATTTGTCTTGCTGCTTGACAATTGACGGACCTACCCGAGAGACCTGTTTTACATCACTTTCCCTAGGTCCTGCCAAATCTTCCTCTGATTCATCAGAAGAGTAAACGTCAGGGGCAGGCTTAACAATGTCAAGAGGAGATTTTGATTTCTCTTCTGCCTTTGGGGTTGTTTGAACGTCTTTAGCATATTTGTCTTGCTGATTGACAATTGACGGACCTACCGGAGAGACCTGTTTTACATCACTGACTCTAGCTCCTCCCAAATCTTCCTCTGATTCATCAGAAGAGTAAATGTCAGGGGCAGGCTTAGCAACGTCAAGAGGCGATTTTGATTTTTCTTCTGCCTTTGGTGTTGTTTGAACGTCTTTAGCATGTTTGTCTTCCTGCTTGACAATTGGTGGATCTACCGGAATAACCTGTTTTACATCAGTGACCTTACTTGCTTCCAAATCTTCATCTGATTCAACAGAAGAATAAACGTGAGGGACAGGCTTAGCAACGTCAAGAGGCGATTTTGATTTTTCTTCTGCCTTTGGGATTGTTTGAACGTCTTTAATATATTTGTCTTGCTTATTGACAATTGACGGAACTACCGGAAAGACCTGTTTTAAATCACTGACCTTAGGTCCTGCCAAATCTTCCTCTGATTCATCAGAAGAGTAAACATGAGGGGCTGGCTTAACAACGTCAAGAGGAGATTTTGATTTTTCTTCTGCCTTTGGTGTTGTTTGAACGTCTTTAGCATGTTTGTCTTCCTGCTTGACAATTGGTGGATCTACCGGAATAACCTGTTTTACATCAGTGACCTTACTTGCTTCCAAATCTTCATCTGATTCAACAGAAGAATAAACGTGAGGGACAGGCTTAACAATGTCAAGAGGAGGTTTTGGTTTCTCTTCTGCCTTTGGGGTTGTTTGAACGTCTTTAGCATATTTGTCTTGCTTCTTGACAATTGACGGACTTACCGGAGAGACCTGGTTTACATCACTTTCCCTAGGTCCTGCCAAATCTTCCTCTGATTCATCAGAAGAGTAAACGTCAGGGGCAGGCTTAACAATGTCAAGAGATTTTGATTTCTCTTCTGCCTTTGGGGTTGTTTGAACGTCTTTAACATACTTGTCTTGCTGCTTGACAATTGACGTACCTACCGGAGAGACCTGTTTTATATCACTGACCCTAGGTCCTGCCAAATCTTCCTCTGATTCATCAGAAGAGTAAACATCAGGGGCAGGCTTAACAACGTCAAGAGATTTTGATTTCTCTTCTGCCTTTGGGGTTGTTTGAACGTCTTTAACATACTTGTCTTGCTGCTTGACAATTGACGTACCTACCGGAGAGACCTGTTTTATATCACTGACCCTAGGTCCTGCCAAATCTTCCTCTGATTCATCAGAAGAGTAAACGTCAGGGGCAGGCTTAACAACGTCAAGAGATTTTGATTTCTCTTCTGCCTTTGGGGTTGTTTGAACGTCTTTAGCATATTTGTCTTGCTTCTTGACAATTGACGGACTTACCGGAGAGACCTGGTTTACATCACTTTCCCTAGGTCCTGCCAAATCTTCCTCTGATTCATCAGAAGAGTAAACGTCAGGGGCAGGCTTAACAATGTCAAGAGGAGATTTTGATTTCTCTTCTGCCTTTGGGGTTGTTTGAACGTCTTTAGCATATTTGTCTTGCTGATTGACAATTGACGGACCTACCGATGAGACCTGTTTTACATCACTTTCCCTAGGTCTTGCCAAATGTTCCTCTGATTCATCAGAAGAGTAAACATCAGGGGTAAGCTTAACAACGTCAAGAGGCGATTTTGATTTTTCTTCTGCCTTTGGTGTTGTTTGAACGTCTTTAGCATATTGGTCTTCTTGCTTGAAAATTGGCGGACCTACAGGTACGACCTGTGTTATATCAGTGACGCTAATTTCGGCGAAACCTTCCTCTGACTCGTCAGAAGAGTAAACATGAGGGGCAGGCTTAACAACGCCAAGAGGGGACTTTGATTTCTCTTCTGCCTTTGATGTTGTTTGAACATCTTTAGCATCTTTGTCTTGCTGCTTTACAATTGATGGAACTACCGGAATAACCTGTTTTGCATCAGTGACCCTACTTGCTTCCAAATCATCCTCTGATTCATCAGAAGAGTAAACGTCAGGGGCAGGCTTAACAACGTCAAGAGGAGATTTTGATTTCTCTTCTGCCTTTGGGATTTTTTGAACGTCTTTAGCATATTTGTTTTGCTGAATGACAATTGACGGACCTACCGGAGAGACCTGTCTTACATCACTTTCCCTAGGTCCTGTCAAATCTTCCTCTGATTCATCAGAAGAGTAAATGTCAGGGGCAGGCTTAACAATGTCAAGAGCAGATTTTGATTTCCCTTCTGCCTTTGGGGTTGTTTGAACGTCTTTAGCATTTTTGTCTTGCTGATCGACAATTGACGGACCTACTGGAGAGACCTGTTTTACATCACTTTCCCTAGGTCCTGCCAAATCTTCCTCTGATTCATCAGAAGAGTAAACATCAGGGGTAGGCTTAACAACGTCAAGAGGCGATTTTGATTTTTCTTCTGCCTTTGGTGTTGTTTGAATGTCTTTAGCATATTGATCTTCTTGCTTGAAAATTGGCGGAGCTACAGGTAGGACTTGTGTTATATCAGTGACCCTAGTGTCGGTGAAATCTTCCTCTGACTCGTCACAAGAGTAAACGTCAGGGGCAGGCTTAACAACGTCAAGAGGAGATTTTGATTTCTCTTGTGCCTTTCTGGTTGTTTGTACGTCTTTAGCATATTTGTCTGGCTGATTGACAATTGAAGGACCTACCGGAGAGACCTGTTTTACATCACTTTCCCTAGGTCCTGCCAAATCTTCCTCTGATTCATCAGAAGAGTAAACATGAGGGGCTGGCTTAACAACGTCAAGAGGAGATTTTGATTTTTCTTCTGCCTTTGGTGTTGTTTGAATGTCTTTAGCATATTGGTCTTCTTGCTTGAAAATTGGCGGACCTACAGGTACGACTTGTGTTATATCAGTGACCCTAGTGTCGGCGAAATCTACTTCTGACTCGTCAGAAGAGTAAACATGAGGGGCTGGCTTAACAACGTCAAGAGGAGATTTTGATTTCTCTTGTGCCTTTCTGGTTGTTTGTACGTCTTTAGCATATTTGTCTGGCTGATTGACAATTGACGGACCTACCGGAGAGACCTGTTTTACATCACTTTCCCTAGGTCCTGCCAAATCTTCCTCTGATTCATCAGAAGAGTAAACATCAGGGGTAGGCTTAACAACGTCAAGAGGAGATTTTGGTTTCTCTTCTGCCTTTGGTGTTGTTTGAATGTCTTTAGAATATTTGTCTTCTTGCTTGAGAATTGGCGGACCTACAGGTAGGACTTGTGTTATATCAGTGACCCTAGTGTCGGTGAAATCTTCCTCTGACTCGTCACAAGAGTAAACGTCAGGGGCAGGCTTAACAATGTCAAGAGGAGATTTTGGTTTCTCTTCTGCCTTTGGCGTTGTTTGAACGTCTTTAGCATATTTGTCTTGCTGATTGACAATTGACGGACCTACCGGAGAGACCTGTTTTACATCACTTTCCCTAGGTCCTGCCAAATCTTCTTCTGATTCATCAGAAGAGTAAACATGAGGGTCAGGCTTAACAACGTCTAGAGGCGATTTTGATTTCTCTTCTGCCTTTGGGGTTGTTTGAATGTCTTTAGCATATTTGTCTGGCTGATTGACAATTGACGGACCTACCGGAGAGACCTGTTTTACATCACTTTCCCTAGGTCCTGCCAAATCTTCCTCTGATTCATCAGAAGAGTAAACATCAGGGGTAGGCTTAACAACGTCAAGAGGAGATTTTGATTTCTCTTCTGCCTTTCTGGTTGTTTGTACGTCTTTAGCATATTTGTCTGGCTGATTGACAATTGACGGACCTACCGGAGAGACCCGTTTTATATCTCTTTCCCTAGGTCCTGCCAAATCTTCCTCTGATTCATCAGAAGAGTAAACATCAGGTGTAGGCTTAACAACGTCAAGAGGCGATTTTGATTTCTCTTCTGCCTTTGGGGTTGTTTGAATGTCTTTAGCATATTTGTCTGGCTGATTGACAATTGACGGACCTACCGGAGAGACCTGTTTTACATCACTTTCCCTAGGTCCTGCCAAATCTTCCTCTGATTCATCAGAAGAGTAAACATCAGGGTCAGGTTTAACAATGTCAAGAGGAGATTTTGATTTCTCTTCTGCCTTTCTGGTTGTTTGTACGTCTTTAACAAATTGGTATTCTTTCTTGACAATTGACGGAACTACCGGAAAGACCTGTTTTATATCACTGACTCTAGCTCCTGCCAAATTTTCCTCTGACTCGTCAGAAGGGTACACATGAGTGGCAGGCTTAACAACGTCAAGAGGAGATTTTGATTTCTCTTCTGCCTTTGGGGTTGTTTGAATGTCTTTAGCATATTTTTCTTGCTGATTGACAATTGACGGACTTACCGGAGAGACCTGTTTTACATCACTTTCCCTAGGTCCTGCCAAATCTTCCTCTGATTCATCAGAAGAGTAAACATGAGGGGCAGGCTTAACAACGTCAAGAGGATATTTTGATTTCTCTTCTGCCTTTGGGGTTGTTTGAATGTCTTTAGCATATTTGTCTTGCTGAATGACAATTGACGGACCTACCGGAGAGACCTGTTTTACATCACTTTCCCTAGGTCCTGCCAAATCTTCCTCTGATTCATCAGAAGAGTAAACATCAGGGGTAGGCTTAACAACGTCAAGAGGAGATTTTGATTTCTCTTCTGCCTTTCTGGTTGTTTGTACGTCTTTAGCATATTGGTCTTCTTGCTTGAAAATTGGCGGACCTACAGGTACGACTAGTGTTATATCAGTGACCCCAGTGTCGGCGAAATCTACCTCTGACTCGTCAGAAGAGTAAACATGAGGGGCAGGCTTAACAACGTCAAGAGGAGATTTTGGTTTCTCTTCTGCCTTTGGTGTTGTTTGAATGTCTTTAGAATATTTGTCTTCTTGCTTGAGAATTGGCGGACCTACAGGTAGGACTTGTGTTATATCAGTGACCCTAGTGTCGGTGAAATCTTCCTCTGACTCGTCACAAGAGTAAACGTCAGGGGCAGGCTTAACAACGTCAAGAGGAGATTTTGGTTTCTCTTCTGCCTTTGGTGTTGTTTGAATGTCTTTAGAATATTTGTCTTGCTGATTGACAATTGACGTACCTACCGGAGAGACCTGTTTTACATCACTTTCCCTAGGTCCTGCCAAATCTTCCTCTGATTCATCAGAAGAGTAAACATGAGGGTCAGGCTTAACAACGTCAAGAGGCGATTTTGATTTCTCTTCTGCCTTTGGGGTTGTTTGAACGTCTTTAGCATATTTGTCTTGCTGATTGACAATTGACGGACCTACCGGAGAGACCTGTTTTACATCACTTTCCCTAGGTCCTGCCAAATCTTCCTCTGATTCATCAGAAGAGTAAACATCAGGGGTAGGCTTAACAACGTCAAGAGGAGATTTTGATTTCTCTTCTGCCTTTGGTGTTGTTTGGACGTCTTTAGCATATTTGTCTTGCTGATTGACAATTGACGGACCTACCGGAGAGACCCGTTTTATATCTCTTTCCCTAGGTCCTGCCAAATCTTCCTCTGATTCATCAGAAGAGTAAACATCAGGGGTAGGCTTAACAACGTCAAGAGGCGATTTTGATTTCTCTTCTGCCTTTGGGGTTGTTTGAATGTCTTTAGCATATTTGTCTGGCTGATTGACAATTGACGGACCTACCGGAGAGACCTGTTTTACATCACTTTCCCTAGGTCCTGCCAAATCTTCCTCTGATTCATCAGAAGAGTAAACATCAGGGTCAGGTTTAACAATGTCAAGAGGAGATTTTGATTTCTCTTCTGCCTTTCTGGTTGTTTGTACGTCTTTAACAAATTGGTATTCTTTCTTGACAATTGACGGAACTACCGGTACAACCTGAGTTATATCAGTCAGCCTTGTCTCGGAGAAATTTTCCTCTGACTCGTCAGAAGGGTACACATGAGTGGCAGGCTTAACAACGTCAAGAGGAGATTTTGATTTCTCTTCTGCCTTTGGGGTTGTTTGAATGTCTTTAGCATATTTGTCTTGCTGATTGACAATTGACGGACCTACCGGAGAGACCTGTTTTACATCACTTTCCCTAGGTCCTGCCAAATCTTCCTCTGATTCATCAGAAGAGTAAACATGAGGGGCAGGCTTAGCAATGTCAAGAGGAGATTTTGGTTTCTCTTCTGCCTTTGGGGTTGTTTGAATATCTTTAGCATATTTGTCTTGCTGATTGACAATTGACGGACCTACCGGAGGGACCTGTTTTACATCACTTTCACTAGGTCCTGCCAAATCTTCCTCTGATTCATCAGAAGAGTAAACCACAGGGGTAGGCTTAACAACGTCAAGAGGCGATTTTGATTTTTCTTCTGCCTTTGGTGTTGTTTGAATGTCTTTAGCATATTGGTCTTCTTGCTTGAAAATTGGCGGACCTACAGGTACGACTTGTGTTATATCAGTGACCCTAATGTCGGCGAAATCTACTTCTGACTCGTCAGAAAAGTAAACATGAGGGGCTGGCTTAACAACGTCAAGAGGAGATTTTGATTTCTCTTGTGCCTTTCTGGTTGTTTGTACGTCTTTAGCATATTTGTCTGGCTGATTGACAATTGACGGACCTACCGGAGAGACCTGTTTTACATCACTTTCCCTAGGTCCTGCCAAATCTTCCTCTGATTCATCAGAAGTATAAACATCAGGGGTAGGTTTAACAACGTCAAGAGGAGATTTTGATTTCTCTTCTACCTTTAGGGTTGTTTGAACATCTTTAGCATATTTGTCTTGCTGATTGACAATTGACGGACCTACCGGAGAGACCCGTTTTACATCACTTTCCCTAGGTCCTGCCAAATCTTCCTCTGATTCATCAGAAGAGTAAACATCAGGGGTAGGCTTAACAACGTCAAGAGGCGATTTTGATTTTTCTTCTGCCTTTGGTGTTGTTTGAACGTCTTTAGCATATTTGTCTTCCTGCTTGACAATTGATGGATCTACCGGAGAGACCTGTTTTACATCACTGACTCTAGCTCCTGCCAAATCTTCCTCTGATTCATCAGAAGAGTAAACGTCAGGGGCAGGCTTAACAACGTCAAGAGGAGATTTTGATTTCTCTTCTGCCTTTGGTGTTGTTTGAACGTCTTTAGCATATTTGTCTTCCTGCTTGACAATTGATGGATCTACCGGAATAACCTGTTTTACATCAGTGACCTTACTTGCTTCCAAATCTTCATCTGATTCAACAGAAGAATAAACGTGAGAGACAGGCTTAACAATGTCAAGAGGAGGTTTTGGTTTCTCTTCTGCCTTTGGGGTTGTTTGAACGTCTTTAGCATATTTGTCTTGCTGATTGACAATTGACGGACCTACCGGAGAGACCTGTTTTACATCACTTGCCCTAGCTCCTGCCAAATATTCCTCTGACTCGTCAGAAGAGTAAACATGAGTGGCAGGCTTAACAATGTCAAGAGGAGGTTTTGGTTTCTCTTCTGCCTTTGGGGTTGTTTGATCGTCTTTAGCATATTTGTTTTGCTGATTGACAATTGACGGACCTACCGGAGAGACCTGTTTTACATCACTTTCCCTAGGTCCTGCCAAATCTTCCTCTGATTCATCAGAAGAGTAAACATCAGGGGTAGGCTTAACAACGTCAAGAGGAGATTTTGATTTCTCTTCTGCCTTTGGTGTTGTTTGGACGTCTTTAGCATATTTGTCTTGCTGATTGACAATTGACGGACCTACCGGAGAGACCCGTTTTACATTACTTTCCCTAGGTCCTGCGAAAACTTCCTCTGATTCATCAGAAGAGTAAACATGAGGGGCAGGCTTAACAATGTCAAGAGGAGATTTTGATTTCTCTTCCGCCTTTGGCGTTGTTTGAACGTCTTTAGCATATTGGTCTTCTTTCTTGACAATTGATGGAACTACCGGTACAACCTGAGTTATATCAGTCAGCCTTGTCTCGGAGAAATCTTCCTCTGACTCGTCACAAGAGTAAACGTCAGGGGCAGGCTTAACAATGTCAAGAGGAGATTTTGATTTCTCTTCTGCCTTTGGGGTTGTTTGAACGTCTTTAGCATATTTGTCTTGCTGATTGACAATTGACGGACCTACCGGAGAGACCTGTTTTACATCACTTTCCCTAGGTCCTGCCAAATCTTCCTCTGATTCATCAGAAGAGTAAACATGTGGGTCAGGTTTAACAATGTCAAGAGGAGATTTTGATTTCTCTTCTGCCTTTGGTGTTGTTTGGACGTCTTTAGCATATTTGTCTTGCTGATTGACAATTGACGGACCTACCGGAGAGACCTGTTTTACATCACATTCCCTAGGTCCTGCCAAATCTTCCTCTGATTCATCAGAAGAGTAAACGTCAGGGGCAGGCTTAACAATGTCAAGAGGAGATTTTGGTTTCTCTTCTGCCTTTGGGGTTGTTTGAATGTCTTTAGCATATTGGTCTTCTTGCTTGAAAACTGGCGGAGCTACAGGTACGACTTGTGTTATATCAGTGACCCAAGTGTCGGCGAAATCTTCCTCTGACTCGTCAGAAGAGTAAACATGAGGGGCAGGCTTAACAATGTCAAGAGGAGATTTTGGTTTCTCTTCTGCCTTTGGGGTTGTTTGAATGTCTTTAGCATATTGGTCTTCTTGCTTGAAAACTGGCGGAGCTACAGGTACGACTTGTGTTATATCAGTGACCCTAGTGTCGGCGAAATCTGCCTCTGACTCGTCAGAAGAGTAAACATGGGGGGCAGGCTTAACAATGTCAAGAGGAGGTTTTGGTTTCTCTTCTGCCTTTGGGGTTGTTTGAACGTCTTTAGCATATTTGTCTTGCTGATTGACAATTGACGGACCTACCGGAGAGACCTGTTTTACATCACATTCCCTAGGTCCTGCCAAATCTTCCTCTGATTCATCAGAAGAGTAAACATCAGGGTCAGGTTTAACAATGTCAAGAGGAGATTTTGATTTCTCTTCTGCCTTTCTGGTTGTTTGAACGTCTTTAACAAATTGGTATTCTTTCTTGACAACTGACGGAACTACCGGTACAACCTGAGTTATATCAGTCAGCCTTGTCTCGGAGAAATCTTCCTCTGACTCGTCAGAAGAGTAAACATGAGTGGCAGGCTTAACAACGTCAAGAGGAGATTTTGATTTCTCTTCTGCCTTTGGTGTTGTTTGGACGTCTTTAGCATATTTGTCTTGCTGATTGACAATTGACGGACCTACCGATGAGACCTGTTTTACATCACTTTCCCTAGGTCCTGCCAAATCTTCCTCTGATTCATCAGAAGAGTAAACACCAGGGGTAGGCTTAACAACGTCAAGAGGCGATTTTGATTTCTCTTGTGCCTTTCTGGTTGTTTGAACGTCTTTAGCATATTGGTCTTCTTGCTTGAAAATTGGCGGACCTACAGGTACGACCTGTGTTATATCAGTGACGCTAGTTTCGGCGAAACCTTCCTCTGACTCGTCACAAGAGTAAACGTCAGGGGCAGGCTTAACAACGTCAAGAGGAGATTTTGATTTCTCTTCTGCCTTTGGGGTTGTTTGAACGTCTTTAGCATATTTGTCTTGCTGATTGACAATTGACGGACCTACCGGAGAGACCTGTTTTACATCACTTTCCCTAGGTCCTGCCAAATCTTCCTCTGATTCATCAGAAGAGTAAACATGAGGGTCAGGTTTAACAATGTCAAGAGGAGATTTTGATTTCTCTTCTGCCATTGGCGTTGTTTGGACGTCTTTAGCATATTTGTCTTGCTGATTGACAATTGACGGACCTACCGGAGAGACCTGTTTTACATCACATTCCCTAGGTCCTGCCAAATCTTCCTCTGATTCATCAGAAGAGTAAACATCAGGGTCAGGTTTAACAATGTCAATAGGAGATTTTGATTTCTCTTCTGCCTTTCTGGTTGTTTGTACGTCTTTAACAAATTGGTATTCTTTCTTGACAACTGACGGAACTACCGGTACAACCTGTGTTATATCAGTCAGCCTTGTCTCGGAGAAATCTTCCTCTGACTCGTCAGAAGAGTAAACATGAGTAGCAGGCTTAACAACGTCAAGAGGAGATTTTGATTTCTCTTCTGCCTTTGGTGTTGTTTGGATGTCTTTAGCATATTTGTCTTGCTGATTGACAATTGACGGACCTACCGGAGAGACCTGTGTTACATCACATTCCCTAGGTCCTGCCAAATCTTCCTCTGATTCATCAGAAGAGTAAACATGAGGGGCAGGCTTAACAATGTCAAGAGGAGATTTTGGTTTCTCTTCTGCCTTTGGGGATGTTTGAATATCTTTAGCATATTTGTCTTGCTGATTGACAATTGACGGACCTACCGGAGAGACCCGTTGTACATCACTTTCCCTAGGTCCTGCCAAATCTTCCTCTGATTCATCAGAAGAGTAAACATCAGGGGTAGGCTTAACAACGTCAAGAGGCGATTTTGATTTTTCTTCTGCCTTTGGTATTGTTTGAATGTCTTTAGCATATTGGTCTTCTTGCTTGAAAATTGGCGGAGCTACAGGTACGACTTGTGTTATATCAGTGACCCTAGTGTCGGCGAAATCTGCCTCTGACTCGTCAGAAGAGTAAACATGGGGGGCAGGCTTAACAATGTCAAGAGGAGGTTTTGGTTTCTCTTCTGCCTTTGGGGTTGTTTGAACGTCTTTAGCATATTTGTCTTGCTGATTGACAATTGACGGACCTACCGGAGAGACCTGTTTTACATCACTTTCCCTAGGTCCTGCCAAATCTTCCTCTGATTCATCAGAAGAGTAAACATGAGGGTCAGGTTTAACAATGTCAAGGGGAGATTTTGATTTCTCTTCTGCCTTTGGTGTTGTTTGGACGTCTTTAGCATATTTGTCTTGCTGATTGACAATTGACGGACCTACCGGAGAGACCTGTTTTACATCACATTCCCTAGGTCCTGCCAAATCTTCCTCTGATTCATCAGAAGAGTAAACATCAGGGTCAGGTTTAACAATGTCAAGAGGAGATTTTGATTTCTCTTCTGCCTTTCTGGTTGTTTGAACGTCTTTAACAAATTGGTATTCTTTCTTGACAACTGACGGAACTACCGGTACAACCTGAGTTATATCAGTCAGCCTTGTCTCGGAGAAATCTTCCTCTGACTCGTCAGAAGAGTAAACATGAGTGGCAGGCTTAACAACGTCAAGAGGAGATTTTGATTTCTCTTCTGCCTTTGGTGTTGTTTGGACGTCTTTAGCATATTTGTCTTGCTGATTGACAATTGACGGACCTACCGGAGAGACCTGTTTTACATCACATTCCCTAGGTCCTGCCAAATCTTCCTCTGATTCATCAGAAGAGTAAACGTCAGGGGCAGGCTTAACAATGTCAAGAGGAGATTTTGGTTTCTCTTCTGCCTTTGGGGTTGTTTGAATGTCTTTAGCATATTGGTCTTCTTGCTTGAAAACTGGCGGAGCTACAGGTACGACTTGTGTTATATCAGTGACCCTAGTGTCGGCGAAATCTGCCTCTGACTCGTCAGAAGAGTAAACATGAGGGGCAGGCTTAACAATGTCAAGAGGAGGTTTTGGTTTCTCTTCTGCCTTTGGGGTTGTTTGAATGTCTTCAGCATATTGGTCTTCTTTCTTGAAAAGTGACGGAACTACAGGTACGACTTGTGTTATACAAGTGACCCTAGTCTCGGCGAAATCTTCCTCTGACTCGTCAGAAGAGTAAACATGAGGGGCAGGCTTAACAATGTCAAGAGGAGGTTTTGATTTCTCTTCTGCCTTTGGGGTTGTTTGAACGTCTTTAGCATATTGGTCTTCTTTCTTGAAAAGTGACGGAACTACAGGTACGACTTGTGTTATATCAGTGACCCTAGTCTCGGCGAAATCTTCCTCTGACTCGTCAGAAGAGTAAACATGAGGGGCAGGCTTAACAATGTCAAGAGGAGATTTTGATTTCTCTTCTGCCTTTGGAGTTGTTTGGACGTCTTTAGCATATTGGTCTTCTTTCTTGAAAAGTGACGGAACTACAGGTACGACTTGTGTTATATCAGTGACCCTAGTCTCGGCGAAATCTTCCTCTGACTCGTCAGAAGAGTAAACATGAGGGGCAGGCTTAACAATGTCAAGAGGAGATTTTGATTTCTCTTCTGCCTTTGGGGTTGTTTGAACGTCTTTAGCATATTTGTCTTGCTGCTTGACAATTGACGGACCTACCGGAAAGACCTGTTTTACATCAGTGCCCCGGGTTCTTTCCACATCGTACTCTGGCTCGTCAGAAGAGTAAACGTCAGGGGCAGGCTTAACAATGTCAAGAGGAGATTTTGGTTTCTCTTCTGCCTTTGGGGTTGTTTGAATGTCTTTAGCATATTTGTCTTGCTGATTGACAATTGACGGAACTACTGGAGAGACCTGTTTTACATCACTTTCCCTAGGTCCTGCCAAATCTTCCTCTGATTCATCAGAAGAGTAAACATGAGGGTCAGGTTTAACAATGTCAAGAGGAGATTTTGATTTCTCTTCTGCCTTTGGTGTTGTTTGGACGTCTTTAGCATATTGGTCTTCTTGCTTGAAAATTGGCGGACCTACAGGTACGACTTGTGTTATATCAGTGACCCAAGTGTCGGCGAAATCTACCTCTGACTCGTCAGAAGAGTAAACATGAGGGGCAGGCTTAACAATATCAAGAGGAGGTTTTGGTTTCTCTTCTGCCTTTGGTGTTGTTTGAATGCCTTTAGCATATTGGTCTTGCTGATTGACAATTGACGGAACTACTGGAGAGACCTGTTTTACATCACTTTCCCTAGGTCCTGCCAAATCTTCCTCTGATTCATCAGAAGAGTAAACATGAGGGTCAGGTTTAACAATGTCAAGAGGAGATTTTGATTTCTCTTCTGCCTTTCTGGTTGTTTGTACGTCTTTAACAAATTGGTATTCTTTCTTGACAACTGACGGAACTACCGGTACAACCTGAGTTATATCAGTCAGCCTTGTCTCGGAGAAATCTTCCTCTGACTCGTCAGAAGAGTAAACATGAGGGGCAGGCTTAACAATATCAAGAGGAGGTTTTGGTTTCTCTTCTGCCTTTGGTGTTGTTTGAATGCCTTTAGCATATTGGTCTTCTTTCTTGAAAATTGACGGAACTACCGGAAAGACCTGTTTTACATCATTGAGCCTAGGTCCTCCCAAATCTTCCTCTGATTCATCAGAAGAGTAAACATGAGGGTCAGGTTTAACAATGTCAAGAGGAGATTTTGATTTCTCTTCTGCCTTTCTGGTTGTTTGTACGTCTTTAACAAACAGGCTTAACAACGTCAAGAGGAGATTTTGATTTCTCTTCTGCCTTTGGTGTTGTTCGGACGTCTTTAGCATATTTGTCTTGCTGATTGACAATTGACGGACCTACCGGAGAGACCTGTTTTACATCACATTCCCTAGGTCCTGCCAAATCTTCCTCTGTTTCATCAGAAGAGTAAACGTCAGGGGCAGGCTTAACAATGTCAAGAGGAGATTTTGGTTTCTCTTCTGCCTTTGGGGTTGTTTGAATGTCTTTAGCATATTTGTCTTGCTGATTGACAATTGACGGACCTACCGGAGAGACCTGTTTTACATCACTTTCCCTAGGTCCTGCCAAATCTTCTTCTGAGTCATCAGAAGAGTAAACATGAGGGGCAGGCTTAACAATGTCGAGAGGAGATTTTGGTTTCTCTTCTGCCTTTGGGGTTGTTTGAATGTCTTTAGCATATTTGTCTTGTTGATTGACAATTGACGGAACTACCGGAGAGACCTGTTTTACATCACTTTCCCTAGGTCCTGCCAAATCTTCCTCTGATTCATCAGAAGAGTAAACGTCAGGGGCAGGCTTAACAATGTCAAGAGGAGATTTTGGTTTCTCTTCTGCCTTTGGGGTTGTTTGAATGTCTTTAGCACATTTGTCTTGCTGATTGACAATTGACGGACCTACCGGAAAGACCTGGTTTACATCACTTTCCCTAGGTCCTGCCAAATCTTCTTCTGATTCATCAGAAGAGTAAATATGAGGGTCCGGTTTAACAATGTCAAGAGGAGATTTTGGTTTCTCTTCTGCCTTTGGGGTTGTTTGAATGCCTTTAGCATATTTGTCTTGCTGATTGACAATTGACGGACCTACCGGAGAGACCTGTTTTACATCACTTTCCCTAGGTCCTGCCAAATCTTCTTCTGATTCATCAGAAGAGTAAACATGAGGGTCAGGCTTAACAATGTCAAGAGGAGATTTTGATTTCTCTTCCGCCTTTGGGGTTGTTTGTACGAATTTAGCATATTTGTCTTGCTGATTGACAATTGACGGACCTACCGGAAAGACCTGTTTTAAATCACTGACCTTAGGTCCTGCCAAATCTTCCACTGTTTCATCAGAAGAGTAAACGTCAGGGGCAGGCTTAACAATGTCAAGAGGAGATTTTGGTTTCTCTTCTGCCTTTGGGGTTGTTTGAATGTCTTTAGCATATTTGTCTTGCTGATTGACAATTGACGGACCTACCGGAAAGACCTGTTTTACATCACTTTCCCTAGGTCCTGCCAAATCTTCTTCTGATTCATCAGAAGAGTAAACATGAGGGTCCGGTTTAACAATGTCAAGAGGAGATTTTGATTTCTCTTCTGCCTTTGGTGTTGTTTGGACGTCTTTGGCATATTGGTCTTCTTGCTTGAAAATTGGCGGACCTACAGGTACGACTTGTGTTATATCAGTGACCCAAGTGTCGGCGAAATCTTCCTCTGACTCGTCAGAAGAGTAAACATGAGGGGCAGGCTTAACAATGTCAAGAGGAGATTTTGATTTCTCTTCCGCCTTTGGGGTTGTTTGTACGACTTTAGCATATTTGTCTTGCTTATTGACAATTGACGGACCTACCGGAAAGACCTGTTTTAAATCACTGACCTTAGGTCCTGCCAAATCTTCCTCTGTTTCATCAGAAGAGTAAACGTCAGGGGCAGGCTTAACAATGTCAAGAGGAGATTTTTGTTTCTCTTCTGCCTTTGGGGTTGTTTGAATGTCTTTAGCATATTTGTCTTGCTGATTGACAATTGACGGAACTACCGGAGAGACCTGTTTTACATCACTGTCAATAGGTCCTGCCAAATCTTCCTCTGATTCATCAGAAGAGTAAACATGTGGGTCAGGTTTAACAATGTCAAGAGGAGATTTTGATTTCTCTTCTGCCTTTGGTGTTGTTTGGACGTCTTTAGCATATTGGTCTTCTTGCTTGAAAATTGGCGGACCTACAGGTACGACTTGTGTTATATCAGTGACCCAAGTGTCGGCGAAATCTTCCTCTGACTCGTCAGAAGAGTAAACATGAGGGGCAGGCTTAACAACGTCAAGAGGAGATTTTGATTTCCCTTCTGCCTTTGGTGTTGTTTGGACGTCTTTAGCATATTTGTCTTGCTGATTGATAATTGACGGACCTACCGGAGAGACCTGTTTTACATCACATTCCCTAGGTCCTGCCAAATATTCCTCTGTTTCACCAGAAGAGTAAACGTCAGGGGCAGGCTTAACAATGTCAAGAGGAGATTTTAGTTTCTCTTCTGCCTTTGGGGTTGTTTGAATGTCTTTAGCATATTTGTCTTGTTGATTGACAATTGACGGAACTACCGGAGAGACCTGTTTTACATCACTTTCCCTTGTCTCGGCCAAATCTTCCTCTGACTCTTCAGAAGAGTAAACATGAGGGGCAGGCTTAACAATGTCAAGAGGAGATTTTGGTTTCTCTTCTGCCTTTGGGGTTGTTTGAATGTCTTTAGCAAATTGGTATTCTTTCTTGAAAATTGGCGGACCTACAGGTACGACTTGTGTTATATCAGTGACCCAAGTGTCGGCGAAATCTTCCTCTGACTCGTCAGAAGAGTAAACATGAGGGGCAGGCTTAACAACGTCAAGAGGAGATTTTGATTTCCCTTCTGCCTTTGGTGTTGTTTGGACGTCTTTAGCATATTTGTCTTGCTGATTGATAATTGACGGACCTACCGGAGAGACCTGTTTTACATCACATTCCCTAGGTCCTGCCAAATATTCCTCTGTTTCACCAGAAGAGTAAACGTCAGGGGCAGGCTTAACAATGTCAAGAGGAGATTTTAGTTTCTCTTCTGCCTTTGGGGTTGTTTGAATGTCTTTAGCATATTTGTCTTGTTGATTGACAATTGACGGAACTACCGGAGAGACCTGTTTTACATCACTTTCCCTAGGTCCTGCCAAATCTTCTTCTGATTCATCAGAAGAGTAAACATGAGGGGCAGGCTTAACAATGTCAAGAGGAGATTTTGGTTTCTCTTCTGCCCTTGGGGTTGTTTGAATGTCTTTAGCATATTTGTCTTGTTGATTGACAATTGACGGAACTACCGGAGATTTTGGTTTCTCTTCTGCCCTTGGGGTTGTTTGAATGTCTTTAGCATATTTGTCTTGTTGATTGACAATTGACGGAACTACCGGAGAGACCTGTTTTACATCACTTTCCCTAGGTCCTCCCAAATCTTCCTCTGATTCATCAGAAGAGTAAACATGAGGGGCAGGCTTAACAACGTCAAGAGGATATTTTGTTTTCTCTTCTGCCTTTGGGGTTGTTTGAATGTCTTTAGCAAATTGGTATTCTTTCTTGACAACTGACGGAACTACCGGTACAACCTGAGTTATATCAGTCAGCCTTGTCTCGGAGAAATCTTCCTCTGACTCGTCAGAAGAGTAAACATGAGTGGCAGGCTTAACAATGTCAAGAGGAGATTTTGGTTTCTCTTCTGCCCTTGGGGTTGTTTGAATGTCTTTAGCATATTTGTCTTGTTGATTGACAATTGACGGAACTACCGGAGAGACCTGTTTTACATCACTTTCCCTAGGTCCTCCCAAATCTTCCTCTGATTCATCAGAAGAGTAAACATGAGGGGCAGGCTTAACAACGTCAAGAGGATATTTTGTTTTCTCTTCTGCCTTTGGGGTTGTTTGAATGTCTTTAGCAAATTGGTATTCTTTCTTGACAACTGACGGAACTACCGGTACAACCTGAGTTATATCAGTCAGCCTTGTCTCGGAGAAATCTTCCTCTGACTCGTCAGAAGAGTAAACGTCAGGGGCAGGCTTAACAATGTCAAGAGGAGATTTTAGTTTCTCTTCTGCCTTTGGGGTTGTTTGAATGTCTTTAGCATATTTGTCTTGTTGATTGACAATTGACGGAACTACCGGAAAGACCTGTTTTACATCACTGAGCCTAGGTCCTCCCAAATCTTCCTCTGATTCATCAGAAGAGTAAACATGAGGGGCAGGCTTAACAACGTCAAGAGGATATTTTGATTTCTCTTCTGCCTTTGGGGTTGTTTGAATGTCTTTAGCATATTTGTCTTGCTGATTGACAATTGACGGAACTACCGGAGAGACCTGTTTTACATCACTTTCCCTAGGTCCTCCCAAATCTTCCTCTGATTCATCAGAAGAGCAAACATGAGGGGCAGGCTTAACAACGTCAAGAGGATATTTTGTTTTCTCTTCTGCCTTTGGGGTTGTTTGAATGTCTTTAGCAAATTGGTATTCTTTCTTGACAACTGACGGAACTACCGGTACAACCTGAGTTATATCAGTCAGCCTTGTCTCGGAGAAATCTTCCTCTGACTCGTCAGAAGAGTAAACATGAGTGGCAGGCTTAACAATGTCAAGAGGAGATTTTGGTTTCTCTTCTGCCCTTGGGGTTGTTTGAATGTCTTTAGCATATTTGTCTTGTTGATTGACAATTGACGGAACTACCGGAGAGACCTGTTTTACATCACTTTCCCTAGGTCCTCCCAAATCTTCCTCTGATTCATCAGAAGAGTAAACATGAGGGGCAGGCTTAACAACGTCAAGAGGATATTTTGTTTTCTCTTCTGCCTTTGGGGTTGTTTGAATGTCTTTAGCAAATTGGTATTCTTTCTTGACAACTGACGGAACTACCGTTACAACTTGAGTTATATCAGTCACCCTAGTCTCGGCGAAATCTTCCTCTGGCTCGTCAGAAGAGTAACCGTGAGGGGCAGGCTTAACAACGTCAAGAGATTTTGATTTCTCTTCTGCCTTTGGGGTTGTTTGTACGTCCTTAGCATATTGGTATTCTTTCTTGACAATTGACGGAACTACCGGAGAGACCTGTTTTACATCAGTCACCCTAGTCTCGGCGAAATCTTCCTCTGACTCGTCAGAAGAGTAAACATGAGTGGCAGGCTTAACAACGTCAAGAGGAGATTTTGATTTCTCTTCTGCCTTTGGTGTTGTTTGGACGTCTTTAGCATATTTGTCTTGCTGATTGACAATTGACGGACCTACCGGAGAGACCTGTTTTACATCATATTCCCTAGGTCCTGCCAAACCTTCCTCTGATTCATCAGAAGAGTAAACATCAGGGGTAGGCTTAACAACGTCAAGAGGCGATTTTGATTTTTCTTCTGCCTTTGGTGTTGTTTGAATGTCTTTAGCATATTGGTCTTCTTTCTTGAAAAGTGACGGAACTACCGGAAAGACCTGTTTTACATCACTGAGCCTAGGTAATCCCAAATCTTCCTCTGATTCATCAGAAGAGTAAACATGAGGGTCAGGTTTAACAATGTCAAGAGGAGATTTTGATTTCTCTTCTGCCTTTGGTGTTGTTTGGACGTATTTAGCATATTTGTTTTGCTGATTGACAATTGACGGACCTACCGGAGAGACCCGTTTTACATTACTTTCCCTAGGTCCTGCGAAATCTTCCTCTGATTCATCAGAAGAGTAAACATGAGGGGCAGGCTTAACAACGTCAAGAGGAGATTTTGATTTCTCTTCTGCCTTTGGTGTTATTTGATCCTCTTTAACAAATTGGTATTCTTTCTTGACAACTGACGGAACTACCGGTACAACCTGAGTTATATCAGTCACCCTTGTCTCGGCGAAATGATCCTCTGACTCGTCAGAAGAGTAACCATGAGGGGCAGGCTTAACAACGTCAAGAGATTTTGATTTCTCTTCTGCCTTTGGGGTTGTTTGTACGTCCTTAGCATATTGGTATTCTTTCTTGACAATTGACGGAACTGCCGGTACAACTTGAGTTATATCAGTCACCCTAGTCTCGGCGAAATCTTCCTCTGACTCGTCAGAAGAGTAAACGTGAGGGGCAGTCTTAACAACGTCAAGAGGAGATTTAGATTTCACTTCTGCCTTTGGTGTTGTTTGAACGTCTTTAGCAAATTGGTATTCTTTCTTGACAACGGACGGAACTACCGTTACAACTTGAGTTATATCAGTCACCCTAGTCTCGGTGAAACCTTCCTCTGACTCGTCAGAAGAGTAAACATGAGGGGCAGGCTTAACAATGTCAAGAGGAGATTTTGGTTTCGCTTCTGCCTTTGGTGTTGTTTGAACGTCTTTAGCAAATTTGTATTCTTTCTTGACAGCTGATGGAACTACCGTTACAACTTGAGTTATATCAGTCACCCTAGTCTCGGCGAAATGTTCCTCTGGCTCGTCAGAAGAGGAAACGTGAGGGGCAGGCTTAACAATGTCAAGAGGAGATTTTGATTTCTCTTCCGCCTTTGGCGTTGTTTGAACGTCTTTAGCATATTGGTCTTCTTTCTTGACAATTGATGGAACTACCGGTACAACTTGAGTTACATTAGGCGCCCTAGTCTCGGCGAAATCTTCCTCTGACTCGTCAGAAGAGTAAACGTGAGGGGCAAGCTTAACAATGTCAAGAGGAGATTTTGATTTCTCTTCCGCCTTTGGTGTTGTTTGAACGTCTTTAGCATATTGGTCTTCTTTCTTGACAATTGATGGAACTACCGGTACAACTTGAGTTATATCAGTCACCATAGTCTCGGCGAAATCTTCCTCTGATTCATCAGAAGAGTAAACGTGAGGGGCAGGCTTAACAACGTCAAGAGGAGATATTGATTTCTCTTCTGCCTTTGGTGTTGTTTGAACGTCTATAGCAAATTGGTATTCTTTCTTGACAACTGACGGAACTACCGTTACAACTTGAGTTATATCAGTCACCCTAGTCTCGGCGAAATCTTCCTCTGGCTCGTCAGAAGAGTAAACGTGAGGGGCAGGCTTAACAATGTCAAGAGGATATTTTGATTTCTCTTCCGCCTTTGGCGTTGTTTGAACGTCTTTAGCATATTGGTCTTCTTTCTTGACAATTGATGGAACTACCGGTACAACTTCAGTTACATTAGTCACCCTAGTCGCGGCGAAATGTTCCTCTGGCTCGTCAGAAGAGTAAACGTGAGGGGCAGGCTTAACAATGTCAAGAGGAGATTTTGATTTCTCTTCCGCCTTTGGCGTTGTTTGAACGTCTTTAGCATATTGGTCTTCTTTCTTGACAATTGATGGAACTACCGGTAGAACTTGAGTTATATCAGTCACCCTTGTCTCGGCGAAATCTTCCTCTGCCTCGTCAGAAGAGTAAACGTGAGGGGCAGGCTTAACAACGTCAAGAGGGGATTTTGGTTTCTCTTCTGCTTTTGGTGTTGTTTGAACGTCTTTAGCATATTGGTCTTCTTTCTTGACAATTGATGGAACTACCGTTCCAACTTGAGTTATATCAGTCACCCTTGTCTCGGCGAAATCTTCCTCTGGCTCATCAGAATAGTAAACGTGAGGGGCAGGCTTAACAATGTCAAGAGGAGATTTTGATTTCTCTTCTGCCTTTGGTGTTATTTGAACGTCTTTAGCATATTGGTCTTCTTTCTTGACAACTGATGCAACTACCGGTACAACTTGAGTTATATTAGTCACCCTAGTCTCGGCGAAAGCTTCCTCTGACTCGTCAGAAGAGTAAACGTGAGGGGCAGGCTTAACAACGTCAAGAGGGGATTTTGGTTTCTCTTCTGCTTTTGGTGTTGTTTGAACGTCTTTAGCAAATTGGCATTCTTTCTTGACAACTGACGGAACTACCTTTACAACTTGAGTTGCATTAGTTACCCTAGTCTCGGCGAAATCTTCCTCTGACTCGTCAGAAGAGTAAACGCGATGGGCAGGCTTAACAACGTCAAGAGGGGATTTTGGTTTCTCTTCTGCATTTGGTGTTATTTGAGCGTCTTTAACATACTTGTTTTGCTGCTTGCCAATTGACGGACCTACCGGAGAGACCTGATTTACATCACTGACCCTAGGTCCTGCCAAATCTTCCTCTGATTCATCAGAAGAGTAAACGTCAGGGGCAGACTTAACAATGTCAAGAGGAGATTTTGGTGTCTCTTCTACCTTTGGTGTTGTTTGAACGTCTTTAGCATATTGGTATTCTTTCTTGACAATTGACGGAACTACCGGTACAACTTGAGTTATATCAGTCACCCTAGTCTCGGCGAAATCTTCCTCTGACTCGTCAGAAGAGTAAACGAGAGGGGAAGGCTTAACAATGTCAAAAGGAGATTTTGATTTCTCTTCTGCCTTTGGTGGTGGTTGAACATCTTTAACATATTTGTCTTGCTGCTTAACAATTGACGGACCTACCGGAGTGAGCTGTTTTACATCAGTGACCCTAGGTCCTGCCAATTCTTCCTCTGATTCATCAGAAGAGTAAACGTGAGGGGCAGGCTTAACAATGTCGACAGGAGATTTTGGTTTCTCTTCTGCCTTTGGTGGTGTTTGAACGTCTTTAACATATTTGTCTTGCTGCTTGACATTTGACGGACCTACCGGAGAGACCGGTTTGATATCAGTGGCCCGGGGTCTTTCCAAATCGTACTCTGATTCATCAGAAGAGTAAACGTGAGGGGCAGGCTTAACAATCCCAAGAGGAGATTTTGATTTCTCTTCTGCCTTTGGTGTTGTTTGAACGTCTTTAGCATAATTGTCTTCTTTCTTGAAAATTGACGGACCTACCGGAAAGACCTGTTTTACATCAGTGACCCTGGGTCTTTCCAAATCGTCCTCTGATTCATCAGAAGAGTAAACGTGAGGGGCAGGCTTAACAATGTCAAGAGGAGATTTTAGAATTTCTTCAGGCTTTACCATTGGTTGAACGTCTTTAGTATCTTTGACTCCTCGTTTGTCAATTGGCGGAACTGCCGGTATGAGCTGTTTTACATCAGTGATTCTAGGTTCACTGAAAGCTTCATCTGATTCATCAGAATAGTATACAATTGGAGTGGGCTTAACAATGCCGAGAGGAGATTTTAGATTTTCTTCAAACGTTGACATTGGTTGAACGTCCGTAGTATCTTTGTCTTCTAGTTGGTCAATTAAGGGAACTACCGGTATGACCTGTTTCATTTCAATCGCCCTATGTTCAGCAAATTCTTCCTTAGATTCATCCGAAGAATATGGCTTAACAAAATCAAGAGTTGATTTTGGTTTTTCTTCTGGCTTTGAAATTGTTTGGAAGTTTTTGGTGTCTGTGTCTTTTGTTTGGCCAATTGACGAAACTAGTAGTATGACCTGTTTCACATCAGTGACCCTAGGTTTGTTAAATTCGCCCTCAGATTCCTCAGATGTGTATGTATGGAGAACAGGCTTATCAATATCAAGAGGAGATTTTTGTTTGTCACCTATTTTTGAAATTCGTTGAACGTCTTTAGTTTCTGTTTTCTCTAACTTGTCAATAGACGGGACTACATGTATGACCTTTCTTGTTTCAATTTCATGAAGTTTTTCGAATTTAACATCTGATTCAGTTGAGGAATGAACATGGAGAAGCACCCTCGCAGTTTCGGCATCGGTCGTATTAACTTGGTGTAGTTTAAATTCAATTTGATGCTCAGAGTCTTCATCAGGTGTGTGATCGATGCGTTCTTGTTTTACCGCTTTATGATCAAGAAACCTATTTTTGTTTTCGATTTTGGAATGTTTTTCAGGCATCAGTTCAGTCCTCTCGGAAGTTATTCTGAAGTCTTTAAGTTTGGGAAGAAAATGAGGGTCTAACGTTTCTAACGGTTTTATGTTTTCTTTAGTCCATACCATACTTTGAGTTCCCATTAAAGGCTCAGGTAGTCCACTGGATATCTCCAGTTTTAATTGATTTTTATTGAAAGTTTCGTATGTAACAGATTCTTGGCCCTTTTTGGAGGAACTTATTATTTGATTAGTTTCTTCTTTGGTTTCAATATTTGTATCTTTTTTCTGAGCTGTCAGTTTCATTTGCGTTACTGGGAATCTTTTAGTTGCTGAGGCTATGTCGAAGGATTTTAAATGTTGCACAATTTCTGCGCTATCGTATCTTTGTTTTGTGTTTTCTGAGCAAACTTCTAGTTTACGCCCATTTTCAGAGTTTTCATAAATTTCCAATTTATACTCTTTTATAATAGTCATGCTGGTATCAGGGTCATCATGTGTTAAGTCAACACCTTCTTTATCATTCTTTGGGAAGCTTAAATTTTCTATTACAATTCTTCCTTCGATTGGAAATTCGGTTTTATCACATTTCTTTGCATTGAAGTCGTTTGCATTATCCACAATATTTTGTTCATCTTGTAGCTTAGAAACTATTTTATCCTTATTGCCTTTTATGATGTTTTGATCAATCAATCTTATGCCATTGGCTCTATTCATTTCAGACATTTTTTGTTTTTTTACTAAAGGTTCTGAAAACTCGTACAATTGTTCTTCTGCTAAAAATCTACCCAACTTTTCCTGAGTCATGATTGCACCAAGTGTTGCCTCATGTACTGGTGGTGCAGTTTCGGCTATTTTTTGTAAAATTTCGTCACTTTGACTAAGAACTTGTTTGTCTAAATAGGTAATGTCTACTTCATTTTCCTCGCGACCAAAACGTTTGTGCACATGTAATGGTGAGGATTGTAGAGAACCGAACTTCTGCTCAAATGTTTTAACAACATCTTTAACATTTGACAAAATTTCGGAAACTTCGGAAACTTCGCTATCCGCTGGGGGCATATTGATTTCTTTGGATGACTTCTCAATTGGAGGACCAAAATCGAGCTCTGAGTCATCAGTGGTGCCTAATTTAGTGTCATTCTTTGCTACTTCGAATATTTTACGTTTTACGCAGACTTTTTCGCAAATTTCTTCCTTTGGCACGTCGGAATTATCGAGCCTAGTCTCTATGGCCGCAACAGGTGATAATTTCACCTCTTCTGCCGGTGGCTCGTGTGACATAAGGTTCTCCAATGCAAGATCGACGTCTGTTAATATTTGACGCTCCAAAACATTCTCATTCAAATTAGCTGGCGCTGGATCACGTTGTCTCACCTTAAATGGTGTTGTTTCAACGCTATAGTCATGCAATTTATTTTCAAAATCCTTCACCACTTCTTTAACAGCTGGAATATTTTCACCTATCTCAGCCAAAGACTTTTGCTTGCGAATAGTGGATGTCGACAATTTGTTTTTGGTATTTTCCAATTCTATTATCTTGCGCTTGACATCACCCCGCCCCTTTAAATGTTCTAAATTTGACACATCATCTTTAGTCACTACATTCCTATCTTGCCTATCTTTATCATAAGCTGTGTCGTGTATATGTGCCATTTCCGTTCTGGTTACAGCAGTTGTTATGGTTGTCTTAATTTGACTACCACCACTCATTTCTGAAAATGAGGTAGTGTCTCTAAGATCATCAACTTCTTCTGCGTTAGCTGCTCCAGGAATATTGTTTGTGTCGGGCGACGTTTCAGATTCAGTAATCTTGGCAAAACTACTAGATTTAATATTTTGAATGCTGACGTGCTCTGTATGTCCCATTCAAATTGCATTACATGGGTTAATTTATTTCATATATTACACATTTTCAGTTGCAAATCCAGTCAGTCAAAAGCGGTTCAAAGGAAAATACGATGTAAAATAACAAGTACAATTAACACTAATGGATAAGACCATAAATATCGACTGAGAAATCAATGAGGAGAGTTGGTTATACTATATTTATTTATTTAGTTTTTAGTTGACAACATGCATAAGTGAGATGGTGTGTTGATTCGTACGATAAATTTTTATGTAGGCACCAAGTTGCATGTGATACAAGTATATGGTGTGTGGAGCAACAAAAGAATAAATTTACAATGATACGACCATCTAGCCACCAACTTAAACAGCTCAAAGCATCGCATCGGCATTTTTTGTTAATACGATTATATGATTATATGTAGACGTAATATGCTATACGAGGTCGTGGATTATATGCAGCTGGTGTTTCTGTCTTGTTGTGCGAGTACTATATTGAAATTTACCTTTGCTTAAGATTACATTTATTTTAACATACAGGAAAGGTAACGTTTGCATTTTTAAATAAATATTAATTATGAAAACATTTTCGAGGCCATTGAGTGTACAAGGAAGTTTTCTAAGGAAATAGCACGAGTGATATTTTCAATTTTCGTAAAAGCTTGTCCAACCACGACTTCATATAACATACAGAATAATATACAGAAATGAACGGTAATCGAGATACATACAGCCGTTGCATTACCAAATTGATTTTTAAAGCATAAAATAATACGACTTGTGTATAAATAATAAGCGAGTGCAAGAATACTTTTTTTACATTTAATGACTAAACTAAATCCAAAACCGCATTATAAAATATCGTTATTTAGCTTGTGTTTATAACTTAAAACATAAACTTATTATGCAAGAGAATTTATATATATATACAAAGTATTCGTGTCAATGGATTTTCTCAAACCAAATACTTAATTACAAAATTAAGCTATACAAATAGAAACAAATTATTATAATGTAAATATAGGATTAGAAAAAACTCTCAGCTTCTGTACATATTTATGTAACTCTATGTATTTCTGTTATACACACAGTTCGTATATAGTTTGTTTTATAAAACTAAAGAGGTCAAAGTTAACTGCATATTATTTCAATAAATATCGGCTATTGTAATGTACCTCAGCATCTAAGACTGTGATCAATTACCGTATGGCAGTTCGTGCTTTTACTGCTTTAAGCTTTCGTCGATGTTTAGATTTTTTACTCAGCTCATTTAAGATCCCAATAATAGGGATTTTTTCTTTTGTGATTCAATTTAATTTGCTGAATGGAGTTTTGGATTATTAGACAATTGACATTAAACTCGAATGATTTTTCAGTTGAAACTTGCAAGTGTGTGCATCTTTTAAATGGTGCAATGACAAATGCATTTATAATTTATATTTTAAAGATAGACTTAAAATGTCGTATAATGTAAGTAAGCATAAAAGCCCATTGTTAAGTAACCGTACTTTTTCACCAGTTCAGGTGATCTTTAAGTAAGCAGAAAGTTCCTAATCCAATCAACCAAGATTTTTCCATGCATTGGCGTGAGATTGGACGAGGACATGAGGAATTTCTATTTGAATGTTTTTAAGCTATAATGCAGTACAGTAAGATCACGTTCCGACCCTACCATTACTTATCTGCTAGTTATTTGCACTATGAGAAGGATTGTGTTTTTTCTATTCGCATATTATTCAATGTATGTCATGAAGCTAATTAGTTTGAGAATATTTACTTGAGATTTATTAAGGATTTATTCATTTATTCTGCTCGAATAACGACAGAGCAAACGGATAATTGCTTGCAATTGCAATATATTTCAAATCAGAATGGGTTTTATTTATTTTCGAATTTATTTAAAGTTATAATGTTTTACATATGTACTAATTTATTGAACTGTACACTCACTCGTTTTAATAGGCGACTGATCTCTTACATACATAATTATTAACTTATACGCACACGTATATATATGCATATTTCAAACCAAATTGAATAAATTAGCTTTAAGTAGTTTGATTGTTCAACATAATCTCTTCCATTTAAAATTGCAAACGTTCAACAACTGCGTTTCGATTTAAGTATATTGCTATGTTATGTAAAATATGTATGCCTAATCTTAGCAATAAAACCAATACACACCGTTTTTCCATATTTTATATTATTAATAAGTTTTCACTTTTGTTCTCAACTTCAGACAACTGGGACTTCGACATGTTTGTGTAACTTACCGTATGATTTAATTATGTTTATTATTAATATTTTTATAAATGAACTTTACTTATTTACGTTATTAAACATACAAATCGTAAATCTACGGCTAGAATATATTCTTTAATATTTTGGAAATAACTCAAAAGTATTTATAGTCCAAAGACGTATATATGTATATATATTTGTGTAAATATTCGATGTGCTTAAAATTTTTTCAACCATTTATATTTTAACACCAACTTTTAGTTTACGTCCAACGAGCAACGTTCACGCGAAAGTCAAATATCTTACTGTAAGCGAATTATTGGTAACATTTCACAGGAAAGAAAAATATTTACTTACAACTTTGTATAAATTAAATTAGTTAAAGGCAGACGTACAAAATATCGGGTGGTGCCATTGCCACCAGCGAAGCAATTGCTACACATACACATTCAATTTGTATGTATATATGTATGCATGAATTTGTTAAATGGTACATTCATGTATGCATATATGTAGTTTAGTAATTTTGGAAGTGATGTCCTACAAACAAGCTCTATGACTCAGGATACTAAAACACGTCAGAAAGTGTACACAGGCAAGCATACAGGTACTTGCGAATGATGTTATATGCGTTTACATATAACATATGACCCTTGTAAATATATATGTATATGCAGAAACATATGTGTGAGATCTGATACAGTGTGATATTTTGTTAGTAACAGAATACTTTATAGAAATACAAAAAAACATTGGCCGCGCTGGAGTGAATGTGTGTGTCAATGCATTCTGCATTACTCAAACCACTCACTATGTCTGCCTGTTCAACCTTTAACCTTGGCAATGCAAAGATCCAACGTAACCGGGAATTTCATAAAATCAATATGGAAACCATTCAAAAGTCGAAAAAGTTTTAATGATGACTACTCGCATTCTCGGTATATAACTGAATATTGTGTAGGTTTAACTAACTATCATTGGGTGTCGGAATACTAGTACGCTAATAAGCTAATTTCTCCTTTACACCCTTCTTACACATACTTTACGTTGCTGTCATACATACATATATGCGTACATAAATATCCAAGGGGATTAAATATATGGTAATAAAATACTCCCTGTGGGTGTTCGATACATTCCAATATTCGTCTAAAGTGAATAAGTAAAAATATGTTTTATTTTCGTTAACATCACTACCAGCCGCTAATTCATTCAATTAGCTTCTGATATTTCTTATGACACTAATCCAGATTTCTTTCAATACACAAACAAACATCGTTTTTACACTAGAGCATGAATGGAATTTGCATACAAAAAGCTTATGGGAAAACAATTTGTAAATATGTAGATACAATAAAAAAGTAAAGGTAAGATGATACGATAATAGAAAAATGAAATCTACAGTATGCCATACAAACAAAAGAAAATGGTGGTCGAATATATCAATTTATTTACTTCAGAAAATGCTAAAAGGCAACAAAACCATGAGAGTATCCTAACGATAGATTTTGGCAATGATATGATTTAGCTTACCGATTTTTGAAATTCCCGAAACACGTTCGAATGTCGATTCTGTAGTCTTGTGCAAAGTGACGACAGTGTCAGACAAATTATCTGGAAAATAAGTATATGAACACATGTTGTTCTAAAAGCTATAATATACGACCTCTTGTACCTTTTGCAGTGAATTTAGCCCGCGGCAAGGATTCTTCTTCTTGTCTATCAGTTCTAGTGTCGTTCGGAGTTGGCGGTGGAGTTTGAGAATGAGGTATGTCGCTCGCTGCATAAAAATTGGAAACAATAAAAGATGAATTTTTTAATGAATATCAAAATGAAATTTGGATTAAGCGTGATTATTTACCGATAGTTTTGAGGTCGTCACTTATTTCAATTTGCCCCGCACTCATCTTCTTTGTTATCGTTTCCTCAACTGACTTACAAAACTCAGCGTCTGTCAGTGTTATAGATTTGCGTGGTTCCACCGGCGCAGGTGGGGCAAGATCATCAGATGAGATTTGCAAGGTTTTTGTGTCAAGTTCAGTTGCAGTTTGATCGCTTGAATATTTCACTACTGGTAACTGTGCCCGCTGTTCCGTGGCTAAGAAGTCATTCGTCATTTTAATGTCATCAATTTTCGTTGCTGCTTCCGTTACTATCTTAGTAATTTCCTCCCTCAAACCAGCCGATTGCAGGCTGCTGAATGGATCTGCAACCACTTGTGGTTTTTCATGCTTTGGTAGTGTTGTAGTTTTTCCATAATCGTCAGTTACAATTGTTTTTTTTACCGGTTTGGTGCTTGTCGAAAACTGTGTTGTTTGCTCTATGGTGAGGAAATCCTCAGTTAGTTTCCTTATACCTACTGCTGATACTTTTTCCGTCTCATTTACAGGAGCGGCTAACTCGATGCCGTCTTCTTGAGATTTATCGACTACCCTTACAGTCTCTTCTAGCTTTTTAATAGATTCTACAAGTTTTATACTCTCTTCTCTGACCGTATCCGTTACTGCTGAACTCATTTTGAGTGTTGTGGTTTTCTCATCAATTATAATTTCTGGTTCAAAATCTTTTATAGTTGCCTCTGGTTGGATACCTTGGGGAAATCCTTTCGAAGTTGGCGGAAGACTCATGTACTTCTCATCGCTTTTGATATCTGTGAGATTTTCCTCCAATGATTTAATGGCCTCCTCTGTTGGAACTTTCGGCACAGTCGCCATAATAACGCTTGTTGATTTAATCAGACCACTCATGGTGCTTTTGATTTCGACCGTTTGTGTATCCGTTATAGGCTCTACTTCCTTTGATGCAGTATCCAGTAAAGTTGCTTCATGCTTAACGTGCAAGTCAGTCAATGTAACAGGAACAACAGTTGAACTCAAAATAGATGGCACGACTGAATGTGTAGCTGATTTTAAGAGCTCGTGTTTTTCATCATCGGCTGGGGATTTTTTGGAATTTAACAATTGAGTTTGCTGCTCCATTGCCAAGAAATCTTGTGTTAATTTTTTGGTTTCCACAGTTTGCAAAAGGTGCATTGGCTGAACAGTAAATATCTCTTGTTCATGTTTACTGCTATCAAGGCTCATGTCTAATACTTCTTTTTCGTCACTTGAAAAATCACTGCTGAATTCCTTGGGCTCAATTGTAGATATTTCTTTTACAAGGGCATTGTCAGTTTTCAATATTTCTGAAGTAATGTTTGTGTCATCGGGAATATCACCAACTGCAGATTGACTTGTGAAAGAATCCGATTCCGTTTCAAATTCACTTAATATTTTTGTGGTTTTTACAATATTTGATTCCATTTCTTTCTCGCTTAGCTCCACAGACTTCTTGAAGTATTCTACTTGCGTTTCCTTCACATTTTCCTCCTGTTTAGCGAATTCTATCAAAGCACCGACTTTATCCTCCTTAATCCCTTTCTCTTCAGTTTTCTCCAAATATATCGTGGAGTTGATTACGTCAGTCTTTACTACACTTTCTGGTTTCAGTGAGCTATCACTACTTTCGGAAATTGTAGTCGTCGGCTCAGTCGCAAATTTATCTTCTGTATTCTTTGTTGTTTCTGTGAGATCGCCTCTGGTTTTTTGAATATCCGTTGGTGGTATTCCATCCCATTCTTTTGTGACTTCTTTTAACTGAGCTTTCGTTCTTTCTACATCTTTCAATGGCAATTCTAGATCAGTTGTAATTTCAAAAGAATCAGCCGTTGATTCAAGCACTTCCCGCGTGCTAGTTTGAAAGTTAGTTAGAAATTCATTTGCTGGTTTCGTAGTTTCCATTTGTGGTCTCCGTTCCATGTATGAGAACTTAGTGGTAGCAATTTCGCTATCTTTTTCAATATGTTCCTGGAATTCTTTTATAATTTCCGTAGTTTTAGGGATGACCTGCTCTTCTTTGTCCTCTGGTGTAATGAATTTTGATGATTGTATTTCAGTAGATGAACATGTTATTGGCTCTGACGCTTTCTCAGAAAGTGAAGTTCTCTTTTCGGCAATTGGAGCTACTACAGTGGTTTCCATTACATCTGCATTATCTTTTGCTATGGGCTCGTCTGTATGAATACGTGTTTCGATATCGTGTTTCTTTATATCCTTTGATAGCACTGATTTCATATCATAAGTAACGCCTTTTGCTTCGAAGTCGGCAATTTTATCCTCAATGGAACTACCTTTTAATGTACCTTCTGTGACAGCCTGGATGTTTTCCGTTATAGTGGACGTTTTGCTAACAATGCCCTCTTTCTCGTCAGATTTACTACCCTCAAATACAGATATAATTTTTTCGATATTCTGATTCGATTTCTCAACCAGATTGGTACTTTTCATTTCTTTTTCCTTTACCTCCTCAACAAACTTCTCACTGAAGGTTATATCAACTGGAAGTTGAGTCTGCTTTTCAGCATTTAAAAAGTCTTCGGTTAGTTGCTTTGTTGTATCTTGTTCTGAATCTATCAGAGAGTCCTGAAGCTTTCTTGACTTTTCAACTGAGCTAATATCTTGTACTATTTTCAAATTTTCATCATCCTCAACGTTCTTGTATTCTGTTATTGAATCTTCTTCTTCAGAACTGCGTCCAGATGCCTTTAATTTGTGCGTCAATTCCTTATCAAAATCACTTTTACTTATTTCAACAGAATCCATTTTACCCTTTTTCATTTTCATTACTTGGTCTGGAGCAACAGTTGACTTAACTATGTTATCTGTTGGTAATTGCATCATGATTTCCGATTCATGTATAGCCTTTTTATCCTCGATAAGGCTTTTACGTTTTATTTCGGAAATTTCGCGTGAAATCTCTTTCTTTTGTGATGAAGCGGGGATTTGGCGTTCGATTGAGAGTCGTTTCACAATCTTCTCACGTCGTTCAGCAACTGTACGCTTCGTGATTTCCTCGTCTGATTCGGACTCTTCCACTTCCTTCTCTTCGGCTGAATATTTAACTTCCTCATGATCGTGAATCTGTTGAATCCGTTTACCTAAAACACAAAATACTCAATTGCAAACATCCAACCGTCCAGCCGTCCAATATTTTTAAATATATAGCAAAGTTTTACTTACTTTCTTGTCGCACCAGCTCCTCAACCGATTCGGAATTCTTCATAATATCAGTTTCGTCAAAGTCACGCGAATGCGAAAGTCGTCCACTTTTACACTTCTTCATAATATCTTCACGTCCAATATTTTTCAGCGCATCTTCTAAGGCGTGAATATCATAATTTGGTTTATCCTTGAATAGACGTATCATGCTTTGGGCCTGCCGCGCAATACTATCAGTATTTTGGTTTATTATGTCATCAATCTCTTCCGTACTGATACCGATTTCAGAGGCTAATTGTATCCAATCCTTGCCTAGTAAATTGGACAAATCCACGATACGTATATCGCCGATGTAGTGATCATTCTGATGTTTACTTAAACTAAATAGGGAGCTTCGATAGGTGGTAGTAATCTTATCACTAAATTCGGCTGTTTCCGGGATAACAATATCCGGTAGTACAATATTCAAAATACAGATGGGATGTTGCGGTGGTTCGCCCTTGGCAACTTTTGGCTCCTTCATGAATAATGTACGTCCAACAATGTCAGCGTGTTGATCCTTCACACGTACAGTGAATGGTAGACGATTTTCACGGAACGCTTTGAATTGCAATTGCAATTGATCACCAGATTTAGTCACTGGTACTAAGTTGCCCGCCATTTCAATATATTGTGGCTTGCCCTCTAGCACCTCAACGTCGCGACTCTTGGCAACTTCTGTAAAGAGTTCCTGCTTTTCGAGGGTTTTATCCTCACGATCATCGGTCATGCAGAACACACGCAAACGTGCTTCGTACGGTTCCACTTTCTTTGCGAAGACTACAAACTTGGCCATGAATGGCACATGTATTACCTCCCTAAATAAAAATGTTTTGCCATTATATAAAAGCTTTTAACAACACTATAAATTTTTTACTACGAGTATAACTGTCAAGGAGTAAATTCTGCACTATTCGAATTCGAAAACAGATTCGGCATTGTGTTCCATTGAACATACTGCACAGAATATAATAGTTTTGTTCACCCAACGATTTTTCATCGTCAAAAACTAGCCGAGATGTAGAACTATACTCTACAAGTATATACAAACGAGTATAGTATACACTTATATAACAAAATTATCAGAATAACGAATGCCTTTTTGCGACCATTAATCTGCACCGTGTCAGTCTCCGTTGCCCTAGCCTTGAGGTTAATTTTACACAAAGTTTTATAACTCAGTTATTTAACGAGCACAAAAGTGAACTTTGGAAAAAGGCGGCGAACACGAGCGGAATGAAAACCAAAGAAAAGTGGGGTTAGTCCCCTCTAATAGGTTTTTGTAATGTAAATATTTAAAATAGCAATCTCAAACAAAATCGCTAGAGCTGTATATTTCACAATGAACTAAATCGGTTAACTCAATACCAAAAATGAGGGCAATCAGTTCATAAATTTGCCTAATAAAGAATATTTATTTCATAATGAACATTTTCTATAATAAATTATTTCAGACGTCTCGAAATCTTTCAAATCCTTTCCAATTTAGCCTGCTAAAACTAAAAATTTTATGCGTATCTTGCCTTCAATACCTCCATTGACATTTATTTTTGAAACTATTTGTATGGATTCTATTTCATTCCGAAACTACATTATGTGCTTCTTAAAATGTCCATTGAGATATATCTAGTTGTATATAAATTTAGGTATATGCTATTTTTAAATCTAAATACGCACTTGTATAATTCGGTTGCCATTTTGGTAGCATCGGAAATGTTCCTGCAGTCCATTAACCAAAATCGCGCAGAAACAGTAGTCGTAAACGAAACGCAATCATTCACGAAGGTGAGCGGCGTGGAACCTGTAACGTCTTCCCATTGCGCGCGAGAGGGTCCCCCTAAATCAAGTGACACATACAAAAAAGAAAATGCCACAAAAAGTAAGATCCTTGCGCCGGCTAGGCTATTCAACAAAAACACTTATCTTATAATTATTGTTTTTGTTTTTCTACTACAAATTCATCAGCAAGAACATAAGGAAAAATAGTTGTAAAAAATCTTTTCAATGAACCAAAGAAATAAAATCACTTAATAAAATGGTGTCGCTGTTAAATGAAATGAATATAAACACAAAACAAAAAAGCTTAATGAAAAGCTTCTAAAATAGATAGAAGAAACTTAGTTAGAAATTGTGAGGTATGGATGCAAAATGTAAAACTGAAGTAAAATCGCAATTGTCAAGCAGCTTTTAAGTTAGCGCTAAATAGCATTAAGTATATGTACACATATATATATATAAGTACGAGTGTATTGCTTTCTAAATGGTTTCAGACCAATTTAAAGCTGTTTTATCACTATTGTACACGGTTTTTTTTTCTGTTATTTTATCTAATTTTTTCTATACACTTTAAAACATGCGCTTTATTAATTAAAATCAATGGAATGTGAATATTTCGTTGTTCTTGTTTTTTTTTTTCGTGTATGTGTTTAAAGACAAAAACCATATATAAGAAATCATGAATGATTGCCAACTTTAAAATAAATGATCAGAAAGGAAAATTCATATACAACCAATTTGTTAACAGTTAACAACATAATGAAAATGAAATAAGTATGAAGTTGAAAAAATATAAATAAATTCATTATGCATGAAAATAATGTGAATTATAAGCTGCGCTTGGTTTTAGCATATTTATGTTTTTCGTTCGTATTTTTTGTTCGCACTGAACTTTTATGAAATTGTTGTGACTTGTTCCTTACTTTTGAGCAAAAATTCTCGAATTTTACGAATGAATAGCACTTTTTAAAATATCAAAATATTCCTATTTAGTTAGAATATATACAAACGCCAAATAGTTTCGAATAATGTAGAGGCTCCCCTTTCCAGAAAAGTTCTCTTTGGTACCACAAACAGCAGAAAATTCAAATTATTATTTCGAAATTTATATTATTTATTCATTCCATTTTTGACATATGTGCAAAAGAATTAAGTAAAAGAAAAGCAAATCAACAAAAATTAAATTCGAAATTAATACATTTAGATAAAATCCGGTAATAATATTTACTTGTTGATGCGAGCTGGTTCATTCGATTACTGCGAGTTTTTTTCAATAAAGCAAACCTGTCCCTTATTTTAAATACAGATCCGTCACACATTTTAATATATTTCAGTTGATTTTCGACAGTTTTCGACGCCGAACAAGCAAAGCAAACCTGCAAATACCCTTTGGGCATTAGACCAGTACATTTAATTGATCAATCACGCTGTTCTCGTTTGCTATTCTATGTACTCTTTTTACGTACGAACTTACGTTACTAAGAAATGGAGATGATATGCAAGATGCTAAATTTATTTTAATTTAACTGCTCATTATTTAACTGCTTTCCCCTATCGTAATTATTTGCGCAATCATTTTAGGAACAGTAATAAACAGATACTGTTAAACACTGAAACCTTACTCGATTCTTTAATTTTTCATTGCTAATTTCAAGTTCCGAAGCAAGAATTAATTTTTTACTATTGTTTATGAAGTAAATGCTACAATCTTTCTTATATTTTTAAAAATATTTCAATTGATCATTAACTTAATATATATTATTTTTTAAGATAAAAAAACATTCTTAAAAAAATATTTATATTAACTTTTAAACCTAATCAAAATTGGACTAAAATATTCGCATATCTCTCAAAAAATATATGTATACATATAATCATAAAATTTGCTAATTAAATATCAATGGTGAACAAAACGATTTGGAAATTAAGCAACTTGCTCTTTAATTGTATAGTAGCTTGTGCAATCCTTAATTAATTTAAACGTACATGCATATGTACAAAATAGAATAACTTTGGTTGTAAGAAAACGTATTAGAAATTTAATAATTTTAGTAAAGCATAATTTTAAATAGCTCTTCGGGAATGTTGGTAGAAGTATGTATGTGTGTAAATGTACTTTAGCCCGAAAATATCTCATTGTCAGTGCAAAAGAAATGTAACAAATGTGATACTTCTATCATTCAAATATTTGAATATTTTAATATTTAATATATTCTCTTTATGTGAGGCATGTTCAGTGGCAAGACGTGCTACTTTCAGACTTTCAACCTATCAGAGATACACTACACAGAAAGATCTCGAATAAAGTAAAGTGAAAAGCCATGAGCATAACACGAAATATGATATTTCATCAACTTGGAATTCAAAGAAAACCAGTTTAGGTCTAAAAAATCGTTTTTGTCAGAATGATGAATTTTTGAAATATGACATTGTTACAGTTACTGTGTGTGCATTTCCACAACGGCCAATGAATTAGTTACATTTAATTAAATTTAATTTCGACTTGATTTCTCTCTATCGGTATCTTGCATAATCAATCACGTCGTCATTTTTTGAATAATGCTTTCAAATAAAATGGTTTTAATTTTTTACAATATTTTAATTAATTTAACTGCGCTATTTTTAGTAAAAATATATTCAGTAAAACGATCTAACATATTTTATTTTAATATAAAAAATTACTATAGAATAATAATTCATTAAAGTTCCAAATTAAAGCCAAATGTTTTAGGAAATTTTTAAATTATATTGGACCAAAGAGTACTTGCGGTAAAACCTGTTTTTGGTGATTATTTTTCATATAATGTGAAAAGGTAACCTAACCTATTTGTGCAGAAATTTATTTACAAATTATTTTATTTCATTTATTAAAATTTCGCTTTGTTTACAAATTGAGAATGAAAGCAAAGCTTAAAGATTTAATTGTCTTTTGTTATTTAGTTCTTTATTAGCTTATACATTCGCTGTGCATTCGTGTATCGCTCGTATTTAATATCAAAACAAGTAAATGGTGCTTTGCCTTCGAAATCTATGAAATAGCTTCCAAATGGTTTAATTTTTAATTTTTTTTTTAATTATGCAGGGGTTGTCTGGTGAGGTAGAGGATTGGTAAATTTTTTTTTATGGAGAAGAAATAATAGTACATCACTTCGAAAATAAAAACGGTATAAACATGGTTGAAGGAGGGCTTCCAATATTTCTAAGTCGCAGCTATACCCGGTGCATTTCAAATCGGTATAGTAGTATATTGAACGGTACTAAAATGATCGAATCGATTTTTTTTTATCAATTTTACAACTTGACAACCCCAGCATTAATTTAATGAAAATTTTTAAAACAACTCTTAAGGCATTCGCTTACTTAATTATATGGATTGCTGAACAAATAATTAAATTAATACAACAAAATTCGCATATTTGTGAAAAGTAAAAGCAAATCAAACTTATAGAAATGAAGTTCAACAAAACAAATAAACTTAGTACATATATTTCGTAGTTAAGTTTCGCTTGAAAGCATATTATATATTTATGTATTGGAATATTTTAGAAATTGGAGCTGTTTGATCGAAATCGTAAAAGTAATCGTATTGTGTAATTTTTTTGTTAATTTTTTTCTTATTTGTAAAATTAGATTTGAACTTTGGGCTTCAGATATATGTATGTAAATCGAATAACAGTAACTCAAAATACAAAAATGCTTTTGTCTGTCTTAATTGAATTTGAAATTTCATACATGTTTGTGATTTTGAAATTGCTAGTTACCTTTTAGAGATCTTTTCCGAAACACACCTTCAATGATGGAATAAAAGAATGGTATGCGTGCACATATGCATTTACGCATTAGTACAAAATTATATACGAATCGAATACATTTTGAAATCTAAATCAGAGAAAAACAACAAAGGCATTCCGAAATAAACGAAACAAATTTCAATAACTAAAAGAATGTTTAACAAAAAGCCAAAACTCGAATTAATAAAAAAAGAAAAAATATCGAAAAATTAACAAAATTATTGTTAACCTCATATTATTCGCATATGAATCGCTTGTATATGTATGCATGTATGAATGAATGTGTATATGAGTTAATGGGTAAGTCGTCTATTACGTATTCGTTTGTGTTAATTGTTAATGCAAGAAAGTTGGAATTGTTCAAAGTGTTACTTATGTGTATTGCTTATGAGCTTAGTTTATTTAAAGGAAAACCAAATCTTTTTCGAAGTAATACATACATACATACATAATGTAATACAATGATAATTGGACAACAATTTAAGCGAAAACACGCAATTTTTTAGATATTATTTTACTAGCATTTACTGGCATGTTTGGTATGTGATTATGTACTTTTTTACATACATACATACGTATCAATAATATCTGTATGTTCACTAAATAAACATTCATATTATACAGGTTATCTACTGAATAAGAAATAAAACTTCTCTTCTTTAAATCTTCATTTTCTTGAAGCTATTTATATAATTTTTGGGTACATGAGCGATCTATAATTACAATGTGTTAATAAATGATTATCCTAATGTCTATAAAGGCATTTATGTAATTCACTATTAATATGAAATTAAACAAAATATCAAACTAAAAATATAAAAATAAAAATTTAAGGAATGTGTTTATGCAAAATATTGATGACCGCTCTTGTGTATTCATTGGTTAATTTTCATTATAGTTTAGGTGTTTTCCGGCAAATGGAGGATGTCCTATTATAAAAACAAAAAACAGTTAACTTAGCAAATAGAAGACGATGCATAAAACGAATGGAAGGTGAGTACTCACAAGTACCTAGTAACTTAGCATTTACTAGCCATTAAAATACACTCCCTTAGCTCCTTAGCTTAAAACCCAGTTTCTTAATCTTATTGACCGCGAACTAGCATTGCTAATTAATTGCTTTGAAAAGTTAAAAACTTCAAATCAACACATTGATAAAAGGAAAAAAGTTATCTGAGCTTTGATTATCTCAGAATTTCTCTGTCTAAAACTAAAGAAAGAAGCTTTAGAGTCACTTAGTACCTAAATCACCAACTCTCATAACTTCCTCCATTACTTTCTTATACCAAACGCATGTGCATTTGGCGCCATATAATTTTATATATAATACATTTGCATATACTATTATATACATATTTACATACGCTGTATAATCGCATATGGGTCCCATTCTTTAACTCTCAAAATTTTATTTGTAATTTCAAATCTCATATTCTGAACTTTTGACTTCAAATTAGTTTAGCTCAATACATAATATTATCAGCAAATTTGGTGACATAAAAGCTACTGCGCCAGGCAGTTGGGCTAAAATCGACATAAAAAAAGTATGAATAGTAGTGAAGATGCACACATAAATATGTCCATATCTCAGTATTTAAGTAAATCGATTTGGATAAATTTAGCACATAGAACAGGTATTTATTTATGACAAAATACATAGATGTACAAATTGAAAATGAAATAACTAAATACAGTTGTGTATACATAATGTACATATCTATAAATGCATGTATGTATATGTTATTCATCTTAATAGCTGATGTTGCAAAATCGTTACAAAAAACTATTTTGGGTGCGATTCAGAGGTATTCAAGCTTGGTATTTGGGTCCGTAGGTAGTTTAAATATTAATGACTGCAATGTCTCACTCAACTTTACGACCGACTTAAATGGTTACGAAAGTAATAACAGATTATATAGAATTATGTGAGTATGTAGTTTATAGAAATAAATTTTATCATTTCAAATTTGTAAAACCAAAGTCAAAAGAAATTTAAAAAGTTAGTCAAAAATCCAACAGAAACACTATGAACTAGAAATGAACTTAACACAAGTACAAGTATTTATCCAAACGAACAAATGAAGACAAATGTAAATTAAACACCAAGATAAATTACAAATACAAATTTTATTTTGAATAAATATTAATGTATAAAATTATTTTGTCTTTTCTTCTCCCTCTTCAAGGCTAATTTGAATTTGCTAAATCTCGATTACAATAAAACGAAAAGAACAGTGCAAACATACCTGTTATGGAGCAGAGTAAGCGTAGCGTGGGTGTATTGCCGGAATATTGATTTATCATGCCCTGGCTATGTGCCTTTGGTGCAGGCATACTCAATGTGATGGCCTTATGGAATTTGCGACGTCGTGGCTCAACCGTTACAATCGGCGAAACTGCCACACCGCGGCCAAGTAGTTTAGCAGTCAGATCTGGATCGACTGGTTGTGCCTAGAATGAGGTAAACACAAGAAATGATCGATACATTTTTGTGATTACCATTACTGTTAATTTATGTTTAACTGTGAGTTTTCGCTAGTTTATCATTCAGTTCTTATACATACAAATGATTATTTCAACATGAAAATGGCCACTTAAGACTAAAGTAGAGCGGAAGGAAGAACAAAGCAAGTAAAGCGTATTGAAGCGACAAAGGTATGAATTTGCTTAGCTACAGATAATTTAAAGAATTAATGAAATTGCAAGTCTTTTTTTAAATAATTGTACAAAAATTTTATGATTTACGTTACTTATAAATTATGTATGTTTCCATTACTTAATTGGATTATATGTATTTGAATGAATTATATTAAGCTGTTTAGGGCTTCTGAGCTAATCCTGAACATTTTCCTATATACATACAGACATGTAAGTACGTATGTAAACCTCTCATTTTTGTAATATAATGTAGTGTAGGCTAAAATTTACATCGCCGACTTTTGGTATTACAAATGTTCAGACCCATTAGCTTCCCAATAAATTTAGTTATCAAATAAACTTTAAAAACTGCAATACATTATTAATACATTTTTTCACATATATTTGTTAAAACATTCTGATCAGAATAATTATCTTCTTAAGGGCCGTTGAAAAATCATTTTGTATACGAGTATATGCGATATGTTTGTAAACTCCTCTGGCACATTCGAGGCACACTCATCCAGACCCAACTGCATCAACTATTTACTGTATGAATAAGTATTGTAACATTTTAGAGATTTTCTATCTTATAATTTCACCGCACGCTTGGTGCGTACCAAATGTCAGAAGCGTAGAACGATTAAGTAAATGTTCACCAACAAAAAAACATTTTGATTTAAAGTTTATATTGGAACTAAATTTATTGGGTATTTTTGATTTATCCATTAAGTTTAACTTTAAATATAAATAGTGAGTAATGAATAAATAATAAGATGTATGGAACATACAAATGATATCTACATACGTCTATACATAAACATATGTAGAGTAGGATAATTTAAATATTTCTTAAACGAGTCTAAATATAATAGTGCGTTTGTTAATATTGTATTTAGTATACTTTGCTTAGTCGATTAGACCATATTTATTCCACAGTTACTTATATCTAGCCTGGTGGCAAGTGAAAATTCTATCACTTTCTCTCAATAATTTCATCTCAAAATTGTTCACTTGATAATTTATAAAGGAAATGAGTATATTATAGATGAGAGGGTTTCGTTCGTAAATATAACAGCATATATTCACCATTGGACTTTATGTGAATATGACTTGATATCAATATGAGAACAGTTTATAATCCATTTAGCAATGGATCAAACGTAAGATAGCATAGGTCTTAAGTTTTATGCCTATGCCTTTCACTAATAACGTGGCTGCTGTGTTTCTTGATTAATAATCTAATTTAATTGCGTTGCATCTTGGTTTACCATTAAATTCTTCAATTTTATTTTCAGATATTTGATGATATGAAACATCTTCGTAAAATATTTTCTTTTTGTTTAAATAATGCATAGTTGGTATATGTGCCTTAGTGTGTATTTATTTACTTTCGCAACGTCCAGTTTTTCTAACGCAAATTGTGAAGATCACGATTTTCGCCTATTTTAAATCAAATCGGTAGCACCGCACTATACTTGACACAATAATGTACAGCATACAAACATAGATGGGTGATAAGTGATATTCTACTAATATATCTTTGACCTAGTTTTGAGTGATAGACTAAATTCTTTAGATTGTTTTTAGTTCTGAAATGCCAAGTTTAGTACTAACATAATTAGTATGTTGAAATTTAGACCACAAATAGTTAACTTATGAATTATATTATTTAATTTTTACATTCGACGTGACTAATTCTAAAAATTACCTCTTGAGATTATGCAAAACAGCAATAATTTGGTAGACTGGAAATATTTTTTTTATAAAATAACACTAATCCGAAATATATTTATGCGTGTATTACTAACTGTATTACATATTTTTTATAGGTTTGAAGTTAGAGTCTATTTTATGAAAAATCAATCTCAAGGGGGCGTTTATGGTACTCTTTTTGATGAAGACATTTAGGTGTATAACCAAATCTTAATTAAAATTTAGTTTAGATTAAAATTCTTCACCAGTATATTCTTCACCATTGCCAACATCGATATATAATTATGTATTTTGTGATTATGTATTCTCCATAATATAAATGCATATTGATTTGGATTTAGCATGTCATAAATCATCATAAGAATAGATGTATGTATCTGTAAATGTTATGTTGTCTAATTTTAATACTAATTTTGATAGCTTGTTGAATATTCTTCCTTATATAAGAATGTTTCCATTATATAAGCATTTTGTATACAGATAACAATTACTCTATTACATATGAAGTTTACCAAATAAGAGAAAAACGCTTCTTCTTTGGAACATGGTTAACGCTGATTTTGCGCAATTTTTCTGGTGCAACACCTTTGCGTGGTTTAAAGAGATTTACCTGCAAGCCCACTTTGATCTTTTTGGTGAGTGCACCTTGCGGGAAAACAGCCTGAACTTGTGGCACCACAGTGCTAGATACCATGCCTCCCTCGGGTCCGATAGCATGCACCTCTTGGCGTATACGTGAGACCACAGCAAAGTATTGAGGAAAGTCATAGGTAACAAATCGGCAAACGTGATTGCCACCTTGCTCCTCAAGTTGTGAGATTTCTATGGATATCAAAAAACATTAACAATTCAGTATGTATTTAAATAATTTTACTGAGAGTGCAAATGTAGTTGACGTTTACCTTCGGGCTCAAAACATTGTTGCAGCACATCATGCATGATTTCTTCTGAATTGTCGATGATGTGTTCTCGCCAGGTTTCGCCATTATCTGAACGCAAGATGATAATTTCGCGTTCTTTGCCACGGAGCGATGCAAAATGTGGTACTTCCATGATAACGGGACCAATAAATTTGGTAGACACAGGACCCAGCTCCAACACACGGCTGGCTAAAGCTTCGCCCTCCATTAGCTGAGGTGGATGCATGGTACGCTGCGGTTTAACATAACGGCAAGTAACACGCGTCGGCTGGCAAGTGGATCGCGAAGGTATAATCATGCGTACGCCACTGTGGCGGCAGCCACGCATGGCGCCTCCGCGCGCATCCACCAGAAACGATACAAGGAAACTATAAGATTAACAAGAATAACACAAATATGTGACCACACAAAGAGCACTATAAATTGCATAAAAGTAGAGATTTCGAAGGTTTCGTACAGCAATCCTCCGATTCCAATTACTCCGATTTTTATTTAAGGAGATAAATAGGCATTTTTTAAATTAAGCCATTAATTCTTATAAATACGCATAAAGTTTCAAAGCAAGCGAATGTTGTACGAAATATTGAACTAAAAATTATTTAATGTACCTCTTCCAGGAAAGCTTTCGGCTGCGTGCAAACAGAGTTTCATAAGTAAACTTACATGCTCAATTTGTGTTAATGACTTTTTGATTTTTTTAAACTCACCCCATATATTTTTGTTCCTCATTAAGGCCATTACCGATATAAACACCGTCCACAAAAGTTTTTCCGATACCATGTACCTGAGCCTTGTGCGGACTTACAAGCTCCTCTGCGATGGCCTGCTGTTGCGATTGGGCTCCGACTCCACCAGCATACTCAGCACTGTGGGTCATCATGCGGTTGGAGTCGATGCGTTCATCACGTGTAACATCGATTGGTAAGGAGTCATCGCCTAAAGATTTCATTTCATCAACTGTCAAATAACGGTAAGGCTGATCGGATAACATATTATCTTCGCCTGGTGGTGGTAGATGTGTAGTGGTAAGTTGACGAGTTTTAATATTGTATTTAATTCGCATTCCATTATAATCCAATATTTTCGATTTGGTTATTGCAGTTCATTAGCGGTGTCGGAGTGAACAGTGCAAAAAAATTTGAAGAAACATAAATCAAGATATGCAAAAAATTGTTTTTAATTTAAATAACAAACACACATGCATAATCAATAATATGTCGGATTAAATATGAAAGCTGATATCGCATTTGCAGTGAAAAGAAACTCAACTGAGGATTATGTAAATAAAATGCTTACCTATATATAAGTATGTAGTTGCTTATAAAAAATGTTAATGTTTTTTCTATGTACAGGTATTGACTTGGTGGAAACAAAAGCACACAGTAGAGTAGATGTCGAATAATTTTATCGGAAGAAAGTATTTAGTTGGCAGATTTCTAATTTGGAATGATCCGTAGGACGCTCAAAACAAAAATTTACCCCACAAGCGATTTCAAAGTAAATAATCAATAAGTCATAACATTTATTGCGCCCCGGGACCCATTTGTATACTCTTTCTTTCCGATTGTGAGGTTTTCCATCCATTAGATTTTTGAATATAAATTGTTACAGAAACCCAAAATTTGTTGTATTCAGTCATATGTATTTATGTGTACAAGTAATACGCCGTGTTTGTTTTTATTCTGAAATCAATTTCATTTTCTCCCAAACACAGGCCTTGATCTGTCACTTAATTCAATATCTTTGAACTGAAATTGGCAAAGTGAGCGGAACTTGAAACATAATTTTGTGAATTTTAATATGTGTACATATGTATATTTATTGAGTAAATAAGTCTGTGTAGAAAATTTTTTTTATTTACAACAACACCAAGAAACGTTTAATTTATACATAAAGGGTATTAAGGAAAAACATGGATTATGTACATGTGTATCTTTTCATAACACTAGGGTGACCCTTGTAATTGTAAATAAATGAAGGATATATTTAACTAAGCAACCAAGTGGTTAAAGATTGCTCCTGATGCTATAATTATTATTATAATTATTTCGTTATTTCGTTTCGTTCGTTATTATTTGTTAAAATTGTTTAATTATTAAAAAAGCATCTTTAGATGTTACATGTTTTAATATAACGGCTTTTTGAATTCGTACATGTAGTTTTTCTTCTATTTTAATTATTTTTTAGTTTTCAACGAATGTTTTATATAATATTCCTGTTGTAGATATTATTAGTCGTATTCTTTTAATTCCATTCTGATTCCAAATATTTTTAATATCTTGCCTTTTTATTGTATAATATTTTTCTATATTTCCTGCATATTTGCTTTGTATATTATTCTGTATATTGTTATTGTATTGTATATTGTATTATTATATCGGTCCGCTTATTTCAATTAGTTGTGTAGATTTTTGGTTCTTGTTTATTAATATTATACCTATTCTATTGCATGCCATTGTACTGCCTGTGTAATTGGTTCTATCCCAGTATAATTTGAAGTTTTCAAGTATTGTTTCTGGTGTATATTGGTAGTATGGGGTTGTGGTGTCGATGAGATTTAGGTTATTTGCCTTTTCTTTCTATTTATTTGTAGTGTGTTCCTGCAAGTATTGTAGCATAATGTGATATGGTCTAAGGTTTCCGCGCGTATGTTGCATTTACGACATTTATCTGACATGATAAATGAATTGATAATGTATTTACGACAATTTCGCGTCACTATCAACTGATCCTGAGTAGCCATTATAAACCCGTCTGTTTCTGGTTGCAGTTCTCCTTTTCTTAGCCAAGTGTATGAATTTCGTTTACATACATACGTTCTCGTTTTCAACGCTGTGGGGATGCTTGCAATGGATTTGTTTCAGCATCGACAGGTTTATTTTGGAATCACTCAGTTTTGTTCTCAAAAGATGAAGTGAAGTTATTTCTTCCTCAACTTGTATTATTGCATTATGTAGTGTTGTGTTTGTTTGTAAAAGTATTATCTAAGGTTGATAATTTGATTATTATGTACTAGTAGTTGAATATCAACGCATTCCCCTCCTTCATTTTTTCTTGGTTGTGTCAGGCATTGTTTGCATGTATATATGCGGAAGGTGTTTGTGAATTTAGTTAGTTTAATCCTGGTTGAGATCATTAGATTTTGTAAGTCCGTTCGACTCCAATTTATAACTCCAAATGAGTATGTGAGTAATAATCAGTTCTGTTAAGCAGATCTGAAAGCAGGTTAAAAGCAGGTTAAAAGCCTAAAGAACCATGGGGTGCTTAATGCATCTCCATGCTTTTATATTTATGATTTTCGTTGTTATAACTGTTGATGATGATTGTAAATGAATTGTTGTTTTCCAGTTTGCCATTTTGTTTTTAAGAAAGTCTATTAGTTTTGGATGTATTTTATATATTTCAACTACATAGATGAGCCAGGTATGTGGTGTTTTGTCAAATGTCTTTTTGTAGTCTGTGTAGCATGTGTGGATGTTTCGTTGATCTTTAATTGCCTATTATGTTATTGTGCCTATGAGGTGTGTGTATATTTGCTGTGACAATAATGATGTTATGATTTTGTAGAGAGTTGTTAAGTATGTAGTTTGCTGGGTTGTTGGTATTATATTTAAATTTACTGAATGTTATTCCTTATATTAGGAATAAGTAAGGTATAAGGAATAGTAAGGTGTTTGAAATTTGGATTGTATGATTTATTAGTTCAAGAAATTTATGATGGGTTGATGTTAATGTTAATGTTTTCTACCAATAATTGTGGATGTGGCCTATTCTGAGTTATTTCTAGTTGTGTGTATTTTTGATTGTTGTTGTGAGTTCTGGTAAGGTTATTGTGATTTTATCATGTGTTAATATTGTACTGTAAGTTTCCCCGCAGGGTTTGACCATATATCTTGCCAGTATGTATGTATCTATTGTTTTGTGGGTGGGTTTGCTTTTAATTGATCGTGATTCCCTCTTAGAGTCATGTAAAATGCTTTTTCGTTGTAATTGAACATTGTACTTTGTTTCTTTCTCTCGTTGGATTCCCTATATTTAGATATTCTGTAAGCATATACTTTTGATTTTTTTTAGATTGTTATTAATATCTATTTGTTCTATTGATTGTTGTTGCTCTGTTAGTGTTAGTTGTATTTTGCGTTATGTACCCAACTTTCGGTAGTTTTCTATTGTTCCACGGCAAGTTCCCATATTTGTTAAATAAGTTGCAACTGTTTGTTTTATGTTTTCAAGTTCTATGGCAGTTAAACGTTTATTATAAGTGATGAACCTTTTTTGGTTATTAGTAACGGCACAAATACTATGCTTGCTATCTTTGTATCCTTCTCCTTTTCACTGTTTCCAATTTTGTTGCTTGGTAGTACCATTGCATAACAATGGTGTTCATTTCTGTCGTTCATGTTAGGCGCGATTTTCCAGATTTTGTGGTTAACGGTTGGCCTTGCAAAACACTTGAGGCTGGTTGATTTTGAGCATGTCCGTAGTCATCTTGATCAGGCTATTGATTGCCGCACCGATCCTGATCCTGGTAGTGCTCGTCCGAGGTTTATTTCTTTATTGCTGGAACTATTTGCTTGCACACCTGGGGATGGATGGTTACTCCCCGTCATATATTTAAGGTATGCCCTTACAGTATTGGTTCACACTTTTCCTTCTGGGTTAAAAGTTTTCCATCTTGGTTAACAAGTTTCCATTTGAGTTCAAAGTTAGTTGCTAGCCGATATTTGTGGAATTTTGACTTTTTGATGATTATTATTCCTATCATTATTATTATTATTATTAATTTGGATTGTTTATATACCAGGCAGGCTGAAAAGTTCGCATTCGTATCGTTGGTTTCTCCCAATGTTTTGTGATTGAATATAATATTAAAAAAAAGTGTACAAATTTCCCGGCAGCCAAATGATTCGAGAGATATAACATTTTGAGAGGCACAAGCTATTTGCTAAACTCCGTATATGCAGTACGAGCACCGAATATGATGAACGCAGGAAACACAGAAAAGAAAACATTGCAAACGAAAACATCAAAAACCCAGAAAATGATTTTGTATGACCACAAAATAAAATTTATTTATTCATTATTTATTAATATTTGGGTATTAAATAATATTAAGGGAACGTTTATGGACGAAATCGAGCAGTACGCCCTATTTGAAGAAGAAGAAAGTGCTGTTTCATCAAGACAATGCACCGTGATACAAATCAGTGAAAACGATGTTAAAGTTGCATGAAATATGTTTTGAATTGATTCCGCATCCAACGTTCACTTCAGACTTGACCCCTAGCGACCTTTTCTTGTCCTCAGAGCTTAAAATAACACTCTCTGGAAACAAATTTAATGATAATGAAGAGGTATCGTACTATATAAATGGCATCGAAAATTTGGAAGATCGTTATAATTGGTGCTTTGTCCTAGATGATAAATCTAACGTGTTTTCCCGTTAAACGATAAGAACTTTTCAGTTTGCAAGGAAGGTGGTTGTTATCATTTTATTTTAGATTTAAATCGGTTAAAAAAGAATAAAAGTAAATAAATACAAGGATTTAAATATAGTGTTTCCGCAATCAATTATTTTCATAAAGGTAGATATTTCTCATTCATTACTTTGATTACCCTAATATCATGCATATTCAATCGCCTGGTGCCCACTAACCGAATATCCAGATTGCAATTAAATTAAATCTCCGCGTTAATACATCGAATATTCTTTATGTGAGCACCCGAAGGCATTTAATAAGTCCGTTTAATATAAACACTTTCGTATGTGCAAGTAGTATATGTACGTATGTATTTAAATATGTATATCCCCCGTAAAGTGTGAAAGGTGGTCTAAAAATTTTGACATGTTGCTTGTTATTTTCAAATATAAACCGATTGCTTCAAGATCGTTTTTGACTAAAATACGAGCTTCAATGGAAACACTACCACACACACACACTTTATAAGGAACTTCTCTTTTAAATGGTTATTTAAGGAAAACGAATATGTTTGCTTAATTCAGTGTACTTTTTCAATACTGCTAATAAGTGTAAAGCTCAGTGTATGAGACTTACTAGACATAAAGAATGCTTCGCCCTGGTAATATGGAAGGTAAACGTGGTCTTCATTCGTATTTTGATCACCCTTAATGCCATAACAAGGATCCCAATCGTTTGTGTCACCTGAGACACAGTTTGTTGTACAAAAAAATATATATTTAAAGTATAGAACTTTCAGTTTTAAATTTATTTTGAATTTATCAAGATGTTTCGAATAGTATACCAGAGTATAATGAGAATAGGTATACATACAATGGATAAAGTAAGATTGTTTAACTTCGTGTCATATTAGTGGAGTGCTTCACATTGTGTTATTCGAGTAGCATGTCAAAGTTTCTATACCGGTTATGAGGTCTAACATGTTCAAAATAGATCTGGACTGGAATAATTGAATGATATAGTGTGTTGTAAAGCGATTGTTTTTCTAATCATATGTTTAAATGAAATAAATATTGTGCTTTAATGTGATACACGAGATGTTGAACCAAGCAAAATCTTTTTTCCGAATGTAATGCTCGTAAAAATGTTCATACTTATGTACAAATTATGAAATATATACTTTAAAGTAGCATTTATACATACCGCCTTCTTCTTCCGAATCGGACATAAATGACTCATGCATTGCCTCCGGTGCAACAACACGATACTTCTCATCGGTTTGAGTTTGTGCTGCCCCATCCGGCTCATTTGTAATCGACTTCAACGAATCCAAAACGCTTATGTAACCCAACTTACGTGCAATGTGCAACGGAGTCTGCCCATTGACCGTCTGAGCGTTAGCATTCGCCTTATGCTCCAAAAGTAGATTAACGATGTGGCAATGTCCTTGCTGTGCAGTTTGATGTAGTGGCGTATAACCGATAGATGTGGCCGCATCTACATTAGCGCCATGATGCAACAAAAAGCGCACCATATTCGCCTGACCGAAATGTGCGGCCACATGCAGTGGTGTATAGCCGGCTTTAGTGGCCATGTCGATGTTGGCGCCATTGCGTTGCAAGATTTCAGCAACATTCACGTTGTCTTCTTGAGCACACAAATGCATTGGAGTTAAGCCATTCTTGGCAGGATGATTTACGCCGGCCTTGTGTTCGATTAGCAAGTTCGATATCTCAACGTGGCCCTCCTGTGGATTTAAATTATTTTTGTACAGAATACAGAAAACTCTATTTCTTTTTCTCATTTATGCATGTAAAGTAGATCTATACGTGTGTGCATTCAGTTACTCACCTGACAGCTCAAATGTAATGGTGTGAAACCAGCTTTGCTCTCGGCATTAGCCTGGGCGCCGTATTCCAAGAGCGTTGTGGCAATGTCCATTTGATTTTTACGTGCCGCAATATGTAGTGGTGTATGCCCATTTTTGGCTGTGGCATGCGGGCTGGCACCTTTCTCCAACAACAATAAAGCGACCTTTTGATTATCATAGTGACAGGCCACATGCAATGGTGTAACTCCATTCTTTCCCTGTGCATCCACATCCGCCTCCTTTTGCAACAACAATTGAGCAACCTTGATGTGACCATATTTGGCTGTCAAATGCAATGGTGTGAAGCCCTTCTTCGTGGCAGCATCCAAGGCTGCACCATTCTCGATTAAAACGGTAGCGACCTGAGAAAATAACATTTGCAATACATATGTGTCCTTAAAAAGTGATAAAGAATTGCTAAAGGAATAATACAAAATAAAAATTGTTTATTTTATAATTTATTAAACAGTACATTGAGACAACAAATAAATCATAACAAAATCAAAACAACATACCTACAAAAAAACAAACTTGTATCCGATGTAACAAAAATAACAAAAAATCACTTAATACTCTTACAAAATATTATAAGGACTTATCCAATAAAATTCAATATATCAGTTTTCAATGAGCCACTAACGAAGAATTTGTTTGAACAAATAAATTTTTACAAATAAATTAAATACGGAGCCAATGTTAAAAAAAATGTAAGCTTTTAGGAAATATTTTGTATAAAATAAATTCATTTTGTTTAAATTTTTCATAGAAATACTGAAAACCAATAATTTAACTTGAGGCGGATCACGAATTATTTGGTCAAATGAATTTGATATAAAAATTCTTGTATCTAAAATAAGAATAATACTCGTTTGCCTTTTTCAAATATTTTTTAACACACTCCATGTAATCCATATTTGCAGCTTCGGTGTCAACTAGCCCTGTCGGACAGTCTGAGCAGTAGTTTTTTAAACAAAAAATAGCAATAACAATAACAGAAACTTAGGTGACATTAAATTAGATATAAACTTAAGCTATGTGTACGTAAAATGAGTAAAAACTAAAAAAGAAACTATAGATCAAATGAAATACTCCTGATGGCGTATCCAAAACAATTGCATCAAATAAACCGTATCAATGTGGTCCACAATTTTTTTCGCAATCAAGTGCTTTACCTCATCCTGACCCTCTTTGGCCGCAATATGCAATGCAGTGTACATATCTTTGGTGGTGGCATCCACTTGAGCGCCATGCTGAAGCAATAGCATAACAATATCTACGTTACCGAGTCGCGAGGCGATGTGCAACGGTGTTTGCTGTTCCCGTGCGCGTGCATCCACTTGAGCGCCATTGCGTAACAAAATGCGTATAATATCAGTCTGTAAAGGCGAGCAAGCGTTGTGAATTAGAATTGCAATTTCCGGCCTATCCACCAAGACAACGCTTACCTGTTTTGCTCGTGCGGCCAAATGGAGTGGGGTCTCCCCGCGCACTGTCGGCACATCTGGACTAGCGTCATGTTGTAGCAAGTAGATGACAATGTTCATGCAGCCCATAAAAGCCGCTACGTGCAACGGTGTCAAGCCGCTCTCCGTTGTAGCACTAATGCTGGCGCCATGGCGCAGTAGCAACTCCACCACCTTTATACGATTCTTCTTGCAGGCAATGTGCAGCGGAGTGAAACCATTGAGTGCACGTGCATTGGCGTCGGCATTGCGATCAAGCAATAGCTTAGCGACACGCACATGTCCGCAATGTGCGGCCACATGTAGTGCGGTCAAGTAATCCACGGTAACTTCGTCAACGGGTGCACGATGGTAGAGCAAAATACGTGCGGCATCTACATGCTCACCCTGTGCTGCCATATGCAGCGGTGCAAGACCGTTCTTCGTTTTAGCGCTAATCGGGGCGCCGCGCTCCAAAAGCATATCAACAACTTGCTCGTGACCGGAACGAGCCGCACAATGCAACGGGGTTAAACCATCGCGTGTTTTGGCCTCTATATTAGAACCTTTCTCCAGCAACAAGGAAACCATGTTCGTTTTACCCCATTTCGCGGCAACATGCAACGGACTGATATTGTGCTTGGCGGCGAAATTAACGTCGGCACCTTTTTGAATGAGTAAGGTGGCGATGGCTTGATTGCCATAGTGGGAAGCAATGTGCAACGGTGTAAAGCCAGATTTGGAAGTAACGTCAGGATTGTGATCGTTCTGTAAGAGGGTGTTGGAACATATTATAGAGATTTCCATATTAGCGAACACAGCAAATTCACATTCAGTGGATACTCACATCTAGAAGTAGTGTGGCGGCCTTCACGTCATCTTTCTTGGCCGCAATATGCAATGCAGGCAAGCGCACCTTGCCGCGTGTATCGCTCTCCAAGAGTACAGCGACGACTTTATCGTGTCCTTGCTGCATAGCTACTGCCAGTGGCGTGAACCCATCTTCAGTAGCCAAGCTTTGATTGGCGCCGTTAGCCAGCAGTAACTTCACAACGGAATCGTGATTCTCCTGCGCAGCCATGTAGAGTGGCGTAAAGCCGTTCTGCGATTGTACATTCACGGCGGCATTATGTTCAAGCAAGAGTTTCACCACCTCTTCTTGTCCAGCAAGTGAAGCAATATGTAATGCTGTGTTGCCCTTCTTTGTTGCACTATCCACAATAGCGCCTCGTTTCAACAGCTCGGAAACAACATGTGTATGCCCATCCTTCGAAGCCAAGTGCAGTGCATTCAAGCCATTCTAATTTAACAGCCAAATAAATTGATTTTCACCAGAAACCTTTATACAAGGCGGCGGTGTATTAAAATATATACTTACAGTGTTGCTGGTGTTAATATCAATATTATTTTTTAAATGTTCCAAAACTCGTTCTAGATTACCAGCTCGGGCAGCGCGTAGAAATGATGTGTTTCCATCGCCCTGCAACAAAGGTAACAAAAATTACTAAGTGCATGGTGAGGGCTTTATGGAGAAGTATTCATTAAATTAAAATACTTTATTAAAACACTTTCAAAATGGTGAAGTAAGACATAATTTCTAACAGAGGTGTACTTTGGACCTTTACCTCCATTACATTAACAAAACTTTAACTTGTTTTGAATGCAAAGTATTTTTGAACGATATGCAGAGTATTTTTGCAAAAGAATTGAGATATAAATTTATACAATTTTCACTGCGTATAGTTGTTTTCATACTTTGATAAAGTAATACCTAGGATAATAGAAACAAAAATTGTTGATGTGACTATGACAACCTTCCCTTATTTGGCAGAGCATAATGAACATTACATTACATTACATACACTCCTCAACACCCGCAAAGAAGCGAAAGAAATGGTCATTCAACTGGCACAGGTGCATTAGAGAGGTTGCCGCCTTCCACCCAACAACTAACAAATTATGTCGATTGCACGGCTGCAATGTCAAGCGAAAGTACACACTTACATATGTATATGCAACCTGCTGTCAGCAAGTGTATGCACCGGTATATACATATCTATATACATATATACAAGTATACATATAGACATGGATGTGTAAACTATAAAAGTTGTTTACTATGTATTTGTTTACAAATTGAGGGGCTAAGAATAGAGCATGTACTTAAAAAGCAAAAACACTTCGATTTCGAAAGAGCATGAATTCTCGAAAATTTCTTCATCATTTCGAAAGAGAATTTTTAATTACGAGTTGCGCTCCCAACTTCCCTCACTTCTTATTTCTTCCTTTTTGGGATTTGCTTCCGGCTGGAAATGAAGTGTTCTCAGCAATAAACGGCAGACAGTATATTTTTTTTTTAATTCTTCCTCCACGTTTACCTACATATTGTATACATTATAAGCATTGAAAGGAACCATGCCTTTGGGCATGTTAATAGAAATTCATAGCATTTTCCATTAAAAGAAAACCGTTTTGGTATAGAAATGTGAAAAAACTTATATACCGGAAGTAATTTAACATTTTAATAATGTTTGCTTACGTTAATGAGCAAGTGCATGAGCATGCAATAAGAGAAATTGCAAATTTTAACGACGTACGCGTTTACTTTGAATGCGCTAAGTGATATATCAAGGTTTCAAAGAAGTCATTATTGAAATAAAATATTTAATCCTAGAATGTGGATAAATTTGTATTATTTATCATTCATGAAAATTGTATTTGCAAATTTATTATATATTTTAATTTACATACTTATTTTAATTAACTAATCGCTTCCCCCTGGAATATATGTCTCAAGTTGTTGCAACGGAATTATAAAAATCAAATTTATATGCTCATATACAGTTCACTTGAAAAGTAAAAAAATATAACTTAAAACTTATTTTACTCAGATTTGAAAACATAAAACCGCAACAGGAAATCGGGGCCATGTATACGATTTATAATCTTAAATTACAATCTCTTAAACACTTACATAAATACATAGTAAATTTACATAAATATAAAAAAAACCTATAAGATGATGTAAGTAAGTTCATAAGTTAAATTAAGTAATATATGTAAATGATGTATTTCAAAAATTCCCAAAACCCTTGCAATTTTGTAGCATATGACTCATTTAGCATAAGGGTGTGCACAATAATAAGTGGAAAGGGCATGCTGGTACAGTAAATATGCAAAAACATTGTCAGTGCACATCTCGAAATTGGGTTAATCTAAAAATAAAATGAAAGTTAGATACGTTCGCCATCCGAAACACGCACATCAGTCATACTGTCATGTCACACCAAAACCGCACCCAAGGCAAAATTATCTCATAAATGTACGCACAACAGATACATACATACATGAATAATTTTAAAAACGCGTTTCCCTGATAGTAAGCGCTGACTGAATTCTATCATATGTTTGCATATAAAGCTATATATCTTGCAATGAATAACCATTTTAATCACTTGGCATTTTTCACACAATTACTCTACTATCACCTACACCGCTCCCTCGCCCCAGCAAAGTTTTCTTATAGGAAAGTAGTTTCGCCACACAGTCGTTGCAAAAGAGAATAAGAAAATCGATACAATTTTCAACCACCTCATATGGGTGGGTCCCAATGAAAATTTATTGCAAATTTTTAAATAAAATATAATTTTTTTAACTGAAATTGCCTTCATCAATGAAAAGATTAATACATTTGCCAAATCCTTTCAAATAATATGTAATTTAGTGGTGAAAAATCAAATATCCAAAGCAAGTATGCAAAATCGATATTTTCAAAGGTGGACGCCAATATGGCTGCCGCATAGTTCAATAGCCAAATTGTAAATTTTCACTTGTATTATTCAGCTTTCAATATAAAAATTACATTAAAAATATAGAAATTTACCTGGGTTCCATTTTCAGTGACCATCTTGTAGAAAATCTAAATTGTTGGAAGGACTTAGAGGAAATTTTCTTCACTTTAAATTTATATAGTATAGAGAAATTGTGTAAGTCGATGTCGTCACTGCTTAGTCATAGCTTTCATTTCTTTTCCTGGATTGAAAATTTCATTTATGTGCACGATAATTTATAAAAATTTATAGAAAGTGACCTTTCAAAGGATTTTCTGTATTTTTTAAATTAAATTTGTTACTTAAAATACTTTAAAATTCGTTTTTAATATTATATATATATGTATATATATATATATACATATATTATTACTTATGTATATCTATATAGTACTCTGTGGTGGATAGCTTTTTCACTTAGACGCTGATGTTAAGAAGAATTTTTGCTTCCGATTTCTTGAAAATTTTACTCTAGACTGGATGTGACCGCAACTTCAGCGTATCCTAGTAGCTGGCTACCAAGTTGCCGACTCAGGATGTTCGAAGGACCTGCGCAGTGCATATTCGAAACTAGCGTTTTCGAAGTCAAGCATTGAGAGTATGCGAGAGCACTTCAAGGAAATAGAGAGCAAAAGGAATCGACAACTACAGAGAGACACTACAATCGCCGGTCGCGTGCCGGACAATGTGTTTTACCACGTGCATCTGTTATTGTTTTGAATAGTTGCCGGTTTATTCGTCTATCTTGTAGTATCATATATAGCGAGTTGAAAATAAATATTTAAGTACTTGTGTGGCCTTAACTCGCACATGCGCAACGCTAATTCGACTAAGATACTTGAATATTTTCTGGAGTAGCCTATTTTACTTTGTGGTTTAGAAACGCATATTTGTAGATAATGTTGACGCATTTTTGATTTTTCGATGATTCATTACACAGCTTCAAAACTATGTATGTATGTATATATAAGTATGTATGCATTTGTATCCTTTGGAGCAGCAACTTTATCAATTATGCATCAATCATGAAATGTATTATTGCCATTGCCGAAATTAATTATATGTACCTTTGAAGAACAAAGAAGAAAGCTTGTGTCTTTACCGTATGTGCAAATATTCGTACATAAACTTTGCACTTACATACATCTGTACTTTTTTACAATAATTGTATGAGTCGAGAGAATATTATTATTACTCGCCAGTTAATTTTTTGGAAGCAGTAGGAGCTAAACAGGGAAAATGAACAGGGAACAAATAAACAGAGAAATGTGTTTGCCAAATCCCGTCCTTCGAAAATGCAACCTTTTGGAAAGTCGATACAAATCTCATTTGATAACTATTCGACATTTTTTCAGTGACAACCATGATATTAAACCTCAGATGGTGGAACTTCCAAGTTTTAATGCATGCCAATCGGCTGATAGACTTATTTAGGAAAACTTTTCAGTCCTGAAATTTATATGTATATGTGCATGTACTTTTCGATCCAAGTTAGATTCTTTTTTTATTAGTTGAGCTAACCCAATTGTCTATAATCTTCACAATTCTCCAGTTTTAACTTCTCTTGATTCGTTTAATAGGTGTCACATGTATGTAGGTATCTATATATGCACATATATATTAATTTGTGTAAAATCATGCGCTAATGTACTCTAGCAACCTGCATTGCAAACACGAACTTAAAAGTATATGTACATCCGTCCATAGATCGTGTTTGTGCTTGCATATATGCATAAATTAAATTGCATTTTCGTGGCACATAAAGTCACGATAAGCAAAACCAACCCAAAGCCATACCAGATTCACATACGTAGTGTGAAACTCACCCACTGCACACAGGCCACGTTTTATTCGCATAATATTCGAATTTCAGATGCATTTTCGGGTTCACCCCAGTAACCTCAGTCAACACATGCACCCCATCATTCCCAAAACCATCCTTAGAAGAGGGTTGTTTTAGTCTTCAACTCACACTTTTATTGTTGATAAACTGCACTTCGTACACTTAGCTAAGAACAAACAGGCCTTCATGTGAATATATGTGAACGCGTGAAACTTGTTTACTTCAGAGCTTAAACCAGTTGTAACTTAAAAAAAAAAAACATAGAGAAACTAGTAAGGAAAGGTAAGTTCCAAAGTTTAACCGAACATTTTATACTATTACAATTTGCAAGAATCAAAGGCGGGAAAATGCTATCAGATATTATTCGACGAAATTTTTAATGGACTGCAATCTTATTGACTTCATATTAACTTTTATTAGATCATACACTCATAAAGTCAATCTAACTAAGGCAAATCATCTATATTCATGATATAGTGCTGTAAGAAGGTACATCAGCCAAATTTTTTATTACCGAATGACATAATACTAATCGAATGAATCTCATTTAGTTTTGTTGAGATGTCTTCTATTGAGATATATTCTATTGAGACTATTGACTCAATCAAAGGGACGAACTTTTATTTAAATATTGTGAATATAAGGAAAAAGTCAACCAGAGGGACGTAAATCATTATATCAAAGATATCGGGTTTACACCAAGGTCTAGACCGGTGTTATTCATATTCAGCACTATAACATATCCTTCTTAATCATAAAAAACACTTAATTTGATTGAAATATCACACATATCGACTTATATAAACGGTTTAAATACAGCTGAAACGTCGTAAATCACTACATCGGGTATATTGGCGTTAGGGGAAATCTAAATAATATTTACTTTTGACTTTAAACTAAAGTATGCTCAAGTAAAGAAAACATATATCCACAATTAGACCGATACATTCGGCATAGAGTCTACTAGATTAACCATAATTATTATATATAGTATATGGGGGCTGGGGTAGTTCGTAGATCGATTTCAATCACTTTTGCAAAGTAACAAAGTGCAGTACATTCAATATTATACAATACGTTCATTTAATTTGCTAAGATTTCTCACATATTGATCGATAAAAGCCAACCGGAATTGTGAACATTCTCATATTAGGTATATTTCTGCTAATGGAAGTATTTGCCCGATTTCATAAATTTTTGGCACCGGCGCACATTGTTACCAGGAAAACACGTTCTCTGAATTTCATTAAGATATCTCACAGATTTACCGATATGTACGCTATAAAGTCAACTGAAGGGTAGAACATCTTTATATTAAGTGTATGAAAGCTAAGTGAAAGAAGTATTTATCCGATTTTACCCATTTTTGACACAAGGGCACGTTATTGCCAGAAAAAGATACTCTCTTAATTTAATTTATATATCTCATCGATGACCGAAATTTTCAGTAAAACCTCTGATGCTATATTCACTGAGATCCAAACTGATGGCACTAATTTTGGCTATTTGCACTATTAGGCATCGTTGTAATCCGATTTTGCCCATTTTCACACTATAATATGAAGATATATACTAAATAATACTATGCACCTTATTTGGTTGAAATTGGTAAAGTCTTTTACAAAAAGTGGGCCGTTCCACACTAATTTTTGAAATTTTTACACCAATTCCTATGCATCCCTTCCATACTATCTTTACAGTAGGATTTAATGGTAGGAGGTGGGCGTGATTATTATCCGATTTCACAAATTTTCCCAGTGTAAGTGAAGGTGTGCTAAAAAGACTTGTTCTGAGCACGTTTGGTCGATATGGCTTTAGTGGCTTGTGAGATATGTACTTTAAACATATTAGGGGGCGGGGTCATACCCTCTTTTTTTTAATTTTCAAACTACAGATGTCCTCACTACTGCGATCCCCTGTACCAAATTACATTTTTAGTTATTATATTTTTATTATATTTTTTTAGTTATAGCACTTTATATGTTTTCGCTTAACGACATTTTGTGGACGTGGCAGAAGACCGATTATGCCCATCTGCAATACCTGCCTTCTTATAGTACCAAGGACTACATTTACTCAAGTCATCGCCTGCCAGGACGGACGGACGGACGGACGGACGGACAGACAGTTTCCCGGAATTCAACTCGTCCCGCCATCCTGATCATTTTGATATATATGACTCAATATCTATCTCCATTACTCTTAGGTGTTACAAAAAACCGTTAGGTGAACAAAACTATTATACTTTGTTGCAACATGTTGCGAGAGTATAAAATCTTACCTTTTAGTATTATTTTTACTAAAATTGACATTAAACAGTACTATTGCATCATGGCTTTTTACACCGCTATACCATTAAGAGAAAAATGCATGAAAAATTTTTCTCAGATACTGTTATTTCAAAGATGCCGGTGCACCTCAAGTCAATAACATCCACGTATAATGAAAGATTATTATTTATAGTACGAAATATGCACTTATTCTCTATACACAGCACATAGCGGTACACACCCACAATCACTCACAACAAACAATCATTGATTTCAGGACTAGTATATATAATATATGCTTCCAAGTTTTCTTCATTAAGTTCCTAATATGGTAGACATCACCTAACTATTTTTATGTTATCCTTTTTCTTTACTTGGCAAACTCTAATACGATTTTCCTTTTAGTTAAAAAATAGATCAAGTTAAAGCGTCAAATATTTTAATTTATTAAATTATCGAAAACAAAAGGAACTCGTCTCATGCTTAAATTTTCCAACAGTGTCTGCAAAAGTGTACAACTAGTTGTATACACAACATTTTACAACAAACATCTAAGATCAAAGCAATATAAATATATGTATATATACCTATGAGTGCATATGTAATGAATTACATAAATTTGCTTACACATTCAATTCGTTTTTGACTACAATTCACCAGCAATTAAAATTACATTACTGTTCTACATTATAAAGGGCAAAACTAGTTCACCAGCTCGCTGCCAGTCCATCTGGATATAATCAATTTCCATATAATTATTTTTTTTATTATTTATATGTATGCAATATTTTGCACACAGAACTCTTCACTTACACCCAAACTTTGGAGCGACGGAAAGCGCTTCTTCAATGACAACATTTTTTAGCTTTCTTTGCAGTTGGTTGGGTAACTGTTAATCAATTATGTTAATTAATAGTGTTTCGAATTCATTAAATACGGCTTTGCACATTATAATTTCCCCGACGAGCAGGCGGTGGCAAAACAATTTGTCTACTGCAATAGAAAATGAAATCCGTTTTGCAGTTTCCGAAGAAACATTTCTGGTCTAGATTATTTGTTTGAAATAAATTTGAAAACAATATCAATCTATTTTTAAATATTCTTTTACAAAACAACTCAGAGAGAGAAATAGAAATTTATATTCGTTTATGCTCTGGGATTTAATTTGATCATTTGGTTGTGGATCGTGGATTGGATTGCAGACAGAGTCGTTCGAATGAGCATTTTCAGTATTATAGGTACAAACCTAAGGCAGATTCAGGTCTCATGAACACCTGTAAGCACTTTTCTATAAATAAAAGAAAATTTCTCTTTCTTTACCGACACCATCAATATAGAACATATTCCGGTGTGAACAGATATTAAAAATACATTTTTTTGTACATATTATATACTATATATACAATTTACAATAAGTCTCAGCGATTAGTAATGCCTCACACCCTTTCACCCAAATAAATTATTGCTTTAGCTGCCAAAATGGCGACTACGTTGAAAATCCAACATTTAAATCTTGACTGCGCAACATCTTTGTCTCATTTCAGAATTACGTCACTCTTTCTACATTTAGACATCTCTACACACGCATCATCTATCGGACAGGATATGCACAGTCATGTTATAGCCATTAATTGTACACATACACAATTACAACTATATACATACATCCTATTGGTAGGGATGTTATTTCATATCGATACAAATAACCATCCTAGATCAATTTAAGATCTAAATATTGACATGAGCACCTGATTAACTGTAAATAAGCTATTAAGAATACGGTATACTTCGCATACATACTCTGGATTTTAACTACTTAATCATCTCTGAAAATATCTACTCATTGAATGAGGCATATGAATATTTTGATGAGACCACAAAGGGTCTATTTTTATGTTTTATGTACACTAGGTATCTGTATCTCTTCATAGCTATGTACGAGTACATATACATTTAATACATACATAAGTACACTATATGAGCATATATATGCTGTGGGTTAACATGTACTTACAGAGCTATGATGTCCAAAATGCTCATGTTTAGCTCCATGTTTGCCCATGTGATAATGGTGCATTGGTACGACACTTGGCGGCGACGACAATTGCGATGGTGGGCTATGGTGGTGGTTGTGATATTGTTGTTCCTGATGCTGCTGATGATGCGAATGTGGGTGGTGATTGTACGATGTTGGAGGCGAAGGCATATTATGACCGCTATGAGGCAGATGTGATGTATGTTGCATACCAACCTGATGGCCATGGTGATGAGGTACGTGGCCCTGTGAGGCCTCCAGCAACGTCGGTTGTATGTGCGTTACGAATTGTGCCATTTTAGTTTGGGATTATTTAATTTTTATGTATTAAAGTGAATAATAATTTGATGAAGTTTCCAAATAACTTTGTGCTTTTAGTTTTTCACAGATTTTCATATATTTTCAACAAAAATGTAAATATAAATTTCAATGAAAATGTACGTAAAAGAGCACACACGCATTTTTTGTATCAATTTAAAGTCTATTTTTGTAATAGTTCATATATTATATGTAAATATATTTATATAAAATATTTATATTTATTCGAAAGGGTTTTCAAAATCGTTTCACTTTCCTCGTTTGCGTTCCGCAAATTTTACATAAGATCACTTAGAAAATATACATAGATGAGCATATCGCATATATTTTAAATATTTTTGCTTTCCCACTCCTCAGCACAACTGCCCAATGGCACTTTCTCCATTCATATCTGAACACTTTAAACAAAACTTTAAAATTTCATTCTTTCTAAACGATTAGATAACTTTCGCACAAAAATATTTTCACCTTTTGTGGGTATACCAAAACTGGATGTGAGTAGTTTGTGTGTGTGAGTATTTGGTGTACAACTGGAGTATTCGCAATGTTAGCCGTCAGGACAACCTTTTACCAGGAACAATGTCAAACAACTGGTACTACTTTCGTAAAATGCTCTGGCTTTAGCCTTTGCCTTATGGCATTGCAGGATTTTCCATACACAACACTTCGCATCGCTTCGGCATCTACATCATGCGAACCCAAGCGACAAAGCCCTGGTCGGTTGTTAGTATTGGTGTTAACAGGGCTAACCACCTCGTCGCTGTTGGCATAAAAGCAAATACAATGAAAACAAGGAAGCTACAACAACAATAGAGAAAAAATCTAAAGTGGAAAGAATACCACCGAAGAAAGCATAACACACTAAATGTGTCCATCATGGTCTGGGATACGAAAAAATATATTTACACGGCACCCTTTTGGCAGGGTGAGCGAACTAGAGTGTTACCGGGCTGTCGATGATGCTAAGATGCTCCAACGAGATGACAAAAATACAATTATCAACATACGTATCCATGTATGTATATATATATATATGTTTGTATGTTCATCTGAAGTGATAGTTAAGGTATATTATATACCTAATAAAGAAGTTGTGCACTACATCCTGCATAACTGTATTCAATTGTTTCAAATAAAATTTTAGTATTACCTTCCTTATAACAAATAGGAGTAGAACCCCGGCCAAGCATTTAGGCAACGTGTAGGCAGCCATTTTGTATGTACATATATACATATACTGTATTTTTCATTTCAAGACGTTCGCAAGTTTGACATTGTCAGCCACAATATACCCAAGCAGACTTATTACAATTATTATTATTATTATTATTATTATGTTTATATGTTTTTACATACATATGTTGTTAATAATTAACATATTAGAAAAATAAAATAAGTTATTTTAAAAATAAAAAATAAGTTATTATAAAAAAATAAGTTATCGAGATTATGATCAACTTATAAATTGTCATTTTGGTATTACCCATTAAACTAACGTTCTCTTTTCAATGTAAAATACAAACATTCTTACGACTATAATACCACTGCTAAAATATAAATATCATATTTACCTTTGATGAATATTTGATTGTAGTAAGTGAAACAAATAGCTCAGCTTTGTGCCATCGCTATACGTAAACTTCTAAGTTTCAAATATACATGTTCTTCCGTTCTCTGCTTCCGCCACGTAAGAACGGAACGTTAAAACAGAGATGTAGATAAAATGTGGTGAATACCGAGAAACGAAGGCATGTTTTTATGGTGAAGAGAACAAAACAACACATACACTTATGTATGTATGTATGTGTATATTCATATGCATGGGGGAATATAGATACTAGTTGATAACAACTGGTATAAAGAGAGTATATACACAAGGCACGAAGTTCCAAAGTCCAAACCCGATGCATTGACTTTGAATAATAAAGCAAGAATGTTGAGTAAATTAATTTTTATTCGTATTCGCGACGTAACACAGTCGGGAACAAGCCTTCTCACGTACAACACGGTGTTCATCAGCATTTAGGTTTCACTAGGTCTAATTTCTTGCTAATTTTTAACTTTTGAAGATATTTGTGCGATCAAAAACAAAGATGGCTTTTCTAATTAAGGTAAGAATACGAGTGAGTTAAGAAAATGAGAAGTGAAGTTAAGAAAGTGAGAAAAAAAAATTTTATATGTTTTTTCGTCAAGTGTACATATGTACTTATGTATGTGTGTAAATATAAAAGTGAATTTGCAAGGGCAATAAAGTGACGTCTGTAAACCGAGTAATTAGTTTCTGTTTGCTTGTTTATATACGTCAATTCTCTACTTTGACCCCCATCACTTGATAATAACTACTAATTTATACAAGAAACTGTGACCAAATATTTGTGGCTTTGAAAGTATGATTTGGTGAATATTATTTTTGAACGTGACCGAATTGCTTATTAGAGGAACGCAACGTAGGGTGAAGGTATTATGATAAACACTATTCAGTAATAAGTGGATACATATGTTGTATTTTTAAAATTGTTACTATACCAAAAATAACAAAAATTCGCGTAATAAATCCATTCATACAATAGAGTCATATGCACTTGTGAATATACAATGCATCTGCACATAAATATGCATATGTATTCATTCTGTTACATTTTACAACTACAGTTACATTACCAAAACAATAAGGTACCACCAATGTAAAACGGATGCCGGGATGTAACGAATGTAACGAATAATGGTTGGTTGTTAGAAGGATTGCATTAAATATTATTTTGCAAAATCTCAGAATGCATACATGCACCTAGATTTATGGTTATTGTTCACTTACATATTAAAATTATATAATGTTTAAATAACCCTTTTTTAGTGTTTAAGAAATTAATAAAACGATTAATCAAAAGCATTGAAAAGCACATGTAGCCATAACAATAGGATCTATGTAACCGAAACGGACACTAATTTATGTGCGGCCAACGGCTACCCCAAAATGATAACATGATATTGGAATTATCTTTATTTATTTTCAGCTTACGAATACGACTCTGCGTCAATTAGCATCCCGCAGTTATGGAGCACTTTCCCACGTCACATCTACTGGACCCTCCTTCGGAATTACCGAGGATCAAAAACAAATGCAGGAGCTTACTCGCAAATTTGTGCGCGAAGAAATTATACCGGTGGCGGCTCATCATGATAAAACGGGCGAGTATCCATGGGATATTATCAAGAAGGCATGGTCGTTGGGCTTGATGAACAACCATATACCAGCCGATATCGGCGGCATGGATATCGATTGTTATACCAGTTGTCTAATTGCCGAAGAGTTGGCTTATGGTTGCACCGGTATCATGACAGCCCTAGAAGCGAGTGGTTTGGGTGTAAGTAAATAAGTAGATGGTCACAATTGTTAACACAATTGCATGATCGATTTTTATTTGTCTACAGCAAACACCTGTTATCATTTCTGGTAACAAAGAGCAGAAGAAGAAATATTTAGGACGCCTATTGGAGCAGCCTATAGTTGCCGCTTACGCAGTTACAGAACCTGGTGCCGGTTCCGATGTTAACGGTATTAGAACGAAAGCTGAGCGCAAAGGTGACGAGTACATTTTGAATGGACAGAAAATGTGGATCACGAACGGTGGTGTGGCCAATTGGTACTTCGTGCTAGCACGCACCAATCCTGACCCAAAAGCCCCTGCCTCTAAAGCCTTCACCGGCTTCATTGTCGACCGTGACACACCCGGCCTAACGCCCGGTCGTAAGGAGCAAAATATGGGACAACGCGCGTCTGACACACGCGGCATCACATTCGAAGATGTACGTGTGCCAAAGGAAAATGTGCTGGTTGGTGAAGGTGCCGGTTTCAAAATCGCAATGGGTGAGTAGAGGTGTCAATGAAAAATGTTCATGAACACCATGTATTTATGTATTTTACCTTTTAGGTACTTTCGATAAAACGCGTCCACCTGTTGCTGCTGGCGCTGTCGGCTTGGCGCAACGTTGTTTGGACGAGGCATTGAAATATTCGATGGAACGTAAAGCTTTCGGTGTACCAATCGCCTATCATCAAGCTGTACAATTCATGCTCGCCGATATGGCGATCGGGGTGGAAACATCTCGTCTGGCCTACCGCTTGTCGGCATGGGAAGTAGATCAAGGCCGCCGTAACAGCTACTACGCTTCGATAGCCAAGTGCCATGCGGCGGATATGGCTAATAAGATCGCAAGCGATGCTGTACAGATTTTCGGCGGCAACGGTTTCAATACGGAATACCCCGTCGAGAAATTGATGCGCGATGCTAAAATTTACCAAATCTACGAAGGTACATCGCAAATCCAACGTCTCATCATCTCCAGAAATATGTTCGAAGAGATCAAACAATCGGCTAAATAAGTTAGGAAATATATTTGTTTATATAGAATGTGTATTGAAAAATCTAAATCAAATTTTTGTAAGATTTTTACGAACTCCTTGATTTCTATAAGTAATAATATGAAATAAGAAAAATTATAACTTAAATACGTATGTAATTATACATACGTTACATTACAGTTGAGATACAATCTAAATTTTTATATTTCTTTCGAGTTTTAGGATTTTTGTATCTTTCTGTATTTTTCATGAATAGGTTCAATGTTCAATTTGAACGCTCTAAGACCCCTATTGCTTATCAACTCAAACATTACCCATCTAATGAGCCACTAAAGACATCCTGGTGCAGACTTATGCGGTAGTCTAGCAAATCTGTCTGGCCAAGATGAAATTGTTTTCAATGGAACAAATGTTATGGGTAAATATCTTATAGCCAGCAGCATATGGTATATTATATTCGTAGCTCCCTTTGGTGGTTATTTTAACCACCTAACTCTGTTTATATTAAAGGAAATAGAGCACACTGTTAATAATTATGTTACTTTATAAATAAATTTGGATTTCGTAGGAGAGAACAATAGTTTTCCTACAATAATAAATAAACGCATCAAACCAGATTTGAATTGTGCACTAAATATTTTAAGTTTTTTAAAAATGCAGCTCAATTCCGACTATATGTACCCGACTATATATGAAGTCAAATAATAATAATAACAAAATTTTATTTAATTGTTATTAGCAGCATTTTGTTGTAAATATATATGTATATGTACAAATATGATCTTTAATAAATACTTGACAAATTTGATAACTACTAAAGTTTTCTTCATTACAAGCATAAAACATTTACGTTAATCAAAATAATCGATCGTTATCAGAAGACACAGTCTATATCCAAATACTCATCCAACGACATCCTGCTACAGATATCCGGTTCTCGGAAGGGAAATTTTGTAATCTTCAGAACTGTTTGTAAAATCAAAAGTTTTTCTATCACCAATTCTGAAGCAAATCCTGCTCATTTATATACAATATTAAACATCCAGAATATGTTTTTATTTTTGCTTTATCGCCCCAATGTGATTGCCATAAACTGCGTAGAGGCGGCTCATATTCTTTGCACTTATCGCCTAAAGTTAGCGATAAAAAGCTTGGGATTTGCTTCAATTTCTGCATCTTTTCTAAGTGTTCCTCATCCAAAAAGTGCACCCAATTCAGTGCGCAAAACTTTCGCAAGTGTGATATCTTAGATAATACCATTAGTATAGTGGCACCACTTAATTTGTTATTATCACTAACGTCAAGTAAATCTAAATCACAGGCCTTTTGAAGATTCTCGGATATTTTGTACATATTTAGATCGCTAAGATGGCAACCGCAAAGCTTAATGCACCGAAACTTCTCGCATGTGCCGCTTTCAAAGAAGGACGTAATATACGAAACAGCATTGGTCGTATTTCGTTCGTCTGCAGGTGTGGATTCTTGCATATAACTCAGGTTAAGCTCTTTTAGGCGAGATGCATTTAATTTTGTTAGAAGTTTACGCAAGGAATCATTCGTAAGCTTGTTATAGCTGAAATCAATCGCACTCAACTGAAAGAAAGCCAAATCAAAATCATACAAATTCGTTAAATTACAATTCGATAGTGATAGTTGTTGAAGTGATTTAGCCGCACTGCTGCTGCAAAACCTTTCCAAAATTTTTAAACTGTCATTGCCCAATGGATTTTGACTCAAGTTCAGTTCTTCGAGCTCTTCAAGCCCACTTGGTGTTGAGAGCAGAACGTCTACACCTTCAGAAGTTATAAGGTTGCCTTGTAAATTCAACGTTTTAAGTTGTTTCAGTGTGGGCAAAGATTTGGCCAACTGACGGCAGCCTTCGTTCTGTATGAAATTATTTCTTAAATTAATAACTCGCAGATTAGCTTGATGCAGCACTGCCTTGAATATAGGCTCAGTGATTGGCGGTAGAAGCCAAAAACCAGCTAAACATATAATATTCGATGTCTGTGTTTGCTCCAGTGCAAACAACACTTCGCTATTAACGTCTGCAAATAATGTAAACAGTTACAATAGAATTGCTTAAATTAATTTGATTTGTTTATATGCATTTATGTATGTTATGTAAGTAATTGATCATACCCATCGCACAAAAAATATTTTATTTTATATTGTGTTTACCTTTTTTAAGTTGATGACACATTTCTTCGTAACGCTGACCTAGCGGTGATATCTGCCAGTCCAACACTGTTGCCAAAATCATATTCTGTTCTAACGCCACATTCAATGAATCATTCTCTTCGTAAGCAAAACCATCGGCGGTTTTTAAACGTAAAACTGGCTTCAATCCTATTAAGCTGTGTGGAGAAGATTTGATTTATATTAGACTTCTTAGTACTGTTGGCGATTTAAACTACAAACTTGTAATAGCGCCTTGCAGACTCTTCCGCCAGCCAACGTATATTAATGTCATTCAATTTTTTTCGTTCAACGGGCACTAACAGTAATTCATTTTCAACTTTAATTTTGAATGAAATCGTTGCTGGAATGACTTGGGTTGCTTGCACTTTAATCGGTGAAGATTTTGAGGGCGATATCAGTAGGTGTAGAGAGGCTGTCGTTGAATCAGGTTCATTCGTTGTTGGCGGCAGATCAAAAGAATCATCACCGGATCTAGGGCTCTCGCTACGAAAGCGGCAAAAGCCATTTTCCAGTAATGACGATTGTTGCTTGGTCTTACCTCTGCCGATTGACAAATTTGAACAATTACTAACATTAGACGATCCAGATAAACGTAATTTTGTCGTCTGTTTTTTACGCTGCTGTTTCGTAGAAGCTGTTGCCGCATCAAGAAGTACTTGAAATGCATTGTCAGGTAACAGAGCATCATCTGCACACCATGTTGAACTCATGGAGTCGGTGTGTATATTTTCTTTAGAGGTGGAAGCTATTTCTTTCATTGGTGTATGGAAACGTCGTTTTTTGCGTTCTGGTCCTAAATCATCAATTAGCCAATCATTATCTTCTATTTCGTCGTCACTCAATAACGCACCGCGTCGGGTTTTCAGCGAAATTGAAGAACCCGTTCCGCAATTTACGCCGTCAAAGGTATCCTCTTCAAATGTGTTTGGACGATTCGGATGCTTCAACTGTGCCATAACTGTTTTGTATTCCATACCAGCAGATTTGTCACGTGGTGACTTTTTATTCGATTCCTGCAATAAAATTAGTTACAAGAATAAAATTATAAAAGAGGAAACAGATTCATGTGGTGCACCTTTGAAACTTTTTTATTTTCACCAGAACGATTTAGGCCAATACGTTTTCTGCCACTACTATGCAATCCCTCCTCTACCAAAGTTGTATCACCGTCATCCGATTCAGCATATGTTGAAGACTCAACTTGTGCATTTGTTAAAGGTGCTGCAGATTTCTTACAAATTCCTGTCTTCGAAAGTGTTGCCAACAGCCTAGATCTGACCTCTTCGTAATAAGCTTGCTCACCATCGGTCAAAGTAGCTGAACGTCGCCATTTATCTAAACCATTCAGACAAGTTTCACCAAAATCTGTTTTTATTGCTGTATCTGCCCCACGATTTAAGAGCAGTTCAACTACATCGAGAAACCCATTCGAACAGGCATCATAAAGTGGGGTTATTCCATCACAGCTTATACCGCCTTTATCATTAATAGCAACAGCTGCCCCACGGTCTAACAATAACTCCACTATATTACGAAATCCATGATTGCAGGCCTCATGCAAAGGAATCCACCCGGCATGATCGCGGACGTTAACCACATGACCTTGATCAAGGAGTCGGCGCACCAGCTCTATATTTCCCGCTATACATGCCTGATGCAACTGTGTTTCGCCTTTATTATTACGCTTTATTGTGATCGCACGAACCCCACGTGTTGCCCGATGAGGACGTGGTTTTTCTGTCTCATCTAAGTCACTCATATCTGAATCGGTCAGGTCATCAAGACACACATCATCGCCAAGCTCAGGCGTATTTTCCTTATTGACTATAGCTGTGTCTGCCTCTGACTCAGTATCACTACTTCCATCATCGTCTAGTTGTATATATATACCTGGAGGATAAAAGTGCAAATATGAGAATAAAATATTGATACCGACTATTAAAAAAAATTGCGACACATTTTCACCTCTCTCTTTTGCTTCCTCCAACAATTCATCTGCAAGCATTTGCATCTTGTGTTTTAACATTAATCTCTTCAATCGCACAAACACGACACGTTCTTGTTTTGTTCGCTCATGTTCATTAGTATTTTTCGCCACTTGCTGCTTTGCCTTTTGATAAATATCTTGTATTGTCCAAAACGATTGTCTCTGGTGCTCACACACTTCGGCTATTGCACAAAGCGTTGAAAATGCCTCAGACGGAATATCTTTATTAAGCTCATATTCTTTCCACAGATACACCAGCGCCTGGTCATATTCTTTATTGTCTTTATAGGTTTGATAGAGACTCACATAGATTGGAATTAAATTTTTCTCTGGTTCACTATTTTTCTCAGCGCAACTTAACATTTTCTGATAGTATTCAATGGCTTTAGAGTAATTTTGTAGTTGACAACAACCATCACCTAGTCTCTCATACAAACTTTTCCGTTTTAAATAGTCTAAAGAGCTGGTTGTGACCAATTCGTCCAAAATTTGACAAATCTTTACGACTAAAGATAGAAAAAAAATAAAATTAATTAATCTTAAATAATGTAAGACTAAATTAAATAAGGAAACTAATGGAAATCGAAATAGGTTTTTAATGCTTACCAACTCGTAAAGACTTCTCAATCGCATTTCGATCGTTTTCATCGGGTGTGTTCTTTTTAAAAGCTTTAGTTAATATTTGTTTGGCACTGGCAAAATCGCCATCTTTAATTAAAATCTCCGACTTTGTAATAAGGGTTTCACAAATCTTTTTGACCCTATTCGGCAAACGTTTCGCTACCTCCAATGCTAAATTACAGTACCGTAATGCTAATGTCGAGTCTTGCTTTTTATAAAAATATAGCAAACTCATCGAAATGTAACATAAGTGTGTTAATTCAAATAGGTCATTCGATTTACTAATTTTTATAGCTTTTTCGATATATGTAATTGACTCTTCGAATTCTTCCAAGTGCTCTTTTACAACACCAATATTAAGGTAGCAACGTGCTTGCATATCCAATTGTTCCTGTTTTGAAATTTGTCCTGAAAGTCTTTACAAAATTATGGAAAATATATTACTCTTGTTTAATAAAACTTGGTGCCAGAACTCACTCCTTTATTAAAAGCAAACTCTTTAGAAAAGCACGTTCAGCATGCCTCAACTGATCTATAGTGGTCGAAGTTGCACTTTCTGTGGTGCTTTGTCCATGCAACAAGTGTGCCCGTCCCAATGTAGCATAAGCGCGCTGCTCTTCCACCTTATTATGAAGTCTCTTAACAACATCTTGAATATATGGTTTAAAGTAATGAATGTTTAACCATTATTTATATGCACTCACCGAGATAATGGTTTATGTGCTCTTTGGCTTTGCCAAATTCACTAAGCAACATATACATTTCTCCAGTCATTCTATGCGCTTTCGCCATTTCCAAATTTTTCCCCAGTTTGGCGTAAAGTTCTGCTTCCTGTTGATATTCGCGCATGGCATTTTGGTATTTACCCTGTTGATTGTAGAAATCTGCCAAATTGTTGCAGCAAACGGCCAATTGTTGGTTATTACCTTCATTTCGAGCTTTCTCCTTCCGCTTGATATATTCTAGCAATATAAACAACCATAAGTACACAAATACACACCAAAATATTTGATTAAATTCACATACTTTTTTCATCCATAATTCACAAATGTACTTCAACTGCATCAATTTAGATATACGACAATAAATATGCACAGTTGACTTATGCAAAATACTAATTTGCTTGATTTGCTAGCTTGGCGCAAATTTCGTAAACAATTATGAATGGCGGTATTTTAGATGTATTCCAATATAATCGATATAGATCAATGTCTGTGTTATCGATAACATATTATTTTTTTTACTTGGTTTATTAGTTATATAAAACAACAGAAAACATTTTCAAAAATATTAATATAATAACTACAATTAAGTATATAATACCTACAGGAATATCAGTTCTGTATGGAATGTGCCATACATTTATCTATATATTCTAGTGCAAGAGCAAAAATAAAACCACAACCCCTATACAAATTATAATTGCTTCATAATTTGTTGTGAGAAATACCTACGGGGATTGCAAAATTTTCAGGTGACATTTCAAATTTATTAATTTTTTTTCATTATAGAATTTAAATTGTTTCTTTTGAAAATTAAGGCAGTCAAAGAATTTTTGGCATATACGTTCAAAACAATTATAAATATTTATTTATATCAAAGCAGTATTGTATAAAAAATGGGAGTAAAGGATCTATGGTCGGTGTTAACGCCACATGCTGAGAGAAAGCCTTTATGTGAATTACGAGGTAAAAAAGTTGCTATAGACTTGGCTGGCTGGATCTGTGAAAGTTTAAATGCGGTAGATTATTTTGTACATCCTAAACAACATTTGAAGTAGGTGTAGGTGATATGTCTCACAAAAGATTTATTTTTATAACCACTGATCGCAACCAGAATATAATTTTTTCTTATTGCTTATTGTTTCAAACAAAAGGAACCTGTTCTTTCGGGCATGTTATTTGATATGGGAGGATGTGACTCCCGTTTTTATCCTAGAAGGCCAAGCTCCCAAACTGAAGAGTCATATAATTTCAAAACGCTCCGAGCAGCAATTCCGCGGAACAAAGCCTAAACAAGACAAATTAGAAAAACAATCAACAGAAACTAAAGATAAGGACAGAGGGCGGACAAGATTTAACCACGTGTTGAAACAATGCGAAACCTTATTACAGTCAATGGGTATACAGTGTTTTCAAGCACCAGGTGAAGCCGAAGCATATTGCGCATTTCTTAATAAAAAAGGGGTATACAGTTTTGTATATATTATTTTAGTTTCTTTCTCATTATGTTTCTATTGAACAGTTAGTTGACGGAGTGATTAGCCAGGATTCAGACTGCTTTGCTTATGGCGCAGTTCGTGTCTATCGTAATTTTTCGGTGTCCACTCAGGGTGCTCAAGCAGCACAAGGTGGCGCAGTAGATATCTATGACATGCAACAAATAAAAGGAAAAATAGGTTCGTGTAGGGTATATTTCATAGACAGAATTTTTAATGTCAAATAACTCATCAGATTTCGGCCAAAACAAAACTATAGTAATGGCACTACTCTGTGGCTGTGATTACTGTCCTGATGGGAGCGGTGGCATTGGTCGTGATGGTGTTTTAAAGTTGTTCAAAAAGTACACAGAACAAGAAATACTGGAAAGGTATAATAAGATATTTTTATGAGTCCTAATACATATGCAAAGTTTTTTTTGTTTAGGATAAGATCGTGGCGGCAAGAGGACAGCAAATATATTTCTTTGGAAATGCGTGTTAATGATAAATTGATTTGCAGCAACTGCGGACACATGGGACGTACGCAAAGTCATACAAAGTACGGATGTGGATTTTGTCGGACTAATCGTGGTTGTGATGAAAGTTTGTGGAAGTAAGCATAGACCTTTACATCATATTGTTTTCACAATTAACATCGAATCGCTTACATTTCGTAAAATCCATTTATTTGAAATGTCTTTGTTATTAAAACAAAGATTTCTAATTTCCCTATAGAGAAGAGCGTTTATCTCTGAAAGCAGAACTTTCACTGCGTAAGAAAGCAATGAAGGACCCGTTATTTCCATCCGAAGAAATAATTGCTGAATTCCTCAACGAACCCAGTACGATCCCCACTTTAAATTTAACTTGGAGGCAGCCTAACATAGTAAAATTTGTAAAGCAAATTGGAAACCTGCTACGATGGACAGAAATTTACTGCTTTCAGAAGTTCTTACCTCTTTTAACACGTTGGCAAGTACAAAATATTCAAAAAATACAAGATTTGAATGCAGTCTCTTATATATCGATCAAAGATATAGTAAAAAAACGAACAGTTCGAGGAGTAATCAGCCTTGAAATTCTTTGGGAGGATGAGAATGGCTTCTTCAATGGTCTAATACCAAAAAATCAGCTACAGGAATTCGAAAAAGAAAATACGAAGGGGCTTGTTGGACTTTGGAGTACAATAGAACCGCTTTATTTGGTTGAAAATGCTTATCCGAAAATGGTTGATGTCTTCCTCAAATCCATTGAAAAACCTCAAAAAATAACAAAAGGGCGCCGAAAAGGCAAAGCGCCTAATAAAGTTATACAAAGTTCGCTAGAGAATTTAACCGAATTAAGAAATGCTACCGAAGAAGTAGCGAAAGACGACGAAACAAAACCCAACAAACTAAAGAAAAGTATGAACAAAAAAGGCATTCAATTGATTGACAAGTTCTTTAAGCATCAGCATGTATATGTTGAACAAGTTACCCCTAATAAAAACCGAAATTTATGCAGAATAACGCAATGTTCCACTCCTGTTATGAAAACTATTCCATCAGATTTAGAAAGTGATTGTGATGACTTGGCACATGATATTTCAGATATAGTACGTGGAATCATTAATGCTCCTGACCGAGTCAAAATTACCACATATAAAGGACAACCGTTACATTACGAACCAGTTACAGAAAATTTAAGCATTTTACTGAATGAATGGAGTATCAAAGATGACTTGGATTTAATAGCTCAAAAAAGAAAATTGTCAATTTGTTCACAAAAAGGCGAAAATACCACTCCTTTAGCGAACCGTATGTCATTAGATGACAGCTTTGATGTTTTGGTAAATGCGAAGCGGCACAAGATTCATAGTTTAACAGAAAAAGCGAAAGTATTAAATTTGTTAACCACCCCAACAACCTCACCAAAACTTAAGTCACATGTTGATCGTTTTGTACAGCAAAATTTTCCACATCGCTTAAATGTAAACGAGCAGCAGCCAAAAAATATATATATGAATGTATCGTCGGAGAATGAAGATGTTCAAAATATAAGCTATTTCTTTAATAAAGGTAATATTGAGACCGATGAATTCGAGAAAATAATGGATTTGAGCTTATCAAATAAAGCAATAATGAAATCGGGTTGCAACGCTCCAGATGATGTCTTAATTATAAGCGAAAGCAGTGACGACTGTTGATATTTGCTTTTATCCGTTTTTTATTTATTTATTTGTAATGAAATATGTTCATAATAAACGGAAATAATGTATTAATAAAAAGAATGTGATTTTTTTGGTTATTGAGAAGACAAATATGCATATGCTGACTCACACTAACTTAAAAACGCACCAAGCCACACTTCTTACAACTTTTTATAAGAATATACAAACATATATTTGGTTAGTATATTAATAAAGTTTTTGCTAATCAGTTTCATACATTTCATCACTCATATTTTGTGTAAATATATATATTTGATATTGATTTGATCAATAAAAATTTATTAATTTATGGCTTTCGTTACTGAAACACAAATCTTCAAACCACCAACACATGGGTCTCAATAAACATATATATGCATATATAATTAACTTAAACTATTGTGATAAAACCATATAAATATAAGAATCCATAAATTTGTTGCCATAATACATAACCTTGGTTTATCGTCATGCTTGGTATTTACATATTATGAAATCCATTACAACTGTTATATTATCTCCTTTATAAATTTCGTTTCCAGGGAAACGCTATGCAATATCATTCAGAAAGCATTTGTTTCAGCCTTCTAGTCAACATTATTTCGTTTACAATTTTTTGTGTGAATATCTATATATTTATGTAGTTAAATATATAAAATGGATGAGTTATCTGAATACTCCTCAGAAATTCTAGAAATTTTGCCAACACAACAGTTGGGGAAGCAATGTAAAGTGGCCGAAACTTGTGTAAGCACAGACTTAGAGTCAATTAGTCAGGATAAATCTGTGGAAACAACACTTCATTTACACAAAAGCACACAAACAGAACTCTCTACATCATTACATAGTCAAGTTGACGAACAAAGACTTGCATTGTGGTTAAGAAATATTTATCCCGCTGTTGAAGCACAACTACTCAAAGGAACTACTCCTTTAAACGACGACTGTTATAGTGTTGACAATGCTATTACCGCTTTCACCGAAAAAGTGAACATACAAATATATCAGAAGATAACGTTTGGAGGTGCGGAAAATTCCCAAGGCATCGCAGCATGGCTATCGGTACATACAAACAATGCACCTATGTTAGTAGTAAGCACCAAATCATCACATGACAACTGGTGTGATCATTTGCAGCAAACCCTAAAGCTATTCGTACCCAACCGAATGCAAACTGGAAACCTAGTTGTTTACACTGAATTCAAAAGTCTGCCGCTTAAAGCATGTCTGGGTTGTCTCAGTACAAATACATATAATAAGAGCATATTTGCTGGCTCCACCATGGACGGTGACATACACATATGGGGCTGCCGATCAAATAACCGAGTTGGAGATAATAAATCGAGTATAAATTTGACCAGTACATATGAAATTTACGACCTCTGCTGCACAACATCACCTCATGGGGGTGCTGTGGTCTTGTGCTGGTCAAGCGAAAATCGTCTACTTAGTTTCCATGCCAATGGTTTTATCATCAGCTGGGCTGTAGGCAAGGAATTGCTTTTGGAAAATGAGTGAGCATATTTAAATATTAATTGGAATGGGTTTTGAATAATTACATTTATAAATGAAAAATGCGAAATATTATTTTGAATAAGTGTTGCCAGATCTTTAAGTGATGAATAAGTGAGTCCTTTCACTAACTGACTTGGAGAAGTATTTTCTTTTTTAAATATCCTTGTCATTGTACTTTTTTATAACCAGTAATGTTTCCAATAACAATCGTTGGACCCAAAAATTTGAAAGTGCTTTATTTTTAAACTTCCATATTTTATTCAATTAATGTTTTACGTGTTATGTACTATAATATAGTAATTATATTTATATGATTATTTTTCCAAAGTTTCCAACTAAAAATGCACGCTAGCGAGATTACAGCGGCCGTTTGTTTAACTTCGAATACTTGCGTGGTTGGCGTCAAGGATGGTTCCGTATTTTTATGTACTATGACCAGTTTCGGTACAATGCGAAAGCAAATGGAAGTAGTGCCGTTGAAAAAGCATTCATTTATGATCTCAACAATAATAAAAACCGTGGTCAACAGTTGCCCATCGGTTATAAGTTGTGATTTAACTGGACAAGTCTTCTGCCACAGCATACCACATACAGAGAAGGTGAGTTTACATACACCCACATGCAAATAAAAGCCGAAAATATTTTAAGTGTGATTTCAACTTAAGTTTAACAATGGATTTTCATTTTTCTTTTCAAGGAAAATCAGGATGTCATACGAATCCCGTTGCCATTCAAAAACGCCATTGCCTGTTCTAAGGATGGACATTTTATCTACTCTCCCGGAACTAATGGCTCTTTGGAATATTATAAGTAAAACACAAAAACCTTTTTTTAATATTTAAATATCCATCTGCACTCATACCTACATACATATATGGTTTCTGATATTGCAGCATAGTTAGTGGAGTTCATACTATTGTTGAAGGGAATTTACATGGCAAAGGGAATTTTATCGCATGTAGTGATAATGGGTAATTATTTATTTGTATTATATTTATATTTATTATATTATATTTATTTATATATATTACGAAAATTTCGTTCTGTTGAGAAGAACTACTTTTTTCCCTCACATTCAAAATTTGTTTCAGTAAATTTTGATTATTTTTAGAAACTGGATAATCACTGGGCTTTACATGGATGACTTCCAAATATTTTATATAGACAGTTAGATGGTGCATAAGAAGAATTCGGCATACGTGAAATAAAATATTTATATTTTATAAAAGAAATATCTGAAAATTGTTAGTCGGGCTGCTGCGGTGTGTTAAAGAAACAATAATAAATAATATTTTATAATAAATGGAATTTATTGTGTATAATTTTACTATGTACATATGCATTTAATTATTCACTTCCTTTACTAAGCTTATGCACAAATAATTGTCGCAATATTTTATGAATAGGCGTAATGACTGCACATTAATTATTCAAAATATTTAAAATAATGTGTGTATTGTATAATAACAGTTTATTTATAATATAGATACAATATAAAAATTGCATATGTTTGCTTCAATATAATTATCAGTTATTTAATCGAATTTATTAACAAATCACAGACAAAAAATAATCAAAAAATGTTTTCATTACTATTATTCATATATATATATGCTCATATGTATACACAAATTTTTCTTTAAACATTTTACTCACATTGCTTGAAAAGTAAACCGAAAACATTCTATAAAACAAAAAAGATCTGTGATCGAAACCCGCAGTAGGAAAACTATGTAGGAATTGTATAAAATAAAAAGAAGATAGTTGTTGCTTATGAGCTTTGTACATTGCATTTTAAATGTGCCTTATATCAGGGATATTACTATTTGCTAACTTGCTATAAGAAAGCAAAAAGGTTTACAAAACAAATTAAATTATGTATGATCTTTTCATGTTTATATATTATATATTTTTCTTACATTTCTTTTTCGTAAATAAGTAGGTATTTAAAATAAAATTGAATACACAGTAAAGTGTATGTGATATATGGTGAGATTTTATTGATACATTTAACACTATATGATCCTAGTATTTCTTACTGTTTACATAAAATCGTCTATATTTTATTATAAATTGTTTTTCATTGCAGAATATCAGATCAATAGAAATATATTAAAATTCTAAACATATAAATTTAACAATTTACATAAAACATATCAAAAATATATATATATACTTGTATAATGGAGAAATATTGATACTTAACGCGCATACACATATGTACATATAATTGAATCCTCTAAGCGTTGAAATATTGAATTTATTAAATTTGGCACCGCCAAATTTTGAATAAAATTAATACAATTTTCTATCAGCATATGGTTGTAGACTTCTCAAAAAATAATACAACAAATAATCTTTTAATTATACACAAATAATTAAATACATAATTAGATGCCAACACGTATTGCATATGCTAAACGTATAGTTAGACTAACAAAAATGATACTGAAAATAATTCAAACAATTCAGCTATATATGTAATTATTATACAGGAGTACAGGCCTAGATGATAAACTGCCAACAGATCACGATGGCCGACGCCAAGTTTGTAAACAATCATGATAAAACATGACTATAAATTCTCAATTAATTGAATAAGACGGTATTTGGGTCCTCATTGTCCATTTGTTTGACGTGCCGTAAAACATCCTTTTTCGTTATAACACCCAGTAGACGTCTAAAAACATTAAATTCAATTGTAATTAATGTTTTGAGAAAATTAAATTTTCGCTCAAAATATTTATATACGTTGAAAGTTTCCGAAAATATCCTTAGTTTCTTTACAAACATTCTACGTATATGTGTTAAATATGGCTTGTAATTCGTGCCATTAAACGAAATGTATATTAATAAATGTAAAAACTCTTCATTTAGTGGTTAAACCGATACAAAGATTTTTACATATGCTGTTCAATATCTAGCAACTGTTCGAATGGTATTATGTTATTGAATGAAAAAAATAATTAAAATATTACATAGAATTCAAAATAATTTACCCGTTGTGTGTCACCAGCGTTTGCCGTAAGCCCAACTTTCTGAACATATCCACCACAGTTTCCATTGGTGTCTGATCAGTCACCGTTATGGGTGCCATATCAAGTATCTTTTTCAACTTGAGTGGCGGTGGTCCCAAATTTTGTGTTGCTGGGGATGTTGAAGTGAATAATACTATTGATGCTCCAGTTATGCCCTCAATCAGACGTTTGGCATTTTCTTAACGAAATACAAATAATTAGCAATTCCTTATTTTTTTATTTGATGTAAAGATTAAGGTTTAATTAGTTTACCTATAGCTAAATTTAGATCCCTGCGTAGAACGAAACCCACTAAATACTGACTTTCTTTTGACACTACAACTGGATATCCATTGTGCTCCGTTTCTTTTAGTAATGCCTCGACATCATCAACAGTCATGGAATCTTGTGTGATAACACTGAGCGATTCATTTCTCCTAAAGATAATAATGAAGATTAATAAATGAAGCATATTAAATAACGATATCAACTTGCTTTGGTTGCATTACGTCGGCTGCCAGTGTTGTATGTGCAAACTCTTCTTTACTATCTAGGAACGGATAACCATTAAGAGCTATATGCGCATCATAGATACCCTGTAAAAAGGACAAAGGGCAAAAGACAAAGGAAAAAGGGGAATGAGAATTAGCATATTTGAAACATCCGATATCAGTAAATAAACTCGCCTGTCTGCCGAGAGCGTCGCCAACCCATTTTGAAGCCATGGCTGCTGCCATCAATGGAACTATATAACCAACGCCGCCAGTCAATTCGAACATGATTACTACTAAAGAAACTGTCATACGAGTAACACCACCCAAAGTAGCTGCTGCGCCTACCATTGCATACAATCCGGGCGTAATCAAATTTTTGCCGTTAACACATTCACCCGTAAAGAGCCATATATTTGGATAGCTGTACGCAAAGCGTTCTACGCCTAAAACAAAATTAAACAAAGATTAACATAACAATCTTGAATTAAGTTATCATGAGCTTACCAATTCCTACAATACGACCCATAATTGAACCCATTAAAAGTGAAGGAATAAATAAGCCCGCAGGTACTTTCATTCCGAATGTGAAAACAGCCAAAGCGAGCTTGAACACAAAAGCTAGTAACAGTAAAATAATAGCATGATATACACCGGGTCCCGGCTCCGTCACTTCTATCGAAGACGTCGCCCCATTTGTGATGTTCATACGTTTGTAGTCACTGAAATTAATTAATTTTTATTGAGTCAATTTAACTTAATATATATAAAAAAAAATTTTGTTACCATAGTGGATTCGTGCTGTCGCCGGGAGAGCATTGGCTAAACAGCAAGTAAATAAGCTCGTTCATATTCATTCGGGTGAATGGATTGGGAAAGCATAAGATACCAGTAACGAGTGTTACCACCAGTACTTCAGCAACGGGATATTGACCTAACTTACTAAATTTACGATAACGACACCACCATAAATTTGCTTTGATGAAAATCGTGCCGATCACGCCCTATTATATTATAGCCACATTAAAACAAAGTATAACGAAAAATTTCGGTCAAGTACTTACGCCCATTATTCCTAAGAAAACAAATGGTATAAGCTCAAAGAATATCCAAGGCTTATTGTATTCGACGAAGAATAAAACCGAATGCTCATTACCAAAGGGTGTCAGCGAACGTAAAACAAATGCAGCAATCAATGCACAAAAGAATGAACGCCACAGTGTTTTTAACGGAAAATAGTAAGAGACTTCCTCCAGTGAGAATAAAACACCACCGATTGGGGCACCGAAAGCCACAGAAACACCGGCTGCGGCAGCCGCGGATAATATCTCACGTTTCTTAGCTTCATTGCGTCCATATTTGGGAAACATATGAGAAAATATATTGCCAATACAGCTGGCAATATGTACCATGGGACCTTCTTTGCCCAATGTTAAACCCGCTGATACAGAAAGCATGAGACCAACAGATTTAATTAATAATGTCCATTTTCCCAAATAACCGCGAATAATAAATCCCGAAAGAATTGTCTTGATTTCAGGAATACCAGAGCCACATGCATATGGAGCGAACATGCGTACTAAAGATGCACTTAGTGCTGCAAACATCAAAGACCACAAAATGAACCAGAAGTAGGAGACAATATAGGCACCGGTTCCATTGCGATCCATACCCATTATCTGAGGCCATGTTTTCCACTTTAAATAACAAAAACACGTAAACATTATGCACACGCTATCTCGTAATGTCACAAATTTACCGTTGAACAATTCCCTTCCTCGAAAACAGACTGCTTGGTTGGCCAACAGCATTGCTCGCGATTGAACCAAAAAGCCTGTGGACAAATGCCATGCTTCAAATCGGACATCCAACTAGCGCCAATGTCGATCATGCCAGCTACGAAACCAGCAGCAATACCAACAAAGAGGACACAAAGCCAACCAGACCACGCGTCATGGGCACCCTATGAAAATATTATATTTCATTACTCAATCATAAATATGAATGATTCAAACCTTCAACAAATCCCACAACGAATCCTGCCTCTTTTTTACTATATAGCGATGGCGCATGCGATCGCGAGCAATATCTCGCTGCCAGTCGATCGTGTGAAAATCATCGTATTGCCCTATACCTGGTATGTCATCGTGTGCATCTACATAGTAAATAATTTGATATTCCTACGTAAATTCAACTGTATGTTTGTATGTACATCTAAGATACTACAATTTATATATGTGTACGTATATTTGTGCATATTTTTATTGCTTACCCGATACACCGTAGAACGCCATTCCACCTTTACACATGAAAAGAACAAATTTTTAATAAACGTAATTAAATAATCGCTTAAAATTACAAATATATAGAAATCTACATTTATATAAGTATAGTCAAATAGAAATGTGAAAGGAAAAAAATAAAATTCGTTAAATATACATACGAGTACACATATGACGCTACTCTCTTTGTTCAAGTGTAAAATATTTAAAACACTCCATCAAATACGGATACAAATAGCGTAGATAGATCTTACCACTCTTTTATCAATTCTAATTGGTTACAATGTATACATACATATAGAATAACAGGATACACATTTGCTAGTAATCATACACTTCTAATGGTTACACTTCTTGAAAGTATAATGTAATTATAAACATATTAAGCTATTAATATTATACTTCCAAATATCCACTTTCCATGGTATGGGTTCTGAGGAAAAGCCTCTTGAAGATGATCGTTGTCATTATTGCAGGTGCAAATTATTGAAATAAAGATATGTGTTGAAACATTGTTATCATTTCATAACGAGTTTCACATGCTACCATTTTAGATAGTATTTCATAAGCTAGATCTTAACATTATTACAACTAGTACTCTATGTGTAGTTATCTTTTATGATTATCTAATTAATCTGTATAATATGAAAAACAAAATGTTCATGGTCTGTGCTTGTACCAAGTGCTAATGAGAATATAAATTGAATGCGTCTGAATTGAATGAATAAACTAATCCACAACAAAATCATATGTTGACAACAAACAGTCTAAATGCTTATATTTTGATAATTGGCACATAACATAAACAATTTTCACCTAAAACTTACAGGCACAATTAGAAGCATGCTTCATAGACCTACTATATTCTTAAATATCAATATAAAACAAGGTACTATTCAAATAAAACTTTAACGCATTTAAAAAATTAGCAATTGGAATCGAAGCGAATCTGTCTTCTCATTTACGCATAGATACATACATATATTTGTATGTATTCCAGTAGCAATAAATAAAAATATATATATAACTTATATCAATCTTGAAAACACGTTGAACCATATACACATATGATATGCATATAGGGACAAATGCAAACATCACCTTTGAATCTCGAATACTCACTATCAGTTGCATCGCCGAAGGCGCTATGTGTTGGAACATGGAGATGGTTTCGCGAGTAATGATCGCCCTCTATATCAGAGTCTGCCGAAGTGTGACGTTTGTAGTTAAAATTTGACGAATGCCCCGCATCTCCGGGGCTTGAATGTGGTGTGATGTCGATCATTTCGTCGTCGTCGTCTTCGGCAACTGTGAGAGTAGTTTTAGCTGCAGAGCCGTTACTCTCTTTTGTTAGAGATGATGTAGCCAATGGATGATCTTGAGTACCAGTAATATCACCTATGGCTCCCGTATGCCCATTCGACTAAAGATATTTAAATGATATATATTAGTAAAAAAAAAAATATTTTATTTTTAAAACTACTTTATTCAGTTTAAATTTCTAAATAATCCTCTTTACTTAATGCGTGATAATATAGACTGGTCAAACTCAAGAGGCACGTTTACAACACGGGTTTTATTGGTTTTTCCTGCGACATGGAGCCGGAAACTGCAGACATGCTTCTAGATTGCATAGCAAGGAGTTGATGAAATAAAATTCTAGGATTCACACATCCAAGCAGGGAGCACATTTCCTCGCTGGCGCCTAGCATGATCCTTGAATTAATAAGGGTGCTGGGCCTATGTGAGTCTTTGTGAAAGAGAGGAGACCATAATAGGCCATCATAGGTCGCAGTGCATACCTCAATAATAATCTTATCTTGTCTTATCTTAATTAAGCTGATCTTAAAATTTTATTGAATATCTTTGCTAGATTAAGAAATTTTGCAGAAAATTAAACTTTTACTGCATGGGGACAATTTTAACAACTTAAAATTTCGGAACTAAAATCAACTTAATTCTCACGGTAAGAATATGATATATCAATAACGAATTAGAAAATCTACTATTAGAAAAATAATCTCCCTAATACATAATTGTTTATCTACTTTAATATTTAATTAATATCACTCCTTTTGTATAGTCAATGAACTAATTTAGTAAAATTAGTTTCGAAATAAAGCAATATATGTTGGAATTTGATATACTCCCTCTTAAATATACACTCATGCATTAACATCATTTGCAGTAGGCGTATAACTCACATACCTTTTTCAATACCGACTGATAGGCTGTAATGTAACTATTCCCTTCAGCTGCTATCTCCCTGCTGCCTTTTAAAGGAAATTTTTCCATAACGATTTCACTAGTGATTGCAATTCAGTTTCACTAAAAAAAAAAAATCAAACGCTGCTAGTTATATATTTCCACCATTGAAAAGCGTACAATACATATTAATAAAACACACAAAAATTTAGCGCATTTCACACCAAGAAACTATATTAAATGTTTTTAATTACAACTGGATCAAAGTTTCTCAAAGAAATTTTGTATCCCAAATACCACCTCGAATCTTCACTAGGTTCATATTAAGTTTAACATTACTGCACACATTTTCAACACATTTCACACCGGTTTGGCAAATATCCTTAGCAAACTTCAATTATAGTAAATAAATTTAAAACACATACTCATCTCAATAAATTAACTTATTGCGCAAACTTGAACAAGAATCAACAAATATATTTTGTGAAAATGGAAATTTTTCTTTGCACTCACACACGATTAAAACGAATGAAAAAAGCTAATGACGTCCTAAAACTTACGACGCTCAGAGTTGCTTCAGTCTCGAACTAATATTATTTGTTTGTATCAAAAACTGGTTACAAATGCCCAATTGGTGCCCGCACAAATGGTCTTGTATCAGCATTTGTTGCAAAAATGAAAATGATATTGGTTTTTATTCAATCTCACAGCAAATGCTTTGATTGTAATATAATATATAAATCTATATATGTTAAATAACTAATGTTTGGCACTTTTTTTGGCAAATGTGTCAAATGCAACCCTAAACCATAAAACATATCTGAATTATTTTCAAAGACAACTGATGTTTAAGGCTGGAATATACTATTATTTGTTAGAAGTCGGTTCGGAAGTTCATGTAAATATTTACAGACATGCATACAATTATGACGTTTTCCTTTGGATACGTAAGTAAGTGCCTTCAGAATTTGGAAATATATATCTATTAATTCACGGCGATTTATTTCATGTTTTCTAAGATTTGAGAACAAAAGCTTCCTTCGATATAATAATTATGGTTGTAGGGCAACGGGACGGATTAGCGCAAATGTAAAATAAATGCGTATAACTAGCAAAACGAACCGGAACGTAAGATCTTTTGATTTCAGATGAATATTTTGTTGTTAAAAGAATATCATAGAAATTTAATTAATGAAATTAGAACGTGAAAGGAATCGTAGTTACTCAATAAATTGACTCGGAAGTTCCTACATTGTCGGAAAAGGATCGAACCTAGGTTGTTGTTGTTGTTGTTGTTGTAACGGAAGTCAGGTCTTAGGAAGTGGTAGTACCTCGAACCACTGCACCATCACTACCGCCATGTAGCAAATTACATATATTCGTAAATACATAAACTTCAATTCTAACAGTACTTTCGAATGTTACTAATGGAACGGGACCTTGTAATACAAAGTAACAAATAATTGATTATTGGATTTGCATGCCTCGCAGACTCTCTCCTTATATATATGTATAATGTATGCAGTTGTCCACAAACAAAATCTGAGTGACCACATGAAAAACCAATTCTTCCAAAATTCAGTAACAAAAGTGTTTTTTATTTTCAAAATTTTTGCATAACTTAATTCACCAATGATGTATGTATTAATATTTCCACAGTCCATATATTTCAATTAAATGTTTTTCATGTTTATATTATAAAATATACAGTTTTACATCGCAGTTTATGTTAAATAAACTAAAAAAAAAGCGTTCCGCATAAAAATAGTAGTATTCTATTTAGTACGAGATAGTTTTTAAATTTGCACTTAAAATGCTTTTAAGGCTTTACAGAATAATTAAGTAATTATTATTGTGTCGAATGGCCTTTTAACATAACATCACACCTCTGGGGTAGAGAGTATATGAGATCCTGGCAACGTTGTAAAGGCATTCTTTTCCAAAGGCTCTTTCACTACCTGCCATAAATCAAATCGTATTGGTTGGTTTCCCTTCATCAACACTTTATTTTGATATCGGTTCACAGTTAATGCTCTATTGATAATCATCAATGCCCTTTGATATAACCAGATGATACAACCCAAATATACCAGATATAATGATTTGCGACTTTCCCGCTGACTTTAAACCTTCTATGTCGGTCTATATGTGTTTATATTTATATTATATTATATTTTGTTTGTGTTAATATTTTATTGAAATTAAGTGGATATATTTGCTTAAACATAACATGTCTTTGCGCAAAATATGAATGAAACCGGTCCAGACAGTGGTCTAACCCCCTTATTCCGAATATCATGGTTTCCGTTTCTCTGGTTAACTTTTTCCTCATATAACGAAAATATTTAATTAAGCCACTTTGTTTGACTTTGTATAGCATATATCTCATTTGAGTTAATTTGGTTGAGTTTAACATAAATATCTCGGGCACGAAACAAACTATTGTAATGGAAGTATGTGAGTCCATGACATGTTATATAATTTAATAAGATACCAAATATGATTATAATCCATTCTCAGATTAGTCGAATAATGAATGTTGAATTCTTACACATTTTTTAATATAAAGTTTGATCAACACCTGAAAGAACTTCCCCTTCTTTGATATGCTCCTTGCATATTGCGGGAGTATAAGATGTTCGGTTACACCCGAACTTAACCCTTCATTACTTGTTATTCCTATATTGTTCCTTGGATCTCCTTATAGGTTTAGGTTAAAGATTACTTTAGGAAGGAAATGTCTCTCACTGCTTTTTTTGTGGAAAACAATAACAAGTGTCTTCGAGAACTAACAAACCTAAGAACGTGTTCATACACGAAGACTTTTCTTGCCCAGACTCGTAGTTTGTGTGCGAGGGTGCGACGAGGAAAGACAAAGGGCACAGAGTTGCTCGTGCTGGGGCAATACGCTTTGTGTTCTTGTTCATAACAGTTCATAAAAGTTCATTTAGAAATTCTTTCCATGATGGCAATTGCGATCAGTTTCAAATGAATATTAACAATATGTTCAGAAGTTTGAATTTTATCATCTATTTTTTGTATGTAATATGAAAACATTGTATGCATGTATACATAATAGAACGGGAATATTTTAGAAAATGGCGAATAAGGATAAACATTAACTTACGGAAAATATTTTTGTGTACCGCTTAAATAAAGCGTACAAGAATTTGAGAATATGATATGAAAGGGAACGTAGAAAATTGCCCGACTCGAGTTGCCGGACTCGCCGTGTCGCCGTGTGAATAAGGCAAGTGGATTTTATGGAAGAAGACAAAATCCAGAATTTAAAATGATATGTCCAAAAAAGTATAAGACTTATTAAAGTTTTTTCACTTTAATATTAACACCACATGAATTTGAACTGCACCCCATACATCAACTGATATATGAATATAAGTCTGTAGCATATGCATGTTTGTATATAGTATGCCTCTAACTGAATATAATAATATTAAAAATAATTAATATATATTTAATTAACCTTTTAATGCATTTATTTTGCTTAACATTACAAAAAGTCCTCCCTATGCAAAGCTAATAAAATATATGTACATATGTACAAATCCACATATGTCATATACTTTTACGTATCCATTTGCAATAAAAACACCACACTTAAGGATGTATAGATAACATGCAGATATACTATATGTGTACATACATATATAGCACTAATGGATGTAGAAAATGTATATTGGCAGAGTCTATAACAAATAAATCGTAAAAATCTTAGATAACAGGAAATAAAACAATGTACAATCAAATGTTCGTGAAATATCTGCGTCTCTGATTTGTTTGATCTGGAATTGACACTCGCTCTAGTTGCGTATACAGGACTCCTGCTGTGATTAACATGCTCTGTTTAGGTATAAAAGCCATAGCAAATCCTCATAGTTCATCAGTTGTTACCTGCAAACCTTCAGAGAATTTTCATTGCTCAGTGCAATACCGCTAAATAAAACACCTAAAAATGGTTAAGATAATTTGTCTTGCTTTCACTTTGATTTCCAGTTTAGTATTATTTTCATCTCAAGCGTTGCCTACTCCCGATGAGGAGCGTTACATGGATAAAGAAGTAAGTAGTATTTGGTACCAAATTTAGATTTTAATGAATATATATTTATAAATTTCAGTACAACCGTGAGCTTTTAAATTGGTTCAACTCTATACAATATCCACAGCCTTACGCAGCTCCTTGCAAATATTATCCGATCAATAGTTTCACTGGACCTGTACCAAAAAGAAACTCAGAGTTGATCAATTCATTACTGAGTCTGCCAAAAAGCATGAACGAGGCTGGAAAATAAATGATCTATTATTTACAAAAAGACGTACTACTAAATTATTCTGATTTGTACATAATTTAAAAATATATATGTACATAGGTACATCAATTTCGATGGTAACAGACAGTGTGAGAGGTTAGGCATTTCCTAAACGAAAGCATATTAATATTAATGAATTATAAAAGAATTCAAAAATACTCTGCTGTATACAAATTATGTAAAGATATAACCAGCTTGCATAAAGAGCTTTAATAATAATGTTGATTAATTATATCATTATAAATAACTAAATAAAAATAACTGAAACGAATTATAAGTAAATAGAAAATGGATTGGAGTTTTTCAAAATATACGAGTACGTTGAGTTAATAAAGTATTTCCATTATATTAATCGATATTTCAATTGAAGAAACTTATGTATTTGGTAGATAAATTAATTAATGTCGCAAAACTCTTGAGTAAAATTTTTATGCTTCGAAATTTCTTATCTCCGTAAATATTGGTGTAAGGATAGAAGATAACTATATTAGCGGAGTCACACAGAATTCACAGTCACATGGAATCACAGAATTCTCTGTATTTATTTAGGTACTTCTATAAACTAATCGGGATAGATTTAGAGTTATGTATATATAAATGATCATGATGACGAGACAAATTAAACTGTCTGTCCATCCGTGTGTCAGTGCGCAAGCTATAATTTCAGTGAAAATAGAAATATTTGGATAAAACTTGGTGTACATGTTTCTTGGCACTCTGAGGAGTAACAAACTAACATTCAAAACTATAATTTAGTCCATAAAATTGCACAAAGAACGGGCATAGGAATAGATATAAAATTTGGACAATGGGCATGGCACCGCCTACCTTTCGGTGAAATCCTCTACCTCAGGAACTACAAAATCAATTTGAACTAAATTTAGTACATGAAATTATCCTGATATTTTTAATGTAACATTGCGAAAATGAGCGAAATTGGAGTGTAACCACACCTACTTCTAATATATCACAATTTTAAATTCTCTCTGATTCTTTCACTTGAATGAAGGTATCGGTATAAAACTTTGCATAAATAGGGCCTTCAAGTTATTCCGTCCCACGTACTAAAACTGTCAAAATCGGATTTTAAATTTTAAAGTCTCCAGATACGGAATATGTGGACCTCAGTGCCTATGACTGACTTTATACCGAAAATATCGCTCATTATTTGAAATATATTATTGAAATTGATATCGTGCCCTTTTGTCAAAAATAGGTAAAATATAGTTAATACTTTCTATTAACCCCCTATACCTAATGTAATGATTTTCGATCTTCCGGTCGACTTTATTCCATATATATCGGTCAATTTGACTTAATAAAATTCAGAGAGCTTCTTTTCCTGGTAACAATGTGTTCATGTTTAATATAAAGTTAGACGATATAGTTTTTACATACATACATACACCCAAACTTGCACGGATGTCTGACAAACTTTATACAAATGTACACTTGCATGTAAATTACAACGAATCATGAGAACAACAACAACATACACCCAAACTCTTCTCCCCACTACAGGCGTCCGCTGTACTCATAATGTTTCCTCGTGACAATGTTAGAAAGCTGAAATCATATTTTGATGCTGATGCTGAAATTAAAGCGAAATGTGGCAACAGTGCAGGCAGCTTGACAAAAATTATATAATCGATAAAGTTCATATTTGCGATCAACTATGCTACAAAAATAAAATATGCTAAAAGCAAATCTTCGAACGAAATTCGAATGCGAGCATTACCCCAATTGCGAAAACGCTCACGTACCACATTAAATACTCAAAAAATGTTAGCTTAATTATTGTTTCGTTTTATCTAGAAGAAGATGCCGATTCCAATAGAAATCTCAATATCATTCCGAACCTCAGCAGACTTGCAAATGTTAGAAATTTTTCGAGTTTATGATTTTTAGCTTCCTGGAGGAAAGACGCTTTCGTGCACATGCTGCATATATGTATATATTTTTATGTGTTTAGGCATCGTTTGTTTTGAAATAATTTTTGACTAAATTCGTTGTAAGAGTATGTATTTATATAGATACGTACGTATTGATAATATTGGAGAAGCGTACATTAAGAAGGATTATATATAATTTTTATTGTGGCATAAAAAAAAAATATATGGAAAAAATACAGAAGATTAGACACAAAAGTGTTTTCTTACTTATTTTTTTGAATAATTTTTGCTTGTCTCTGTATTATAAAATATAGAAATGTAAAAAGAAATATAGAGAAAAAGCAACTTGAATTCAAATTGTCTTTGCGCAACAAATATATTAAAAAAATGTTATTGAAAATAAAATAATGCGAAGATACATATACGAGGAGTGTTTAAAAAATAACGGAAATTTTCGTTTTTTGAAAAAACATTTATTTATTCGTCTACATTATTGTTGTCGCCTTCAAAATAGTCCCCATTCGATATTATGAACTTATACGCTTCTTCCAATTGTCGAAACACTTCTCAAACTCGATATTTGGAATAGCCTTTAGCTCTTCCAGCGATGCGCTATTAATGTCATCTATACTTGTAAAACGATTTGTTTTTCCACAAATCCGGGCGTTTTTTTCGAATTGCTTCACGGAAACGGCGTTGAATTTGTAGGTAATACTCCTTATAGAAAGTTTGACCTTGAAGCAAGAATTAATGGAGCACTATGCCATTAAAGTCGAAGTACATTCCGTTATTTTCTGATCATACTTCGTACTTATTTTTAAATAGCAAATTTAATTAATTAATTGAAAATTAAAAAAAAAAATTTAAATGAAGAATATATAGAAATTTTATTATATTAGAAAAATATATGTATTTATTTATAATATACAACTCTTGTTGCACATGATTTTCAGATGTTTGGCTCCCATCGCACCGCAAATTCACCACCTAATCAATGAAAATAAGGCATTTTGCCTTTTCACCAGTTTCATAAAAAGAGATTTAATGATGTTAAGCTTGGCTTAGGAAATCAGGAATTTCTTTGGTAAAAAATTAAGAAATGTTGATACAGCATGGATAAGAAAAATGTCGATAGCAAATCGCAATTCAATGCTTGTTCGACTCCATAATGATATTACACAATTCTTGTAAATTATTTAAATAAATATATCGAAGTATTTTTCGCCCAATCCTTTTTTTAGTTCATAATTGGTGTAAATTAACTTAAAAGAGAAAAAAAAATAAAAATGTCAATGAAATTTAAAAATCTCATAGCAACTTATTCCTTGGTTCCGCATCAGTATTCCTTAGTTGAGCATGTTAACAAATATATAATTCTAAAGATGCCTTTGTAAACAAATGTAAGAAATGTTAATATTTCACGAGGTGAATTTCCCCGTTGAAATTTTTCAGACTTTGCTTTATTTCTCTGTGGAACCTACACCTTCTCGTTGTTGTATAGCTGTGTTCTTTGGCAATAGGTATGGATACAATTTACCTGTCAAATCATGCAAATATGGCAGCCACATTTTAATTGTAAGAGAAATGGGAATTACAAATCGATATATATCGTAAATAGTCTGCTTGTATTAAATAAACAACCGTAGGATTAAAATATAGGACTAAGTATCTATTGCAGCAGTATTATAAACAATTTGATTGAAACAAATTGTTTCGAATAAAATACGATAATATATATATAAGTATATTTGAATAAGTATTTATATCAAATATGTACGTTTAGACTGTCATCACTTTATTAATACGCTGACGTATAATTTGTTTATGTTAAATGTTTTATCTATTTCAGATATGTAGTATTTTCTCTACTCAGTCACTAGCGAAAATTAGTGCGAAATATAATATTTCAAAATTTGTAGTTATGGCTGGGTTTGTAGCAGTCCACACTGGTAAGACGCTTCGCAGTTTTATTTGAACATGAAGTTATTGTTTTTCAATCGATTGTTCTTTAGGTGCTGGTAATTGCATAGATGAAACGAAGTACCAGCGTGTTATTAAAGAAGCTTGTGTTCGAGCAACAGATGTAATAAAGAATGGCGGTTCAGCGATGGATGCTTGCGAGGCGGCTATAGTTCGCCTTGAGAATTGCGGCAATACGAATGCCGGATTTGGGTCTAATCTTTGTTGGGATGGCCGAGTGCAATGTGATGCATCTATAATGAATGGTTCAAATTTACATTTTGGAGCTTGCACTAATGTCAGCACTGTACGAAATCCTATACGATTCGCTCGCTTGTTATGTGATGGTCAATCAACTATGCTATCAATGGAACGAATACCACCTATGGTTATGGCGGGTAGTGGTGCAGAAAGATATGCAGAAGAAATGGGTTGTACTATGATCGACTCAAGCGCAATGATTTCATCTAAAGCAAAACTTTCATACAACCATTATAAATCGAAAATATCGGCAATAACATCTGCTACTGAAGCACCCACTTCATCAGTTGTCCCTGCTCAAGTCAGTGCACTTGATACCGTAGGAGCTGTGTGTGTAGACAGTGCCGGCAATACCGCTGCTGGTTGTAGCTCCGGTGGCCTATTATTGAAAGTGCCGGGACGAGTGGGACAGGCAGCTACTTACGGTGCAGGGTGTTGGGCAACTAACACCACCGAGACCTCCGTGGCCACTTGTACAACGGGAAACGGTGAATATTTAATGAAAACTTTATTAGCAAAGGAAATATGTGGAGATTTGTTGACAAGCGATTGTGCCGTAACAAGCTTACATAAAAGTTTGAAATGTAAATTTCTGGAATCACCATTCCTTCCCGTTGACCAGGAATTGTATGCTGGAGCCCTTTCGCTTATTTACTATCCTCATGGTAACACAGGGGAAGTATTATGGAGTCACACAACGAAATCATTTTGTGTTGGCTACATGTCCACGCAACAAAAAGCGCCAAAGGTCAGTGCTTTGAATAATGTGGTTTTATGTATAATTTATATATAAATTTGTATTTTATTTATTTTACAGTTCATATATTCCCCACTGCCAACGTATAGTATAGCGGGAAGATCATCTGTGGTTAATGGGCATAATTTCCATTTACGCGCCTAATCACCGCCCCAGCTGCCATAGCTTGCATTAATGATGACAACAGCATTTATTGTTATTGCTGGCGTTGCATGAATTCAGCATTCTTTATTTATTTTTGAATGTTTTCGTGTACAAAACAAAAAAGTTTATTATATACAAATATAGTATTTCTGTAGGAAGAAGAAAGCACAATTGTGATCAAGAACTTCCATTCGAAAGTAATTTGTATTAAAAAATTGTGTGTTTATGTTTATAAATTATATATTATTTTAAAAAGCGAGTTACAAAAAGTAAATATTATACTTATAAAAAATATAGTAAGTATATAGGACGATTTATATATGATATATATATAAGTATATATATAAGATATAATATATATATAAGTATATATATATAAGATATAATATATATATAAGTATATATATATAAGATATAATATATATATAAGTATATATATAGATTATATATATATAACATTATAGCCAGCAAAACAAGTATTTTTGTATTCAATTGTGAGTAAATGCTTTTATTTTGCCAAAGCGTAAGTGACCTAGCAGCGTAAGTGAAGTAAGCATCGATTGCCCATATAAATTGCCGTATATAAATATATTTTTAAATTAATCCTTTATGTATGTATATAATACTCATATTTTCTATACTAGATAAAGGCAAATGTGGTATTTCGAAAACTTGCAACATGTGTAGGCATATATTGTTGTATTAGATGTAATGATGATTTCTATAAACTAGAAAATGTGTGCATTTATAGTTATGGAATCAATATTTTATTTTGTAAACACTTAACTAGCATAAAATATACCAATGTTATGTAACTTTCGTTGTAGTGTATATTTTGAATATATTCATAAAAAATTTACTTTATTTCCTGCAATAACTATTCGAATTCCATAATGTATACATATATAAGTGGTAAATAAAATTGTGCGCATTGGAGAATCATTGTATGCGAATCAAATAATCACAGAGTAATAAGAAAAATTTTTATAAATATTGTGAAATGGAAAGTGTGGTTTTTGGAAGTACTATTTGTTTGCGTTCAATCACATGTCTGTAGATGTGCATTCAATGAAATTTCAACATATGATAAAAATGGGAGCCTCCATTAAATTTGAATAAATTAGAATAATTTTACCAAAATGGTAGTATAATATTTATATGTTGTGCTATTGCATAATTGGTTAACTCAATGAAAACTATGGGAGTCTGTACAGTAATTGGAGTACTTGCAAAATTACTGAAACCTCAAAATATATTCCAAGGCTGATCAAATTTCCTTTTCATGAATTTTAAATTAATATAGGAAATATGTTTGAGTATAATAAAAGCTAACTATGTATTTGAAATCGATATTGTCTAAACACATCCATATTCGTACCAAATACTATTACTTTTATCGTCAGTACGTTTTCGTAGTGATTTATCATCCTGTACTACATTTGTAGTTGTCACTGGTGTCGAATTATTGCTTGTTAATATTGGATCACGTGATGTGCCCGCTGGCATGTTGCACTCCGAACTAGCATTACCAATCGTTGTATTGATGCGGTTGTACATAAGGAATGTAGTCGGATTATCGTTTTTTGGAACTGATGACAAATTTGAAGGCGTCTGGGGTTCGGCAATGCCTACTCCAGCACCATCAATACTCATATCTGCAGACATATATAAGTCACCTACGGTGTCAGCACCTGTCAAGGTTGTGGACGTAGAGCAGGCGCTGGAATTCATTGTCGAATGTGAATTCAACATTTCCCCACTGCCACCAACTCCACTACAGCTGCTGTTTGTTTCGGGTATTTTTTGGTGTTCATCGATCAAATAAACTGTGCGTCGAGAACCGGCTGTACCCAGTGTCAAACTGCTACCCGTCACATCTGGCGCTTCAAGACTGTTGAAGAGATAGAATACATTCATTATTCATTAAAAACTAGCTAGTTGCAAGTATACAGGTGCCAAACGAAAAAAGCTTTAAGGGTATTCTATGTATACATATTTTGCATATATATATTAATCAATATATATGTCAATTAATTAAATAAATATATTGATACAACATTAACAAAAGGGCATGTTAATTTTATTTGTGCAAAATAATGGATCCGTCAATTTAGACAGTCAAAATGTTGAACCAATATGTGCATGATACATGATTGAGATACAAATATTTGCCAAATAAAATTTGTTTGGCATAAGTTCTATTATTTTGTCATCAACTAACGTCACACACCATGGAGCATTTCAAATATCTTGCACACTATTTGCTTGAACAAATTTTTCTAAATAGTGGGTGTGGGCGAATGTCGGTGGTATTGAAAGATAGCAACAGCTGCTCAAATGTAGAACTACGCGCTGCAGAAATACGTGTAGAAAAAGCGCTCCAAGAGAAATTTTGCAAATAAATTCAAAAAAAAAAAAAAATACAGATATATATATTCATATATGTATATACTAGTTAAAATAGAAGTACGAAGTAGGCGGTCTATGATCAGAAATGATACGACAGTGATGCAAAAATATTGGGAGTATATTTGCTTTAGTGTGGAATTACACAAATACACACATACATTATATACATATTATTAAATTTTTTTGTTTTTTCTTATTGGTTACAAGTGTATAAAATTTTTATTTATTGCAGTCGGGCCTTCCGCTTATTTTCCGCTTTATTTGCCCACAGAAGCATAAGCCAGCAACAGCACAGAAGCAAGCCATTAATGCACAACAAAAGATGTAATAGCAATATGCGTTAGCTAAGTTCTTCATATGATGATCGAATAATATTTACCGAAAAATGGCTTCAACACTTTTATTTTCATTCTAAGCCCACCACCCATCCAAGCAAACCAAGTTCGTGCCAGTTTCCATTAACATATAAACACACATTTGAAAGTAAAGATATAGGTGGAAAAAATTACATGGGAATACAAAAAGAAAAAATAAAACAAAAAAAATTCATTGCGAAAACAATATATGTCAACAAAAGTACATAATCGGTAACAAGAACTTCAAAAAAATATGTTTACTCACCCGTGGACGCTATTTCTACGAGAACTATTCAAATCCGTTCGCTTTTGTGACTGCAAACTACTTCGTATTCCGCCGCGGGTAAGTGTATTATCCATTAGGTCTCTATATTTTAATAATAAATCAAACATACATATACGCGACAAAGTTGTTTTTACATATGTATATGCATCTGTATATATATATGTATATGTATATGTATATATGAATGAAATTCACTTACCGTTGCAAACTTTGTCGTATATGTGAATTTCTTTTAAGCAAATGAGTATCAGATTCAGTGGACATTGGTTCTTCTATGCTATTATCAGAATCGTTACCACCAGATTCAGAGCCAATCACAAATTGTGACTGTGTAAGACGAGAGTCATCCACCCATGAACGACGATTCTAAATTAAATTGTGTTAAATTATCTGTTAGATGATTTATTTTTGACTACACTTATACACTCACCCGGCTTGTTGGTACCTTATTTATAAAATCAGATCCAGCTTTCTTTACACGTCGCACAATACTACTCGCGAATGGTTTCCTGCGAAAAATATTATTTTAGATATATATTAAAATTCTGTATAAATATATATTTACATACTTTTTTGGCAGAACAGTTTCCGGCTTTTTGTAATGTTCCATTATTTTCTCCTCCAATTTTTCTTTCTGACGGCTCAAATTATGCAGACGCTCTGTATAACTTTTCTCTTCTTGTCGGAAATGTTGCTTATCCTCCAACGAATGTGAAAGTAGCTCGTGATACTGCGTCAGCAATTGTGAAACATTGTCCATTAAAGTTTTTCGGTCTATATCCAGATGTGCATTCGTTTGAAGCAATACCTTTATAAACGAACATTTAAATAAACAATAAACATTGACTATCATCATATATCGATCATAACCGACTCACTTCACATTGTTGGGCGTAGTAGGCGGCATCACTTTCCATCGTTTTTATGTGGTCATTTTTGGCATCTAACTCACGTAATAGTTCGGCAATTTGTTTCTTTAACTTATTATTTTCTGGGCGTATCATTTTATATTGCTCCTATATAGTTGAAAAAGTAATTTTTGTTGTAGCCATATGGTAGGAAGTAACATGATATCATGATATTAGCAAGTTGACCTACCTGGATATTCTTATACTCGTTTTTGAAACGGAACAAATTTCGGAAATCATCTGTCAGCTTGGAATGTTCTGTACGCAAAATTGTTAAATCGTTTTCATAGCTCTTCATTTTAGCATTCTCCTTTGTTAAATCCACAATACGGTTTTCTAAACTCGAGATATGTTCACGTAACTCGCGTGCCTCGTTTCGCGAATCGCGCTGGAGTAGCTTGAGCTGTTCTTTGTCAGCGGCAAGCGATTCATATTCTGTGGAAAGCTGATCGTGCAAGGTTCGCAGTGCCATTAAATCATGTTGTATGTTTTTATTGTCTTGTTTAATGGACTCACTTTGCTTTAACAACTGATCCTTATCAGAGGCAAGCTGTGAGTTGGCTACTTGTAATGCGACTAACTGTGTGTTTAGCGTGGAGATTTGTGAGCTCAATGTCACCACGTCTACATCGAGGCGTGCCTTCTCAGCTTCCAATTGAACATTGGCCGATTGTAGAGCTGTATGGAGTGCGCTTAGCTCAGTGTTTGCTTCCTTAAGACGTAAAATTTCGATGCGATGGCGACCGGTTGGTGCTGTTAAGGTAACTTTGTGTTCGAAGCTTAGCTCCTGTGGCTCACTATTGGACAGTTCAATATTTTTTTCTACAGTGTAAATTTCCTTGCGGTGGCACAACACGCATATATCTGACTTTGTGTTTTTCTTTTGATGCTGCTCTTTCGATACATTCAACATAATTTCACGAACTGTCTTAAAAGTTTCGGGATTGCGTACTAACTTTTCTACGACAGTTTCAACATTCAATTCCCCATTATCGTCGGTCTGGCCACTATCAGTTAAACCTAATTTCTCTAAATTTTGGCGCACTTTATTGGTCGCTAACGCACCAGATACTAAATCATTGCGTAGAGTCAATATGGTATCTGAATCAATTTCACGCTGAGTCAATAATTCTTGATTTTGTTTTTCCAGTTCTATGACTCTTTGCTGAGTTTGCTCAACTTTTGTTAGTTCTTTTGCAAGAGAGTCAATCTCTTTGGTTTGTGCTTCAAGCTTCGCTGTTGACTCGTCTAACTGAACTGACTTTGCTTCGGTGTTCTCCTTCAATTTCGCGACTTCCTTCAAAAGGCTGTTATTTTCCCGTTCAAATGCACTTAGCTTCGCTTCTAAATCATACACTTTTTCCTTTAACATATTTACTCCTTGTGAACGTTCCGTTAACTGTTGAATTTCCTTCAATCGAGTATCTAGCAAACGATCCAAATCATCAGCACGACGTTGTATACTTTCGTTAAGAGTTTTTAAACGCTGTTTTTCCTTATTTAAAGTTTCTACATGCTGTTCCACGTCCAGCAACTTATTACGTTCAATTTCGCGTTCTTGGCTTTGACGTTCATATGACTTTTGTCGGTCGTCCATTGTGTCTTGCAATTTTTTATTCTCTTCCAACGCACTTTTAAATACATCTTCCAAAGCAGTATTCTGTTGTGTTAAACGTTGGATGTTTTCTTGCATCTGCTCAATTTTCAAAGAAAGCTTCTTTTTATCTTTTTCAAGCTCAAGAATCTTGTTTGAAGACTCATAGAATGAGTTCTCCTTCAGTTGTTCCAATGTAGCGGCTAATTGTTTATTCTTCAATTCCAATTTCAAAATTCGTGTCTAAAAAAAATTGTTCTTTCATTTCTTTCAAAATTTTAAAATCATCATATCTTGTACCTACCTGCGCATCATTGGTTAGTTGCTCTGATAAACTGTTATCACCCGAATTGCATTCATCCTCATTGTCATAATATGCGCTATCAAGTCTTTGAGTAGAATTTAATGTTTTAGCTACTAACTGTAACTGGGTATTTTCCTCTAACAACTCTTCTAACTTGGAACGATCAACGTTTCTCTCCAAAGCCATATCGTTTAGTTTCTGTTTATATTTTATAATTTCAGATTCTAAAGTCATGACGTGCTCTGAACGTTTCCTTGCTCTTTGCAGCTGATCTTCCAGCATTTCCCTAAAGAAAATTAATTCATGCTAATAATAAGTAGATTTTTAAAATTTTGCATATTTACTTAGTTTCTAAAAGCATTCGATTATCTTCGCGCAATTCTTCGACACGTGTCTTATAGAATTCTGCATCTGTCAATTTTTCGCGAAATTTTTGAACCTCAATTTCTAAGCGATCAGCACGTTCAGCTCGCTCTCTTAAGACATCAACTTCATCGCGGTAGGCATATGCCCGTTTAGCCTCTGCATACCATTCTTGGCTCTAAACATACATGAATAAAATATAGCTATTATTAAAATAATTTATAAAAAGTCTTTTCCGCTCTTTACTCACCTCACTACGCAATTTTTCATATTGTGCAATTTTATGATCTAGCTCCTCTCGCAATTCAAGTTGATTTTCAGCTTTCTCCTCTCTACCAAAAATTTAAGAAAAATTTATGTCAAAAGTCAATTGGGCTAATGTGTCGCTTACAATTCTTGCCGCAATTTGCGAATTTTAGATTTCAAATCAGCGAGTTCTACCGCCATGTGGTTATTTTCAGAGTTCGAAGATGATGGGCAGGAGGTGGTCAAAGTATATGATAATGGCATACTCAATGTACTATCTGCACAGGCGGTCATATTTAAATCCGTATCCGCGCACATTGATGCAATCCAACGCAGATACATGTTGTCACGTTCTTTTGTTAGCCGCAATATATGGTTATACATATTAACGGGAGTGAGTAAATTTACAGATTCCTTTGTAAGAACGAGACTTTGGTCTTCCGTAACCTATACAAACAATGGCAAAGCAATATTTTTATTATGCAATTATGTTCATCGATTATACTTCGACTCCACTTACTTGTTTTATCAGTCCAACAATAGCATGTTGTGTTTCAACGTCCAACATTTTAATGCGTCCGATAAAGGCTTCACGATTAGGACACTGCACTGCAGCGCCTAATAATAGTGTTAGCAAAATCTTCATCTGCTCCAAACCTTGTTTAGATTCGGGATGATATCCTAGAATGTAGACGTCGGGAAGCACTAGAATTGTATGTTCTAATTCTTCCTCAAAAAGTGATTTCAAGTTGCGTGCGATGCATTCGAAGTTTTTTGAACGGGCTATACATAATGATACTCCAATTAAATCACGTATATCGGTAGGGTTGTTTTGAGGTTCTGGGTCTATTTGCAGCCACACATTATGTATAATATTGCCATCCAACAAGGAGGAATAACCAGTTAGTACTTCTGGACGGGGCAAACATGATTCCAACTGAAATGTGAGTGAAAATTATAAAGAAACATAGCTTTTTGGTTTTCCATTATTTTCTACAAATAAGTAAATTTAAGCAACTTTGTTTAAATGGTACTTGATAAATACCAGCCGCATCATAAGAGCCGTAGAAGTATATTAACATATATATGTGTGTATATCTCTGGACTGGGGAAATCTGCTTAATTCGGAAAATCGACGTACAATCAAAGGTTATACAAACAATATATCAAAACTGAAATAACCAAATCCTAATGGTAAAAATTGGCGTAAAAACAGTAATACTAAAATATATTTGGACTTATTTTTTACATAATCATATATCATTTGTTTTAACTGACCCACGTTACTAAAGCTCCATTTATAAAGTCATCAATTTCCAAAGGAGTTGCTGTTCCGGCATTAGCCATTTTCTACTTTCACAAACTCCACGGTGGCATTCAAATTGCATTTATTGCAACTTAATAAAATTGCTAGCACAATTGTTTCAATTTCACTAATTCACTTTTTTCCTGAACACACTGAAAAAATTTCAATTCTTTATATTTCTCTTCATGTAACCACGAGCCCACTTTCACGAGTCATAAAACAGTATACGCGTTAGGTAGAAACATTTTCATATTTAAGTAAGACTAGAAGTAGAGTATCTATGCCACATAATAAAAATAATTTCTACTTTTCCTCAACTAACGTGTTATTAAGAAACATTTTGGAACGTAGGGGATTAATGAGCACTTTGCTGACTTTGCTGTACATTTAATTCATGGATAAATCCCACATAAATACAAAGCCAACTACAAATTTCCACCAGGGTTGCCAAGTCTTATGTATAGCAAAGGGTTGCCAGAGGTAAGAATTTATATGAATTATGCAGTTAATTTCGAATTATATAAATGGTTTAAAATTACAAAAAAGGGATTATAAAAACATATTGTTTTTATGGATCACTGTAATTTTGCAAAATATTATTTATTATTAAGAAGGAAGAAGAAAAAATTCTAGATACTTGATTTTTGTAGGAATTCGTTGAAAGTTGAAATCATTTAGAAATTAGAATTTTCTAGAAATTCATTTAGTTCCGTTCCAATCTTCTGTTGGTTGCTATTCACAAGCAATGTGAAGCTGGTGTGTTTACGCACTCCGGAGCATGAAAGTAGAAGGAATTCTTCTTTTATGCGTCTTCGAATTGATGTTCGAATCTCTGAACATTGGCTGCGTAACATATATAACCTATATGCACTTAATATCAAAGATAAAGAAATACCCAACTTATTCCAGGATAAGAACACCCCCAAATTTCCGTTTTTTATAATATTTGCATTGTTCCCAGATCAGACAAAATAGTAATTTTTTTTGAACATTCAAATTAGAACACCCAACATCTATTTCGATTAGAAATACTGTTTTGATTTTATGATAAATTAAAACATTTATGTAAAACATGTAAAACTATTTAAAATAAATATTAAAATTTCAATAATAAATTAAAAAGCGAAAATTAAATTAATAAAAAGCGAATTAAACTTTTCTATGAATTAATACAAGGTTTGTATAATTTTCAATGGAAAATGAATAGCCAGAAGCGGCAGATCTCGAAGCATTGCTTCAATTACACTTACATTTCGATTTTCTTTTTATTGTTTAACATTTTCGTTGGTGAACTTTCACAGCGGTTAATTGTAACAAATGTTGAATATTTTAATTTAAATGACCAAAAATTAATATTTTGTCTGAGCTGGCAAATATGCAAAATATTATAAAAATCCCTTTTTTGAGGCGCTCTGGCACTGGAAAAAGTTGACCATCCCTTTATCAACACTAAAGAGTATAGGGCTTATCGGATAACAAGCACAGGCAACTCTATACGCTTCCCTTATCTTTGGTGCTCACTTTTGCACAAACTTCGGTTGTCACAAGAATTAGTGCTGCGTATGAAATCAGAAAACGGAAGTTTAAGGGGACTAGTTCGTATCGCGATCTAATATCACAAAATTTGCTACATGTTCAATATTTTCTAATGCCATTCCGTATCATGATATTTATTGAACGTTTAAAATGCAATATTAATGGATCGGCTTACATATTACAAAATATTTAAATATTTTGAAATCCGGATCACGGATCGTGGATCACTTCGTAAATATCGCACGTTTAGCACATTTTGTGATATTAGTTCGCGATACGAAGGGATGAAGTATTGAAATAATTAAAAATCGCTCAATTATTAGATTAATTATTAGAAATTTCGCTCAATTATTAAAAAATTATTATTTATTAAATGTATATATAAAATTTCTCATTTTCAAACATTTGGTGAATTCTTCGCCATCTAGAAACCATTTTTGTTCCAATTTGTTCTTCAAAGCCAAACACGCTTTCCTTCGGTTTTCTTGCGACATATTGTAGAAAGACGTACGAAAAATTAAACAAATATTAAAGCATACCTGTTTTTGAATCTTTCTTTTTTAAACACCATTTACCAGAAATATATATTTGCGTGGTAAATATTGGACGTGTAGCATTCACCTGGGATCCATTATTGATCCATCGTGATATTTAAATCGCGGTCCAAATTGAACGTATAGCAGGCCCTTAACAATACTAACATCTGGCAGATGTTAGTTTATTAAAGATAATTTTCACTACTATTCTGGAGACAAAAGCCGAAAAAATAGTGCTCTCATATGTATAGAAAATAAGCAAGATGCGTCTGGTAAATTAATGAATGTATATATCTAATTTTAAATAATAGATTTGGTTCCCTATGTAGTACTGTCTAAGTAATGATTTGGCGAAGCACTGTTATGTTATAACCTTCAAGGGCTTACGCATCATGCTGGATTGTGGTCTAACGGAGCAATCGGTTCTGAATTTTTTGCCACTTCCTTTCGTGCAAAGTGTAAAATTGTCAAATTTGCCTAATTGGATACCAAATCGCGATCATGATACTCAAATGGACGGCGAATTGAAAGAGTGTTGCGGTCGAGTTTTTGTTGACTCTGCACCTGAGTTTACATTGCCAATGGATAAAATGATGGATTTTAGTGAGATTGATGTGATACTAATATCAAACTATCTAAATATGTTAGCACTTCCTTTTATAACGGAGCACACGGGATTTAAAGGAAAGGTCTATGCAACGGAGCCAACGTTACAAATCGGGCGTTTCTTTCTTGAAGAACTTGTGGAGTATATAGAAGTAGCGCCGAAAGCTAGTACAGCTCATTTGTGGAAAGATGTCCTACATTTATTGCCAAGTCCTTTGAGTGAGTCATTTAGACCCAAGAAATGGAAAACAATATTTAGTTTGAAGGATGTACACAATAGTTTGGCGCGCGTAACAATTATGGGTTACGATGAAAAATTGGTAAAATATATCTACTAAGCATAGAACTAAGTTCTCTTCTTACAACGAATATATTTGAAGGATATTCTGGGTGCATTTGTGACAACACCCGTCAGTTCGGGATATTGTTTAGGATCGAGTAATTGGGTTTTAAGCACAGCTCACGAAAAAATATGTTATGTTAGTGGATCGTCAACCTTAACTACACATCCTCGTCCAATCAACCAGAGTGCGCTCAAACACGCAGACGTTTTGATAATGACGGGATTAACACAGGCCCCAACTGTTAATCCAGATACAAAATTGGGTGAACTATGCATGAACGTGGGTTAGTTAATTAAAAACCTATTATTAAATATTATTATTAAGAAACGATTATGTAAGAAGACTAATGTAATAAAAGGAACTGCTAGATAACCGTACAAGAAAATGTTAATTATGTATAACAATTGGTTACTGAGGTGCTATCGCTATCCTTAACATACATATAAATACTATTAGTTTGTTTGGTAGACTAGCAAGTAAACATTAGCCTTCATACATAATAAGTACATACGTTTTATCTGATGATCAATTTATTTTTATTTCGTTGTAAAACATTTTAATATTTAAGCTCTAACGATTCGGAACAATGGTTCAGCATTAATACCATGCTATCCTTCTGGAGTGGTATACGACCTTTTCGAATGTCTTACACAGAATTTGGAAAATGCCGGACTAAATAATGTGCCGATGTTCTTTATTTCACCTGTGGCCGATAGTTCATTAGCGTACTCAAATATTTTAGCTGAATGGCTGAGTTCGGCAAAGCAAAACAAGGTCTACCTGCCTGATGATCCCTTCCCACACGCCTTTTATTTACGCAATTCAAAATTGAAACACTACAAACACGTGTTTTCTGAAGGATTCAGCAAAGATTTTCGGCAGGTATTTTAAAAGTTTAAGTTTTAGTTTAACCATAAAAAGTAATAAAACGAAGACAAATAAAAAAAACATATTCTTCGTTTATTTAGCCTTGTGTAGTATTTTGTGGACATCCTAGCTTGCGATTCGGCGATGCTGTTCATTTCGTAGAAATGTGGGGACATAATGTCAATAATTCCATTATATTTACAGGTAAATTATAAATAACATTCCATTGAGTGAGAAAAATAATATTAAATAAAATATTTTCCAGAACCAGATTTTCCATATCTCCAAGTATTAGCGCCATTTCAACCCCTCGCTATGAAAGCATTCTATTGTCCAATAGACACCTCACTTAATTATCAACAGGCGAATAAATTAATAAAGGAACTGAAGCCAAATGTTTTGGTGATACCTGAGGCCTATACAAAGCCACATCCGAATGCACCGAACCTTTTCATTGAGCAACCGGTAAGTATTGTAATTAGCAGTGAACGAATGTAATAAAAATATAGATATTTCTCTAATTTTTAGGACAAAAAAATTATTACATTTAAATGCGGTGAAATAATTCGATTGCCATTGAAACGAAAACTTGATCGTGTTTATATAACATATGATATGGCTCAAAAAATTGTTCCTCGTGACGTGGGTAATGGTGTAACCGTTTCCACAATTACTGGCGTCCTTGAAGTAAAGGATAAAGTACACAATATACACCCATGTGCCGATTCTTTAGATGATAAGCCAAGTGGTAGTAAAATGTCTCCTCCCTGTCGAGAAGATGTGCTGAAAAATATGAAATACGAATATGGTACCTTAGACGTAGATTTGCTCAAGAAACGGTTAATTCAAGATGGAATTACAAATATAAAGGTAGAGCGTACCGGCAATATAGTTATGCTGCATCTGATAAATGAAGATACAACGATAAAATTTGATGAGAATGAGACTCATATAATATGTGGTGGAAAACAGTCGTTACGACTCAAACTGCGTGACTCTGTACTAAAGTGCTTACAAAGTTTTTAAATATAATATAACGATATAAAAAGTTAACAATTATCTATTAGCCAAAACCAAAGCGCAACGGTCACAAACACAACCGGGATTCTCAACTGCGAAACGTCTACAACGTGGGCATAATGTTAGTTCCAACTTTTCAATATTAATATTGCTAGAGTCTACATTGTTGGATGGCTGAAGTGATACCCTTTGAACTTGTAGTATTTCACAAAGCTCTGAATTATTTGAAGGTACTCCTGCTTCTTCTTCTTGTAAACGACGTAGCATTCGCATTTCCTCATTGTTTTTATTGTATGAAATTTCTACTGCTAGATTAAAGGAGTTCGTGCTGCCCGCTTTTTGATTAATAATTCGTTTGATTTTCAATGCAGCACTAACAGTTTTTTCAGCATCAGCATCTTTCCAGGCAGAGTCGGCAAAAAAGTTTTTTTCATGAAATGCCCTTTTAGGGTCTACAAAAAAAAATATTTAAGTTTAAAAGTATTCAAACCTGTAGTTAATTAATTTTCACCATAATATTGCCAACTTTCTTCCACTAAGAATGGTGTAATAGGCCATATCGTAGAGCAGAGTACTTTATAACAATTTAGCAGTACATTTCGTATATTTCTTATATCCATGTTATCTCCACAATATAGTCGATCCTTGATAGTATGAAGATATATTGCTGAAATTTGGTTTGCTACAAAATTTTGTGTGTTTGTTACGACACGATTATATTCGTAAGTGTCGTATAATTTCCATATCTGTACAAAACAATTTTTTTAGTATATACTTTATTCTTATCAATTTATTGTCGCTGCATACCTCATTTTGGTGTTCTACCAAAGCACTTAAAATATATCTGTTTAGAAAAGTACTTTTATCATTCAGAACTTCCGATTCATCACCAATCACTCCATTTAAATAACGTAAAGTAGCGCGAATTTTGTTAACACTGTCGGCGGATTGTTGCATCAACTTCTCACCGACAGTTATGGACATGTTTTGCGCACAATGCGATGCAACCCACCACCTAAATAGAGTATAAAAACTAAATTTTAACTAATGCATATTGTGCGACAATCTTACCTTAAAGGATCCACTCCGAATTCGCTAATCATATCCTTTGGTGAAATTACATTACCAAGTGATTTTGACATTTTGTGACCCTTATCATCAACTGTGAAGCCATGTACAAATATTGACCTATTAAAGATTGCCTCATAATTTTAATAAAGAAAATTAACAAAAAAAAAAAAAAATACATGTGAATAATTTCAAACTTTAAATTATAGCTCACTTGTAAGGTGCTTGATTTCTTGCTGCAATACTTGTCAGTAATGACGACTGAAACCAGCCACTGAACTGATCGTAACCTTCAAGGTAAAGGTCAGCCACTTTTTCATCCTTTAGTACACTTGACCATGTACTGCCCGAATCGAACCAAATATCAAATATGTCTGTACTTTTTTCCAAATCGGCAGCTGATACATTAAATGATTCCAGAACTTTCGATGGCAACATCTCCTTAACACTTTGGGACCACCAAAAATCAACGTTTCCTTCATTTTTAATGAGATCACAGATATGTTTGATTAAAGATCTATGAAGATTATACAAAATAATTATAACCTTTTTTTTATAATTTTAATGCTCAACCTATTCAGGATAACATTCTTCGTTTCTCGTTCATAAAATACTGGTATGGGCACACCCCAGACACGTTGACGTGATATGCACCAATATGGACGTTTACGCACTTGAGTTATAAGCGCTTTTCTACTCGCATCTTCTTGAACAATTGGATAAACATTTATTTTACAGATCTGAGTCGAAGAAAAAAATAAAAACAAATATCGAAAATTACATTATGCATAATTTGTCTTTGAATGGTACCTCTTCAATAGCTCGTTCCTTTAGTTGCACGGTATTCATAAACCATTGTTCACTGGCACGTATTATCACAGGTTCTTTGGTGCGCCAGTCAATGGGGCATGAATGTGTTATTTTACCGGCATGTAACACATCTGTTGCAATTTTTTCCAACACTAATTGATCACCTTCACCAAGTACAGTTTTCCCTTTCAGAAAGTTAGGAGCCTCTGATGAGTATACGCCATCTTCATTGACTAGACATACCTGAATATATTTAATTTAATTTAATGATTCTTCTCAGATATACTGCATGCAAAACTAACCACTTGCAACTTATTTTCTAGACCAACTAAAAAATCTTCCGGTCCATGTGCAGGTGCGGTATGAACAAACCCTGTGCCTTTTGAGTCCTGCACATGTGTAGCACCGAAGAACGGTAAGTTCTTCTGGTCTGTGAATAAGGGATGTTGATATGTACAGTTTGATAGTTCTGTGCCTTGAAAATTTTTAACAAGCTCGTAGGTAATGCCAGTAACTTCGTAAAAGTTTTGCAATAAACTTGTAGCAATTAAATATAAATCATTGCCATACTTCGGGAATTTAAGCACGCTGTACTCCAGTGTTGAGTTGTAGCATACTGCTTGATTACTTGGTAATGTCCATGGTGTCGTAGTCCAAACCAAAGCGTAAAGATTACTATTTGGAGCAAGTGATATATCGCAGGGCACATTTGTTAATAGAAAGCGCAAGTAAACTGAAGGGCTAACGAAATTCACGTCATACTCCAGTTCTGCTTCGGCTAAAGCTGTTCTGAAAATTAAATGTAAGCATTAAATGTGCAATCTCACATTCAATAAACGACAAACAAATATACCGCGATGATGGAGACCAATAGACAGGCTTTAAATCTCGATATACCAGTCCACGTTCATAAAAATCTATGAACATATTCAGTTGATTTATTATAAATCCCGGCCGCATTGTCAAATAAGTCTTTTCCTCATTTAACCAGTCGCTTAAAATACCCCATGAACGAAATTCGTTTTTTTGTCGTTGTATTGCATTTAAGGCAAAATCGCGGGCTTCGTAAGAAAAATATATACATCATATACTTTTTACCTATTTAATGAAAAATAAAAAAGTTCAATTGATATTTACATCTTTTTCGTATGCTGATCGCATCTTGATCCTTAACCTTAGCAATGTTCTTATTTTTAATAGCAGTTGTTGCCTTTAATTCAATGGGTAGGCCGTGACAATCCCAGCCAGGAATATAATGCACTTTTCGACCACGTACTACATGCTGTCGTAATGTTATATCTTTGAGAATCTTTGCCAAATTAATAATTTGTTATTATTTATCTGAAACAGCTGTAATAATTTCTAACCTTGTTGACTGCATGACCCATATGCAGATCTCCATTAGCATATGGGGGGCCATCGTGCAGAACAAAAGTTGGTTCATGATTATGATGTTGTTGGTAACTATACGCTTCAGAAAAGACATCCTGCAATAATAAAGATAATTACAGTTTTAAACTCAATGTATAAATTATTTACCTCAACCAGCTTCCGTTCCAATTCTAACCGCCTAGCAGCATTTAATCTATTTGGAAATTTTGTTTTTGGCAAATTGATGGTGTCTGTATACTTCATGGGGGGTTTTGCTGCCTGTTTAATAGAGAAGTGTCTCACAAATGTATTATTAACAATTATTTTTAACATCTTGAGACTATTTATCATAAAAATCTGTTGTAGATTATAGAGATGTGCTAGAGAGACTTTTAAATCAGCTGTTGCCGATAAGAATCCCAAACAAGCATTGTGGATGTCATTCGTGTTCACACCTTTCAAAATCAAGATCTTTTTAAATAAATGAGGTAAAATAAATAAAACGCGTTCTCACGCGTAATATAGCGTGTTCTCAAAAACAGATTTTTGACATTTACAAAAAATATTAGGTTATCGAAAAAATCAAATATAAAGTGTGTGACACATTTCTTGTAGGATTTAGCGAAGATTATCCCGCGCATTATGTAAAAGTGTATATCCTTGGGACATGTTGCAACAGAGTATAATAATATTGTTCACCTAACGGTTGTTTGTAGCACCTAAAACTAATAGATATTACTACTAGATAGATAGATAAGACTAATAGATAATAGATATAAAGTTTATGTGTACATATGGTCAAGATGGCGAGGCGAGTTGATGTGCAGATGACTGTCTATCCATTCGCCGGTCCGCGCAAGTGACAACTTCTGTAAAAATTAAGATATCTTAATGAAACTTGATACAGGTATTCGTTGGCACTATGAAAATATTGGTATTGGCAGAATTGGACTATTGCCACCCCCAAAAAATGTCGTTAGTCGAAAACCCATGTAGCGCTAATATATCTAAGATCAAAATTGTGACACAAAACTATAATTTAATAAATAAGGAAGGGTTAAGTTCGGGTGTAACCGACCATTTTATACTCTTGCAATGTTCAAGGATTGAAAGCGTGAAAATGCTTTCAAATGCTGGAAAAACTTTATATTAAACAAGCAAGAAAAGGTGTAACTGAACATTTTATACTCCCGCAATATGCAAGGATCAAAGGCGGGGAAATGTTTTCAGGGGCTGGCATAACTTTATATTAAACCAAACTAATATAATCTGTAGTAACATCTTGCGAGAGTATAAAAATGTTGCAGAAGAATTCAACATTCATTATTCGAAGGAATTTTCAATGGATTGCAATCATATTTGGTATCTTATTAACTTATATTACAGGCCGTAGACTCATTTATTTTCGTTGCTATGTTTTGCTTCGTGTCAGAGATATTTATATTAAAATCTACCAAATTAACTCGACATATATATAAAGTGACAAGCGATATAAACTCAACCAAAGCGCCTTAATTGAAAACATTAGATACATGAGGAAAAAGTAAACCAGAGAAAAGGACATCATTATATTATGAATAAACGGCTTAGACCACGGTGTAGATCGGTTTCATTCATATTTAGCGCGAAATCACATTGTGTTTAAAAAAACACATCCACTTAATTTCATTAAAATATCACACATATTGACCAACATAAATGGTTGAAAGTCAGGTGGAATGTCGGGAATTCTTATATCGGGCATTTTTGGGATAAAGGATTCTCTGCATTGATCACATTACATCTTATCATTATTCAAGTATATTAGGGAACATGTTTTCACGCAATTTTGTGAAGGTATCTCATTCAGTGACCGACATATTCGGCATAAAGTCTGCTAGAATATCGAAAATCATGATGTGTAGTATATGGGAGGTGGGATAATTCGTTGACCGATTTCACACATTTTCGGCAGTAAACTATGGTATATCCAATATTACACGTTCACTTAATTTTGCTAAGATATCTTACATATTGACCGAAATATATGGTATAAAGTCTACCCAACGGTTGAAAATCCTTGTATTAGGAATATGGTGGCTAGGGGAAGCGCTTACCCGATTTCATCTATTTTAAGCACCTGGACACAATGTTATCTGAAAGAGACGAATAAATCCCAATGAAGTGCCATAACTAAGCAATAAATTAAGACATTAACGTGTTAATTGATATGGAGGATCCTAGTTGGGCGCGGCATCCGTGCGGAAAAAATTTTGTAAAAGTGGGCACAGCCCCGCGCCCATTAGATTTAATCTTTTATCTCTGGCACGAAGCAAAATATAGCAACGAAAATACATGAATCTACGGCCTGTAATATAAGTTAATAAGATACCAAATATGATTGCAATCCATTGACAATTTCTTCGAATAATGAATGTTGAATTCTTCTGCAACATTTTTATACTCTCGCAACATGTTGCTACAGATTAAATTAGTTTTGTTTAATATAAAGTTATGCCAGCACCTGAAAACATTTCCCCTCCTTTGATCCGTGCATATTGCGAGAGTATAAAATGTTCGGTTACAATAAAATGTTCGAATAACAACATAGCAATCGAAAATGGCCCAAGAAATTAGAGTTTTGCAATGTACTGAATGTAAAATGTTTGAAGAAAAATTAACCACATTAATAGAAATAAGCAGAAAACGTCAATTACTTTGAAATTTCAAGATCGATTTGGTGAAAAAGGGGGAAAAATGGACTTGTAAAAGATATGCAATGTGAAACAAAGTTTTCTGACTGATTACTTGCGTGGAAGTGGCCCAGAATGTCGTGTGCTTGTATAGGAACTTAATAAAAATAAAGGGCTTGCAGCATTGAACTCCTATAAATTTACTTTAGCAAATCATGAGGTCCTTAGGAAGGAGCAGCACATTTTACCTCCAGAGTCAATGAAATTTAAAGAAAAGGAATTTGTAAGTAAAGAGGGTGAATCAGAAAATAAGGATTATAGTGAAAGAAATGTTGATAATCATCAAAATAAGAATAGCGAGTTGTCTTGGGAAGATATTAAACAATTGACTAAAATCAAATGGTCAAATATTAGTAATAAACACCTATCAATGAGAAATGACCTCAACAATAGCATAAAAAAATTTGTAAATGGGACAAATATGTATAAACATTACTAAATATTTTATAAAAAAAATGCGAAATATGGTACGAAATATTTTGGGTCTTTAATATTAAAAACGAAATGATGATTATTTAATATATGACATTATTTATTGACCATAATTGCAGTAGTGTTACATTTTTAATTCAAAATTATTTGTAAACACACGGTATGTTATAAGCTATTTCCAGATTATTATTTTTTACTATCTTATGTGGATGAATAGGATCAGTTCCCAACGTGCCCACTTTATAAACATTTATATATTTTTAATATGTGAGAGACGTTCATTTGAAATTTAAAACTACAAACGCGGTATCTGCATTGAGAGGAGATTAAGTTGTGATTTCTTTTTTAGATACTTTCTCATCTGTACAGCTTTCATCGCCTTCAGCCACGTCAGCATCACCACCAGGCCCACCTTTACCAGAAGATCGACGGCGTTTGCGGTTTAAGCGCCATGGTCGTATAGGAAACTTCAGTGCCGGCAACTGATCCATGCCAAGGACTTTGTAAATTTGCCTGAATGCGATATAACGCAAAAACAATTGAGCTGACACGGTTAGATCTTCGCGCTGCTGTTTAGTTAAATCATGCAAAGCATCTTGAGCTTCCTTTTCACATGGGTCTAAAAGTCCCGGTCCGTTAATAAGAAAACCAGAAGCCAAAGCCTCCATTATACGACGAAGGCAATCACCTGGAGATATTGGGAAACCAGCCGATGAGATCACTTTTTCAACTAACAATTCTAGAGACCACTGTGGTAATGCCTGCCACGACTGGATGCGTTGACAAAGGTCACGCAATATGCGTATTACCATTACACACGATTGAAGGCCAGTGGCACGTGCTTGGAACCATTTGGCATGACGTAGCTCAGCTAAAGCCTTTAAAAGAACAAGTTTAAATTCAGAAAATACAATTATTTCTGATTTGAGATTATTTTTTCATAGATCATACCCTCAGACACGGTTCGCGCGGCAATAGTGCGACATCTCCTGTTCCTCCATTAACGTTAGCAGCATCACTTTTACCTTCTTGAGAAGCTTCGCGCAGAAGGGGCGAAGTAAGTGAAATCTTAACGGACACTACATCGTCACGTACAATCACCGCTGAGTCTTGAGCCACAACTTCAACGACATATTCAACAGGGTTTTCGCCTAAAAACAAAACGGATTAATTAAAAACTTTCGGATAATATATTTTGAACAAAGCAACAAAGACTTAATTACAGACAAATTTTTTAATTGCATATCAAATGTAGGAGTTTCTTCAATAATATGGGTTGAAAGTGACAAACATGTCCATCATTTAACTATAATTGTACACTTTGTTGTATTAACTTGTCACTTTTACCAATATTCAGATCATTAAGAAAGCAAATGCTTTAACCTTTGTGTGGCTGTGACTTTTTAAATACTTGGATTCAATGTTGAGATAACATAATTAATAGTTTTTAACATTAAAACAGCTTAAACCTCTGTTAATTATTTGACGATGTATCTTCTTCAGTTATCTTTAGTGTTAATCTGATTCTGTGGGGTAACATTTTTAAATTTCTAAAATTATAAATATTTTTATAACTAACTGAAAGTTTTTAAAACAGATATTTTCATCAAATTTTGCACAATCTGTTTGCATTTGACTACTTTTTACGCGATTTTAAGATCTGAACTACCTAGAATATTAATAAGAGTCGGCCACAAAAAGGTTAAACGTACATATTCATAATTCCATTGATTAAAGCATCCCCAGTAAGCAGAGGTACAAAGCATGAATTAGGCGGATTTTAATCTTCAGAGTATCCAACAAAACATTATGAATGTGCATATGTATTTATCTTTCAATTCAGGTACATTCCGTCTTTGCACCTCTGTTTACATTGTAGCACTTTTGCCATTCTCTTACATATCATTAATATATTCATAAAAACTTTGACCGAAACTCAATGCCAAGTGACGCCGCTACAATTTTTTAATAGGAATTTGCACCTTTGGACCGCAATTCATAGTAATAACTCATTTTGTGCCCTAACAGTGGACCATTAATTAGAAACTTATACTAGCTTAGATGATCAAGTATCGTCTTATACACTGGTGTATTTTATATAAAAAAAACACCGGCGTAACTGTCATTTATGTTTCGGTCACAATTTTCTCATATCGAACCACGTCTTCTTGATATTTGATACACACAAAACGGCTAGCCAACAGCGAAAGGTTGCTATTCGTGACAACAAACATAAAACAACAACAACTGCAACTAAAGTATGCATATCAAATTCACTTAATTTGGAAAGGTCTGACCGTTTTGTTTGTGTAGCTATTTGAAGAGCTTTGTTTCATATGTGATTTCACCTTAGAATTTACATCGAAAGGATTTTATTTACACAAAGTTAGATTTGCTTGCAAAAACTAAGCTTTGCAATTCACTGCACAATGGGTATAGAAAATCGCGACTCATAAGGATGAAACGAGGAACTTAAATAGTTAATAACAATAGCAATATGTTGGTCCTAAAACTTTGTATAAATATATTCCTTTATATGGGCCACTCGCACATATGCGCAGAGTACATTTTACCGTTCAATTTCCAGTCCAGCGACAAACAGCGCAATAAAAGAAAGATACTATGAAGGAGGAGTACCCGTACGCGTACCCGCACCACAATAAAAGTGAAGTAGAGTGAAGTTGAATGTCCTGTTCACAAACCTCAAATAACCAATCTCAATAGGACAATGGCATGTATATCCGGTGAAGAGCTGAAAACACCAACAAATAGGTTTTAGTTCGTTCATATCCCTTTGCTGTAAACAATACGTATGCGGATATGCATAACTCCACCAAAACACCATTTTTCATTTGCTTTCACTTTTTCCATACAAATTGCCTTTGCTTTAATTGCAAATAATAACATCCGTATATATTTTTCATTACTAATTGTTAATCGTGCAAAAGTCCACTCATGATGCTTAAATGTATTAAATATTGAAATTGTATAAACTTTGGTATTGTTCACTAAGGCATGAAATTAACCAATTTGTATCAAATCATTGATTAGCGGTTGTTCAGAACACAGCGTAGAGAACATACGTTTTCAATTTAAGCTATTTCTTTGGAAAAAGTTACCACCCAGTTTTTCTGATTTCACACCAAAACTATTAGAATTCATACTAGTTTGGGATAATCAATCAGAAATACTATATACTTGTTACAAATATGTATTTTTTTCGCAGACGAATCAATAAATTTAAATGACCTCTTCATGGCTTTGGAACAAATTTTAACTACAGAATTGATATAAAAAAAAAAAATACATACATATACATGCCTAAACTTGGTATTGGATTAAAGCAATGTATGTAGGTCATTCAAACTTGAAAAATTCATATCCACAAAAGTATACAAATACATAATATAACGTATAAAAACTTTTATATATGCACTTACCTGCCACTTCTTTTAATTTGGGTGGTAATTCAACGGCAACTCGTTTTAGTAATCCAACTGTGGGTTTTTCAGAACATAAAACCACTAATTCAACTGCATTATCACCCTGTAATAAAAGACCTTTGGCCAAAAATCCGACTCGCATTACTCCCTTAAGAATTCGTACATTTCCGCTATCAGCCTCTTTTTGGAATGATAACATTTGATTATCGCGCCCGTCCTTTACTTGACCACTCTCAAGTTTCTCTTTTTTATTAGCTGGTCCCTTTTCATCTGAATTCTCGGCAAGTTTATCTGAGACAAATTTAAGAGCACGTTCAGTATGTGATACGATGCGTTGAATAGTTTGCAACTCTTCCTCTTTGGGATAAATCTCTGCATGGCGTGCAATTGCATGACGATCATCGGTGCTCTCAGGACGACGTATACTTGCACCCCCACCAGGTATCATTCCAAAGAATGGTGGCGGACCATTGCCCATGCGACCACCAAACCCACGTTGAGCACCTTTAATTTAATTAAAAACTTAACATGTAAGCTAATCTGCAATATAATTAGGAGTAAATTTTTACCAGCAAAGCTACGTGCCAACCAGTTGCTGTAATCGTATTCGTCATCGTACTGTGCCCGGCGACGTTGTTCATCCCAATACATTCCGCCACTATTCTCATGTTCATCACCGAAACCAACATTTCCACCTCGGTGCGATTGCATAAGAGCACGTTGGGCACGTGCTTCAGCTAGTCGTCTTTGACGTGGAGTGGGCTTAAAATCGACCACCAGATCCGGTTGGACTTTCCGTTTATACTGTAGGCGATGTCTTCGACCTTTCATGTGCATCTCTTTTGCATTTGGATCGTTAAATTTGCAATCACACAGTTTACAATTGAAGCTCAGAATCTTCCCCTCATCATCCTTAATTTCTTCAATGTACTCACCCCCAACTGGTTTAATATTATCAGTATTTTCTCCGGAAGCAGAATTATCATCTTGGTTATCTGAATTATATGAATGTATTAAAATCTTTTTCGTCTATTATATATATTATAAATATTGTAATACCGTTTTCGTTGACACTAGTATTTTCGCCTTCAACGTTCTCTGTATTTTCAGTAGAACCACTGGCTGGGACAAAATTAATTTTTGATAACTTCTTTGGCTCATCTGGGGGAATCGGTTTGCCAAGTTTCTGATGAAGTTTAACCACTTTTTGATGTTTAGCGCCACGTACATGGGCGGCATAGGCATCGGTACCAGTGCACGTAACATCACAAAGCTCACAGTGATAATTATTACCACGATTTTGAGCTGCAGACTGTGCTGTGGCCTGCATTTTCAATGATGCCTCCCGCTTTTTGTGTTTTTGACCCTCCAAGTGCTCACGATAAGTTTGTGGTCCCGCACATGAAATCTTGCATACTTCACAATAATGTAGTTGCTGCGGGCGTGGCGGTGGTTTAGTTCGCGGACGAGCTACATTTGTACCACCAGTTGCAGCGCCCTTTGGAGCTCTATACGGCCAACTATTGACTGAAGCACCATTAGTATTCGGTTTTACAGCACCGGTTTGATGTTGCTGCTGAGCAACATACATTGAAGCTGCACTATAAAGAGCAGACTCGTAATTACTGTACGCATTAACAGCCGTAGCAGTGGTAGCCGCTGGAGTGGCTGCTGCTTTACCAGCTCCATTTGTTTTATCTTTAACACCAGTGGCTTTTGAACTAGCGTTTATATTTTTAACTGGTGGAGCCGAATAATGCGTCTTACTAACTGTAGCTGCTGGTGCCGTGTTGTAGCTAGCTGACGCTTGTTGATAAAATGTTTTCGATGCGTCATATGCAGGAAGTGCACGACCGTAGTCGCCGTAACCTGCATAACCGCCAGCTCCCGAAGCGCCAGCAGCTGCATAACCACCTTGACCAGCAGCAGCAGCAGATTGATACGCGGCAGCGTTAGCATAAGTGGCGTTCGTTACAGCTGGATAAGATATCTGCCCTGGATTGTATCCGGCACCTCCTGCACTGTATTGAGTTCCGCCATAGCTAAATCCGGCATAATTATTATTAGCCATTATTTGCAACTCTTAGGAATAAAAAGAAAACCTAAAAGGGTATGAATATAAAAATCAATACAGGTGACAGCCGCAATTAAATTTAAAATTCAGATACTTGCCTGAAAAGTTAATCTTAAAAAATTTTACAACGAATACTCGACCCGTTTGAATAATTTCTTGCTTAGAACTAATCAATTATCGTAAAGCTAGAAGTCAAACGTTTCGTGGAGATATTTCTACCCAAAGGACTTGAATTGCGTTTCTGAAAGATGGAAATTTTTTAATCGACGCGTCATTTGCCGAAGAACATCTAGGGGTTGATCGGCACATTTTTGCATTTCAAAACCCAAATCACATTCAATTAACCAAAACAAACAAAAACAGTATAACAATATATTTAATAAATAAAATCTCTGAAATACTTATAGTTTTGTAGCAATTACCAGCAAATTTCCTTTAAATATTTCAGAAAAAACTCCGAACTAGTAGTGAAAAATTGTCGGAAGTGCACGAACGAGTTATCGATTCATTTACAATCGGCATTTGCATCTGGTTAACAACCAGAGTTGCGTAGTTTACAATAATAACAAAAATGTTATTGAGTATTGTTAAATTGCTTGCTGGTTGTGCCTCGATTTGCATATCTATAGGTTCGATATATTTATTTCGGTTTCGATACATATTATTGACATACATAGAAATAAATTTACAAAATATTTCAAAAGTCTCCCAATAATAATTCGACGATGTAGCTAAATGCAAATAAAGCACAGCCAAGTTCATGTCCAATTGGGGCAACTTTCTCCTCAAAGATGAGGCATTAACCGAAGAGTAAACAAAAAATTCGCAGATAAAATTAATCCATCCATTCTGCAATTCAAATTAAATAATGTACAATTTGGTATTTTCTTGTAATTTATTTCTTGTTTCTGATACGTATAATGCATACTTCTTCTTCTTGAAATCAAAAAGAGGGACATTAAATTGAACTAAGCAACACTGGTTTTGCCTCCGAATAGGAATAATAGAAAAAGACAAATATTCTTATTGGATTCTCGTGGTTTTTAAAGGTTTAGAATTATATTTGTTATTGAAATAAATTGAAGGGATTACATACTTCGTCTTTAAAGTTAATGACGAGTATATTACGGTAACATCGAATAATGAACATTTGAACAATTAGCCACCTGTCTACAGTTTTATAAAATTACGCGCTTCCCAATAATTTCGGTCGCATGTTGTGTAGCTGAAGGCGAAGACGTTTTGCCATTCTACTGCCATTGCTACTTTAGGAAGTTTAAGTTTTATTTGTTTACCATTATTATAGTATTTCTGGCTGGCAGATTGCCTAGCGATTTCTGTAAAGCTGGACAAGCTGGAAGGAAAGGTGAAATTAACGAATATCACGAACTTAAGCATTGACGATGAGGAATTTATGTATAATGTCACCGCTGACATTGAGCACTTTATAAACCAAAGGCATAGTTCTAGGTGAGTAGAACGTTTGGCAATAAGTATAGCATATACTATGTTTGGCTTGACAGCAAAACAACCAAGATGTGCAAAAATTGAAAAAAATGCATACTTTTTAATAAAAGTATCTGCACCCTATCATACGTAATAATTTTATTAAATTATTGCTTTTTCGAAATTTGTTTATTATGAAATACCATTGATTTCTTCAAGTGACGTATTATCTTTAACATTTTATATATGTGTGTATGTATATACAAGCAACTTTTATTGTTTATTTGAAGCATCTAGCGGTTAGGTTATGATTAGGTTATATGTTCTTTGTTTCCCTGTGCAAAATCAAAAAGAAGCTTTTATAGCTTATATGTATATATAAAAAACCGTGTTTTTTCCAATCATGATGCATACTACTGGTTTTTGTGCATCTCGCATTTACATTTGCCATTTTGTTTTTGTGCTACTTGCGGTTGAATGAGCGGTTGAGTAGTTTTTCTTTAGATGTGATACTTTCCTAATGGAATTCGTTACGCGTTATACTTAAACTTGTTTTAGTAACATGGTTACATATATACGTATGCGAAGGCATCGCAATACGGAAGGCTGGATTTGGATCTAGTATCAAGTTAAAAGAGGCCAAATACTTACATATCTATAAATGTACTTACAGTCACTTGATATGCAAAAATTTTTTAATTCATAAACATAAAAATCCAGTCTTTCTTCTTCGTTTTATCAGCAAGTAAATTTTTTCCCAAGAATTTTTAAAAAACTTTTAAAACTTTTAAAATTTGTACTTTCTTACTTTTACAATAGGTTTTTCTTTAGAATCCCCTTAAATTCCCGTTTTTGTATTCAGCTTTTGAATGCATTAGCTAATTACATATACATATGTACATTACACATTACAACGTTGGGAAAACATTGGAATAATATTTATGAGGCACATTGGTAAAGTCGAGAAAGGGAAATATTCTATATCCTAAATATCTGTCCTAATATATACAATATTTCTGCTATAACAAACTTAATGGTCTAGTGGCAACCAAATAAATATGTTTTATTTATTTGGTATAGTATACATATACTTTATGCATATATTTTATAAACTTATATTATATTAGGTGTTTATATGTAAAGCCTTGTTATGATTTTGTTTTGCGAATTTGACTGACTTTAAATCCATTAATCGTACCATTCGAATTTTACAGAAAATATGTTATTCTCGTCCACTACAATGTTTATTAACAACATCCTATATCGAGTTAATTTCCTGAATGACCGTGTTTGAATATATATTTATTTAATAAATAGTGTTTTACAATGATTTATTTGTAGCTTCTTCAAGGTTGTTGCGTTTTCGCATATTTCTATTTCACTTGGTAGATCTTTAAATCATTTAATGCATTTCAGTTTCTTCAGTTTCAGTAAACCGAAAATTCAGTAGATAAGAACAAAACGAGAGTAATGCGAATCAATTATTTTTAGAAAAAATTCGAAGAGATTTTAAATTTAAACATACGATCTATGGGATCCTATATAAGGCACATATTATTATTTTGATTTACTTCCTTGGTGACCGAATTTGTAATTCACACTTCCATTTACATACCATCCCGTTCACCACTTTTAACTCGCTCAGCATCATACTCAAACCACCTAAACTGCTGCGTTATAATACTCTCGCAACATGTTGCCACAGAGTATAATAGTTTTGTTCACCCAACTGTTGTTTATAACATCTAAAAATAATCGAAATAGATATGGAGTTATATACATATATATGAAAATGAAAAGGATGTCGATACAATTTGAATTCCGGATGTCTGTATGTCCGTCTATTCGTGCGTCTGTCTGCCCGCAAGTCTTCCTAGACCTACTAACACAGCATGAAAATTGGTGAAATCAGATGATAATCATATATAATGCGGTTTAGCGATGAATGAAATCTGTCTAGACCTTGATCTAAAACCTATACCTCTAATATAATGATTTCCGATTCTATGATTGAATTTTTCCTCATATACCCAATATATTAAATTGGACCCCTTTGGTTGAGTTTATATCACATATATCCCATTTGAGTTAATTGTGTTGAATTTAATATAAATATCTTGGAAAATGTAGTAATGAAATGTAGTAATGACATTGACAGTCCATGACATTTAATATATGTTAATAAGATTCCAAAAATTATTGTAATTCATTCTCCGTTTCGTCGAATAATTAATAGAATTCATTTGCAACGTTTTTTAATACAAATATCGGAAAATATTTCACCGCTATTGAGCTTCACTAATTGCGAGAGTTTGAAATGTTTGGTTACACACGATCGCGGCCCTTCCTTACTTGTTTTTTTACATAATATTCTCATATATCTTTCCCCTCTGATGTTCCTTTTTCATTATTATTTTTTTTCTGGTTTGTACACTTATCCAATGTTGTAAATCAGCCGTTTCGCACATTGGTGCTTGACTACACCAAAGTAAAACTTAACAGTTAGAGGATTTAACTTAATTAGCCGTTGTGTTATTAACCAGTTTTTTCAAATTTCCTTTAGTACTGATTTTCTACAACAATATAATAATATATATTCCAGTATCTAAGATGTCTCAATAATTATGTAGATATCTGATCTACTCAATCTTCTTTTAGCGTTACAACAAATTTTGAATATAGGGAAAAATATTATATATAGAGTTTTGACTACAGGCAAAAGCGATAACAATTAAGTTTCCTGTAACCTAACCGTTATGTGTAAAAATGTATATTATATAATTATATTATATTTTCGAATGAATATTTATCCATATTTTGCAGTGTTCTACTTTTTCCACCTGTGAACAATTTTCGCCGTTTCCTTATACATCAGGCATGTGAGCAATTTCGCCAGCAGTACCATCTCTTCACTTTTTCAGTGGGGAAGGGGCCATTCCGCCGCACTGTTGTATGTTTTCGGAATCAGTTATTGGATCCAAATAAATTTAAAGACTCAACGGCGGCAGCAAACTTTGAATCGTAAGTATGTACTTCACGCTACGCTAAGATAAGTATATATGTATATAGATATTTGTGCGCGCTGTACAATACAGTGGGAGATTCTTGTTAATTTTGTTAATTTATTCAGTTAATTCTTAAAAACGCTTGATCGTAATTTTTGTAATTTACTTTTGTTATTGTATTCAGGCGAAAAAAGTCACCAGTGAAAAATTGGCGCAGTGAGCGAAAAACTGACGGTATCACGAACGATATAACTTCGGTTGCTAGACATCACAAAAGCACAATTGGTAAGATGGGTGTGGAGAAAAATGGAAGTGAAACCCGCTGTAAGTTTATAATGAATTTATTTATTATGTACATACACGTTTATATGGAATTATTTACTTATGTTAGATAAGTGTAATTATAGGCTTGTATGTCGTAGTACGATTGACGTATTAATAATGAAATAAGTTGACATACATACATATGTAAGTACCCAGTCACTCCCAAAAATTATTTTATGTTCCTTGTCTAATACTTTATATTCATTCATATGCCTCGATAGTAGCACATACGCTTTTTTTAAAGTAATTTTTCTTGTGACTCTGAGTTAATTGTAATATATTTATAATGCAGTATCTTTTATATGTTTTTACTAGAGTTAGAGTTACTAGTATTTTTTTATAAGTTATTATTGTGTAAATGAAATGTATGCTTCTTTATTATGTACCATTCTCTATAAAATATTCGATCATTTAAAATATTCTCACCTAAATATTTATACACACCAATTTAATTACACACTTAAATTCAATTAAATAAATATGTATAAATCAAAAATATATTATTCGCCAAGGCATCGTCTATTCAAAAATATAACGCAAACCGGCTAAATAAGTATGTGTATATTTTTGCAATAAATATATGAGGGAATACTCACATTTACATATATGTGTATATTGCTTATACACATATAAACGCATATTCATGCAATACGTAAATTGGCGTAACGGTGCGTTTGCGGCAACCTATGATGAACTCCAATGCTGAGGCATATTTTTTTTTGTGTTTGCGCTACATAGTAAAATTCAAGGTCGCTATTCGTATTTAGTTTTCGTTTTTTCGTTCATTTTCTTTTATACCTTCACTTCTTACTTAATCTGTTTAACTCCCTTTTTACGCTCATGCTTTCTGTGTAGCGGCCAAAAATTTGGTATGTGATGTCGCATTCGCGTCTCAGGGTCGAGTAACCAGTTAGCCAAGTCAAATGCCCTTCCCTCCTACTGAACGCTTAACAGAGTTATCATATTTAACTTTTAGTTGCTTTGTTTTGGTTTCTTTTTCACTTTTAAAACGAGTGTTGATTCTTTTATTTACATTTATATTGAGTAATAGTAGATAGCAAATTAATTTGATGGATGAAATAATAAAATGAATGAAATAAAACTGATTTATATTTCATTATTATATTATTTCCTGGGGAATATTCGTTTCCTTAGTTTAAGCAATAAAGCCTTTGTAAAAAACCACCAAGCCGGGCAATCTAATTTGTAATTTGATAAACTCGTATTAATTATAAACATAAATAATAGCACCATTTTAAATTGCGCTCACTTCAAGGCCACTTCAAGAGAGTGAGCGAACTCTCTCTAGCTGCACAAATTAAAAGATAAAAAGAAAATAAAAAAGAGCAATAACACTTTGAAATTTGGGTCAACATTTAATTTGTATTCAATGAGTATTTCCACATTAATACATTGAATGGATGCATACATGTGAAGACGTAAATACATATGTGCACATAAAACCATATTTTAATTTTACATTATTTATATTTATGAGGTGTTTAAAAACAGTTGATCCAAGAGTAAAATATTTTCTTTTAAATAATTACTGTTTTAATGGTTCCATTCATATATGGATACAAAATTAATGTTAGCTTAGGTTGGACTTCGAAATGGTTAGAGTAACTGGATAAATTACTGTATATTGGCCTCCCGTTATATGATGTTGATGACAACACAGTCTTACCGCGAAATAGGGTCTGCGCAGTCGCTACAACAGAACTAACATATTTTCCATACATGAAATTTCCATATCTCTCGTCAAGCACTTTTTGTTTCTAAAAACATAAAAAATGTTGCCAACACTTTGAAAACACAGAAAATAGCACGACACAAATTTGACCCAGGGGCATGACCCCACTCTCTTATATGGTTCATTTACGAACATATGTATCTCACAACATACTAGAGCTATTTCAATCAAATTTGGTCCATAATTTGGTCCAAATCTATACTCTTATTATAGTATAAAAATGTGTGAAATCGGATAATAACAGTGAGAGTTTAGTGTTACATTTTATAAGATAGTTTTACATTTCAATCAGTTAGAAAATGTGTTATTGGTGGTACCGCTTACTTTAAGATAAAATTTCATATCTCATAGACTACTTGCCCGATTTGAACCAAATTTTGTCCATGACATTCTCATTATATTCTCTTGGCACATGACGAAAATATACTGCCGACTAATTCCAATATAATGTCAATTTGGATGCCATCACTTTATTTGACTTTAGAATATATATTAGTTGGTTGGATTGGTTTAATTATATATGTAGTATATCGATTAATATGTGAGATACATATATCTTAATAATACTGGGTGAGGTTGTTTGGCATAACATAATGTGAGGTCGGTTGGTTCTTTCTTAGTTGCTTTAATCAAATTCCTAAAATATCGAATAATTATTTCGTAAATATGTTATTTATCTTTTTTTACAGTATTTAAAACGAACTCATTAGATCTCTATCGACCTCCAGCATTAAGAAATTATGATCAGAGTGGCGCTTCGCCTGATGCTATAGCTGCAACTTATACACTCACTGCAGCGGCGGCAGAACGTTCTTTTACAACAACTGTGTCTGACAAAGCCACAGTGTTATCTACCTCAATATCATGCAATAATTCCCCGATACATGCAAATGAGAATAGTTTCGATAATAATACAATAACCTCCAGGTGCGTAAACGATGGTGACAGTACAACAAAGGCAACGACAACAAGCACATCGGTAATCAAATCAGAGGCACCAATAAGTAGCGGGGATATGCCAACAGCGCCAGCGACCATCGCCGCAGTCAGTAGCAACTTTGCCCAGCAAAGGTAAACGAACGTAGTAACAGATATACAAAACATACTCGCGAAACTCACATACACACACGAACAATAATATTGCTGAAATTCCTCGACGAGTTTTGTGTGTAATATATGCAAATTAATATGTGTACAAAGAGTATGATCAATGGTAGCGAAGAGAGAATGCTCAATAATTTCGGCATATGTATATATTTCGCTTGCTAATGATTATTTTATTCAAAATTTGTACATGCATATGCATATAGGGCAAAAGCATTAAATTTAATTGTTTGTTTTGTAGTCGAATTTCTTAAAAAAACTGATGAGAACTCCTATATGATGTCTAGATTTGGAATATTATTTGGAAAAATGTAACTGTTTTAAGAAAATATTGTTCCATTTTTTCCGTCAATTTGGTTTTAAAAAGAGTGGTAGGTAGTATTAATTTTAGAATAAGTAAATTTTAATATACTTCTGAATCCATATGTATATCATATCACTCATCATTGTAAATTTAATCGTATCCCGTTGGTAGCGAGATTCGTCTTTTGCTTATTACAAAAATACGTTTAATTCACTTCTTAGATATACATAAATATATTAAACGTATCTAAACTTTTTCAACTTCAAATATAAATTTTGTGTAGAAAAAGTCAAATTAATATATACCAATGGTATATCCTAAAGGTTTCTCATCAGCATTTTTCTATCTAATGGATTTTTATAATTTCTCTGAAATCTCACTCATTGATGAGTAATTTGGAAAAAATAAAAAAATTTTTAATTATAATTTTAATAAAGGCAAAAAATGACTGAAAATATTTCAAATTTTATTTCTCTGTATATTTATAACTAAATTTTTTGCAACAATTCAATATTAATATTATTTATTATCGCATAACTGAAATGTAAACAACGTTCCAGTACAGGTCTAGCCGCTAGCTGCGCTATGAGTAGCAAGAAGTTACCTCATCGCAATCCAACGTGTTTAACAAGTTTTGTTGCATTTTACGGAGTTCTTTTGTGACTTATATGCAATTTTGTTTTGCTCCTCTCTTTCTTAGTATCTCGTATGTATTATAGGTTGCTGCATTTATGTTTAAGTGATTCGTTCACCTGTCCGCCACACATTCATTCACCTACTTACCCCGAAACACGCAAACGCACTCATACACATAGATACATACATATATACATATGTTGTTGTTGATTGTATTACAACTATATTGTATATGAGTATGTATAAACATCCATATATATATGGATATATATATAACATATGAATGTAGGCATTTAAATTGTGTGTAATATGTTTGCTCATTGTGTTTTGGGTTTTTTGTTTTTTGTTTTTGCTTAATTACAGTAACCAACAGTAACCAATAGTAACAAACCAATTTTATATGTACTTTATTTATTTACATTCATATATTTCATAGGCAATCGTCAGCTGTAAGACGTGAACGTCGACCAGATAGAGCGGTGTATATTCCAAGGGCACGACGCAGTCAAACTACCCCGCCAACGACGCCAGCAGCTACATTGGTCGAAGTAACAGGGTTACAACAACAACAACATAATAAAACAAATGCTATCGCACCGTCGGCTGCTTCGTTAGCTCCGACGCTATCAACGACGGCTTGTAATAATAATAGCAACAATAGCTGCGACGGCAGCAATCAGCAGCGATTGGCAATTACTTCGGAGACGAGAGCATCAGTACACACTACGGCGTCGACCAAGTCAGACGATATATCTGGAAACAAAAGTACAGGTATTGAAGTTGTTTGCACCGGAAAGAAGACGAAAGCATCTACAGTAAATAGTCGTGAACGCAGAGAACGTTCTAAAAAACCCACTGCTATCGCTGAGACACAAGACGCGAAAATATCTAAATTATCATTGGAGAGAACCGAAACGAAAATAATACGGAACGGACATAATTCAGTAGCACTCACCGACACGCGAGATAGTGAAACTTCTTTAATAAATCAACAAAAACAATTGCATTTGAATAGTGATAATTTACACAATCTCCTGTTATTCGAACAACAATCAACAGAAGAACTTCAAATACGATCAGAAACCATTGTTAACAACGAAATGAATTCGAATTCGAGCAGACGACATAAAATGAAGCAAAGTAGTACTGAAAATACAAACAAAGCGGAGAATTTACATATAGAAGATGTTGCATTAACAGAAAATGGTCTAAAGAGTACGAATAAATGTGACGTAGAAGCACAAGAGTTCCAGCGAGCATCGAAGGTAAATTAAAAGTGCCAAAGTGTAAACAAATTGCGAGATTTCATGGGTTTATATGTTCAGTTTCTTGTAAACTATTAACTCACAAGAACATTTAATTGCATTTGCATGAATCCATGTATTTTTTTTAAATAAGTAAAGTGATTAAATTACTAATTAGTTATATCAATTTATCGTTTAGGTTTATATCTAGTTTATATATAGTTTAGGTTTATATCGCAAAACAATTCATAATTGAATATAACTAATAATATAATTTGTATTATGCATATCGATTTATCAGCATATATTTTAGACAAGTAATTGCTAAATTTGTTCAATTAGTGCATAAAAATTAATGGGAATAAACTTTGTTGGAATCGAAATGAACTGATCCTTGGTTTGATATCGTGAGATTTTTTAGGTTTCTAAAGTATAAGTACTTCGATGCTAAAATGGCTAGGAATTGTATCATTAAAACAATCCAATTTTTCCATGCAAAAATTACGTTTTGATTACGTTAGTGATTAACCGATTGCCCCGCATAATATAAATTTAGTATCGCGCTAGCCTCAATACGTTAAAGGTTATGCTTTTGAATATAAAATTTCATATATGTCTATATTATATATGTATATAATCTTAGTACAAACTTCAATTAGCAAAATGAAGAAACGATACAAGTTCAGAATATATAGATTTACTATAATTTTTAGCGTTGTTGTAGTATATTATTTATATCGCGTAAAACACGCTTTTGTCATATCTTATTCACAGGAAATAAATCGTAGTAATCGACGGATCATTAAGCAAACATTCGTCTCAGATGTACTTGAAATTCCCGAGAAAATCGAAAATAGCATAGAATATTACAAAGAATCCATTCAAAGGAATTCAAATAATATCCCTGTTTCGACACCAAATCGCCCTGCCATAGATAGTACTACTGAAGAGGAGGAAGAAGACGATTGGGAAACTATGTACGACGATAGTGGAGAATGTTTAGATCCGAAAATCATGCAAGAACTCACAGCTTCGGTGGGAAAAGTGAAGATCGAATTACCAAAAATGGATTATAGTGTAAGTATTTGTCTGGATACACATTAGAGTATATATTTCATTAATAAAACATTTTTATTTTTATATGCAGGCATATCTTACAAAGCAGTCTATACTCAACGACGAGGAATTTCCACACGTTCTCGAAGTATCAAATTTTCCTGTTGAATTTAAGAACCATGACCTTCTTATGGTTTTTTCACAATACAAGGAATCTGGTTTTGATATTAAATGGGTGGATGATACCCATGCCTTGGCTGTGTTCAGTAGTTCCCGAATTGGTGAGTTTTTTTTAGGTCAATCCAGAAAAGCATAATATTTTGTAAATATAAATATCTTTGTTTTAAATAGCTGCTGAAGTTTTATCCATGGGCCATCCATTCGTAGTACTAAAACCGTTAGCGGAAGCTACAATAGAATCTCGCTTAAAAGCTAAGAAATGTGCTGCATCCCTGCAACCATATCGTCAAAGGCCTGAGACTTGTGCAGCACTCGCACGTCGCCTTGTAACTGGAGCCTTAGGTGTACGTCTGAAAACAGCTGCTGCAGAAAGAGAGAATGAGAAACGTGTACTACGCGAGGCCAAAGGTAAACTTTATATTGATTTTTTTATTTTTTATTTTAACTTGAATTGAAATCTAAAATGTTTTTTCTCTAAAATATTATAGAACGTAAGATGTTAGCAGCTAAACAGCGAGATGAAATATGGGAAAGCTAGACATCAATGCCTGCAATATATTTGTTGTACTATTTCCTGCCTGCATTCTAAATAATTCTAAATAATAACGGACTATAAAAAAAAACAAATTAAATCGTTTTAAATGCGATAAATTGCACTTGATATATATTTTTAAAGATATCCAAATAAAAAATTTAGAAATAAGAGACTAGTAGAGAATTTGTAATATATATATCAAAGAGTTTCACATGTAAGTGCAATAAATTTGCTCAAAGAACTATTTTGTAAATTATTTAAATTTGAGCAGTTTATTTACATTTATTTGTGAGTATATAAGTTAAAACTTGTATTAGATGCCAATGTACTGACAATTGCAATATTGAAAACATAATATATGTATATTTTTGCAATATTTTAGTATGTAAATTGTGAGTTACGGAGAGAGATCTGCTCAAAACACATACAATTATGGGTGTAAGAGATTTTATTGTATGTATTATATATTTGTTAAGCTGTTTGTTTGTAAGATGATATTTTGAAAATAAACCGTGATAAAGCCGAACATATATTTTGATTTACTTAATGGGAGCAGATTTTTCAGATAATCTGAGATGTCTGATGTTGTAATTTGAAATACTCTAAAATTTGATGGTTTCCGATTGTGTTATTTATTTGCATGCATGTTCCCATCAAGAACAGTTCTATGTGAAATGGATGGATGCTTGTAATATTTCTTATCTTCGCAAGCTTTTTACAATATCTATTTTTTAAGTTTTGACAAAGACGTACTGCTGAAAATTTTGTTTACAGCGCTTTGTATTTGTGGTTTTGATTGCGCAATCTTGATTTATTTTAGATAAAATTGGCATCATTATTAATTTCTCCACCTTGACAGAAGATGTCGCTCCTTAATGCTAATCATATGTTTGTTTTCGTTAGCAGATTTTTTTTTTTATTTTCATAAGGAAAAGCGTGTGTTTCATTATAATATTAAATTAACTAAATATGATAAAATCTAGCATATTTCGTGAGATTCGGTATAATCGATTAAGTATTCCATTATTACGCACGTTCAATCATGTATTTACGGAGACAAAACTACAGAAAACCAAAGGATGTGGCAATGAAAAAGAAAGCGTCGCTTCCTCTACAGGTACCAATTCTCCACCAATGGTAAATAAAGCGATGATAAATTTAATTCTTATATTCAGTTTATGAATTATAAATTCAGATTAAACATACAGTAGCTGGTACCGTCAGTCATAAATATGAAATATTCCAAGATAGGGATGCTAATCAGATTTTTGACGTCGAAGAGGAACGTTATCGGTATCAAAATGAGCAGGAGCCGAAAAATACCGAACACGATGAATATTTAGGACTGAACTTAAATCGTAATTATACCATCAGAAATATATTATTATTTGGTAATATTACATGAAATATTTACAGATGGAAAACATGGTGTTTACGATGTAGAAGATCTGATTGATGTATTACGAAAGGAAAATGCAGAAGATGTTTTTGTTTGTTCTGTTCCTAAAGACATAAAATATGTAGATTATATGGTGGTATGTAGTGGTCGCAGCTATAGACACATGTTGGCGATTGCGGAATTTGTGAGGCATATTTATAAACTCAAGCGAACAAAAGGAGAGATTTTACCAAAGATAGAAGGTGAAAGCAGTCGGCAATGGATGGCATTGGATCTGGGTAGATATACATTTATATTAATAATGAAATATTTGATATAAAAATATAAAATTGTTACTTTGATTATTTAAGGTAACATTGCTCTACATGTCTTTTCTCCAGAAGCACGTGAACAATACGATTTGGAATCGTTATGGGCGATTGGAATTGAATATGACAAAGAAACGCATAAACCCCAAGATCCACTTGTTGAACTTTTTGAGAAACATTCTATACCGCTGTGTGACCCACATTCTAAGAAAACACTTACGGATCACTAATATTTCGTACCTTTGCTTTAAATATGTGGTAGTAATATATTTAATTCATTAAATTATCAAAGTAGTCACCAATTTATAAAATTATTTGAAAACTTCTTATGAAAATCGTATAAACTTTGGAAAACGAAAAGATCCTCTATTTTATTGCCATACTTTTTAATCAGGTAGTTAATACTTTTCTCATGTATAAGCGCAGCATTCCAACCAACATTTTTGGCAGCTAAATAATCTGTAGTAGGTCCGTCCCCAATATGTAAGCATTCTTCGGGCTTTAAGTGATTCAAATCAGACAACTTCATAGCTAAATGGAAGATTTCAGGACTTGGCTTTTCAACGCTGCTGTCGTAAGAATTAATTGCAAAATCAAAATAATGCTTAATTTTCAGATTACGCAAGAGTGTGTCTAATCGAGGATCAAAGTTTGATATAACGCCTAAAGCTATTTGTGACTTGGGACCGCAGTGGTTATCAACATCGTTATCATTATGTTTTGTAGCGAGTTGTTGTTGTAAACGTAAATAATTTAATAAATCTACACTGCCATTACAATGCTGCCAACATAGACTTGTTTTGTAAAGTTCAATCAGATGATTTGCCAAGCTACTTAATTTCTCTTCGGGTATCAACGAACCGCTATCAGAAAACGTATCTGAAAAAGTTTGACAGAATTATTTTAATAAAATGTGTCCTCATCCAAATATATATCTCAAACATACTGCCAATAAGCTGATGCCACCATTGCTGCCAGCTAATGGGAGAATTACGTCCGAAATTTGGATATTTGCTATTCATCATATACCTATATAAAACAAACGTTTTAAAAAATGATGGTCGAACAATTTGCTTTTAGTCTACCAATTAGCTTTAAAATTTTTTGCGAGATCAGCATTGTCACAGAGTACACCGAAAAGTGCACCAATCTCCCCATATTGTTTCCCAGGACTGCCACGAAACTGCAGTAATGTATTGGTGACGTCGAAAGTGATTAGACGTATACGACCTAAAGCACTTGACATAGTTATCGTATGAAGGCAAAGTGTGCAGAAAAGCACTTTGTATATTAAAATTTTTTATGTCTGTTATTATTATCACGTACGCCTGCAATACTTGTATACGGTGCTATTCGATTAAGACTCTCCCTACGACTGTTTAAGCGTCTGTAGCAAACCACATCGGCCCCTTGCTATGGATTTGGATGTCTTATCAATAAAAACAAATGTTGATGTGCTCTTCTGACGATTAGCCCGTGGATGATTAGTTATATATATGCATACATACTTACATATGTATGTACATGATGAGTTATAGGTTTAGAGAAATGTATGACATGAGTTTCATATGTATGTATCCTGATACATAAATCCTTCCTGCGATGTCTAGAATACGTTTTATTTCTTTCTGAAGTGTTTTATTATTGCAGTATCGATTTCGATATCATCAGAAATCAATATATCAATATAGTTATTTTTTACATAAATATCATTCTTTAGGAAGTTTGTATTTATTTTGCAAATACTAAAACTCAAAGCTTCTTAAAATAATCTCAAAGGTCTCACTCACCTTAAAACGGCTTGATTTCTGTCCAATAGTTGCAAAAACTATCTGTCTGTCAACTTTGACGATTTTATTGCGGTTGTGATATATAAGAATATATGTACATGCATATGTACATCATATGGCAAAGCTTGCCCATGCTGGAAATATGATATTCGTGCATACATATGTATGATGAACGCATATTTCGTACACGTTTCTGCTAAGTATAGAATAATGAAACATGAATGCAGAAGAGAACAATGAAAAATCTTAATTTTTGATTTTAACTTGTCTATCAGTTTAAGCATAAACATTCACAAATGTTTTGTTTAGGATAGCACAGTCAGAGTCGACAAATTTTATTTAAGTACACATATATAAGTTGCCCCATATCGAAATATTATATCGGTAATTTTATTCATTTTCTATTCGTTTAATGTAGTATACCTTAATATGTATATTTATATTTGTGTGCATACAACACATGTCTGTCACACTCCATATGATATTTTCCTTGGCAGGGAATTATTAAGCCATTGTAAAATTTTTTAAATATTCATATTATTATTATTATTTATTATTAATATTCTTTTAAATACTGCTGATGTGGAATGAGAAGCAATCAAAATATTGTAAGGGAGTTAAGCTGTCGAGAATCATACAACAGTAAATTTTAGTTAATATATGCATGTGCATTTTTTATTTGCTTCAGATAAGCAGATATTATTACTTGGTGTTATTTTTTTATGGTATGCACAATTCCATTGAAGAGTGTAGAAACCTCATTACTGTAATAAAAAAAATTATTTTATACTGATTAACATAAAATACCCACCCGTTACATTTAGGAACGAAAAATTAGAAATATTTTACACATAGTGAGTGCATTTGAACCAATTTGTTCATAAAATTGTTCAGTGAAAAACAAGTTACAATGGTTTTTCTTATACTTTCCTATACTTTGTTTTTGTAACTCGTACATTTTGTCATATTGATTGAATAAATTCTTAGAGCATTTGCATAATGTTCAGCTTAAAAGTATGTTACAATTTTTGAATCTGAAGAAATTCCAACAGGGAATATCAATGAATAGAGAAGGCGCAAAAGTTGTTTTTTCATGTTCTAAATTGCAGTTTTCACATTAGGGAACATCGAAAGAACTCAATTCGAAAAGAAAAATATACCACATAATAGGGAAACAATATCTCAATAAACAACAGGTCACAATAAAACCCCTGCTGAGCAGTAATTAAATTTCTTTTCGTTGTAGCATAGATGGTGAACATGAAGGAGTTAAACTCGATGCGATCATGGGCATTCATGTTCGAATCCTGAAATTCATGAAACTAAGATTTTATTTTCCCTCTATTTTATTAATTGGAACCTTAGCAGGTCATATTTCAATTGCTTTAAAAGCGTATTTTACTGACTAAGATAATTAATATATTTCCCGAAGATATGTTCAAATGTGGATTAAACCAAGGAAACATAAATGCGTATATACATAAATATGACAAACGCACACAAGTTCATAAATGCTAATGTTTATTTCTCTTTGCCTCGCACGAACAAAGAAACGAGCTTTTCACTTTTACTTTTATGCGAGAATAGCTAAAAAGAAACAGGAATGCCGGTCGCTTGTAAAGAAGGATTAGGAGGCGCAGTGCTACATAATTATTTTAGAGATTGTTTTTGTTAATGGATTATATTTTAAGAATGGTAAAATTCTTATATTATATATATGTGTATTTATAATACGCAAATAATCTTTTAATGTATCAATATTTCTCAATACAAATCAATTAGTATAATTAATGAAGCCTCAGTTAAAACGCCTCTGGGGATGGTGGCATGTCGGAGAAGTAACGGCGAGCGTGTGTTACTGAGCAACATTTGTTGGTAAAAAGATTGCCCTTGGTCACGACAATTTTGCTGACAAACGTACAGATGAATCGCACACATACTAACCCCGAATTGTGCTATTCGTTGCGAAGTTGACAAAAATTGTTCAAATCCACAACCTTCCAATAATCTCGGCTACGTTGTCCCTTTTGTTGTTTTTGCAATGCAATTTCGAATGGAAGTATTTCCAAAGCAGAGTGATCAAAATCATTTGTTAGAATTATAGGATCACACCGAATCGCAGAGAACTCTCAAGCATTATAAACAAGAATTAAATTGAAGTTCTTACTGAACAGGTATAGCCATACAGAATATTCCTAATGACGTCGGGATAAGTAGTGGTGGAACCATCACGATATGGTTAAATTTGAGCAAACTTTGTAGCTTTAAAGAACGTACGGACCTATGTTGCTTCTTGATCAAAAAGGAGCCTCTTCAACAAATGGTCCCTACTCATGCACTGGTGTAAATTGTCAAAGTAATTTTTTTACATCAGTGATTGAGTAACAATTATCAATATATCAAAAGATCTGCTCGTTATATTCGAAATTCAATTGTATTTTAAGTGTTCGCCCTTCATATTATTTGTATGCATTAGCTCATAACTTATATATATTTATGGACACACATATATATCTACATATATGTATATAGTAATACGTATATATGTGTGTATGTAGGAATGTGCACGTATACAACTAAGAAATAAATATTTCGGCATTTCTTATGGTTAAGTCCACATATGAATACGTGTCAGTTTTATTAATGATCGTGGGAAGGGAATGTACGATGACTACTCGCAGCTCTCTATGCAGCCTGCTATGCACGTAATGCAAGCATGTATTGTACATTAAACCCACTGTTAAGGTCGTTCTAATAATTTTTTGGTAACATTTACTTCGAGAAAGTGGAAGATATTCCGATGTACACAACTACTTATATACAATTGTATATTCTAAACATGAAATTCAAATTTAGTCTCTCAGCTGCTATAAAGGTTTTCTTACCACTAGGTAATACCTCGCAATCAAATAATGCCTTTGGGGCTTTATAATATAAAAGGTGTCATTTTCTACTATTGAGTCAAGAGTATGTATGAGCCGGATGCTTAGTGCAAAAAATTATTAGTCGGCATGAGAAAGCGTGAATTCGCGACTGCTTAAGTAAGTAAAATCAAATTGTCGGACCGACCTATGCTTTTGCTTCTAGCGGATGGTACCAATATTAAAATTTTCGGGCTTTACTATTTGATCCTCCGTGAACCACATGCTCAACGGAGCGGTTCTTGAACGCTCACTTACATAAATCGCATGGCAAAGAGCGTCACTTGCCTAAAACCGCTACTCGTATGAAAAGGCTAGGCAATAACGATCTTCGAATGGACTTATCCTCCAATGTGATATCAATATTGCAAATATTTACCAATTGCTTACAGGAACAAATTAATGAATTGGAAATAGTTGTTCATAAAAAGTTGAACCAACCTAGTGTGCATTTGTAGGAATATCTGTGCGAAGTTATAAATGCACGTCATTGACAATATGGTTGCGCGCACCTCAAAACGCGGCGACAGTAACATTGATATGCCGAAAAGTTTCACGATTATGCGAAAATGCTTTCTGAAAGCCTCAACACAAAGCCAAGTGCATTCCTCAAATAAAAAGAAGGCCGAATAGTGAAGCGTAACCAAAAAGAAGGCGGTAACAAAAGCAATTGTGATTTATAAAGCTGAAACAGCCAGTCCATAGTATATGCACATAAATATGTATGTATATACACACATTAATATCGGTAGTTATGAAATCAAGTATGTTTGTCTGTATGTTTACGAACATTCCTGCATTGCCGAACGCTGTGAAAAACTAACCGAATACACAAGTCAAATTGCATGAACCGTTAAAGCATGTGGCAAGGCAGTGAGCCAATGCAAATTTAATTTTTGAATAAAAGTGTACCTTATTTTAAGGATTAGGGTTTATTCCGCACCCTATGGTTGAACTGGTCAAAATTGAATTGATTTCTATACAAAATTTCCCTTCGTCCACAAAATGCTGTTAATCGAACACTTATAAGGTGCTACAACTAAGCCAGAAATTAAGATAAAAAAATGTAATTTTGTACAGAGTATTGCATTAGGGCAGGGCATCTGTGGTTTAAATTGTTTAAAAAGTGGGAATGGTTCAATGTAGGTACATATCTCACAAACCAACAAAGCTATATCAACCAACCTCGCTGAGGCTCTCGCCCCTTATAACGGTAATGTTGAAAACTACTAAAAGTGAAATTAGTCACTAAAGAAGCATGTAAGAAGCACTAAATTGTGCATTTTTTAATCTTTAAAAAGTTTGTACGAAAGAGTTTCATAGGAATCGGTTTAAAAATTGGACAATGTGCGTAGCGTTGCTCCATTTTTGGTGAACTCCTATATCTCCGTAACGACTATACCAATTTTAACCAAATTTTGTGCATAACATTGCAATGATATTTTTATGTTATGTTGTTTTTTATGTGTGAAAAGGGGAAAAATTAGATACTAATCACGCCTACTGACTATATATATAATACAATTTTAAATTCCATCGGATCCTTTCACTTTAGAGTATATAAATCCAGCATAAATAAAGATTTCGGAGAAACACGCAAGTTTAAAAACCGTCGAAATTTTCAAACCCCTATACCGAATATGTGGATCTCAGTGCATATTGCTGACTTTTTATTGAAAATATCGGTCAGTCTGTGATACATATTAATGAAAATCAATCATCAAGCAAATAATCTTTTGCTGATAATAATGTGCCAAAAATGGATGTGTAAAAATGGATGAAATTGGAACAATACTTCCCCTTGCACCCACATACCTAATATAAAAATTTCCAACTTCGGTTGGTTTTATACCGTATATATCGGTCGATACGTAAGATTTCTTAGCAAAACTAAGTCAAAATTTAACCTTGGATGTCTTAGAGTTTAATACTGAAAATGGGTGTAAACGGTATATAAAGTTACCCAGGTCCCATATACTACATAAAATGATTTTCGCTTTTTTAGCAGACTTTGTGTTATCTTAACAAAATTGAGTGGAAACATGTTCTCCGCTTTAAATAAGTTTGATACCAAAAGTTAATGCAATCAATCCAGACCTTCTCCTAGCCCAAACGAAACGGTTATTTTATAGTAATATAGTAATTTTCGTATTCTAGTTGACTTTAAACCGTTTATGGAATTATCGTAAATAATTGTTCCTCTTTTGCAGTTGCTAAAGCTTCAGAAGCCTTAACCCATTTCTAATGAGGCCTTTTGGAATGCAAATTTTAACTGAATTCATCTTTTTATACTGTTTGCTTCTGTAGCTGTAGTTGATTTGTCGCTTATGTTGGGGGTGTCGACTGTGGGACCAGTAAAGACAGTAACAACGGCTTCAGCATTGTTGTAGCGCATAAAAAGTAAATATCGGCGATAGTGGAATATACATAAACAGCGGTAATAAGGAGAATGTTCATATCAAAATATTTAATGGAATAGTTGCTAATGTTCGAGTCCAAAGATATCCACATACATAAATATATAAGAATGTAGTGATTAAGCGGATTTTTGTATGGGACTCTATATTTTGATAAAAGCGCAATAGAGGTTGTAATGGTACTCATATTAACATCTTGTTGTAACCTGTATGTCTCTCATACTTTGTTCATTGATATAACTTGCAAATATAAACTGTCTAGAGGTTCACGTCTAGACTTTCATGTAAAAAACATGGACATTTTTTAAAATTTTATCCAGGAGTAATGGAAGAATTATGTATATTGTGTGATTTTCTAAAAGCCTGCGAAGGGGCAGGCAAGATTTAAGCTAAGGGTGAATTTTCCACCAAGAAAAATTATCAGTCGTATACTCTAGTATTATATATCACATAAATATCGGGAAAAATTAATTTTATGCCACTAAGTCTACTTCCTATTCTTCTCATATAGATCATATAAAAGAGTTGAACCATTTTCGTGGTCGATATGCACTTTTACTAAAAAACTGGAACCTTCAAATAAGTACAATCGATTGTTGGACATGTCCGACTTTAAGGTCACTTACTTATTTATTTCGTTTGTTTAATTTTAACTTTCTAACTTTTTATTCTGATGTATCACGACTGTATCACAGCTGTGATGTTATTGGAGTTGTTTATATTACGAACGTTTGCTGTTGCAGCGGTGATTTTCCCGTGCTCTTCAGTCGTCGTATAAGTACGAGTATTTGCATTGCTGTCTGTCCTTTTGTTACGAAGTTCGTCTGCCATTGTTACATAGATGTTAGTGTTGTTCGGTGTGCTTGCCGCTGTCACTGCATAGCCACATTGGAATGCTAAAGCAAATATAAAACTCGAACCGAAAAATGAAATCGCTGAATAAGACAGAATGTAATTCTAAAGAAAAACATAAAAATAACAGAAACATAAATTCATTCATTCGAGGGGGTCTCCGTCTATGCGCCTTTTCTGTCGTTGTTATTGTTGCAGCTGCAGCGGCGTTCTCGATGTGGAGTAACTCTGATAATTTGGTGTGTGCGCTTCTGCCTCTGCTTCTGCTTCTGCTTCTGCCTGGGCTTTGTGTATTTGTATGCATAATATGTGAGTACGTGCATGAAACATGATCAGTTCGCGGGAATGATGCCTTATGTACACAACGTGCGGTCATTTGGGGCAGAGAGGGGCAGCCACGCTGAGTGCAGGGTGGATCTTGAATGTGTTGGCAGCAACAAAACCAGTGCCTTAGATCTTTGCGTGCTGTCGGCGGTGACGTTTATGTTGTTGTATTTTTGTTTTGGATTTTTTCAAAGACCTCCATAAGCTAACAATACGTACACATGCAGTTGTTGTTATTCTTATTATTTGCGTTGCCGTTCGTTGTTGATCGCATTCAGTTTGTTTTGATGCAGGAATGCGTTATCAGACGACAATAACATGTCTTTTTGCTCCTTTTGTTGTTGTTATTTGCTTAAAAGTTTTGGTTCATGCCCACTATTTCTGGTGAATGTGTTGCACTTCAGTTTAGTGGGGGAGTCCGCTGAATTTCATTTAGCGTGAGGTAAAAAGCTTTTATTTATAGAAATAATTTTAGCAAAGCTTCATTGGGGAAAACCGGATATTGTTGTTATAAATAAATAAAAGTGTGAGGGAATGTTCGAATGCCAGAAATTTGGGCATATGTACATACATATGTACCTGTGTATGTATATGCAAATGTATGTAGTACAGTGTTAATGTTAAGTTCCGGACTAAGTTAATATGGCTACTTATATTTGGTAGAACAGTTGTTTTCCTTCTAAGATAGAAAGAAAAAATGTTTGTAAAAGCGTAAGAGCGGTTTCATGAAGATGGGTGCTTTACAATAAAATTAGGGAAATTCCCATTACATTTTTCAAAACAAAATAATAACTCACCTATTCGATTTCGATCGCAGTCCAGAAATCTTTTATTGGGACATTAAGATGCTGCGTACGAAACATTGAAACATTTACAATGCTCAATATGTTAGTTATGGTGTCGAAGAGAAAGTACATTCCATCCAGGTACCGTTACAATGGTATCATCTCTATTGCTAAACATCCACAGCTTTATTAATAGGGAAATCAGTAATATTGTGATTAACGTCCGCTTATAGAGCTTTTTTTTTTTGTTTTAATGTGTGTTGACCTTTCCTCGATATAAACACAATATATTTTATTCATTTTCATATATTATACATGTATGCAATACATACATACATACATATGCACATATATTTGGGCAATAAAAATATCAATGTTTATCTGTAGATGTAGATTATCTGCATGTACATCAGTTTCATTTGCAGCCATTGCCATTGCCAATGCGCAGTTTCAGTTACATATCCAATAACCACTTAAGTACTTCCGTTTCCACTTAGCACCTTTTACTGTTAACTGCATTTATTCTTAGGCATACATACAGATTGCCAATTGTAGGTACATACCAGACACACACCAGGCGTACACACATACGTGTACATTCATACGCATATTTTAAATTCCAGAGCTGGAACACATACGGCCACCCAGAACTCTATTGCCTCGAATTCGTGGAAATTTCGCATTTGTAGGACAATTGCGACCGTTTGTCTTAGAGTGCACGTACACCATACTCCATACATCCATACTCACATATGAATGTGCATACTAGGAAATTAGACACAAGTCAAGGCATTGGCAACATTCTAACGCCTCACCTACATTCCAACAACCAAACAGACTGACATTCCACGGTATTTGCAAACATGCAACAACATATCACACAACCGCCTATACACAAATGTTGCACTACAGCATTCCAAACTTAATAAGCATGGGACACGCGCGGTCAGTTGCCTGTGAATGTGGCAATGCTGGACTTTGTATCTAGGCGCACGTTGTTTGAAGCGAGACACTTCTCCACTTCTACACTAACAAATAAACAAAGTTTGTATGTACATATGTAGACGATGTGGTTTTCTGGATGGAATGCGAACCATTTAGTTTTCTGGCAAAAATATCGTACTAGTCGTTTGTGGTAAGATCGGTTTCCAACAACTGCAGAGACTGACATTACCGACATTTCCGACATTTTTCCTCCATAAGAATTCCTATTACGCAATTTCGAGTAGTACACACGATGGCTAGACTAATGAATGCGATGTTGATAAGCAAATTAAAGCAATATGTTCTCTCTAAACCTACAGGCCAAGCTCAGCGCGTCTAGTAGTCTGAGTTCAGACGTGAAAACTTTTGCAGTTCTTTATCTGCAACTTCTCCTTTCGAATTTTCGAATCTTCTTCGAATCGGGCAACTTTTTGCCATTCCCCTTCATACAAGTTTGCCAAAATCTTGGTCACTTCTTTTACGCGGTACACAAGAAATATTTTTCATTATCAAATTTGCATCCCTATTTGCCATTTTGTGAAATATTTCCGTGAAAGTATGCATACATGTATAGAATGTTTGTATATTACATAACTAAAATATAAGGTAAGATTAAAATTTCCGCACATATTGTAAATATTAATTTGAATCTGAGCGCAATTGCAACCATGAAAATATTTTCAAAATGAAATGGAATACCGAATTACTTAGCAGCAAATTGTTACGAAGAAGAACGTAAAGCGTGTTGCTCGCGGCAACAAAAGTCTTCGTGTATGAACCCGCGCGTAGCAGCTCAGTACCTGTAGATATAACTAGAGCGCTCGTCCAAAATAAATTCGATAAGATTGTTAATTTTATTTGCGTTACATTAGCGAATGTTCCAAAGATTGACGAAGCTGTCTCTGGAGACCAGGGAGGTGAATTTGAGAGTAGTGGCGATTATCATGCTGAACAAGTTTGGAATTTTAAAAGAACAGAAACCAAGACAGCAAAAATGCAAATATGCTGAAAAAAAGTTCTGCTGGAAGTGGAGTTTTCATGCCGAAGTCGAAAGCAATACTTACTCACTTTTGCTTATAATGCTTTTTTAGGGAGCGCATACATGGTTGATTGACAGGCGAAAATACCCAGTCACGTATTTAAATCCATATTATTTACATATGTACATACATTCATATAAATCTTTCAATACTCTGTTTCTGATGATGAGTGGATGGATGGACAACACACGCCAAAGATAGCCTGATAAATAAAGAGTGCAGCGGTAAGAGCACACATAGAACTGGCGACTACTAAGTGGAATGAAATGTTTACGAAAATAAATTTAAGTCAGAGATATCACAAAAATATTTCACTTCCTTCTATATCGAAAACAACTAGCGAAAATAGATTTAGAGACAAATTATAAATAGACACATAGACATTCTGAACACCGACGAATCTCTGCATATAAGTCGTCTGTAGCGGTGCTAGCGGTGACAGCGGCTGGCTGTGATTTGGTAATTCTCGTATCACAGCCTCTGTTTTTAGCTTTTGACTGTTGGCTGTTGCTGGCAAATGTGATGATGTCGCTGGTCGGCGACGCAGATAAAGACAATAATAATGATACAAATAATGAAGTTGGTGTAGCAATGTTGTGCCGGCACGGTGCTAGCGACGTTTTTCGTAGATCACGTCAAATTAAATATCGTCTGAGCGCAAGGAGGTATGGCATGGTCGAATCACGTCACCTCTAACCACACCGCACCACGACGGGACGCCTAGAATTGTGTGGTTACACATGCCAAATATACCGCTACATACTTATGTAGACACATTCATACAAATGTGGATGTGTATTTATATACTTATTTATTGATGAACACAACCCACGGAAAGAGCAGATGAAATTTGTTGCGACAGTCGCATAAAATTTAGTCTAAGGCATATGCACAGATCAGGATATGGAATGCTTAATCACAGATAATACACTTCCATACGTACAAACATACATATCATATAATCACCTCTACGATTTTTAAGACAGTAACCATCCTATTACTCGTTTGTACTAAAAGATTGACATGTGCACATATGCTGCACAGCGTATAATTATTGTTTGTAACACCTCAACGAAAACGAACCACGACGAAACGGATTTCTTTCTAAATGCTTGGCCGTCTCTCTGTCCGCATCTCCGCCTGTCCATTTATCTGTAATGGTGATCAATTGTGTATAGTCGGGATGGAGGTTGCTATTATCGATAGCTGTAAATGGACCTTTGTCATGTCAATAAACAGCGTTAATAAAATAAGAAAATAAAGTGCTGTTAATAATGCAGTTATTATTCAAGATATAAAGCTAGAATTTGGTACAGAGTACATTACTTTTTTTACTTCTACATTTACTTCTATAATTTCATGATTTGGCATGAAAATGGGTGAAATCAGGTATAAACCATACCCAAGCTGAAAGTGCTAATAACATGGGAAATATTACATTTAACGACAGGGGAGATATAGTAAGCTTATGGTCCAGGTGGTTTCATCAAAAAATGGATCATAATGAAATGAATTCATTATAACATTTGTATTGCATATTTATGTCATAGTTTGAAAATGGGCGAAATTGTTTTTAATAGATCCATCGAGATATCTAGTGAAGTGATCTAGCACAGATAGTGCCTCTGACTTGAGGCAACTCAAATTTAAAAATGGTCGAAATCTCTATACGAATGATTTTACACCGAAAATATAGATCAATATGTTTGCTATCTTAATGAAATTAAGTGAACATGTTTTATAACTACAATTTATTTTGGCGTTAAAACGGATAATGTTGCCAAAAATAGTAAAATTTATCCCAAATGCATAGCCTACCCCCTAACTCCTATGTAATAAATACATAGTATAATGATTTCTTGTTACCCATATAATAAATTACGTGTATAATGGACCAGATTTTTGCTTAGCTCCTATATATCCAATGTAATAATTTTCGACCTTCTAGTTGAACTTAAACTGTATATATTGGTCAGTATTGGTTTAGAGTTTTCCTTAGCTCCGTTTAGTTGATTTCATACCAGACATATCGCTTAGAGATGGAGATATTACATATCAATAAAATTAAGCGGGAATATTTTGATTAACATTATGTGGTGCAGTACCCAAAGTGAAGGTTTTGTCCTTACTTTCCCGCAGCATTAAGATGTGGTAAGATGTAAGATGTAGTGATTTCTGCCATTTTAATCTATGATTTTAAAGCAGATATCTCTACAACAGCTCTTAATCTCTCGACCTACAGCTATATCATATCCTATACATATTGGACGATGTGGATTGTGTGAACGATTGTGGAAATGGACACAATAACCACCTTGGTAGGGCTCGAGGCCTATCTAAAACCTACCTCTGCCGTGCTTTGGGTCCGACACCCGGTTGCAATGCAACTCCACAATGAGCTGCATCACCCAACAGCTCTACCCGCATTCAGGTTCATTCCAATAGGCTCCTGCTCCCCGTGGTACCAGATTAAAGTCTCCGGTCAGACCTTGTAGCCTAAGGTTACTTCCAGTTGAGTTACCCATTCAACTCCGACTGGTGGCATTTGTAGCTTGAACTCAAATGTCTCTTTAAGTGTGTGCATAATACATTTAAAATGTTATAAACTCAGTTCAAGCTAATTAATATAGCACTATTTTTGACATGGCTAAGCCTATTTTTTGAGCAAAGTCTATTTCAAATGCAGTGCATTTTTGGATTTTAGTCGCCTTTTACGACAGGCATGCTTTAACGCGGGTTATTCTTATCCCCCGACCCGCAGGGGGATCCTATACAAATATAGTATATTAAAAAAATATATATATTATTTATTATTATATAGCTTAGAACCTACGAATATCTTCAGATAGATCATGGCTTAAGCCAAATTGATTCCACTAAGATTTTTGTCTTCTTGTAAAAGGTGTCCGTTCCGCTTTTTTTTTGAAAACTATGTGGCTCCCATTTTGATAATTCAGCGTATGCTGAGACCCCTTCACCCCTCTATTTTTAATTAGTCTAATACAAGTGAAATACTCACAGAAGCTACCTAATCGCTAACTAGCTTCGATTAGTATTAGTATTAGTATTAGTAAAAAGTATTCTATCAACAAATCTTGACACTAATGTAAAGTTTGTCTTTCTCCTAAAAAATCGGTTCAACCAAAAAAAGGCAAATATTTATATACGTCCAAGGACTACCATCCCAGGAGTATTCTCATTTGAGGTATGGTAGGGTGGATTTTGTTCTTCAATACTATGCTTTTCAACTGTACTATATATATAATTCTAAGAGACTAATTGGTTTAGATCGTAAAATACATTCCGATTATATTCGCACTCATTGTCTAAAACGATGATCCATCCTGATGTATATAACTTGTACGTACATACATATGTATGGGCATATTTTCCTACTAACTATATACATAAATTTACAAACCTGAGATGGTCATCTCGCTGATCAGCTTGCTTCATTAACTACCGTTGAAAACATTAATGCAAAGGGACAACAAGGTGAACGAAATGTTTAAAGAATGCTTCCAGGAAATTGTATCCAATAAAAATAAATTCAAATAGAATCTGCGAAGCATTCAGAAATTAAAAGCAGGCCACAACCACGAATCAAAGAATACATGAACTAATAAGGAAGATCAGGTATAAAATAAGCGCAATCCCAAATACATTGGCAAACTTCACTAAGCGTGGCTCAGAAAGAAGCATCAACGCAGATTTTACGGTGAATGGTCAGTGGTTCGCATTCCACTTGCTGTCGGCTTTCGCGCCGGTGCAACATACATACCTAATGTATAGTAGTTGGGCAAATATGTTTGTTGCTTTTGCTTATGCGTTCGCGTGCGTAGGCATGCTCTTGCGAAAGTTGCCACTTTATCGGCCGTGCTGGCTCTTAACAACACTACAAACACTTACCTGCGTATATGCACATACATACCAATTGCTTGTTGTTGCTGCGCCGTCAAGTACTCCTTGTATATGGCTTAAAAGTGGCAGGCAACAGTGTAAGGTAACGCTCATGGCGACGAGCTTCTGTTGTCTGCCACTAACTAATGCTGTCTGCTTCCTTCGTGCCCTTACGATTATTTATTAAAGTAGCGGAAATGCGTCAAACAAGTTCAAAATGGATAAATAGCGAATAAAACAATAGCAACAAGAACAAATCAAACTGCTAAAGCATACATGAACGCCAAGCAAAAAAATAAAGCAAATAAGTCTAAGAGCTTGTTTCCAACTAGAAGGTTCATCTAATGGAATTCCATAAAAGCCATTGACTCGAACTAACTTTGTCGCGTGACAATGTCCAGCAGACAATTAAACCAACAACAACATCTGTTGTAGTTTCAGAATTTCTAACACACATAAAAAAAATATGTATAATATGTATTGTATGTATAATATTTTCGACAATTGCACGAAACTTGGTACTTTCCATGGTGTTTGGCTTTATAGCTTTTTTAACTAGTAGTGCCGTCAACAACGAATTTAGAGCTGCCGCTATAGTTTTCTGCTTAGTAAGAGACTGAACTTTCGGTATAAGAAGTTGACAAATCTTTGGAATATGCAGATGCAACTCCTTGTAAATTATTTACACTTTTGGTATCTACATGCATATTTGTATGAACCTTTATGAATAAATATTTGTTCTCGGCACACAAGACAAAGCAGAACACCAACCGTCGTCAGGTAGTTAGAGCAATATGTAGTAAATATACTCGTTAATCATTTCTGTTTACCGAGTAAATATATAATTGCTTGAAATGTTGAATTTTTACACTTCATCCGATCTTGACCACGATTTTTTTTACCAAACAAGGACTTCCAGCTTCGCAATATTTTAGCAAAGGTCTTTACCCAAAGCTGAACGCCTTTTTACCGAAAGCTTTCCCTACTGGTATTCATTCACTTATTCATTTGTGCTCGCAATCGTGTGAGAAGAGCCAATAACATTCAAGTACCTCAAATATTGTGAAAGACTGATGTGTGTAAACACATACAGAGATATGTGCATATGCGGTTAGAAATTCCAACGCATGCATACGTTAGAGATATGAATATTTGAATGTGTGAAATATATTGGCAGAATTTTGTGGCGAGGGTGAGCGTCGCCGAACGTCCATCAATTCTTAGATGAGATCTTTGGATAAACATATACATACATATGTATGTATGTATATATGTATGCATGTATGTATGTATGTATGTCTAATATGTAAGTATCAAGTCATTTGCAAAGAGAATTTCGGATTAATGAAATGTAAAATTCTTATTTTGGGAGCAGAGACTGAAATTTAAGCTACATTTAAGCCAAGCGGAATATGCCTTAGCTTCACCTCCCAGAATGGCTGAGGTGAATTCTCTGCCCGCAATGCTCTGTATGTAAAAACAACTATTTTGAAAAATTGCATAGTATATTTGAAGAAACCTCTGCGTAATGAACATCATTAATACTATTGACGATGATGTTGGTTTTAGTTGTTAAGTATCCGCCAATGCACGTTCGTGCTATGTCAATAAGCGACGCGGCCAACCGACCCGAAAGGCCAAGTTGTGAATGAAACGATTTCTGTGCAGAGCTTGGAATGGAATTTGAATTGGTGAGATCGCAATTGGACCTAGTAAGAGCTGCCAGAGTGGAATCTTTTAATTCTCTTGTTTTGCTTTTGTTATCGTTTTAATTATTTTATTTGTGTGTATGTGTTTTTCGCCACTATTGATGGGTGTCGTTTTATTGTTGGAGCCATTTTCTGCTTATGCCCACTCGTGTATCTGAGTAATTCTGTTGTGCTTGTGTGCTTTTCTCACGATCATACGCTCTTTATGTTGTTGAGATTGTTCGTACGTGTTTTGTTCTGAGGCATACTTTACGTGCTAGTATATGTGTGTAAAAAAAGAGCTCAGGTTGCCACTTCCTTAATTTATTGAAAGTGCGAACAATTTTCAAATTTATTTCCAATCAGTAGTGACCGGATGGAAACTTAAGTTATGTTTGCCTAAAAGTAATCTCAAATTTGGATTGTATTAGAGTTGAGCTGAGCTGAGCTGTGCTGAAGTTAAGCAATTAAATAAGTCGCAAAAACTTCCGCATACTTTTAAAACAATTTACTTGCATTTCTCTTGACTTAGTTTTTACTTTGGGTGTGGCGTTTTTGGGTATGTGGCAACCGTGACTGCACTCTGTACGCATGAGTTTGACATTTTCTCACCATGACATTTTCTCACCTTTGCTAGTGTGTTTGTGCACAGCTCTCTGTGGCATGAGTGTGTTGGTGAGTATTTCTCCCTTTTTTGTTGTTCTTTTTCCTACTGTTCTTTCAGCAGATTTCGACGAATTGTATTCGTATTTGATATGAAATAAATGTGCGTATGTATTAAGAGTTATATTTGTTATATGTGATGATGCTGTAATTATACAGTGTATGGTATTGTTGAATTCCTTCAAATTCAGCGTAGTTGTTTTCGACGTATATGTGGTAGGTTAGCGGACGACGGCGGTGGGAGGAGTGTGCGAAAATAATAATGGCGGCTCTGAAATTTTTTCTGATTAGATTATGGAATATGGAAAAATGCGCAATTCAATATTTAAACATATGTGTACATACATCATATATATATGTATGTAGATATACAATGCATTTTAAATTAATATAATGTAATTGTTAAACGAAATACGACGTACTTCGTAATCTATAATTGATATAAACGCTATGAAAGCTACTTACATTATATATATATATATATAAAAGTCATATCTAATCCCCATTTACTCCTTGAATCAAGTGTCATACGTTTTAGAAAAGAGAAGAGAAATGTGGTATAAAGAAGTGAAAGAAATATATATGTGTACATACATATATATGTACATATCTAACATAAAATTAAAGACATTAAAAATATATAATCACTACGTATACCTGGAACCTGGAACCTAGAATATAGCAACGAACATATGTATATGTACATAGATATATAGGTACAGAGTCCAGTGCTTCTGTGAAATATCTAGCATCATCCTTTGTTGCATAATCAGTTCATAAACAGCATATATTATATTTTATTATTATATGAAATACATGTATGTTTTCTAAGGTGCCGGTGCAATTTAGTGCTTTTTAATAAAAATAAGAATTATATTTGAGGATTTAAAAAAAATGCTGAACTTATACCCGTATAATAGATTTCACTATTAAAGAAGCTAACTTTATTTCTGAAATACAGTGGCTCCAAGCCAAAGGTGGACACCGTAGCAAAAAATGTTCCTTCCTAAAAATATTTGAACCAAAGCAATTAGAAAAAAAAGGTGCAATTTTTTTTCAATTACTCATTTATTGCACTTCCAAAATATAAAAACAAAACTTATGAATTAATTCAGTATTATAAAATATTCTAGTAAAACATCAGATAACAGACTATTCAATGCACAAGCCAAACTCTGACAATCAACAAGTTTTTTTAAATATCGAAATATATTTTAAAAACTGATATTTTGTATAAAGACCTTTATTTTTAATAACCGTTTTGAGCTGGTTAGGCATTGATTTAATCAATTTTTTGCAAAAACTAGGTTCGATTTTTTCCTATTTTTGTAATAAAATACATTTCAAGTCGTTTTTGCTTGAAACGGCATTCTGGTGAATTTTTGTGTTAAGATGGTCTCATAAATTTTCGATTGGATTAATATCAGGACTTTGGGGTGGCGTTTCCAGAACATGATGGAAATTATAAAGCAACCACGAACGTACTTTGTAGGCATTGTGCTTTGGATCATTGCCTTGGTAGAAATACTAATCATCATCGAGATCCAATTTTACAAGAATTTTTGGTACATTTACTCTTAAAATGTTTAGAAAGTCATTCTGATTCATTATTCCTTCTACAAAATGCAATAATCCTGCTCCAAAAGCCGAAAATGAACACCAAACCATTACCGATCCGCCACCATGTTTGACAGTTGATCTCAGATTGCGCAGTTGCAGCTCCTCATTTGGTTTCCTCCAAACATATGGTTTTCCATCAGAGCCAAAAACATTAAATTTACTTTCCTCAGTAAACATTACATTTTTCCAGAACGAGAAATCCTTATTTTCATGTTCTTTTGCAAATTTTAATCGGATGGCCTCATTGCGTTTGCGTCTGATCAGCGGCTTCTTTCGGGCCTTTCCTTCAATTAGATCAGCCTCATGAAGTATATTTCTGATGGTAGATGCACTAGATTTCTTTCCCAACTCATTTTCAGCTATAACAGCTAACTTTGGTGTACTAAGGAAATGATTATCTTTAACTTTTCGCACCAGGTATCGCTTATCTGAGTTGGTAAAAATTTTGTTGTGGGCACCTTTAGGCTTTTTTTCCCACTTTTTTGTTGGTTTTCAAGTGCTTACATATATCGTGAACAGTAGGATGACTTCTGTTGACAATTTCAGCAATTTCACGCACAGATTTTCCATCGTTGGGATGCTTAATAACCAATTTCCTCAATTCAATACTTGCTTGGCCTCTTTGCATAGAAATTTTTGAAAATTTTTTGCGAAAAATTGGTTAATTCAATACCTAACCGTCAATCAGTTTTCAAAATATATTTCGATATTTGAAAAACTTTGTTGATTGTCCGAGTTTCGCTTGTGCACAGAATTTTCTCTTATTTGATGTTTTACTGGAATATTTTATAATACTGAATTAATTCATAAGTTTTGTTTTTATATTTTGGAAGTGCAATAAATGAGTAATTGAAAAAAAATTGCACATTTTTTTTCTAATTGCTTTGGTTCAAATATTTTTAGGAAGGAACATTTTTTGCTACGGTGTCCACCTTTGGCTTGGAGCCACTGCACATACATATGTCAACATTACATTGTATTCACACCCTCTTTGTTTGGATTTATAAACGCTTAAGGAGTTTCGGGAAGTCCACACCGGCGCGCCAGTTACTACTTTGCTCGTAAGACTAATTACTTCATACGCTAAGTGAAATCAATTCCTTCTGTATTTGGTCCTTTCAATGTAGTGAAGGTCTCAAAGCTGGTGCTTTTGAATACATTGGAACGACGACATAGCGGCTGTAACTGCTGTGTATGTTGATGTCGTGTATATTTCATAAAGTCCATTGTTCCATCGTGTGTGATATTCGCCGTTATTAACATCTAAAGATTCTCATTGGATTTTGTAATTTCCCAAGCTTCTAAATCATTTAATGAAAGAGTTATTCTACTGATATATACATACCTATAACGTCATGTCATCGTTCATTATCAAGTCCATTGCTTTTTCTTGGTTAGATAACGACATTGTTTAATAAAATAAAATACCTGAAGAAATAGTGTTATTTGAAAAAGACTGACCAAGGCGCCAGTCTAAAGGCGCCAAAAGACTGAAGGACTGAAGAAAATGCTGGCCAATCAGGCCTATGATCTGTGAAACTAAAATATCTGCATTCTAATATTTGAGCCATAACATCAACAGCCAATATACATATAATATAATAATTAAGCTTTTATAAATCATTGTTAAAAGCTCTGTTCCCAAGCAAACCTTAGCACTGGAGCTGGCACTGTTAGCTCCAAGTTTTTGTACAAAAACTTTAAAGTATAATTGTAATTTGTTTTCCGCAGGCTTTTCTACTTCTGTCTTCACAGTCTTTTAAAATAAAGGTATTTTTTTTTCAGAATCAAGCGCTATTATTAGCTCTTAACTTCGATCAGATCATTTGGTCGTCCGATCAGATCAGAGCAGATCATTTGTTGCCTTAAATACGTACATATGTATGTTCTATAATTAAACATCATCATAAGTGTAAATTTCCTTCATTCAACTTTTTAGCAATTCTTGTCCTTTAAAACGGACACGCTGTACATTTTTGATAAAGAGAATTTCTATAGTTCTTTAAATACATACATACTATGTAGGTGAGATCTGAAAACGAATTTCGTAGTAACGATGAAAAGGAGACGATATGTTGTGGAGACTTGTTGTCACTTTACCGTCGAATTCATTTCAAGCCAATACATACATACGTATATAGGCATCTCAATAGATAATAGATATTTTATAGTTCGACAAAATTTCACACAGATACTATGGACAATTTCAGAAAAATTATCATCTTCGTCCTTTATTGGAACGTGGTGACGCACGCACTTGAAATTGTTGTAGTTTTAGTATTGCATGTGGCATTTGTGTGTGTTTATATGTATAAGTATTATGTGCGCGTGTGACACAAGGCAAATACTTACTCACACATGTATGTATAAGCAAAGAAATGTACATAAGGAATAGTGTGCAGATAGACCATCATCGGAGCGGCTTTGTCCTTTCTTTTTCCCACAATTTGCTGACTATGTTTTGTGCGCTTTGCATTGATTTTCGGTGTTTTCTTTTATCCTTTCTTGTTTTTTTGTAGTTCATTTGTCCAACCCTCCTCTGTGCAGGAAGTGGATATTGATATAATTAAGAATTCTGAGAAAACGGGATTTTTCTTATAATCCTTGCTGTGGAGACAAATGGAGTGCGGATTTGTGTACACTGAAAAACAGTAAAAAAAGAAGCAGTAAACAACAAAAACATATACAAAAATAATGAAAAAACTTGTTAATAGACAAAAAGAGAGTAAGCAACAAGCTACTTCTTTTGTAGATCCTTTTTGAATTTTGATTTGCAAAAATAATCATAATGGAACTTGTTCATTTCTGCAAACAGGCATTGGACTTTGTGAAACCCTTTTGTCCTTTTTGACAAAGTGGTTGAACTGGTTTCCTTCTTCTTTGGATAAATCAGTAGCGCGAGTAGCATGTAATAATATTTTCACAGCGAATGAGACAATATACAATACACACAAACCTTGTTTTCATAAGGACTTGTAGAAAAATAAAAATAAAAAAAGCAGCTCATCGAGAAAAATGACCATCAGAGGACTCATATAGAATAGAATTCTCATTAGAAAATGATGCCCATATGTTGTGTCTTAACTTGTGTAGTTACTTAACTTGTGCTGCTATTTCCTTCCTTTCCTTTCAAAATATCCCAATCGACAGAACCATTTTAATCAAAATTCGCGACGTCAACCGATTATTCTAAAATTTCTAAGCAGGATATCGTCGGCTAATTAGATGACTTTACTTACGTTATATAGGCTAGAGACTGGTTAGACTCTAGAGAGCTCTAAGTAAGCTCTAGACCGGGCCGTGGACGTAAGCAAATTGAACATTTGAGCGCAGCCTACCGAGGACCATCAACATCAAAGTGAGCACATTAATTTGAATGATTTAAGAACTATATCTTTTATTTAACTGCTTTATTGCAAGAACGCCGCCGCATACTTTGAAAGCTTTTTTTTCGATCATTCCCGCATATTTAATTCGAATATAGAAATGATCCGAGACTTGTGGCACACATCTTAAGTCAAATCATATTACCTGCCGCTGTAGAAGTTATTCTAAGACTAGACAGCGTGAAAAAGGAAATATGGAAAGTGAGTATAAAGGTAGACACATAAAATCAAAGGAAACAACTAAAGTAAGTTTAAAAACAAGCATTGCACATATAAAAATTATACCTCATTCGCTCCGATTGGAATTTGGCTTTCTCTTTTCATCGCGATCAGTTGACCGCCCGCATGATGTAGTTATTTATGCAACGATGGGCAGGGGGGGATCAATAATCGGACTCGCAGACACTTGCAGGCGCACTTCGAACACTGTGACCGTAACGTCCAACTGCATCTCCATCCGAAACTTCAACTGCCATTTAACGTTATGGGCAAGCAGACATGTCTGCCCGCTTGGAGTTTCGGTAGCTTTCGCTGTTGCTGTTGCAATGTCTGCAAGTTTGGGTGTATGTCTGTGCGCCTGTGTACCTTAATGTTGGCGTTGTATGAAATTCCTCAAGAATTTAGTTATGCCTTTGTGTACATATGAGTGTGTACACATACATACAAGCAAACGTACATAAATAAATGCTTGCCTGTACGAATGTATGCACGCAAGGTAAAGAATGAACCCACACATACTCGGCAATGACGTACGAGGCATCTAAAATGGGGAAATGAAGAAATGAAAAATAAGTAAAGAAAACAAAAACAAAGTTTCTCACGTTCCTCTTTCTAAATTCTTGGAATTGCAATACATTAAAAAGAGGTCTGCGCTCATCGCCGCACTGCCGCAGCAGTAACGCCGCTGTCCGCGCTCCGACATAGTGCACTTCTGACCGGACCAAAGTCGATGCCAGCAGCTAAAAATCCACATTCTCTTTCCCATCAACGTCGAATCCATGAGTGAATGCGTGGATGCATGCACTGCGCAAAAAGAGAAAGCAGATAAGAACGAAAGGAGTCGGGCCGGCGCCCTCGTACAGCGCACGTGCAATGGTGTAATGGGAAATTTTTTAGTAAAAGGGAACTTGATTGATTCGTATAGGTATTTAATAGCAATTCACAAGTATTCATACATTCATACATGTGTACACATGTGCATGTATGAACTCATATCAGCGCTTAAGTATTTTGGTGGGAGTCAATTACAAAATCCCAAAACCATTGTGATCAAATCGAAAACAAGTTAAATTTCAACCAAGACTCCTAATTGCGAATGGGTTTTGAGCGATAAAAAGTACCGTTTTAGGTCAGCCACTTGAGGGAAAGCGACGCATTGACATGTTACATGTTATACGTGTATATAATGTCAAATATGGAACTTCATATATCTTCAACAAAAGGGAACAAAAAAATATTTATCCCAACAAAATATTTATCTATTTATAAAATGTGTTTTGAGGTCTTGTCACCTTCCACACAAAGTCGGCTTTCCTGTTCATACTCAGTCGATTGAATAAAACCGCAGTTATGAACGGTTAATTAATCAGTGAATAATCGATGTATAAACAAAAAGGCATGTTGGTTACAGACCCTCTACCGTTTTTACTACCATAGAAAGATGGGGAAAATTAGAATTGTTTTCACGGCTCCATAATTTAAGAAGAATGAATAACAAAATCGACCGGGATAGCCCATTACGTTTATCTTTGTCGGCTGTTGGCAGGGAATGGATTCACGTTTATACATTTGTACCTCTTCACCTCACCTTAGACTTACATCACATTTATTATGCGGTGGAGTATTATTAACAGCGTTTTTAGGCTGAGGCTTTGATGTTCGATCAACTATTTCAAAACTATTTTTGTAAAATTTTTCTGTGTGTACATCATACCTTACTTTTACAACACTGTTAATAATTTCTTTCTTCACAATGCGTTTTTTCTCTGTTAATTTAAATTTCAATTTTGGCTTGTTGTTGTTGGTAGCAAACTCGCGTACAAGTTCGGTTCATTACCTTGTTGATAATGCCGCCGTGCCACTTGCCAACGCTTGCCACATAATGTATCGGAACCTGCAGCTACATTTACACACACTTAGCTAGGTTGCTGTGGTGTGCCCAAGACCGTCAAGTTCGGTTTCACTTCGTCACTCCTCCTTCGCCCAAAATAAATCACGTATAGTCAAAGCTGTTCGACCAAAGTACTACAAATACTTGCGCGCGTTGGTTGTGTTGCATGCATCGTTGTTGAGGATTATGCTCGTTTTGTTATTGTTATCATTCTGGTGTGCTTGCTGTTGGTTAGTGCTGCCAACAGCGCCACTATAGTTGAAGGTATCGTTATTTTTTGCTTTATTGTTATCGTTGTGATTCTCGTCGGTGCGATCAAATGAATGAATATCGCTCTGAACAAACCTGAACAAACCTGAACAAACCACCAACTTGATGAGCGAACAACGTGTTGTTGTTTAACACTTTGCCGACAGACCACTGACATTTCGTGAGTATGTATAGCGTGTGTATGCACGCAGCCGTTTGAATGTATGAATGCAGTTGGTCCACCGATTTGATTTCTCATATTCGTTGATTTGTTGATGCTGCTCCCTCGTATTGAGCACTATCATCAAATTCATGGTCCATCACACTAATACAACGATGAATTGACACCAGCATTATAACAGTATCCAACAGACTGGCAGACTCAATGCAATTGCTTAAATCTCTGTGACTTTTATTGACAATTCATGCCTCGGTATCAGTGTTAGTCTTCCCAATACAATATTCTGAATATTGCTGTTAAAGTTGTTTGTTGTTACTCTTTTTTGTTGCATTTCTTGGATGCATCTCTAATCGACCGATCTTGGCCCAGTGTTTCAAAGTTTCTCAACGCTAAAATGCGGAGATAGCTATTGTATGTTGATTGAGGGGTTGCTTATTGAAAAGTCTGGAGCCCATTGAATCCGCGACATTGCATAATTCCCACCTAAAAGCGGTCTCCATTCTGGGTGTAATGTCAAATATTCGGGACTATTTCCGTACTGAAACAAATCTCATAGCCTCCAAAAAACAAAAAATTCTTAAAATACACAATTTACGTAATAATTTTCCATGAAGACCTTTTTGAAATGTTAAGTCTCTAAAACTAAAATGATTTTGTAAAACAATTACTTTACACACACTTCAAGCATTGTCGTTAGAAAAATTGCGAATCTATTACATTTTTACAGAAAATTTTTAATAATAATGGTACTAATTTAATGCTTGCATCCCTGCTAGCTGATTATGGTTCGAGTAACACCTTATAGTACCCTTTATGAGCCCTCATATGGCGTGTTGTTGGTTATAGTCCTTATCCATATGATTGATGGTTTTTGAAGAGGAACATTTGTTTCTCGAGAAGTCCCTACCGACGACGGATCTAGGAACTTTACATGACTACACACTGACATAGTCAGTGTCCCAGCATAATCAAAATAAACCTTCATATTGAAGTCAATCGCTCTCAACAGCGATGCGCTCATTCCAATATACATGTACACTGATATAAATTTGTAATACATACATGCGAGTGTGTGAGGACGCCGCCGTAAATGTCTAGTTAAAGATACTCGTTCCAATGTGAAACTATTGAGCTTGGTATTTATCAGCATCCAATGCCATTTAGTTATTTTATTAAAATTTACTGTTTTTTTTCTTTGTGTGGCGACACACTCACACAGATGTACACTTTTGTACGGACGAGTTGGAAGGTCTGTTGCAGACATATACACATACACGTACATTTTAGGGTGGTCGGTAGAATAGTTTTATTTTAAAGTGCTTGGAAAAAGTAAACATCCTTGAAACTTTCAGTGTTGAGGTTACAGAGGACGGTGTGCTTTACGTGCGTACCTGCCATTGTACAGCTTGACTCCACGGTGTTCAAAAACACAACGGATCAATACAATGCGTCGATCAGCGCCCCGTTAATAATAGCTTTCGCTAAAACCAACGGTACCGATCGGCATTGTGGAATGGCACAATAACCACCTTGGTGGGGTTCGAGGCCTACCTAAAACCTCTGTCGTGCTATGGGTCCAGCTCCCGGTTGCAATGCAACTCCACACTGAACTGTACCGCCCCAGACAGTTCTACCCGCATTCAGGTATTAAACCACAGCCACCACGATACTCGCCGAAGGGCCTACCGCAATGAGCAGGATGGAGCGACAAGCAACTCCACCGGGCTCCTGCTCCCCGTGACACCAGATTATAGTCTCCGGTCAGACCTTGTAGCCAGTTGAGTTACCCATTCATCTCGACTGGTGGCATTTGTAGCTTGAACTACAATGCCGCTTTAAGTGTGTGCATAATACATTTAAAATGTTATAAAAACAGTTCAAGCTAAGTAATATAGCACTATTTCTGACATGGCTAAGCCTATTTTTTGAGCAAAATCTCTTTCAAATGCAGTGCATTTTGTGGATTTTAGTCGCCTCTTACGACTGGCATGCCTTACCGCGGGTTATTCTTATCCCCCGACCCGCAGGGGGTGTTCTGAAGATTTAAAAGTAAGATCAAAGATCTGAAAAGTACGGACACGCCAAATAACTGTTTTGCTCATGCTCTGCCCGATCAAACGAAGACGTACTCCATGATATTTAGTTAAAGTTTGATAACTTTGGAAGAAGCATATGAAATATTAAAACTAGTAAGAGTTAATTTGCCCACCGAAGTGCCATCGAGTATGTTAGGAAAATCATTTACAGTTATCACCAAACATATATGTACAACGCTGTTATTTAATTTTTTCAATGGTATCTCGACTGGTAAAATCTCAAATAATCGCTTACCCTAATGTTTTCAAATGCTTGTGTGTGCATATGTGTGCCTAGATGTATTTGTGTGGTGCATTGTACAGGGTTTCTGCATTCCAAACGTGTATCTCTTTTTTGTTTGTTCGTTTTATATTTTTTTAATTAAGAATAAGAAATTCCTGGAAAATCCTAAGCCCCTACTTGGGGGTCTCTGTATGGAGATGCCGCGCATGGAATTTACACGGCACACTTGATAACAGTTACCGAATATACATATGGACAAGTATATATGTATATACGTGCTATACATATAAGTGTGTAGAGATTAGTTTACTTGCATAATATCTCTCTATCAGTGTGTATGTAGTTATAATGTACGTATGCACATAGTATACATATGTACATCGAAATGTATACATTTACGTTAACTTCTCATGAATAAGTTCATGCGGTGGTATGCACATCATTATGCCAATCGTTGCATTTCGATCGATTGCTCTTTTGTTTGTTCGGTGAAATTATTTAAAAGCCTCATCAGCGTACCTCAGAACCAAAACTGGTGGCCAAAGAATTTTCTCTTCATTACTTACTGGTTAGAAGCACACCAGTTCGTATTCATATTCTTATGCATGTAAAGAATTTATGTGCAAGTGAAAATTGTTTGTCTTCGGTGGACTGTGGACGCAAAACCCTTTCTTACTACCTTATAGATAACCGTTTGAAGGTATCTCAAAGTTGGCAGGACTGCACATTAGGTTAATTTAAAAAGAACTAAAAAGAATATTCGTTAAATTTCCAAGCACGTCTGGCATGCTTATTATAAGGCTATGGAATCGTCTCAGCTTTATTGACATGTGTCCTAGTTTTGATTAACAGAGGAGATACTTCAATTAGTGACATATCACAATATCTTTATGGCCATTTGATTTCATTTTTTAGCGAGATAATGTGTTAATGCTTACTTAATAAAAGCTTACTTCGCATGCGTAAGTTTTAAGAAATGAGAGATATTCAATGACTAATTATAATATGTTTTCATTGACGAACCAAAGAAAAGGAAGAATTCCAAAGAAAATTGGCCCTGGTGAAAAAATTTAAATTGAGTATTCTTCAGCTGATATCAACTAATTGGAAACAAAAGTTCCATCTTTGCATTTTCGCGATTTGCTTTGATCACGGACGAGATAACGGTACATTTTCATTATCTGTGCCTTCATCCGTTATTTCTCAAAATCTATTTTCCACAAGCGCGCACTGAATAAAATAATTTAAAGTTCAGTGGCAGAATTTTGACGTGATAGTTAATTGGAAACAATTTATAAATTGAGCCGAAAGGTCATCTTGTTTTTAATATTTTGCAGGAACTTTGTACGTTATAATGGTTTTTGGTTATTAGTATTGTTTCTTACCAATTTTTTTTTTATGGAACATGTCATAGATCATGGGTAGTGTCAAACCTGTTATGCGCAAGGCAATTGTTGAGCTGCAGAATGCTGGTATGACGTATCAGGTTGTTGAAACACAGTTAAATTACTTCAAAAGGATGGTATTTGTATTTCAACATATGTATATCCAAAGATAAGTAAAAAAATGTAATGCCATCGAGTTGGAGAATGGCATCATCTGCGAGGTGTCGGGCAGCGACTTTGTATTTTTTAAAAGACCATAATGGCTTTTAATTACTTCGTGCGTGCCACAAAAATGTCAACCCGACAAGGGCGCCACTGTGTCATTATTTTGTTTTTTTTTTATTTACATATGATATTAAGGTATAGTGTATTTGTATGTGCGGTATTCCAATTGCATTTACTCGCTCCGGGTCCTTTTATACGGATTTATTTAGCAAAATAAATCACTATTTCCATTTCGAAATGAACGATTAACTTATGTGTTTGGGCTATTAGTATTTTGTTTTGCATTATAAAATGTGCGTTCACACAATTATAAATGATTCTACGCTTAAAAGAGTAACTATATTTTATGCATACGGATATATTATATAAATGGTTGGCCGAGCTTTTCTTCCTTATTATGGTGCGTCTTGATGTTTTCCTCAAATAGAGGGGTATACAAAATTTCACCCATCTTCGAAAGGCATTTTGTATTTGCTTTTTCATGGATCCATTTCAGAGCGGAGATTAAACCGAGGTCTTACTACTCCAGGTAGAAGTAATATTCTATATGTTAAAAAAACTCAGTTGTTCAATTTATATGAATTTTTATTAATTTATTCAACAATCCTTTATTTCAATAATCTTTGAGGCAATGGCAAAATTTAACCTAGTCTGGCTGCCATTTTATAGCTTGGTCATATTATTAATGTAATATACATACATACATATATATATATATACTATATATTAGTCTCACTTTCACTTTGTGTTTACAGCGTAAATCTAATGGTAATGTAAGAACGTAATGTACTTGCTAGAACGAGATAACTATAAGTACACTGAGTGACGTTGCGAAACACAACACACTTATAAGAAAAAGCGCAACTTTTGCATAGTGCTCACTGTACTGCTCCTTGTTCATAGATACATTTGTTCGAAATTTAGGCAATCCGATCCTTCAGGAAACGTATCAAGTCGAACGTTAATTACCAGAATATCGCGTGTTTGCCGCAGCAGATAATTACAAACGGAGACCAGTTGCAGTTGTTTAATTGATCGGCATTGGTTATTGCCAATTGAACGTTAAGGAATGGAAGGACATAATTAGGCTGATTAGTCTGAAGAGCTGTATATACACTCAACATAATTTAATTTAAAAGTAATTTCAAGTTTTCTTTTAAAGCCATTATAATTCTTTGTACTCAGCTTAGTAGTAGCCACCATTAAAAAAAAAATTGGTTATATGTATATTTGTCCCATTCTAATACTTTCACATTTATAATATATGAAACCACTAAATGTATCCTAAATGTATCCAATGAATATTTGCTTACTCATGAGTTGGGTAAAATAATAGAATTAGGTTATTCGAAGTGTTGGACTATCCTCTACAGTCCTGGAACTACTTTGGGAATCATGCACTTCTACTCGAAATATCTATGCTTTTATGTATCTCTTTTTATATTATAATTAACTAAAACCCTGTCAGCAAGAAATCAGAATAGGCATAACCTTCACACCATGAACTTTCGAGTGCATGTGAATCTGGGACGAAATGATTTTCCGCTAAAACTAGTCTTTAAAATGTGGCGTGCTTCCGGTATTAGAGCTATTCGATACTTATGAAATTCTAATTTACTTCTGAACATACTTACACGTTCGCACATACGTATACTTATCTTTTTGTAACTGTGTGAGAAACTGGATTTGTTACCTAGCCAAGTACATGGACGGGGTTGGCGCTAATCTGGGACCACCGCGTTTTTCAATGTTTGCAAACACTCACGAAGAAATGAATGCATTTAATTAAACGCATTTACAAATATGAATTACTACTAATCATTTATTAAAAACAACAAAGAAAGAACAGAAAGAACAGAAAGAACAAATAAAATGAATTATTTCGAAAATACAAATATAACTATGGTAAAAAGCATGTAACGGGGTTTCAAGGTGATATCTGCTATTCGTGGTACTTTGGAATGCAGTTTGTAAACAAAACACACAACATCAAGTGTTTGCCGATGGTTACAGTAGTTTCAGCTCAAACTCCAGAAAGCACGTTTCATTGTTTTTGCTTTTTTGGAGTTAGTCTGCGTGTACATTTGCTGGTAGAGCTTAAGTGGTAGTGCTTATAGACATGATTAGGTAATGCCAGTAGGCCCTCGTAGTGTTAAGCTATCAATATGAATCGTACCACCGAATGATGGTCGCCCGAACATTCTATTCTACAGCAGCGACTTAATATGGCCATTCATCAGTTGAGGTCAAGTTGACTTTGTGTAGTAATATTTGCAACCGAAGGTCGAACCGAAGTACTGAGACCATTATCAATTGAGCGGAAGTGCAGTCGAAACCAGCTTTGGTTAAAATTTATCATTATAGATGAAATTGAAACAATTATATTGCCAATGATTGGGGTACCCTTAGAGCCTGTTCCTAGAACAATGTGTCCGCATAATATTCAATAATTTCGTCACATCTTATAGCGGAAAATTTTTTCTGGAATTTTATGTGGTATAATTACTTAAAATATGTTCTTTTGAGATACACATTGTTAAATAATTGAGTATTATATCGCATCAATGTTGTACACAGTTTAAGGTTAGGAAACTTGTATGCGAAGAGCTCAGAATAAATTATTTTGCTTTTAAAACAATTAAACAAACTCAATTTGATTGTCATAGAATTAAAAATAAACAAACCAATTTGTATAAATTCAAATTATAATAAATAAAATTAAATAAATTGAAATTAAAAACATATAAATTTGGTTTCGAGTTTAAATTATTTTCTTTAGATATGGATTTCTCTTCCATTAGGATTGTGAGCTTTCTTGTATTAATATTTTTGACGGACAAATAAGAGCGCATGTGGCGCGCGAGGCTAGTCCGCCATTTTAGAAGCATAACGCAATTTAGCACTAGCATAAAGCTAAAGCTTTTACTTGCCAGATTAGGTAGACCATTTTGTTGGAGCTTAATGTTTGTTGCTATTGGCACCGGACAGCACATTTCTCATTTCGTATACATAGACTCTTCTATGCTTACATCGATATACTATTTGTATTTGTTACAATTCTGATGTATTGATTATGATTTTTGATATGCTTTCTGCTGGAATAACTGCATGGAAAGAAGCCCAAGTAAAACCAGAAAATGTCAACAATCTTATAATTAAGAAAGAAAAGTGATTTAAATTACGATTATTGTTTTTAACGTAAAGGCGAATAAGGTAACGTGCATATGCATGCATTTAGCTGTTATTTATTCTTTTATCAATATTTATATTATAACTGTAAATGCCTCGACTGAATAAGTTGATATTTTTTCTAATTTCTTAGTAGTTTCATTTATTTTTATTTTTAATTTTGGATCATTTAGTGGAGTTTCCGAATTGACATTCATCGCACACGTGATAAAATCCACACGTCTGCAAGATATGTGTGTACGTATATAAATACATATATATGTATATATTTTAATACAGCACCGAGCACTTACCAGAGCAGCCACTCCAAGGGGAGAGGTGGGTGCGCCCTGAAACGGCGATCGCTACCGCAGAGTAGTAGCAATTAAAAATATCGCACATGTGAGAAGAGCCTACAATTTTGGGGCGATGACGATGATCAGTTAGTTCTCTAAGTTCGAGTGTGGATACGCGTATTCACATACACATGGAAGTGGCTTTATTCATGTACGTTGGCTTGTCAATGTGTTTTAGTGAGTAAGTGGGAAAATTGTGCACTACTGAGCGTTAATGCATGAGCGCTAGTGGACAGCTATCAAAGCGTTATCAGTGTATGTGTGAGCATGCTCTCTGTCGTTGTATTAGTGATCAAAAGCTTTGTGGATGTATTTGTTATTAAAATTTTGTTTTTTTTTTCTTTTAGTTCTCGAAAGTTGTACACGCCCCTACCCTTATGTCGAAGAAAGCACGTGGAGTATACGAGCATCAGATAAATGGGCAATTGAACACAATAAGTTCCTGTACAAACAACTATGTACCTACATAGTATATATACTCTATATATGTATATTAATATGGTGTCTAGGTGCATGTTAGTGATGTAAATGCAACGGTGACCGCAATTTACAACACGAGGGCTGCATAGCGGAAGCTATGCGCTAGCTCAGAGTGCTCCAGTTCCGTGCCACTTCGTGCATAAATATATATGTACATATACTAAAGTGTGTATATACATATATATGTACATATGCTCTATTTTTATAAATGGAGTCTAAGCAAAAATAATTCTACTTATTACGGAAGGAAGTCGGAAGTGATTACTTTAGGGTGACCTTATATTGAGTTTATTTGAACAGAAACTTAGCAAAGAGAACTGAAACCACTTAATATATACTTAATGGTAGCTTTTTTTTATTTAAAAATAACATTAAAATCAAATCAATTTGGATCCATATTTTTCATTCATTTTAATTTTACTTCAAATTTCAATGACTTCGCTGGGTTCTTGGTTTGTGATAAATTCAATTCAATTGTCCAAAATAATAAACACACTACATTTACATACGTTTTTAGGAAATGTTAACGTAATATGTTGGTATCTCCTTGCGGTGTATAATGTGTGAAAGATGAACCATGAATCCACCACTGCATTTAAATCAGAACAAAAACTGTATTTAGAACAATGGAGGTGGCAACAACTGCACAAAACACTTTGGTGTGCCCACAGTTGCGTCTCTGGCGTGGACACGAGGATTCCATGTATTACACATAGCGCGCGTCTAGCGAATACCAACAAGGTATCGATGCTTATACATATGCAAGTATATAGGGACCTGCCAAATATATGTTCGCTTGTGCACATGTTCCTGTATTTATTTACATACATATATACTTGTACATATACATGTAAATCTTTCGAACGCGACGGAGAGGGAAGCGAAAAGAATTCGCATAAATTTGATGAATGCTCCTGAGGTGTGACAAAAGAAGCGGCTACATAGCTATTTTTAAGTTGTTATGGTTTATTGACAGACTGACAGTACCGGGGACAGCTTTCATTTTATTAGTTGATATATTTAAGCGCCACATAACAACTTAGCGACTGTGTCACTAGTCGCTACGGAGCAATTCGATTTCTCCGGATCTTCATATTACAAACATTTAGTAAGTCAAAAAAGTTTAATTAATTAATTGGGGATCAATTCCTTTTTATAATATATCCCTCGATATGGTGGAAGAACTCTTTGTATTAACCAGCTAAAAAAACAAGAAAAAAAAATACGAAATACTAAAGGGAGGCGCCTCCCTGATGTAAAAATACTATCCAGTGCTGACCGAATACTACCCATATTTATTCGACAGAGGTAGTGCGAATATTTGAATTTTTCGAACGTTTAAGCTTTACTAAAGATATTATCGAGATTTACACATCTGCAATTGGATCATCGCATTGGTTGAAGCGATAACCCTGCGTCGGATCGTAGTGACATGTGCAAGCCTCATACCGTTAATACCACGGAAAAGTGGGATTTTATAGAACTCAAAGTAATAGAAGATTATAATCTTCATTAATTTGCTAAACAAGTACAAGTACTAATTTCAGTACTGAAATTGGTATAATTGAAGGTCGGTAATTAAACACAAATGGGAAGTAAGTAGTAGAGACAAAATAATTTCCGGTAAGGCTGCTCTTTCGGTGTTCGGGAGATAGAGTCAGAAAAGCGTTAAAAGGCTTGGTGTCAATTGGTGACTCTGCTAAAAGCCATTCGGTTATTAAAGTTAATATTCTAATTATTTTTATGAAAGATTAAGATATCTTAAGGATGAAGATGAAGAAAATAAAAGAGCAAGCTTTCTAACCACACAGTGATATAAATGCATTTTTTCATTGTATTACCACTATATTATTATACTAAAGCAATGTTTTAGAAGTTAGTATACGTGTACATAAATATCCAACTGGTGTCAGCAACCGCTACCTATTCACACATCAAAAGCCAAGTATGAATGCCGATTACACACCGTTCTTGCGGTCTTGTGTCTTGTGGCTCCCTTTATTGCAATTCATAATTCTATTAGAGCACTTAGAGTAGCGGTACGCTTGCGTGACGTGCCGCACTGCACACGGTGGTGTTTGCTGCTTCATTCAATTTAGTTCCGTAATGCAGCTCGCTCGTCTGACGGTTGTCGTCTATTCACTCCTTAATTTTGTGGCCCCTTTGGAAGTGCATATATTCCAAATTCGTTTATTTGTGGCATTCTTCCATGAGTTATGGGAAGCTTCTGCTCTTTGGCTGCCTTTGCCATTGACAATGTCGGGCTCTACTGGCAACAACATGTTGCATGTCAATTGCACATATATATATATATATATATATAATATATATATATATATACAGATAAGACAGACATACAGAAAAGTTCACGCTAGCCACTTTTGTCATAAAAATTTATACAGTTCAACTACTCGCTCACTACCACAAATAATATCTTTGCTAATTTGTATGTATGTGTGCATACTTGTTCATGGATACGTAAGTGTGCGTCTATTCATTAAATGTACATTGTGATGGCACGCTTGACCGAAATTCTCACAGACACAGATGCGCCAATTGAACTGAGCATTTTATGCGTGTACTTGTGTGAGTTTGCATTATCTATATTTGAGTGCGTCCGCAATACGCCCCACTGTGGGCCGAAAAGAAATGACCATATAGCAGTTGCCGCTATTATTGCCGTTAGCAGACGATTGCTAGACAAGCAGGCAAAAAAGTTGTTGGCAACTTGTTGAGGAATTCGTGGTCCCGTTTACAGTGTGTAGATATGGTATTATTTTTGCTCACACACTAACTAATAACCGTAACTCGTGTTGACAATAACATCAAAATCGCCGAAAGCTACATGCATAACATCCGTATAGGTGTGTATTTATGCATGCGCATGCATATAGGTGTGTTTGTATGATTGCATCTATGCCTCAAGCGGTCCCACAACTACGAATAAATACGTAGTGCCCCTCCATAGAGAGTGAGAGAGTCTAAAATGAATGTGGGGCACTATACGTAAATATATGTATACTTACATTTATTAGTAAATATGTGTTTGAAAGCAGACAAAATCGAGAATGCAGATAAGAGTTTTATTCAAACCCCAAAAGGTTATTGAACCGTAAATTTTGTTTACTTTTTCAGGGTTAAATTAAACACATGAGTACATACTAAAGATTTTATACAACAAATTGAAGCTTCAAGGATATCAAATCATTTTCACATAATCAAATTTAATTTTGGAACTTTAACGCATGGAATCAAGGTCTTGTACAAGGGTGATGTGAAAACGTTATGTCTCTGCAGAGATTTTTCAAAGATCCTGGGAAATTTGGGAATACCTTCAGAACTTTGAGTTTATAATCGGCATTTGTTAGGCCGTTTCTTAAAACATTTCGTTTCCGAACATTAAAAAACAGCGGAATTAAGCAAGATATAAATAGTGGTCATAATAAATTGATCAAGAGGTCTGTCAAGATCACATTATTGTTGTTGCATTCACATTCCAAATTTTAACTGAATCTTGAGTTTTCGCCAACGAAACACAGATATGTTTTTACGCATCTATGTATAGACTATACATATATATATAGGTCCTACGACCCGTTGAACTTTCGGGAAATTTTTGTTCAAGTACAAGTGATAACGAAAAGAGATGAAGTTAACTGACCTCGGGAAGCCGTGGCTTATACCCTCTCCACTCATCTTTTGAATATACCTTATGTGTCTCTTTGAGAATCAATGGAACGCGTTTACGAAAGCATGTAGGACATGCGACCAAACATCTCTCGAACGGTTTTTGAAAATGCCTTCACTAGTGTGTGCATTCAGAACAATGTAATGTGTCTTAGCCAGACCAATATAGACGCCGCTATATATATCCCAGCAACCGTTACCACATTGACCACATTCACTTCAGGTATAACTACTGCCAGCTCACTTGCTCAGCAAGTGTTGAGCAATATTTCCTTGCCTTTTATTCAGAATTGATATGTCGATATATTGAATGACGAACCTAATATATATAGATATATATATAATATATTGTTATATTCAAACCGATTGGTTACTGGCCGCCATTATCTGTTTATGTTCTGTTCTAACTTCATACTACTAGTGCCCTTCTCAGTGTTTTAATAGAAGTGATAAGGTTTTCTTAAACATAAATCCATAAATATATACAAATCGGCATTAATAGTTGTACTATATGGTTCAGCTTGTACTAGGGTAAGCCACCCAAAAAGTGAGTACTCTGGTAAGTTTTTCAGTTTGCCAAGAATCGGCCAGTTAAACAGTCAACATTGCTAATGAACGCTTTACAGCAATAGGAATAAGCTGGCGTCAAACGATAGCAAATAATGAACGAATGAAGGAAGCATAGTGCCATAACAATACTCGTAGACTTGTACGCCACGATTTCTCACAGATACTGGTAGCGCCAACAGCAAATACATATACACCCGTAAGCCATAGAGGCACATTATTGTAGTACGTATGGCTTGGGAGGGTCCAGAGAATCATGATATGTGGCTACTCGTTCACAGAAGAGGCAAACGCAAGTCGAAAGCAATTGTGAGTGTAAAAATGTGCCATTCATTGAGCACTTTGGTGATGGTGTTTTGGTTTGAGGGTGAGTATATGTACACGTAATACCAGTACAATGTGGCGGAGAAGAGAAAATTGTAAAGAGTCGCATGACTTGACGAACGGCAAGTTTGTGAATGAGTTTTGCAGTTGCCGAACTGTGGGAACGGGAAACGCCGCACTCATATGGTGTTGGTATTAGTATTAATAAGTGCGCGCGTGTATGCATATACATATATGAATGGGGAATGTTTAAAGGCAATAATATTTCTATACATTTTCGTGTTAGATATTTCACTATACGTGCATGTGTGCGTGTGTGCGTGTGTGTGTGTACGCGCTGTCTACATACTATGTAAGATTTTCTGACCTTGCGCGCTACGAGACACGAACACTTATAATCAGACGGTTAGGGACTGTGAGTAACAGCAGATCGTAGAAGTGCCGACAAGACGCAAAGCCAAGAGGCAGCAGAAGTCAGCTAGTCAGTCAGCCAACAGCAGCTGGAATATGCGATGGTCGTTGGTGTGCCATACTGTGTGACGTGTTGATTGAGTGCTCGGTTGGTGTAAGCGACGGCTGCTCATAGTTTTTCGTCGTTCGTTGGCCTTTGGCCGTTGGTAGATGGTGTACTGATGAATTCTGCCGTTCAGTTGTTTGGATAGTCGGTTGCCAGCTTGACGCGCTGTGCAGTGGTGCTGTGTGGTGTTGTGCTTTTGAAGTGAACAAGGTACTGAAACGACTGCGCATTAGCAATAAAAAGTAACCGATAATGGAAGCTATTGTTTTGAAAAAATTTCGGCACTAATTTACTCTTGATTTCCAAGTAAACGAATATACTTGAACAAATAAATTAATTTATAGACATTTGTTCGAAATTTCGAAAACTGTGCGATTTACACAAATGAAATAGAAGTACGCCGAAGAAAAGTGCTTGTATTGAGAATTAATGTCCAAATGCAAAAGTGCAAAATAAAAATTGAAATAAACATTGCAATGAAATTGCAATTAATAATTAAAAATATTTGCGAACTACGCAGTTGACCAACCAGCTACGACGCGGTCGTGGAGCTTGATAGAATGCTCAGCTGTCTGTTAGCAATGCCAGTGTCGTTCGAGAGGAAGACGGCTATCATTTCGTTTATGGCGTTTATGGCGTTTATGGCGTTCATGGTTATGGTGTTGACTGTAATAGAGCGCAGCTCATAACAAAGACAAGCCTGACTTCAGCCCAAATGCCTTTCCGCGGAGGGTTTGGTGTGTTGCGCTACTGTCACAAGAAGTGTCAGCTCAGCAGTCATCGTTTCGTTATGTGGGCAAACGAGAACTATTCGATCTACCGAATTGTTGGTCGCTTTACGAAAGCGTTCAGACATTTGGTTGACGAAAAGGCGCTACCGAAATCCGAGGCGTTCGGAATTTAACGAGAAACGAGTAATGTCGCCAATGCTTAAGTTCTTCTTCTAATTGTTATTGTTATTATTATTAGTGTTATTGTTGTAGTTGTCGACATCGGTAGCCTCGTCAGTATCGCAGTCGTTGACTGTAGCGGCGACTTTATAGCGCCACTTGAACAACTAATTTAGGGCAAAAGCAATAACAGCAAAGAGAGCAACAATAACAAGAACAACAATGATGACAATAATATTCGTAAAAACAATAAATAAAGCTAAGACAATAAAGTGGAAATGTGAACTTTGAAACAAATGGTTTTTCTAAGCCATATAAGAGGATCGACATACACACACATGTATTAAAAAGATGAAACGGATTAGTGGTGGGGCCAATGCCTGTTATATTTGGATGAATATAGCCACGAAATATACATGTTGTACATATATGTAATACATATATGTGTTATATATAAATGACCATAGAAAACTGCGAAAATGACGACATTTTTTATGTTAGATGATGCCGCGCAATACCAACAAATCCAACCATAAGTGAATAGGTTCACTAGCTGAAATCAGTTTATCTCATTCAGAGGTCGTCGAACGTATGTTATTAATATTATGATATTATGATGTAAAATTTATATGCACACAATTTTATTATAACAGTAGCTTATATACATATATGCACATATATAGGAATGCATTAGTTGAAAACACCCAAAGATTTCCTGCTGGGACTGTGACGACAATGCGTACAAATTTAAATAATTTGTAAACATGATAATAGAGAGAATAAAGAAGCTCAAATGTGATAGCAAGCTCAAATACTAAACAAAAACAACAACAATAAACATTCAGAGGAAATTAAGCAATCAACAGAAACACAAATGTACTCGAACAAATAATATTCACATAAAGAAGAGTAAAAAGTTAAAGAGGAAAACGTGAGTGGGGAGAGCGGTAGCAGAAACGCCATCACCGCTTCGCAAATGAAATGGAAATTGAAAAGCCCAGGCAACGAGAATAACAACTACAACAACCACTTCAACGAAAACACTTCCGTCACAACAAGTACGACCAAATGAAACTAAAACAGACTTTGGACCAATTTTCAATGGCACGAGCGTGGAGAACATTGAACTATTTTCCAATTTTTGCGGCGTGTATATTTTTTTGGAAAGTGTTAAGCTATATCGACGCGATCCAAGTTCTACGCAAACATGCATACATTTAAAAAGAATAGAATTCGTAGATCTCCCAGTCACAAACAAGAAGTCACGAACACAGTCATACTCAAAGTTGTAGTTGTATGGAAACGTAAGCGATTTTAACAAATGGGCAGCGAACGGCGAACGGCGAACAGTAAAAAGTAGTCTACAATCAGAAATCATCGGGCACCAAACAGACACTAACTAACTAGCAACGTCTCGTCTTCCGAAAAAGAAAATAATAAAATATTAATAATAATAATAATGAAGAACGATTCAGACTGTCTCTGTTTGTAGTCGAATGGAATGGCAAGAAATCGTATGAAACGGAGAAAGCCCAATAACCGGCACTGGAGTGAGGTGAGTGCTAAGCATTATCAAGTATATGTTTAAAAGTGTATGGGAGTGTAATTAGCTACGTATTGGAAATTAAGTATGTACGATTCTTAAATATAATTACATATCAGCATAGAGCGGCAAATTTGGTATATACTTAAGTACATTTATGTGTACATATGTATGTATGTATAGTGGTTCAATTGGTGAGCGTTGTAAACCACTCAAGATTGTTTGTTATACGAGGGAGACGTTGCTGGGATGTTATTTATGTTGGGGTGGCGGAGGCCAGGAGGAGGTGTAAATGATTTAATGATAAAGGCATTTCGTTACGTATGTATATCTGATATCTGATAAAAATGCGTGAGTTAATGTCAAAAGTTATATAATGTAAAGATTTAGCAATGTGAAGAACACGGCTTTATATAAAGAGAAGAATGTATTTGGAAGTATGCCGATTACAGATGTTACATTTGAATATTATATGCTTATACATAGCTCAACATGTATTCATAAATGCATAATAATATCCAGCTGAATGCACCTATGCAAATAAAACCCTTGAAGATTTACGAGTGAACAGCTTTACGAGAAATACTACCAACTCAAAGTAAACTACTACGGCAGATGATTTTAATTGATTTTCTCACTTCACACTTAGGACGTAGTTATATGTACGCCTATAAGTGATGCAATCCGATGTTGTGTTGATGGGGAATCCCCAAGGTGCATACAAATTAGAAATGTCTGCTCTCAGTAGCTATATTGCGAGCAAAACTGTATCCCAAAGGAGAAATGATTTGTCTATAGATAAATATACACATATGAAATGAGCCTTCTTCAACTTCTAGTCGCGTGCCGGAAAATACAAAGAGTATTTTGATAAACTCATTAAGAGGCATGTGACCGATGCATGCACGGGAGAAAGTTCATACTACATTTTTGTTGCGAATTAATATATATAATTCTATTTTTGGAGAAACTTCTTTATATTATGTAGAGAAAGTGCTCATATAGTTTTGCCATAAAATATTTCAAATTTCCAAGTCTGGTGCTATATTTTACTTCTTGGTTTGCTGGCTTCATATTCTTAAGTATGCGTCTATAGTTGTGTGCATTCAAAGACAGTCATCTAACAGTAGGGAAGTAATCATACCATCCATTTGATATATGTATTTGCGTACATACATAAGTATAAATAAAAAATGTAACATAAAAATTACAAAATGCACGCTTACTTACATACATATGAAGATATTTGTGTGAATCAAACTTTACTTTGTTTGCGTGCAGATGAATGAATTAATTAAATGTCTCGCTAGTTAAGTAAAACGATATGCGTTTAATATGCTTATGCAGTGTATCTGGTCACACATACATTTTTACATATGTATGTACACATATGCCAGTTTGTTGCACACTTGAGAGTACTTGTGATACTGGGAGAGTGCCCCGTTGAGAATGGGCGAATGAGTGCGAGCGAAATGATAACTGCGTTGGTGTATGTTTAGAGTGATGTTGCCACACCTACTAAAATAATATTCGCACATATAAAAAACGGCGTAATTGCTTGCTTTCTTTATAAAAACCGAGGATCATTCGATCCAAATTCTCCTTAGCAGTTACGTGTTATCAATTCATATAGGAGTGCATTGGAATGGTTACCGAAAATATATGTGAAGAAGACACAATATTGATTGGTTTCAACTTGATGAAATCTGTATTGCATAGTTACCAATCTATCTAAAAGGTTAAATCAAATAAATTAATTTAAGTAATAGCAAATGATCGCCGATTGTTGGAATTATTAGTTATTTTACAGGTATACAGGTGTTCTGTCCCTGTCTTCTTGTGCCATACTTTTAGGCGCACTATGAAAATATTATTTTTGAATCTTTGACTATTTTGTACCGAAATGAAGAAATTTTATACTTGCAATATATTTTGGATGCACTATATGTAGCTTGTGAGCAGAACGGAAAGAAATTTTAATATGTGCATTAAATGATGATGACAAACATTTGGATAAAAAATATATATGTAAATATGTTCGTTCAATATATCGCAATCTGGGCATAATTCAAAATCGTTAATTCAGAAGGACGGAGGTACATGCCTACATATACACAAATAAATCTAAGTGTGTATTAGAAGTACATTGAGAAACCAGATTGAACAATTTCAACAATTTCGGCAATTCTTAACTCTTAAGCGCTAACCATATTATGTATGGTTGTATATATGATTGTATATATATACCTAGTATATACATGTGGTATATTTATGCTTATTGGCCATACTTTGTCTATGTAAATATAAATATGCGTGTCTATTGGCAGAGCTTTAGAGCAAAATGTGGAGCAAACATTCAAATGCTTCGAGCGACAACTCTCGATGATAGCTGACTCGTTTTTACGTCCATATGTTTGCATGTATTTATGTGCATATATTTGTACATTGTCGCGAATTTTAATGCGCAATAAGTTTTTGTACAATATATGAAAATAATCAAAAAATGAAAAGTGTTCATAACAATATACATATGTACATATACATATATTATATATCATATAGTTATACTAATTAATTTACAGTTATAAATCAATCATTATATAAGTAAACGCAAATCCAGATATCTGTTAACTATTCTTCGTTAAGCCTGTCGAATTCCCTTCAAACCCCTGAACGCGCTGAATACTGGGAATATTACTTTGCAAATTCTTTTAACTATTTTTTTCGAAACGCTAATATTAGACGCAAAAATACCTTAAGATTATTGTATACTTTAAGGTATATTGCCACATCTGAATAATTAAAGTCGTAACGACGTTACATCTAAAATTTAACCATAAGTTGTTTCTAATATTGGTCGTCGGGCAGTGAATTTTTCATAGAGGCAGAGATTCAACGATTCAACGAAACACAATCTCAATCTAACTCTAACTCCAAATCTACCTTTAGGGAACTAGTAAAATATAACAACTCTTTTATAATTTGAATGTGTCTCTGTATGGTTACATTCAAGTGCTATACCCAATTTTTTTTGGTTATAAGAAAAATGTTTGGTATTATTTACTAAAAAAATATTTTTTTGTTGTGAAAGAAATTTCTCCATTATCATGTGATAATTTGTATTCATTAAGTACATATTTTCTTTTTCCTTTTAACATTTAAAATAAAGACGCAATCGATTTAACCGAACTTTGTTTTGTTTATTATTGCATTAAAATTGCTATGGGGCTCAATTATGTATTCCATTTGTTAATTTTTTAGTGTTTTTTTATATTTCTGTTTATTTCGCTTCCCTTCAATTAGCTATACAAATTTTATTCTGCTACTTTGATGACACACAGATCAAGAGGCAGCCTTGTAATGTTTTGACGTAATTTCATTGAGATTTTTTGCAATTTTTGTGTGAAATTTCACTTTTTATAATATCGACCCTGAGGCGGAAAATGAAGATGAGAGGCAAATACAAGAATTCAATGTAAATAAAATAAGTGCAAGTGTAAGTGGAATATAAATACGTATGTATTTGTACATTGAAATACATATACATACATATACTCCCATGTACATACTCCCGTACACTCACCAGAAATACTTACAATGGAAGTATGGTGTTCCGATTTGTTGAAATTTATTTAGAAACAGGTGAAAATCCTAAACAATTCACATGTGCTCCCGTATATTATATATACAGACATATATATTGGTTTGTGTGTATATTAATCCCATATCTTATCGTTAACTGTGATGTTGAGAATAACCGACCAAACGTTTAAAAATGTATTATTCATGGTACGAATGAGAGAGAATTAAGTATTAGCAAAAAGTGCCAGCAAACAAATCCAGTCTTCTTGGCAGCCTATAAAAGCACGTCTCACTGGTTTATTGACATATTAGATTTAATTAAGCTGCTAGGAAAATGAACTAATGTCGATATAAATGAAGATGTAATAATTCAGCTCGGACCTGGAACACATTTGGTTTTATTTGGAAAATGTATACTTCAGTCAGTGCAATGATTTCATTAAAAAATCCTTTAAGAAATGAACGAACTTTCGAACTCAGGCCAAAAATTGTTTATTAACTTATGATAAATAGAATCAAGCTCATCCTTGCATCATGTATTTTCATCACAGCAACCTCTTTAAAGCATTAATATGAGAGATAAACATCTTTACACTGCTTAACATGTATACATCGTCTTATACATTGTTATTGATTTATCTAATGAGTTTTTACACAAATTCGAATTTCTTGCACTGTAACAGTTCTGTCGAAAGCCTTTTGGTAATCACCTAAAAAAGCATGCGACGGCGGATGTGGAAGTCCGCTAATGTTCCGCGTACTCATTCACATACATACATACGTATATATGGGCTTACGCGCATTGGCAGTTGAAACTCATGTCCGGCAGCAGTATTTCTTTTGCAAACATACAAACATGCACAAACTAAGAAAATTAACTATAAAAATCGTACTCGTATTGTTACTTTGCTTGGAATTGTATTCGTAATTTCAATTAGTTTTGCGGTTGAAAGGCGATTGTTGTTGCTATTTTCATTTTTATGGGCAATTTGTTCCCATATCGAGTTAACTATTTGTGTTGGACAACTTCCTTCCTGTGAAATAGCAAAAAATTTACTTCAAAGAGTGTGCTTTGTCTGATATAAATGCATGCGCATGCGTATGTTGCACCTTATTACAATATCACTTCGCTTCAGTTTTCGCTACTGCTGTTCCCCACTGCACTCAGCTTCTGCTACGGTTTCTGCTTCTGTTTCTATTTCTATTTGATGCCTATTTGCACTTCCACTTCCCATTCTGCTTATTTTCCTTTTAATGTATTTGTTCCATTTCCACTTCCATTTCTCTTCTTTTCGTTACAAATATGTAGAGAAACACAAGAGCGCACTCACATGATTACATTGCTTTGTGTGTGGGTTTGTTGGCTGTCGCAGCTGTATGCACAGTATGCGAGTATATTACGTAACTTGCAATGCAATGCAACTAAATGCACACATATGTAGGTATACATATGAACGTAGTGTGTAGGAAAGTGCGGATATATTCTTATAAACTTCACAGATGCCCATATAAATGACACCATTTGTGACAACACTTAATGCGCACACACTCGTCTCATGAATTGTGTGTATTTCCTCGATCGATTGCCACCACTGCCAACGACAGTGAAGCACCGAGCCGCAGGGTCGAGCTGAGCGAATGCATTGGTGACATGGGAGGCATCGAGGTGGCTGCAATTTGCTTCCCACCACTTGAGCAGTTGTCTGAGTATTTTCATTTTGCCTCCATGAATGGTGACGATGGAGGAGGCCACTTCCTTTCTCGCTTCATTTCACTGCGAACTGTAGACAGCGTATGCCTTCCCTGCTACTTGCTTCTTGTTATTGACACGGCGTCTGTTGTTGTTATTGCTGTTGTTGTTACTGTATTTATTGTAGCAGCGTACCGCACTGGTGGCAGAGTTCACTTCCGTTGTCGATTTTATTGCCGTCGTTGTTGTTGTGATAGATTTTGCAATCATTGCTTGCTGGATTATGGGGTCTTCAAAAACACATAAATGCGCATACATATGTAGGTACACTTAAACGCTACGTATATGCATAAATACAATAAATACTTATATGGAGCATGTAGGTGTTCCAATCGATTTGTGTGTGCGTATCTATGTGTATTTGTTGTTTAATTCATTCATGAATACATATTTCACCGTCTCCATTGATAAAGCGGAGCATCGCGACTAGGCTGGTGTCTGATTACTGGCACCTCTGCATTTATACAAGTACTTACTTATACATGTGTATGTGAATTAGGGTAGATCTTAATTGTGAGATATATTTTCCAGTTTTAAAGATTAGAAAATAATTTGCGGCTGGTTTTTGGAAATATTCAACTCTATTAATGTGCAAGGTAGTCGAATATTTGCTTCTGACCAAAGACTTTCTTTAATTTCACAGAATTGCGGGTTCCTTTTTAGGCTAGATTTGTAGTGGCACGAGCAGCAATATGGAGAAGAATGATAATAGCGAAGAGCACAAGCACATCTGAGTATGTAAGTGCGCTTGTGCCTCAATGCACTTAATCTAATGCCAACGTGTTTTTTGTTCCATTTTGATTTTCTAATCCATTTAAGTTAAATTTGTAAAGGACGATGATGAAATGTTTACACAGAACAATCAGTGAAACACCGAAAGATTCTCCTAGTGGGATCACATAATGTCAGTCTTTTGACTGTCACGGGGGCAAAAAATACTCGTCATTCATTCATTCATAATTAAATTGGAGAATATATGAAAGGGTGAGTGAATTCATACCTTTGCTAGTGTTTGCTAACATGATAGTGATACCTAACCCAAAAATATTATATAAAATTTGGAGAAGAAGTTCTCGTTCTGTTATAATGATATAAGTCAAATTATATATTTGTTTAAGTGTGTATGGCGAGTTCATATGTACTCACGTCTGTTTGCTGCAATCATGCTTACACAGCCACACTCAGACGCACGTATACACGTGCACTTACTCGGTATTAAATTGTTAGTTACTCAATGAATTCATTCACAATTGCACTTTTCCCACAAAATAAACACCACATATTGATTGCACTTATTTGTATTTCCTATACGCACATACATGTATACATACATATATAAATACATATATACATATATAAATACATATATACATAGATAAATACATATTTAGATGAAGGTTCATGTTTTTTCCTTTTAGTGCATTCTTATCTGTAAACCGTGATCTACACCGACTCTACTCCAATTCACATGTATATTGAATACTCACACATACATGCAGCGATGACACCGTTTTACGAACTCGCCTCGTCGCTTATTGCGTTTATTGAATGGGATTAATACACCAACATAAACAGATATTGCATATAGCTAAGAGCACCCCAAAACGAAAAAGGAACAAAAAAAAAATGGAAATTTTCAAAATGAAAACAAACATAAGCAAAGCGCTGCTGATAAGCTGGAAGTACCCATTCGCTGTTCCGTCACCATCTACAGCCCAAACGCTCTGGGTCAATACTCGGGCATGCGCCCAATGCTCCTTCGGGCAGTTGATTGCCCCATCATCGTCGGCTTTCTGTGCCGTTATTGTTTTTTCAATTTGCTGGGTGAGTGTGCCACCACTTCCGGTGTTAAAGTATTTTTAGATTTCACTATACATTTACAAACAATTCATATATACATACATATACGTATACGTATATTAATATGTGCTGCCATTTTGCCTTCCGTTTCATGCGTGTACTTAAAAAAGTATGAATGAATTACTTATTCACTGCTTATGTGGTCCCTTTGTACATAACGGATTACAAGCATAGATGCACATATACATAAATACCTACACTCATATGGATTATGCTGTGAAAGAATCTGTTTGTAGTCGGTTTGTATGAAGAATTTAATTAAGAACGACCATATTTTGTTGAAGGCGCGGCAGTTGCATGCACATAAGGGAGCCCTAGATTTATAGGGAATACGATTTACTTACGATTTGAAAATTTTGGTTCTTTGTCGAAGAATCTTGTGCGTAATATCTACTAAGTAAGAATTGGATACAGACTCTACAGTTCTTGAATAAGGCTATTTGAGTTTACTCTTTCATAAACTTTCATAAACAAAAAGATGTGGAAAATCTAGTTATGAAATAATGGTGGCAAAATTTAAAACTCAGTTTTGCTTCTCTTGCATTATCTTTTAATCTAATACATATAAACAATTCATTTTAATATTTCACTTTCACTTGGTTAGTAGTGATTAGATTATTAGTAGAATCTGGCAATATTGTTATATTTAAGAATTTTCAGCTATACCTATGGTATCCAAACGTGTTAACATCCCTTGTCTATTTCAATCAATGGAAATATGAACAATCAGACACATATAAAGTATATATATACACACAAAGCATTTTATTTGAATTTACAACAAATTTGATTTATTTGGTTGATTATATTAGTTAAAATTGATGTTTCGAGCATTGGATTTTCATTCACTTTATACACACTTATACGAGCAATTACAGCCGTACATTAGGTACAAACCGTACAAGCCGTACCGTACAAAAGGTATTTTAAGACCAAAAATGTTTCATTTTGTCGGCGCTGCAGATGGCGGCATATCTGCGACTGAAACGCTCGCAAAATGTAGGGCAGACGTCTTGATGCGGCCACAGACGCCTCTGCCAAGACCGTCTGCAGCGGTAAAGGCGCATGAAAAATGGGCGGCATGTCAACGCGCTGAAACTACTGAAACAAAAGCTAAAACGAAAACAATTTAGAAATCATCGCCGACTATGGAATATGGAATATGCGTCTCCGTGGACTTTCAAGGTGGACGAGCGGTGATTGAGGTGGCGGTCGTGCACACATCTACTATCTAATTAAATGTATATATTCAAGTGTACTTGGTAATACAGATTCTGCATCTGAAATTTTTCATCTCTTTCCGTTCTCCAATGAATCTCAAGATCCTATTCATAATTTTGAAATTTTCCCATTCTTTATTCCTTAGTATTCCCTAGTTGCAAAAATTATTAGAGAAATTCTTTATTGATGAAGGGATGTTATCATTATACTTATTAAATGCCGCCCCAAAACCAGATTTTTTTTTATCAAATGGATTGAACTAATTCAAAGGCAGACAAAGGCAGTTGAAATATATGAACGTGCAATTGTTGCTGTTACATGAATTTTTTGCACAGGAAATGTGATTATTTTATGTCAGATTATGATCAGATTATTTTATGGGGATCACTCCCTTGTGATGCTCTTGAGCTGCAACAACAATTGAAGGCGATATCTGTTGCAGACACAAATGCAACTCTGACTCGACATTTTTTACCTTTAAAGAGTTACAAGTAGTGGTAGCGCCTTTATTTCTGATTTGGGATTATCTGCGACTCATATACTCTTACATAAGTATGTACATATGTTTGCAGATCTATGAGTAAGTCTATATGAGCACTTAGCGCAGCGCTAAAGAAGCACAACTATACCAAACGACCAATGGGATGTATCGGTGGAAGCGCAGGCGCCAGCAACACAATGCAACGCTTGATTAGATTGTCGATGCGCTACAATAGCAGCATTAGCCAAAGAGATCTACTATATATAGCGATAGCGTGGGTATAAATACAAAGCTATAGAGAGAGGGGTTAGGGCGTAGGGTTTGGATGAATGGAAAACAGTTAATGAGTTTGGGCTGTGTCCGCTGCCGGAGATTAATTTGCGCTATTTGTGTGGCTGCAACTGTATGCCTTTAAATCACATACACATATGCACACCAGTGCCCATGGATATTTGTGTAATCAGTTGAATGTATGAGTGTGTGCGCTTGTGCGCTTGTGCGCTTGTGCGATTGTGTCGGGTGATGTCGATGTGGGTTAATTTTTATGAATGGAGGCATTCGGGTGCATTTAGGCACATTGCATTCGTTTGTAGGTGTGAGTGATCGCAAAGCGCTCACAGTGCAAGTCAAATGGATATTATATAGTATGCGGCGACTGAAAGCCTGAAGCGCCACCTACACATACAAATATAGCATTATCTGCCTTTATTCATGCATTCATGCATATAGGGACATGCATGTGTCTGCATGTGAGTCTGCATTTGTATGAGTTTGAAAACTCTTTAAATAAGTTCAATAAAGAGTAATTGAAAGCGAAGAGTAAAGCCAGTTGCAACTCTGGCATATACGAGCACAACAATACTGATGGGTAAATGTAGTAGTTATATTTATGCAAACACGAATGTACAGATTATTGTTTGCATTTTATTTGTCTAAAAAATCCGGGTACGAGTAAGAGTTACGGACTTGTAGAACGTAAGGTTAATTGAGCTACACCTTGGTAAATATAAATTTATAACAAATATATAAAGTAGAAAAGCTTGCTTAATTTTGAGATTTCACTGCTAATATGGTTTGTCTCCTGAAAGGGATGCCCTAAAACATAGCTGTGGCGTTAAGATAACTCAAAATGCTTTCTACAAAGAATATGCATAAAATTTAAAGTGTATTTCAGTTAACATGTTGAGTAACTTTTTCCCCATACACAAGTGTATGTTAGGTAATTTTAGTCAGAATAAATGATATCAGTTCCCATACTAATTGAGACATACTTATATTGAAGTAATTTTTTTTTTTTTATTTAAATTAAAATTAAATTTTGTATATCGTTGGGTGTCTTTCAACGTTGTAAAAAATAATACAAGCTTGTGCGTAACCACCTGATGCGCCAATTTATTTTCACACTTAGATTTAAGCGCTCTTGCCACAAATTAATAGCAATTACACTTTGTTTGTCTATAGAAGAAGAGTTGCTCTGCAGAGCAATTTCTGTTTCACATAATTTATATACTCCTCACGCAGATCAAAGGATTCGCTTTGATTACAATTCGCCTGCTGTTTGTTATGATTACACTTTTTGAAAACTTCAAAACGAGGTGAAAATAGACCACCACTAAGACGCCGGATGCATTGATCTGTTGTCGGTGTTCGTAATTAACCTCCTAGCAGGTGAGGCATTGTGCTGCATAGATAAACAATGCCGTGAATCAGTGCACATGCATGTTGTGTATGTGTGTGTGTGTGTGTGTGTGTGTGTGTGTGTGTTTGCATCAGCTGTCCGCTGGTGAAGTCAGCTGCTTCAATAAGTAGTTCAACCTTAAATGTATTTGCATGCGAGTATGTGTGCATGCATGTATAAGCGGATGATGTCAGTGAAAGCAGTTAAAAGTAATTGAAGCAATATAAAGAAACAGCAACGAAAAACGCTCGTAACAATGCAAACACGCATTTGTCTATATGTATGTAACTGCAAAAGCTTATAAGCATATAACCCGCACATTTGATGCCGACTACTTACTTATCCAACGAATATTATATCTATAGATGCACACATACATGTGCAGATGCACATATACATATATGTTTACATTCTGTGCAAATGAGTGAGTGGGAAGTGAACCTGTTTGTATGTTTTTGTGGGTTTGTTAGTTGGCGAATTATGGAATCGTGTAAAAACTTTTATGAATGAAATTCCCGCGAGTTCAATGAACCAAGCTTTAGCTCTATACTCATATGTAGCAAACTTGTGTACGTGTTTGCATTCACATGTGTGTATGTATATCTCGCATGCATGGCTGCGCAAATATGTACATATATATACCATATTCAGACATACAGACATATACCCCTTCATATGTATGTAGTAGGCGAAACGTTTCATTCAGGTATCCAGCCGCAACAGTTAACAATGTAAATGTAGCTGGTTGTTGTCACCGATTATTGTGCATAATGAGTGTTTAATAATTATATATGTATGTATGTAGCATTGTTTTATGGGATTGTGGGGAGTTCATTACAACAACATTCATAATACACAATTTTTCCAGCAAAAATGTTCGCTATATGGATAACTGTCGAACCAATACTTGTACATTTGTTATAATTGCAAGTATGCACCCACACAGTCGCGGAGAGCAGTCAACTTTAAATTGGCCGATAGCTTACGTTTGCGCAGACGTCTGCGCAAACTGCACAGCGAAGTGTTGTGCCACAAAGTGCTAGGTATATCTTCAATAATTTTCGTCTCTTCGTCGCAGACGTGAAAAGCGTTGCTTTCAATATTTCAAACGACACTATGCATGATTGATTGATGATTTGTTTATGAAAAATATTTCGATTGCAAAGAATAACTATTTGCTTTTATTTATGCTTGCAGTGAAATGTTTAATTTAAATGTAGAAATGGAAATGCCGGCAAAACGCAGCTTTTACAGCAAAATGAGACAAAAAAAGAAAAAACAACTACACGAATATTATCCATAAAAATACTTGAAGAAGTTAATGCGCGAAGTATATGCGAAGCAAATGTGGATCACGCGTTGAAAATTTTAAGGTAAGCACAAATTTTTATTTTATACACTTCATACACTTATACACTTTCCATTACCCCCGTTTCGTATGCGTAAAATATTTGCAAAACAATTGCAAACAATTATGTATGTATGTGCCAAGCAAAGTGCACACGGTCATCGTTATCGCCGTCATTGCCGTCATCGTTGCATTCATCGTCACGAACACAACTATCAGCAGCTGGCATTGCATGCACGGCGACGTCACCGCTGGCGTTGCCATTTTTTCTCCAACAACACCAACGTCATCATGACTGCATTTCGCATCCGCTACAATTACTACATACATACACATGCATACATTCCCGCTCACATAGAAGGCATTTCATTGCGGTGCTTCTCTGTGCTGTTAGATAAAATTCTCAGACCTTCTTTGGTTATTGTGCACTATTGTGTATTATTTGCCGCATTAAATGTTTTTGTTTTTGTTACTATCGTTGCCATTGTTGTTGCAGTAGTGTGTCAAGTGAGCGTGAACAAACATGCGCATACTGTTGAACATTTGTACAGCTACACGCTGGAGTTCCACAGCGTGTCGGGCATGATTACTATACCTACACCTGAGGTATACTCCTGAGGTATAGTCAAATATAATACTTTTCTACAGATTTAAATTTCAAAAACTTTTAAAAGATTTTTCTCTAACTATTATTTTTATATCTTAATATGCATATAAATAATTATTGTGTCACTCATACGCCGTGCATCTCAAAATGTTTTCGTTCTTCTACACAATTTGGCTGTCCATTTAGGAATGCCAAAAAAAAAGAAGAAAAATACAACATTTTTACCAAAATCAAAACATTTAAAGAATCTGAACATTCCTCTTAGGCTTTGGCAAAGTTAGGTTACATATAAACATGACCGCCAGCGATTAGAATAAACCAGATAATGTTTTTTGGAAAAGAGCTACTGGTATTTTTGTGAAAATACATTTAATTATTGTACTATGCTTTACTTATATACCTGTATATGAGTGTAAAGATTTGAACCTGCGTGCATGCACATTGTACACAATGGAGTTGTCATGCATAAAGTTGCAGAGGGCATACTTGAAGTAATACCCTTTCAACATTTTTTGGCTGTGGTGAACATAAATTATGGGCGCGACATGGCCCAACGCACTGTATTTTCAAGTAATGTTAGTTGAATAAGTTGAATGAAGCTAACGGTTATTTTCTATTTTCGACCGTATAATTCAATAATTTCATGTTTGTGTATATCTTAAATGTCGGTAAATCATATCTGGTTTACCGCATTTAAAATACCTTCCGTTTGTACTTCAGTGAGAGCTGCTGAACCATTTAATGAGTGTAGTACAGCCATCAGCTGTTTTTGCGTAACACTTTTTAAATTTACAAATGCGCAGACATATGCCCATAATTCTATTTTAGCCTCTAAAGCATATATATGTATTACATATGTTCAATACTGTTAAGATATTGGATAATATTATTATGTTTATATTCAACCTTACTTCACGCATTTCATATTTGTCTCATGTATATAATTTACGTAAATCACATGCGTCAACAAATAGCTCGACGTCTGTCTGGTTAAACGGCACTAACCAATCACACCCAATCCGATCCGCAATTACTTGCAAATGTATAACATTCTTGTCACGTGAGAAACGCTTGAGTTGCGTGGCAGGTCGGTCATTTGAACCGGCCAATGAAGTTCGAACTGTCGAACTGACGAACTGCTATACAAAAATAAAGAGCGCGCCGATAAGATTTCGAGTGAAAATGCCTTACTGCCAATTATTATTACCAACATGCAAACATTCCTATCTGTGCACGCACATTCACATATACACTAAAGCAGAAATATTTCTGGTTGGCGCCACAGGTACTTAAGAAATGCGATTACTGTCAGTGAAGTCTACTGACGTGCATATCAATCTCTCCACACACATATATGCCTAAATTTGTCCGTTTAGTTTTCTGCTCTAAGATAGCGTAATAGCAATAGTTATTTCAGGTATTCCAGTAAAAGCATTTAATTCTTTGCCAAATGTCATTTTAGATTAAATGTAACAAAATGTTGGGATGCGTATTAAACTATTAAGAATTCATATATGTATATGAAATGTAATTTGAATGTTAGGTAAACAAATGTTAGCAGCAAAACTGTGCGTGTACATTCAAACAGTCGAGTTCGTGGGAGGGGGCGTATGAGTGATGTCAAAAGTTTTCGCACAGCCTCCAAATATCTTAACTGCTTATGACAACAATTCCACAACAAATATACCAAATACATTTGGATATGGTATGACCGATAACGGTGTACCGTTAGCAAATGAGTACATATACTTAAACTTATAAGTTGATATACCGCAAACTTAAAATAAATTTTGACAAAAAGGTAGGAATTAATAGTTTCTAAAGTTACATATTAATTCTTAGTATATTTTTAAATATAATACTAGTTGCTAAACTAAATACATCGTGAAATAAGTTTTTGTAAATTTCTGAACCAAAATTAATTAATTTATTTATGTAAAGTATACTTTTGAGGGGGTGATGAATATTAGCTCGAAGCCAAAATTTTGCATACTTTTTGGCAACTAACGCAAATCCATCACTTTTACCTCGCCAATAACCTCGCCATTTACATAAAGATGTGTCGCTCAATACAGCATCGCCTCGCCAGTTATGAAGAGCACAAGTTACACGTAAACGAATATATACATATATACGTCAATTAAATATATACAAGTATTATCTATGGTAAATAATGTGTTCTAAATGTGTAGGATTTGGGAACATTTCAAACATACATATTTCATATGATTACACATCATTTTATGATGTATACTTCCATTCCGACCCACATGCATACATGAGTACTCGAACGTACACGAACGTAAGTATATACATGTATGTGTTTCACATCATTTCAATTGATTTAGACTGACGATGGCCTCCATGCTGGTCAACAGCAAAGGTAGCATGCCTTTATAATGAGAAACAAATGCCGCATTGACAAACAATCATACCTACATAAAGTTTATTTTATGTTTATTTTGTAAGATTTAAAAACAAAAAATCCACATTTTTTAATATTCAATGACAAATTCCACTGTTTCAGAGAAACTAATAGCGTATCTGAGCTGTGCGCACATTCATTTCACATTCAGTATACATAAGTACATACGCATGAAGGTACTGTGAAATAAAAAATGCTTTACAATAGTGTAAAATGTGATTGCAAATACGAAATTCCAAAATGCTTCCGACAACATCGTCATCACTTCAAAATGTTCACAAATAAGTCCATCGCCAATCGTTGATACTTTGAACAAAAACGAAAACAAAAAAGAGAAACAAAAATGAAGAGAAATTAAATAAAAAAGTCATTTTATATATACATATGTACCACCATGTAAGTGGTACATATGACACCACTATACACACACATACACACAATTGAGGCATTTCAACTATTAATTCATAAAATCGTCCAACGCATAAAACATACATACTTCCACTATATCTACTTATTACCTATATACCACTTTGTATTTATGTATACATTGCACAAGCGCTTCATTCAAACTCGAGCGAGCTCATGAGTGTGTGTATACGAGTATATCTGGCAGGCGCATTCGGTGTGGAATGTGGTTTTGTAACTTCTAAAACGAATTTCTTAAGTAAAACGGTTACAACGTCGAATGTCGAAGGCTATCCACCATCATGGCAACCGAGACATTGAGCAGGCAACTGAAGAGCAAAGAGAAAGTTACTTAGGCATACATGCGAGAGTGTAGATAGATTGAGTGGATATTTTTCTTTATTCATTTTTGCAGTTTACCTTCCCTGCTCGGGTTGTACGGTGTCTTTTGCAATTACCCATTCGACAGACCGTTAGCAGCTATCACGTCCTCCTTGCTCATCCTTAATTCGATCTTCGATCCGTGGGTTATTTAATGTCATTAAATTGGATTGCATTTTTTGAGTGGCTGCGTCAACTTAAATGCAATGCATCTGACATATTGTACCATAGATACATAGAAATTTGAGATGTTATTCGTTACAAAATTCAACGAATAATCATATATTAATTTGAAGAATATATGCGGGCAATTTTCCAAATATTATCCATTTTAAATGTTTTATAATAACTTTATAACAGTATGGTTAACAATCTATCTAAAGCAAATGAAAACTTGCAAGTTTTTGAGTCGCTGTGAAAAGTTTGGCGTCATGTCACTTCCTCGCTCTTCCTTCGCTCTTGCGTATCTTTCAATATAGCCTATTGAGGCAACCGATGCGTCATTTTATAAAAGTCAGGTTTACCTTCAAGATTTGTGTAAAGAGAGGGTGAACCAGAGAATGAGAGAGTGGGAGAGAGGCTATGAGAGTAAAAGCTAAGGGGGTTTGCGTCTGTTTGAAGAAGGTATAAAGCCGAAGAATATCGTTTTATTTGTATACAAGTATGTGCCTATGTATGTAATGGATATGAGACGTTTAGCACTGAGACGCCACGAGTGTTCAAGCACAAAATACAGAGTGTGTCTGTAGACAACGCATAGGCATGGGCAAATACGCGATGAAATAGTATATTGAGCGAATGATATTGAAAAGAGTACAGACAAAGAATGATTGAATGAAAGAAAAGACACATTTTCATTCAGTAAAATTCAGTTGTTGCTGCAGCGTGGAGCATACTGGCCACAGCCAACGCTATCACCAATAGCACTTAACAGTTACAGAATGAACTGTGTCGTAACAACAACGTCTTAAATTATATACTTGCATACTTACAGATCGAAAAGAAAATTATAACGCAACCGTGTTGAATGGTGTTAAACGATCGTGACGTTTGGATTTCCAAAATGAAATGTACTAAATACTGGCACTCAAATGTGTTTATAAATGAACGAGCATGAAGTTATTAGTGAATACTACACACATGTGACTGTGGCTGCATTTGAGGAAGTGCGAATTGGAAATGTATGTATTGCTTATAAGTATGTAAATATGTGTGTGGTTAGTTGTAAATGAGTAAGCTAAGCAGGATGCGGGATGAATGATGAATGAGGACAACGACTATAACATGATGCGGAGAAGTGTTGGCACATGTTGTAATATGTGAACAGGGGTGTGTACCCTCTCCACTTACCATATTGAAAAGTACCGTTAAGGATGTTGTAAAGTACTTTTTGAGCAATTGGTTTTTAACGGCGTTTAATCAATTCAGATTTTTTTCTTTTTCGTTCCTTACTCTTCATATCAATATTAAGTGCCTACTATTGTTGTTGGTAATATTCTACTCCATTTCCATTACCTTTTTTTTTTTTTTGGTGTAAATAAGTGTTGTGGAAAAGTTCAATAAGATTGAGGGTCCCTTGAAAGTGCATCTAAAGATGCTGATAGATAAGTGCAATATGTTTGCACAAGTATTTGTATGTGCGGTTGTGTGTTTGTGTGAAAATAAATCTGCGATCTTGCTTGACAGCATTCCACAAACTTACAAAGAAACAAACAAACCAACCAACTTGAACAGAAATACAAACAGCGCTTGAAAATCAACAATATCTTACTTAAGCTGCGGTCATATGAATAAGTGAACGATAAGTAAATGAAAACAATGTAGAAAGGTTGAAGTATCTCGATGTTGAGACGCTGCGGTGCTGATTCTGAGCTGAATTAGACTCTATGATGTGACGTATGTAATAACATGCCTTCGGGTTCAGATTTCACTTGGCTATATCTAGTCTGCTGCCTTCCCAACCTGCTACAATGTTACTTGACCGCTTTGTATACATACATACGTACTTACATACATACACATGTTGGCATGTTTGTTTGGCTGGAGAAATTTTTTAGATTTAATTTAGCTTTATTGCTATTTCAGCATTTTGAAATCGACAGAAACGGTGAAAGCGGCTCGAAGAATGTGCAGCTGTCAATAAAAAACTTTTCCAAAGGAGTTGTGACAAAAGTTGCTAATTTCTTGTTGAGCCAAAAAAAGGAAAATGCTAGAATTTTTTTAATCGAAAGATTAAGTTGTCCCGAATGTCAAATTGTATTTGAGCATCTTTATGTAAAGAAATTCCGAAGTTTTCCACAAAGTCTTTTATAAAGGGCTGTCCAAATGCACAAACTAAAATCTTTGGAAACAATCCCAATAATGATAGGAACAAATACGAACATATTTATTTGAATAATATTGGATTAAATGTGTTTTGAGTCAACATAAATATTATATACCAATTAAACAATCAAAGGAAATTACATAAACTTCTATAATTTCAGACTCACCCTAATACGCACCTATACATAAACACATAAATCATGTACACGCATCATATCTATTAAGAACGCGCCCGAATCCATCCATTGCACAGTGTTTGCTGCTAGTCGCTTTGCTGCCAATAAAACGTTGGAATGTTGTTCCGTCACTGCTGCTGCTGCTGCTGCTGCTGCTGCTGCTCCACCAACTCCTTCAACTTCCAATTCACGGATGCTGCGGTTACTCTGCTCTTACAAATATGTATGCAAGCAAGTATGTTTTTGTTGTTGTCTGGCTACATTGCTGCCTCAACTGTTCTCATTCATCTTGCCATTTCGGCTCAACGCCACACAGCTTCTGGCTGTGTGTATTGTTTGTTGTGAATGCTTGCTGCTGCTCGTCGTTGATCTTGTGTCTTTTATTGCACAGTTATGTGTGCGCTCGTGTGTGGTTAATGTAGACGCTCCGGCATTCATTGACCACTGCTAGGCGTAATTGTTGATGTTTTTGCTTACTTTGTTGCTACCGCAACTTGAACTGGTTGCATTCTTGCCAGCACAACGACTGCAAAACAGCAATAACAACGAAAGCATGCCAACATCATTCTATACAAGACTAACGTAGTCTCAAACAATTTGCAGGCTGACTGACGGCTGCACTAGACAGACGAATGCATGGACTTACTTGCACACATACACACATATAAACATATATATATATACGTATATATGTATGCAGCAGCAGCTCGACGTACGACATTGCGATGGACAGACAGTACGGCTGGTAGGCATTCAAAGAGACTGATCTTGCTGACTTGCTGACTTGCTGACTTGTAGTTACCTAGCTAGTTCTGCAAGTGGCTAGTATGCAGCTCAGCTCTCCAGTTACTAAGGTGTGTTTGTGTGTTTGTGTGTTTGTGTATATGCGAAGTGCCAGTGTGTTGCCGTGTTTGAATTCTCGTTTGCGGGTGTGAGTGGATGTGTGTGTGATGGTGTGCAGAATGAAATTGATTGAACATTCCTGACTCGTGAGTCACCACCGAACCATCTCTAGCCAGTTCTCTAGTCAGCTATGCATGGGTTGCCATGTTGCTAATAGAAGTGCGCAGACTCGGGCGCAATCAAGCCGGAGTCAGGCAGTGCAGAACAATCAAGGTGATGCTGTAAGTAATGGAATGTGCTTATTGTTATTGTTGCCGTTGCTCACTAACTGCTGCTGCTGCTGCTGCTGCTGCGGCTACTTAAGATGATTACGAAGTCAGTTGAATCGGAATTTTTATTATGCAGCCTTGTGATTCTCATTACTGCCACGTACATAAATACGAAATTCGCGTGATAGGGGATGTATTGAATGAAATATCAAATCATGTGGACAATATTTGAGAAATATTTAAGCCTAACGTGAAAGTTGACTCTCTAGATGTTCGATTGAAATTAGCGGAAGCGCTGAAAGCTCTGACACACGGAACTCGTCTATCACCTCTATCACTTATGTTTCAGATTTATTTGGCACATTTTTAGTCAAGTTAAGTCCTGGTTCTAGAACTCGCTGAAACGTACGTTATAGCAAGTGTTTGTAGTACTCATAGATTAATAGATATGAATTTGAATTTGTCTGAAAGCTCTAAGCGATGATTAGTTTTTCCCAAAGTGGTTCGCATGATGACCATTACTTATCGAATATGTGAACTCATAGTTCCATTTTCGACAAACTAATTCTAACTAACTAACTAACAAAAATTTCACATTGTTATATAATTTACTAAATTCTATGAAATTGAATGAAATTGGTTTCTATCTATCCAATAAACATTTCAATTTTAATTTGTTAAATGCATAGAAATGCTTTCAGTATTTATTCGCCAGTCCTTCGCATGCATTTGGCTCAATGCCGGTTTAAATTTGTGAGAAATAATTGAATTTAAAATGATAATTATGATTGAAGCAACCGGCACGTAATATGATCGATTTAATATGTGAGTAGATAATGCAGTTACACCCGTTAAGGGTATTGATTTCAAAGAAATCGAAGTAATCGATATGTCTGCACGCCGGAATAACAGTTTACAATGCAGCAATATGCGCACTGACCGAAAGAGATATGGAAACAGAAACAGCAAAAGTCAATCACCAGTATGGAATGCCACCGTATTGAATTGAAATCCAAGTTGAGTCCCTAAGCAACCAGTCAAGGCGAATAACTTTAAAATGGGCGGAGAAGGGGGGCAGGTAGATCGGTATGTTGGTATAAGTAGTAGAGACGAAATGGCAAGCCAATAAGAGTCAACAAACGGACTTGTTTACTGCTGCACACACATATACACACACTCGTACTTGCGCACAAATATTTGTGCTACTTACATACCAAAACCAGATTATGAAAAAGAATGAAAATAACAAACAACAATACAAACGAAAACACGTCGAACAAACAGGCGATTCGTTGAAGAGACCAATGGACTACAAATAACTGAAAGGCAAGCCGAAAGCAGTCGCGCAGAATGAGTTAAAAACGATGCTCGTAGTTGTTGGTTCATGAGGTAGAAGCGAAGGAGATTGCGGGGGATTTTAATGGAATGTTTGTACAAACTTACACAAGTTCTACTTTCTTGGGTTAATGAAATTGAACTAAGTCATAAATAAGTGTGTACAAGTGTATGTAAATATGTGTGTGTGTTTGTGTGTACATATAGACGGAAAAATGTGGAGAAGTAATGTGCAGTTAACAGTGAGTGGCGACCACAAAATTGATAACGTCAGCAGAATGAAGTCAATTGATGTTGGCGATGGCATAATCAAACATAAATGCGGTACATACACATACGGCTGGAAGAGTAACAGTAAAGTGAGCACTTAATCAATGGAATGCAACTCGTTGCGTAAAATTCTCAAAACCAAAAATTAAGGCGGGGAAACAGTAAAAACATAACGTATTCGTATTTGTTACTTGAGTCTTAGGGGCCTCGATACCTTGATGCCTTGTAAGCAATTACAGTAGTTTACACTTTTATTACTATTTAATATCGTTTATCAAAGAAATGCGTATGTGCATGTCGATTTTTAAATCTTTATTGCAGTTGAAATTGTACATTGTATATTGAAGTTGTAAACTCCTGGCTACGCGAAAGCCTAGATCCGAAGGTTTAGAATACAATTATATATATGTTAACGCAGTAGCCCTTAGTAGATTTATATAAATCACGGACGCTAAAATATACTGAATGCATCATAAATATAATGTAAATATAATGTCTTGCATAATGTAAGGCGTATCAGCTCTAATTTTATATAAATCTGTTTAGTGGTATCGTCATGGTATCGGCACTTGAAATTCAGCCGTAGCATATTTTTTGGAGTGAATTAACCGTATGCATTTTTGTTAGTTTGAAATTTAGTGTCGCTGTTCTATATGTAGAACAAAATTTCTCTCAATGTCGTCACTTCCGTTGCATAGCTTGCGGCGCTTCAGCCGCCGTTTTATATTATTTTTGATCTTCATTCAAAAAGCTAGCGAGGATTGAGCAAAAATAATAATGCACACAAATTTTCAAAGAGCTAACGGTAATTACTATTTGAAAGCACGGTAATTATTACTACTTATGAATGTTATTATATTATTTTTTAAGTATATCTAAGTATTCATAAGTATGTATGTATGTGTACTTATATCCTAAGTTCGAAATAATTGACTAGCATTGTGGCAATCTTATCTCCACAACTGAAAATTTGGTAAAACTTCACTGAATTATGACTTTGTTGCATCTAGCCCCATGTCCGCTACGTGTGGCGTGTGCATATGTACATGTATTCACACAAACGCATTTCTGTTTTAGCCTGAGCCGGTGGCAGCACCGCGCAGTAATAAAATGAAATATGCGAATGAACGGATAGATAGATAGTAGATGAGTGAATGAATAAATGAATGAAAGAATGTTGACCTAATTTCGTTTATATGTTTACACATTTTTACGCATTTTTTTTTATTTCTAGCTTCATTTGATGTGCTTGTTGGTCTCATTTGTTGCCGTTTGGTAGCTTGTTGTTGTTACTTTCCTACGGTGGCGCTATCATCGATTGGTAAGCTTAACACACACCATACAAATAAACTCACACACATATCGAGTTTATATATATTCATATATATACACACGTATATATTAAATGACACCTACCGTCACCCCTTCACGAGCATACGCAGATCTTTTTCGAGCAACTATAATAACAGCTATGTGGTGGAATGTGTGTGCAGGAATGAAAAAGCGAAAAAACACTCACACTTGCACAGACGAACCAAAAAGAAGAAGCAAACGAAATAAAAAACGTACAGCGAATAACCACACATACACACCCATTTAGCATATTATCACACACGAAGGCTAGGTGCTTGCATGGTTGTTGCCTGAATAAAATGTGTAAGACAATAAGCAGTGTATGAGGCAACAACAGCAATCAATATATGCTTGCATGTATCACACATACATATGTTGGCGCATGCATATATATGTATGCGAAAGAAATGAAGAAATGAAATGTTTTCATTAGACACTTTTTTATTTTTGTTGGATTGGCACGATCCACAGTTGGAGCTGTGCTTCTGAACGTTGCGAGCGGTTTTCTTAGCTGTGTATAATAAAATAATAAATAACAAAGAAATACAAATAAAATAGAAACCGACAAAGTATTTACATTTTTTCACATAAATTGTGTGCGGTGTGCTGAACTTTCTTTCTGCTGTTCAATCTTTCAAATTTCGCGAATAATATCAATGCTCCCGTTTGGCTTTTTCCCGAATGTGAACACAGTGTTGTGCTAAGTGTTTGATTAACATATATATATAATTCGTACATATGTCAGGTTATGGATAGAAATATAAGCATGTATACTTTTGTGAAAACTTATGATATGATTGAGGATGTATTGCTTACGGTTTGCAAATACATGGGCCATATATATATACGTGCTTAAAAGTTTAAGAAATAGCATTAACGATCACATAACCTCCGCCGTCTGGAAGCAGCCCCACGTGCCGACGTCGTCGATTGACCTACTTAAGCATTTTACTGATGCGCATTCGGCAGCATAAGCTTACATGTACGCACTTCCCCATACGCACAGACGCACATACACACACATATATATACATGTGCGCGTATATATATATATATATATATATATATATGTGTATATGGGAGTGTAGATGTGTGTGCACATTTTTATGAACTTGTTAGCGGAGTTTACTATGTAAGTAAAGTTGTACACATTAAATAATATTAACTTTCAAACCGTTGGAGGATTTATATAACAACAATTTGCGTTGTGGGAAAAATCAGTTTTGTAGCTTTCCAAAATGACTCAGCAGCAATTAGGTTTGGAATGTGTCAGTTCTAACTTTTTTTTATTCATTTTCACTTCAATCGCACGACCTCATCTTATGTGCGAATAAATGACAGTGTTGCTGAAAAGTGTATGCTTTGAGTTGCTTGTTGCCTTTAAGAAACGTGACATATCTACAAGTTAAAAACGAAGCAGCATTGGAGATAGCAAGTTATAAAAAAAAAAATAATCAAAAAAATTTTATTTTTGCTTTTGCTCGAACTCTGTTATGATGCTTATCATTATTACGCGTAATTACAAATATTTTCCCTAAAAATTAATTTTCATACAATCATGTTCTAATATGAAGTTTTACATATCCCGTTAGTCTGCGGGCTCCATATTTCGTAGTAAGCGATCCAAATTATTTCAGAGTTCCCACAAGCTTATCAAATGACCACTTCCTGCATGGTTAACTGGCTTTCAATCATACTTACATCCCAAGCATCCACTGTCGAAATATTTAATATCCTTTAGAATACTGCCAGACATGGTCCAAATAGATCGAGCTCGTAAGAGAGAAGGTCTTAATTCAAAATTAAAGTTAGCATAAGAAAACATTAATAACTGCACTTAAGAGTAGGTTTTCCCTTCTTACTTGCGGACATGTGTATGTACAACGTTGCTGCTTTAGATATATATATTTATATATGTCCTATGTGAGAAAGTCCATTTCAAGTAAAACCATTGCACCCGCCATCATATCCAGCCACATGCCATCATGCCATCATTTCGTACAACAACGTATGATAATCGTTGCACAGATACGTGCATACGTGCATACGTGCATACGTGCATAGATACATTTGTTGCATGCAAAGCAATGAGCCAACAGCCGTGCACCAGCACGGGGTTCTTATCGCTGTCCAGCGATCGCTGTTGTATTTGCTTTTGCCGCATATTTTCAGTTGATTGCAACTGCAGAAATGGGGCGCGTTCTGGAATGTAGCAAATCCAGTTTCTCACTTGAATGCGGCTTCAGCAGACTGCTCACTGGTGTGTTGGAAACATGTTGCATGCACCTTTTCACTGGTGGCATGTTTCTAGATTTTTATTAAAAAAATTGCATTTAATTTCATGCTTTGTGCATGTGTGTGTAAGTGGGCGTTTGTGTCTCTTGCACTGCTCTCTTGACCGCAGTCGGAATTTGAGAATCTCACTTCGGATGAGAATGGGGTTTTGGAGTAAATATTGCAACGTTGAATTGTTGTTGTTGCTGCACTAAGTAGTTGCTGCCGTTGAAAGTCTCATCTCTCATATTGTTGGTATGTTTGTTTATAAGAATGTTTCAATTGTGTTTGCTTCAACTTTTTTTATGTTGTTATTGTTATTGTTATTTGATGCTTTTATATTGTTTCCGTGAATCACTTAATATTGCCCGCAACTCTACTCATTCTTATTCTGCTTGTGTGTATGTCTAGCTCTAGTGTTGTATGTGCATGTGTGCGTGTGTGCCTGTGAGTAGTCGCAGTTGCTGCTTCATAATTGTTATTTTGTTTAAGTGGCTGCGGCCAGTTGGTGCTAGCGCCATAGAACACTCACATAAAAGATTTGCATTTACACCCCGGACTCGGACCGATAGGGTCATTTATTTTGTTTTGCTGCTGGATCTATAATAAGTTGTTGCTGCTGCAACACCAACTTCTAGATTCCTAAAGTACATATTTATATCTATGTACATATATATGTAAATTGTATAAAACCTACGTGTTGAATATAAGCCTCTCCATCCTAACATTTTTGCACTTGTGTTCGAAAATGTTTATAAAAATTTCCCATAATTATTTTAAAATTTAACTGATTTTAAAACACTTTACTTGCAGATGATTGACAATCCTGTAATTAATAATAAATAGTTTCGCAGCTTTTCGCAGAGTTGAAATTTTCGAAATATTTAATAATAATTAATAACTTTAAAATGAATGATTTGTTAAAAAGCAAATCGACTTTACTTAAGCAGAACACATACAAATACACAATAGAAACAAAACTTAACGACGATATCGCCAAAGTGTCTTATTGTAAAAGAAGTGTATAACGAATGGCCACATGAAGCCTTTAAAATTAAAACTGAGTAAGAAAATAGCTTAATCAACTAAAACATTTCAAAGTTAATGAAAACATAAAGTCAAGCAAAATTTCGACACCGTTTGGCTGAACCAAAAAGGAAAACAAAAGAAAAACCAATAATAAAATGAAAACAATAAAATAATTAAATTAAGTCTAATTTATTATAATTAAAAATCGAGATGTCCCTATAACAACAAAGCAACCGAAATCGGCAGACAGATTATCGTTGTACAAATTGATTTACATATTTACATATTTACATATGTATGTATGTATGTATGTATGTATGTATGGGCATACATGGACGTGAATACATTTTCGATTCGCTTCGATGCGCTACATCAATCGAGCTTACTCGGAAGCTGCCTTTGCCTATAAATGCCAATCACACGAGTTTGTACAACCTTATGCGCATGCATAAATACCCCTGTATATACACATGCATACATACATACGTATATAAAGTGCGTAAATATTGCGAAGAATGTGACTATACACATACATATTCTCGACTGCTTGATGTGATGTGAACTGATTTCATTTGCGATTTGATTTGAACACAAAACCGGTTTTCGATTTGATTTGGCTGTTTCTTCAACAAGTGAGATCATTTTGAAAGCTGATTTTGTCAATGAATTCAACATTAACAACCCCCAACTATATTATAATTAATTATTTTATTGTGAAAAGAATGCGCGATTATTGTGCTACAGACAAACACACTTACTTGGTGTAACGGTGTAACGGTGTAACGCTGCAACAAAGACCATGCTTAGTTGCGCCTAACCATTGTTGGCATATTTATTGTCGGCGGCAGCAAAAGCGAGACCAATGGCAGCAATATTTTTGAAAACTCATTTAGTTAAGACAATAAGAATAGATGAAAAAACAAAAACAAAAAAAAAAAGCTATGAAAAACTTTGAATTTTAGCCGACAAAACATTGGGAAATTTATCGGATAAGTATTTGTGTATGAATTTACGGTGGGGGTCGTCTAAATGCGTACAAGTTGCTTTGCTGAAAACCAATGCTGTACTAACTTTTGCTTAAGTAAGGCATTTTTATTTCTGACATTAAAAGAATTCAAGTGTTTTTAATAATTTTCCACTTAAGTTGCTAACAGCAGTTTGTTTTTGTGCCCACAACCTTATCGAAAACTGATTATGAAAGATTAGTTGAGAAAAACTTTATATACTCGAAACTCAATAATACAAAATAAAGCGCCGGTAAGATAATTGTCTGCCAGTTATTAGTATTGTAGCAATTATCCTGTAAATACTAAAGGATGAAGACAAAAAGGAAAGAAAAAGGAAGTAAAGAAAAACGCAATTGCAACAACTGAAAAAAAATGTATGCCTGTTAAAATCTTCCGTTTTTTTTTTAATTATTAGATATAGGAAGCAACAGCACAGCACGGCCTATTTAACGTGTGATAATTTAGAAAATGTAAAAGACTCTAAAAGATTATAATAATGATGAACTAAAACAAACCGTAATGTTACCCAATCAATTAAGAGAAATTTAAATTCAGTTTTCTGTACATAGAAATCTAGAGTCGTAAAAAGACATTATGAGAGGGATGTAAAGTAAAATTGCAAAGAAAAAATGGTGTGATTATGTTAGGGATAATGACGCAAAGGGCCTTGAATAATGTCAAAAAAATATATGTAGAAGTGATAGAGTTCATTATTTTCGATTTAGTAGATTATATATAGAGCTACGAAGTGTGTTTAGAAAATAACGGGAATGTTGTTCGACTGTGTATTTCGACTTTAATGACATAGTGCATCATGAATTTTTGCCTCAAGGTCAAAAGGTCAAAACGGAGTACTACCTACAAGTTCAACGCCGTTTGCTCAAAGCAATCCGAAAAAAACGCCCGTATTTGTGGGAAAACAATTCTAAAAATTAAAAAAAAACCGAATGAACCCACCCACTCACACTTCGTTATTTGTTTGTGAATTCTTGGCCAAAAACAATACTGTAACGATGCCCGGCCTCCATATTTGCCAGACATGGCTCCGTGTGACTTTTTCCTATTTCCAAAAATTAAGAATTTAAGGTTCATTTAAGAGCCGTCGTTTTGCAAGTATAGATGACATTAAAAGCACATCGCTGAAAGAGCTAAAGGCTATACTAAAAATCAAGTTTGAGAAGTGTTTCGACGATTGGAAGAGGCGCTGGCATAATTGCATAATATCGAATGAAGACTATATTGAAGGCGACAACATCAATGTGGACGAATGAATAAATATTTTTTTCAAAAAATGAAAATTCCCGTTATTTTTTGAACATGCCTCGTACAATGAAAGTGGGATAGACAAAGTGCACGGAGCGTATGGCAAATCGAACAAACGTTTTTTGTATTCTAATCTAATAAAGCTCCATAGCCGTTCTAGTAAGGTAAATAAATAAGAGTTTCAGGCTGTTAAGACCCCTGACCTCTGTACTGAATCGGTGAATATAAGCAAACGTGGGATATGTCACAGTAATAGTGCAGTTTTGCTGACTTGGAGTATAAATTTTGGGTTAAAAACCATAAAGAGAGCAGGAACTTTATTGGAATGTAATAAATATAACAAAAATAAAGGGACTTTTCCCATTCTGGGGAAGAATCAATATCAACGTTGACCGGAAATCTGCGATGTGTTTTTATTTAGATTTGTTTTTTATTAGATTTGGAACTAAAGAAGCCTGCAAAAATTTACCACTTCCAGAGAAGAGTACACATGAGTCTAAAAAATAAAATAAAATAAAAAAAGTCTGAAAGAATGCTTGAGCACAAATTCTTAGAATTAACATATATGGCTATTGACGAAACTAGAAGGAGAAACTCGGAGAGATATCTAGAGCGATTGTGCGAACATTTTCTAGAGAAACCCAAAGAGATTACTTAATTTTCTCAAATGGGAACTTCGGAACATTGGATGTTGGATTTTCAATGTCTATGTGTTACACCTATCCCCACAAGTATGTTTGTAGAAGTGTGTTACATATTACGCAGCTCTAAAAGCAAATCAATTAAAAATTTTCAAATAACTACTGCAGTTAACGTATGTGGGCTCATGATCGATGAGTCTGTAGAAGCGTGCAAACGTGGCAACTACCTCCTCACATTTGGAGGTGAGAGCTTATGTTGATGGAATGTACTATATGTATGTATGTGTATGTTATCGTGCGCGTGTGTGTTTGAGTTTACGCTTTGCGGTAAGCTTCGTTGATTGTTGTGCATTTGGTTGACATAGTCATTCAGTGATCAAGGTAAATTTTCTAAATAAACAATGCCACATTCCAAGCATTTCTAAGCGTTTATTATGTTAATTAAATTGACACACAATCACGCACGCGTACACACAGGCGCCGTACAGCAATGCGTAGACCGTAAATACACAAAAATGTATAATATGAGAAAATGCTTCTATTTGATGCTTTAGCTTTGGCCTATTGCGCATGCGTGAAGCTTTCACTTAAAATATAATATTCAAATATTCATGGAGACACATACATACGTGCATCTGTAGCATGCCTATGATGTAAACACGAAGTATGCGCACGTAAACGACAAATGTCATTCAAAATTTTCTTAAGAAATGCATGTGTGTATATAAATAAGACGTTCAGATGCAGATCCAGTCAGACGATCCAGCAAAGCACTTTTTTCTCCATAATTGGTATTATCTAAATAAATATTTGTCAGACACCTGAATAGTTGGCCTACGGTGAACAGTTCATCAAGAGGGAACAACAGAAAGGAATATGGATCCTTAGCTTATTTCCGCTATTTGAATTAGATATACTCTAAGTGATATTTTCAGACGTCAACCTTGATTTCGACTTTTCTGGAAAAATTACCCTATCTCAGTAGTTATTTTATCTGGTACTAATTTTGAAATGTTCCAGCCTTGCAAAATCACGTCAAATGAATCAGAAAAATAAGTCGGAATCACATGCTGAAATAAGAGTCTTTGCAAACCTAAACAATTCCCGATTTGGATTGAAAATCGCAAAGGAAAAAATTAATCTAATATGAAAGATCCCTGTGGAAATCTTGGTCTCCTCAAAACAAAAACAGGTTTAATGAATATGAGAACTCTTCTCATATTAACTACTTAAAGAAGGAAATTTTTGATGAGAAATTGAGTTGCAGCTTTCTTTTGTTAGTCTACAAAAAAGTGCGACTTTTAATATATGTATTACAATCACCAACTGATCATTCAATAGAAGCCACCAAAATCTATTCTTCGCTTACCTCCTCCACCAATAATTTCAGCATTTTTACTTTTTTTGAGCTGATTGAATGAGGCCACTTCGAAAGCAATCGGTTGGTTCGAAATTGGCCTGCGATGTGGCTCCAAACATAGCATAATAGGTATGCAACTAGACGCATATATCATACCCTAATATTGTATAATAAATGTAATGCATGTGTACATATGTACATATTTGTCTGTACTATACATAAGAGCTTATAAGTTTTGAGCTAACACTTGAATTCGGCGTCGAATTTCATTGGCCCAAACGGGCGGCCGCATTCCAGTGCGTATCCGGCATTGGCAAATGGTTTCATTACACTTTAAATTAGATTTCACTGTTGTTGTTGTTGTCGTTATTACTATTATTATTGCTACCCTTTCCACCTCATTGCGCTGCTACTAATACAAATGCCGTTGTTAGTGTTTTATTGTCTTCCCTTTATTGCTGATAAACTCACTGACTGTGCTGTCTCGGAACCGTAGAAGCCACAGCGTACGGAACTCTTGTCGACTGCGGTGCTCAGGTTGGATCATTTAATCAGGCATTAAACGTCAACGAAATGTGATGTCTCTTGTGCAAGCGGCAGCCTTACAAGTCGATTATATATTTTTTTATTAGAGTAGCTGTAATCCCTACATTTTCGACTCTGCTGCAATTTCTTACTGCGGAGGCTAGCTTAGGGCACGGAGTAAGATCTTCGCGGTACAAAGCGAGGTATTAGAAAATGTGTATAGCCCTTTTAATTTCATCGTTAAATCAAGGGTTCAAAGCACAAGCGAGGTCGGAGTGAACTGAATGAAACACGTTTTGAAATGTTTGAACGTTTTCTTTCTTAAATGCATCATTAATATAACAATATTATTCTATTCTGTAAGAAAAATTAATTTGAGCTTCAAAAAATTTCGCCCCCTCACCGTTGTTGTACGGTTATATTTGCTAGCAACAAACTTAACTATAATAGTTAATAGTGAGTTGATTTCTGTGTATAGAGATCTAATGTAAACAACAAAAAATACACCGAAGAGTTAAACTGATGCAATTGGTCAACCCAGTACTGCTTCGTATGACGAACTGTGCCAGAATCCATCTTGAAATTTGATATAAGGGAAAGATTTGTGAATAAATATCCGCCGACCGGTAAAGTGAAAGCTTTGAGGATATTTCGGACTTTGAGAAGTTTCTCATGAAATTCATAAACAAAAGAATACACAGTCCTCTTTGCTGAAAAATTTCTAGACGGTGGGGTTAAAGCGACCCAACTCAACTTATGTTGCGTTAGAAAAGCGCAATCCTTCCACTTAAATGAAAGTGAAGCAAAGATTTTCGCTTTTAATTTTTCCTTCCTTTAAATTTTGTTCATTCGGACGAGCGCTTTCTTGAAATATTCAGGTCGAGTAGAAGAACGAAAATATAATACTATAATATAATAATGCATGAGTAAGGGGAAGGGTCTACTGATGACATCGATACGACCATTATAAATAACTGGTCACTAGTTTATTCTTCTTTTGTTAAGATAAGGAAGTGAAGCGAGTAGAGCTGATAGAAAACTAGGGTAAAACAAAATGTGTATATCACACCAGCAAATAAATGGCCAACACACTCTCATCTCGGCTAATGATCCGCTGTCGACATGCACGTCAAAACTGGGGATAATTTTGGTAAGATGGGTTGCTTTGGGCTCAGTACTTTTTCGACAAACGAGAATAGCACTATTTAGCTATTAAGCCCCACATTATGTCCATTTAAATATATAGTGAATAGAGAGGACAATGATTTTATCCGATGATGTCACTTTTGCTGGAAGAAGAGCAATAAAAACTTTCGGCATATTCCATTTTAATACAGAAATATCTGCATATCAATGTTATAATTAGAAAGAAAAATTAAAATTTTAATACAATGATACGATTTTATGGAAAGTATTCAAATTAATATAGCATAAAGTATATAGAATCTTCTATGGATCTAGAAAAGCCTCAATTCCTCTTGAAGCTGGCATTGGTGTGCACAGTATATGTGTATGTCTTCAAAATACAGAAGTATTCATCCTCCTATATAGTATGTGCTCCTATGTACTCGTATATACAATCGTGTCCGTCTTTACGATTATGCGCGGACATAGGTACACACTCGGTTAATATGTAGATAGGTGGTAGGGAATGCGCATCTTTCCATCTATTCATCCACAAAGTTCATAGACACAGTTATTTGCGAAGGCATTCAGACAGCCTATTTTAATTTTCATTCTCTTATTTGCTACGCAACGACCCCGTTTGCGTCTTTGCCGGTGGCGATATCCGTGCCGGTGTCGCTGCCAAGTACTATTTATTTGCAAAATTAGCGGCATGGGATTTCTTATTTCACTTCTTTCCCTCTTTAGTTTGTCGCCGTGTGTTTGTATTGTACGTATACACTCACACACACACGTTACGTTAGGTTGCCGGTTCGGCCAGGTTCGGCACATTTGCAAAAAGCAGCTGTTCAGAATTTAAAATTTCTTCAGACGTTCGGGTTCGGCGATTCGAAAGTGCTGAAGATGCGTCTCAGCTGCAAATATTTCATTCGGCAAGCGTTGGTTACTGAGCCAATTAAACGATGGACGATAATAAAAAATTCATAGTTCATATACAGACAGACATAGATACATATGTATACACATATATGTAAATGTACATACTATAAATTTACATAATGCTATAGAGGAGTTTGAGGCACCCTAAAATTGCCCAAAACACGCCGACAGCGGAGATGCATTCATAATGAACATTGAGTGTCTTAATAGGGAGTGTGCATTTATAATTTTACCCCAGAATGAATGGGAGGCTACGAAAAGGAAGGATGGACATACATTTCCAGATACATACTTCTATATATGATCTACGGGTAAGTATGCTTAAATTAAAACTTATGTGCTCGCCTATGGCGCATTCCCCGCAAATAATGAAGTAGCTAGAAAGTGAACAGGCATGAACATATGTACACACAAGACATGGGCGTTGAGTGTGTGCATACAAACATTGCATACCAAGAATACTCAATTTATGATCTTATTTTGAAGGCAATAAAAAATTATTTCGTTTCCAGCGATTCTTGGATTCTCGATTTTAAATTATGGAAAACAAGAAGAAAAGGGTCAATTATAGATTATTATATAGGATTATATAGGGTCAAAACTAATCTTCACCTACCCGGCTACTGCTTTTGGTTCGTGGAGTAACAGCGTAATATGATCTCTTGAGATCTTGAAGTTATAAAAATTTTAATGATGAATTTTTTTCTGTTATAGACCCGGGAAAAATGTTCTGAATTATGCAAAAAATCGCGGATATATTTTTTCCAGAAACAACTGTAAGGACTCATCCATAATTGCACAAATTTGAAAATTTGAAAGCAACAGTTGAGGCAAAAGAACTCTTTAAAAAGGTGCTCCAAAAATTAATTAAAGCTCTTTACAGCATTTTTAACAAGAAAAAAATGCCCGTAAATATGGATAGGTTTTCCATCTAAGCAAACCTGCTAATGGATTTAGCTGTTTTCTAGGTATTCTGATAATATTATTCTGAAACATATGAAAATACTGCAACTACAACTACCGTTGTGAATGCGATTGTGTTCATTGTCGTCTTCACTTTCCATAAAATTTCAAATCACCATCCGATGGCGCAATGAGTACTGCATTTTACTTGTATATGTAGTGTTGTTAAGCGTATTTATGTGAGCAGATAAATTAAATAGAAGCGAACCATTATGGCTATGAGTGTTCAATTGTTCAAATGTTTAATTATGAAATATGAATTTTCCATTATTTAATTTAAAATGGAGAAACTCAGCAGACACATTGAAACTGTAACAAACGTGCGCACTGCTACACCCCATCTACATACTTAGTAGGGCTTGCCCTTAGAAGTAATTCCCACACTAAGCTCACACACACACACATGCACACATACTTATACACACATAGCCGGCGATGATGCTTTTGTGTGTCGATTAAATTCAATTTAAATTCAAAAGTTGCGAATTGAGAACCGCATCGAATTGAGTTTGTGAAAAGTCACCGCCAAAGTTCCGCACTTTCACGAAGATGTGTTATATTTGTAAATTTGTGGTATTCCTTACAAGCGGCAATGCGCCAGCGAATTTTCATTTATTCTAAAATCAGTACGCAACCAATTAATAAAGGAGTATTTTTTATCCGACATCGGTTTGTCATAATAATAATCTTTTTTTTTGTTTGGAATTCGAATTATATAATCACATGTAGATAACGTGATACAAAACTTAATATACCAATAATATATGACATACCATTATGATAAAATAATGTGTTTTTCGTAAAGCCCTCAAAGCCCTTAGGGCACCACCAAATAGGGTAGCGCTTTCGTGAGAAGCATTGTCAAGCCAAAAATTGTATCGTAGCTGGAATTACAATATTCAGTCAATGGCGAAAAGGTTCCGGTATTCCGTTAAGAATGACAGTCAGCATTTTCTTTCCAACAGAGATCTTAAATATTTTAGCTATTACATTTCTCAAAATCGCTTTCGATAATAAGTAATTAGTTGGAGTAACATGGGGTAACATGCTTATTAACGTGTATGTGTACACCGTGTACGTATGTATGTATGTAATATATGCATACGCATATGTAGTTGAAACAAATGGACACAAAATCATTTCAAACGAATTTAGAACGGAAATACCAAGTATCCAATCTCTCCTACATATGCATTGGTACATACATTTGTACATATGAGTCTATTTCAAAAGAATTGATGACTTATCATTACGTTACAAATGATCACATTCATAAATACAAATAATGTATGTATATAGATATATATGTACATATGGATGTATGAAATCATTTGTTGCTGATGCAGTGAAAGGGTGATTTGCATATGATTCATGCATATATGAGAATGTGTAAGTACATAGTTCCATTAAGTTGTAATTCTTACAATTGTAGTTACATTAAGTCATAGTTGTAATTTTCTAATGCCTAAATGGAGGAACGAAATTCTAACACTGCCTTGTTAAAGTTATACCATTGATGTGATAGGAACAAAAACAAAAGTTATTTGTTTGTTATTGGCCCCTTAATAAACGCTTACTTTGATTATTTTATAAACAATATTTTTGTTGGTTTAATTACATTGTTATGTATGCAAGCATACAAGCATAATCGCAAGCGTGTTCCATTCGTTATCATCAGTTCTTTGTGCTTTACCTACAATTGTCCAAGCCTCGTGCTTATTGTCGAAGTCATGTGGTACGGAAGTGCTACTTCTTTTTTAGTACTTCCGGTCCAAAAGAAACAAACACATGCAAACTTACGTCTGCGACATCTGGTGGCAACTAGCAAGCAAGCTAGAAACGATTCAGCATAGTCACAAACCAAACGGGCCATTTATTTAGCGCAGACACAAAAGCGAAAGTGAGAATGGGACCGGTTTTATGTTCTTACGACATCAGGGACACAGAATGTTAAGTCTCTGATCTCATATTGCCCGTTTTGAATTTATGTTTGCGCGGCGTTTATAAATGATATTTGTGCATATACATATACCATATATACCATGTATGCCAGAGTGCCGAAAAAGTATTGAAACACAATTCTGTTTGCTTTATACATAGTTTATTTTCACCAACATTTTGGATATAAAGTAGATATCCTTAAATCTTTATTAATGTCTCAGTTTTTATTATTACATTTTCTTAATTTTGTTAACAGAAATGGTCATTAAAAATTTGCATTATTTGTTCATCAATTTAAATACTTTATTTCCCAATGAAATTGTTTTTTGTTTTTTGCTTGCTTGTAGGTAAAGACAACATATATTATACAAATACGAAAATAAACTAATTAAGAGTTAAGTTTCAAAATGTTGATACTGAAAACAAATTTATTTCATACATTCAAAATTTCACACATATTTCATTGGAATATAAACCGACATATAAATAAAATATTTGAAATTTTTCCGGTTCATTTACCAGTTACCAGTCATTTGAAGACTAAAAATTTTTGTAATTATCTTATGCTAATTTTGATTTTGTGCCATCGACATTGTTTGCCGCCTTTCGCCGTATCCACGTGATTCTTTCACCATTGTTGCAAATAATTTGTTTTCAAAAAAGTAATCTTTCTTTTATTCTCCTTTTCAGATATTACGGCAATAAATATTCCGAACCTCATTAATTTCTTTGAAAACATATTTTTTGCATGAACTTTTACATCTTGCTTTTATAAAACTACATGTATAGTTTTCTGGTATTATTATTATTAATATTATGTTTGTTTCATTTTTATATCCTTTACTCACTATTTTAATTATAATTTATGTTTATGAATTTATTTAGTAAATGTAAACATTTGACATTGTTTTATTTAAAATATGAATTGTACATATGTGTGTATTTATGTAGATATTTAATTTTGATTTTTAATTTTGATTTTTTTCCCCACCCGTCTTGGTAAATGGGTAAAATATTTTGATTTTATGCTCATGCTTAACTACTAACTAGTAAAATTTTGATGTTTTTGCTCATTTCTTAGTAAAACAAAATTGTAAAAATTAAAATTTTCATAAATAACATTCATGTTTTTTAGATAAAAACTTTAATAAAATAAATTGCAAAGTGATTAAAACACCCATAATGTGAGAAACAATAATTTTCAAATCGTCGGGTACAATCTTTGTGCTTTGTGTTTCATTAATTTGAGATTTTAAACATGAATTTTTAATACTTTTTTGTTAATTTTTTGAAGAAGACATCTTAAAATAGTATCCTTTTCAACCTGATTATCGAAAGAGAGCGGAACGGAGAGATTCTGTAAATTCGCTAGGCACCGTTAACTAAAGGAGTCTCAATGAGGCCTTTTCGGAACTGACTCGCTTGATTTCGCGAAATGTCGTTGCGTCCTAGTTATAGTAAGTGTAAAAGGAGATTTATAGTTAAGGAAATAAATGGAAACGGCCCAAAAAGTTGTGTATTTGCAGACCGAACTACACAAACTTCCAATTAAAGGAGATTTACGGCAATGTATCATTATATGGTGCTAATGATGGAGCGCTCATATATTCCTTTGACAAGTCAGAGCTTGTCGCAAATTGCAGCTGCCAAATATTCATTGCAGAATATCTTCACCTTCGAGAACTTTAAACTTAATTTCGCGCGTACATTACTAATTAGTAAGCCAGCTAAACACTAAGAGGATTACTGGCAAAGGACAAAAACACACAGAATAAATACGCGAAAAACTGCAGAATATCGCAGAATATCGCAGATTTTTTTTCGTTTTGTAAAAACAACAACAACAACAACAAAATCACATACATTTTCTAAGGGTTGGTTTTGGGTGTCGAAAACTATGCGCGAATCCAAAGGATCCACCATTAGGTTTAATCTTTCGCAACGGAGAATTCGCGTCGCTGCTCTTGCTGGTGACCCGTGTGACAAGACAGGTCTGTAACGCTCGTTAATGGGTTCAGTTGTTGTGTTAACCCCTTTCGACTGCCAATTACAAATTACAAAGGGCAACAATAACGAAAAATAAACTAAAATTAAATAAAAAATTGGACAACCAGTGCCGGATGTGTGCCAAAACTCAAAATGTATCGTTTCGCTATAAATATAATATTATACATACGGTCGGCACGTCGATGTAGGGCTTCCCGCACCCTAAGTCTAAATCACTCTTTATCATAAAAAAATGTCCAAAATAAAATTCCATTTTTTGTGCTCTAAAATTGCGAAAATCTTCGGAAAATGGCAATTCATTAATTTTCCAAACTGTCACCGAGCCGACATGCTTCTATTGTGTTTGTACGTGTGATGGCGTGTGTTGTTTGGTTTGGGTTCCGCTCCCTACCGCTTCCTACCGTTTTTCACTGTGTTTGCTGGTTTAATAGATTTTCTCGTGTTTAAACTTCGCTGGCGGGCGATGAATCCTTCATCGTCTATTTACCCAATTACAACAACATTTTCGCCTGACCCTTCCTGCCCAGCGCACACATGTGTGTGTGGATGTAGCAACTCTTGTGTGTGCTCAGATTAGTGACATTTAGGACTTTGCAGCACCCTTATCGCCATTATGCGCGGTGATAATCCATTGTTGCTGTTGTTGCGATTCATTTGCCCGCGTTTTTGTGCAGAAAAATGTCAAAAATTGCAAAATTGAAAATCGCAACATAAATGGGAAAAAATAAAAGTGTAACTCTTTCATTTGGAAAAATTCACATTAAACCGAAAAATTGGAAAATTTACCTTCCTAGGTTGTGTGCTCTTTTGCTTTTGGGTGTTGGCTTGTGTGTGTTGGCTGCTTTGTGGCATGTTGAAAGGGTTGTATAGTCAGGGTGACACCACGTTTTGTTTGCACATGCGTGCGAGTCTGCGTGTGTTTGTAAGTGTTTTATTGCCATTGTGCCGAAGAGTTCAAATGATTTGTTGCATGGCACATGGACGGACGGCTGCATATCGTTACCCTTTTTCCACATTATTCTAAATATCACTACAATTTTGGGTGAAATTTTCATATATTTTAAGTGAAAATGTTGAATATTTTGTTTGAAATTGCATTTGATGTGGCTCGATGAGCATAAAAGGTCGAAAGGGTGCGGCAGGGTTACGACGTCGATCGCAAGTCGTTGCACCTTATCATCAATTACATGCCTCTGAACACGCAAACACACACACGCATGAAAGTCAGAGTAGTCAAAATATACTCCTGGCAACAAGCAGAGCTCAGCTGTTTGCTCCCCTTGACATTGCGTTGCGCTGTCGAGGCAGTTGGAATGTTGCGCATGCGCTACGCACGTTGTCTGCGCTCGCCAGATGTACGCGACAGCACTTCCATTTTGCACATGGCCAGTGTGTTCCTTTCATTTCATTACAACATTTTGGAATGCAGGCTGGATGCGCCAACCCTTTCTCGTTGCTTTGATTGGTGGCTCATCGAAATTGAAATTAAAATTAAAATATTTTTAATTGAAAACTTATTGATTTTGCTACTGAAAACCTTGTAAGGACACGTGTATGTCTGCAGCCCTTTCATTTATTATGCACATTTTTTGGTTTAAATGCATTAGGCTAAGTGTATAGTGGAACGAAGTGTAAAGAAGCAGTCTGCAGGAGAAAAACTTTTTCTGTAATTTCTGATTTTCGAATCATAGAGTTTCGAACTCACACCGATAGCTACAACTCTCCGCTACTGTGCACATTCCTTCGCACACCAGCGCATTATCAACCGTTGTAGCAGAAATGCCTGAGAAGAATTTAAAACAGGTAACGAGGATTCTTTGAGGGGTCAAACAAATCATGTCTGCGAGACATGAAAAACAATTAACCGAGAATGACAAAACTATAAAAGCAAAGAAGGAAATACCCACCCACAGCGCAAAAACACTGGAATGAGCGAACGAATTTACTTTCACTTTATTGCAGACCAACATAACCAACATCAACTATTTCCATCACAGAGGTAATGCATAAAATTGTCTGTATTTTATCAGTGACTCGCTACTTGCCACTTACTGCTTATCGCATACGTATGTGTGTGTGCGTGAATGTGTACTCAGTCCTATACGAACCACTCACACATACATACTATCGCAATAAGTCGCAGCCATGTGGCTGCAAAACATTCTTCTTTGATTTTTTTCTAATTGTGATAATTGTGAAAACAAGTTGAAAACTTGAAAGCGAGGTAAATTGATGTGGTAAAAGGTAAAAGGATAAAATATGTACATTTATGGGATGTGTACTGATCTGAAACGGGCAGCGTAGCGGGTTCTATGCAAAAATTTTGACGAAGCTGCCCGCAATGGATTTCAAAGGCTTTGACAATAGAACTGCAAAGGAACTGACCCGGAAGTAACTCTTCAAGGTATTTTGTGAATATAACATACATAAATATTTTGTTTTTCATCATTAGTTACATTAGATAAGTAAGGAAATATGTGTTTACTAGCGCTAATTTAAGTTGGTACTTATTTGAAAAATGTTTATTTGTGAGCTCTGCGCAAAAGCCATCATCCTTTTAAGTGTATAAGAATATTCGCTTAAACAAGAGGTAAGTGTCATCCGAACTCCAACGCCCAATTAATCCTTATAAAGTACGTATGTCTTAATTAACTTTTGGTCATATTCCAGTTATATAACTATGAATCAGGGAAAAAGGAATAACAACTCTATCTGCCTTCTATTGATGTAGATGTGTATATATCCACATCATAGGTAACTTCGACTTAGTTCCAAGCAACCTCGTTTAATTAATAATACAGGAGGGCGGGAAACCAGTCGTGCCAGAAGACAATAATGGAATGAAAAACGGAAAAAACCGAAAATAAGCAGAGACACTAAAATTGAGAAAGAGAAACTGAGCAAAAGCGAAGCATAATTTTCTTTATATATATAATTTTCATTTCACCTAAAGTCTACAGAAACATTCATACCAACATGTAAATTGTTCCTACAGTTACTTTCTCGCTCACATCCCACACTTCGCCGCTCTCCGCAACACTTTGCTGACGCTTTTGGAGGCTTTGACTTACGATATCGCTGCAAATTAAAAGAAAAGTATAAAAAACTATCGACTCATTTTACTTTTCTCATTTTCATTAGACATGCCATTTATTCCAACGTCACTTGCTCCACTGCACCTCTCTCACTACACCTTCATCAATTCATTGCTATCAAACTCACTGTTGAGTGAACATATAAAAGCGAAGTTAAACACATACATATAAACCCAACCATAATGCACACATATGTACGTTTCTATCTGGATACGTATACCTTATAGAAAATTTCAAAAGCCAAAAAATCAAATATTCAACGGAAACTGTAGTAAATCAGAAATGCAAAGAAACTCTCGTCCAGTAATTCAGAATCTTAGGCGGACATCCTTGCTTTCACCCCCACACACTCTCCTAATAAGCTGAAATTTATTTACAAAGCAACATACTCATATAATCGTACACGTATATGGTATGTTGAATTATATTAGAAATTCTCTTAGTCGGAATTCATTTTGTCAATACGCACACATGTTTACTGGGGCCCATAGACATATGCGCCTGTGCGTATGCTACTAATTTTCTTTTAAGGTCAGGAAGAAAAAAAAATGAAAAGAAATCGCTTCAAAAAGCAGAGAACTTCGTTGCTTTCATTCGATAAAATTACAATTTTCCTTCGAAATTTTTTTCTCAACTTTATTTTGCCCCTCATAAAAGTCTAAATCAGACGACTGGCAGCTGGCTACTTCCGTTGGCAACTACAGGACGCTGCCACGCAACGATATGAAAACAGCCACACACACACACACACGCACACGCAAGCACAGAGAGTTGTGTGCACAATGGATGGCATCAAATATTTTGGACCGCCACCTCCTCCCCACGCAATCAGCTCATGTGCACATTAACACTTGTGAGGAGTGAATATGCAGAGACGATCTGGAGTTGGCGCTACCCCAATAGGAAAGTCAATCAATCGGGAAGCTATACACACAAATATAAATGTGGTGTTGTGAAGTGAAGAACTTTGATATGAGAAAAAACGCACGCAAAGATGACAGTTTGGCAAAATGCTTATTAGAAACTCAAATATTAAATATAGAAAGTGTAGATGTTATATAATGTTAGTTAGAGGCAGCTAAAACTTTCCAAATGAACGAGATTATATTGATTTCTTTCTTCTACTCGTATTGTCATTAAACTTGAAGTGATTATAATTAATTTCACAATTTTCCTGGATGGGAGCTGTTTGCTTAGTTATGCATTTACATATGGTTGGGTGTATGTGTGTACGTGCGCCAGGTCCTTGCCACCCCAACAAATATGTGATTACAATTTCTGCTTCGATATGCTCACATGGGCTACACATCTTATGCCCCTAGGCACATGTAACCGTAGGTGTGTATGTATGTGTGTCAATGATGCTCTTTGGTTGCTGCATCTTTCGCCGCTCTGCAAAATCAAATCCAAAGTATAAAATTAAAGGAGAGAAAAAAGTGAAGAAAAAATCATTTTCATTTTATTTTGAGTTTGAAACTCAGCAATCGCTAATGTACGTGAGGATGTATAGCTGGGAGTAAGTGAGTGCGCCACTAGTAATTTATGGAACACTTCTGTTCCACCCATTTAATGAACAGAATAGCAATTTCTTCATCACCACTTATTTGATTCATACTACATTACTCATTATCCTTGAAGAAGAGTTAATAATTGCTCCGAGGAGTGCTTTCTTATATCTTAATCAATTAGAAGTTTTCATAAATTTCTCAATTATGTATTGGCATAGAAGAGTCGGCGGGGCAAAAAATTCGCAGAAAGCTCGAAATTTTGTGTCGACTCTGATGGTTTGCTAGTAGGGTTAGAATTAAGATTAAGTTCACCTCTGCGTTGACCTAGAGAAAACCTATTTGGATATCGCGATTAAGTCAAGTATTTAATTTACAATAAATGTATGGCCTCTTTGTTCGCATGAATATATACTGCGAAACTAGATTAGAATTTAGTACTGGGTTTACTGGGTTTACTGGGTTTACTGGGTACTACATAGACTTGTGCATTTTCGTAAATACGTAGTACGCGGATATAAGAGTATGAAAAAGTAGTTCTTAAGTGAGAAAAATTGTGGCGTTCACAAGCAAACAAACACTGAGATGACTGCGTTGGCAAAAGTTTAGGGTTGATGCTTTTACATGTATACACACGTACATGTATACATACGTCAAATGACTGGAAGTTGGGGCTGCATAACTGCGTTCGGTTCTTTGTTGTTCGGCACTCCGTTGCGGTGAGTGTAAAGTGTTTTACTCCTGTGAGCTTAATTTTTCGAAAAGTAAAATGTTCGGCAAAATTAGATGTAGGCATGCGTGTGTATATTGGTATTTGTAGTATGCCATGCACACAAATTAAATTTACCGTTTTAATGTGGCAATTAGTTTTTGCATGAATATTTGTTGTTTTGATAGCTTTTATGAAAGAATCATTATTTGAGTTATGAAAATCACCTTGAGCGCTGGTAAAGTCGAAATCACATGTATAAGGAAATATAATATGTATGTATGTAAGTAATATGTATGGACACAGAATAGGTAGAGATGTCAGCAAGCACATTGAGCGAGCATCAATTTACTGGAAAGCAAAATACAACTTTGAAATAATTAATCACCAACTCATCGACGAAAATCAACGAAAATAAGAAAAATGGCACGGATTGGAGACATAAATGAAATAAAAAACATTGCGTCTATACATATCTACATATGTAAATTTATATAGTACACAAATATATATTGAATATCTACAGCTATGTATGTAATATGTATAAATGCGATGGAATAAAAATTAGTTAAATTAAATGCCAGTTCTATAACATTATCGATCGAGTTTCATTGGGCATTACATACATACATACATATATATCATCATCATATATCACCTCATACATACTCGCAAACTTTCAAATTTGTGTTTGCACTAATTTTGTTTACGCCAGCCGTGAGTTTATCATTCCATAAAATGTTGAACCCTAATGTATATATTACGTTTCGCTTCGTCTATAATTTTTTGAATTGTTGGCTTTTTTGTTATTAATTTATTAATTTATTAATTTACGAATAAATGCGTTCGAGCACATGTCTGCTCCCCGTAGATTATAGTTTTTCAGTTAATTTATGTGATGCGATAAAGTGCTTAAATGTATGTGAGGGTGTCGGGTGTGCCTCAGTTAAGTTTATTAAATGCTTTTTAGCCACTAATTTAACATCAGGCGTTTTTATTGGTTTTATAGCATTGGTCAAAATGTATTTTAATTATTATTATTAGTATTATTATTAATACTATTATCCTCATCAGCATTATTAATTTTTATGCCGCTCTTATCAAATTTCGAAGAGAAAGACAGTAAAAAGGCAGGAAAATTTCAAACGTTTGTATTGGTGTATATAAATGTAGTGAAGTTAAGCTAGCAAACAACCCTCATTGTTAGTCACTACCATTAAATCATAAACGAAAATAAGGAGACTGAAACATTTTTTAGGTTATTGTTTAATTGATGGGAACTGCAATCTTAGGGATTCTTTTAATTTTTACCTAACTTTTATTTTATTCTTTATGTTTTTTTATAAAACCTCTTTGTGTAAGAATATATTTTCTTGTCAATTAATGGATATAGTTTTGTATTGTGCGGAAAGTTATTTCCGAACAACGAAAACGTATTCTTATGATAAAAAAAAGCACAGATAACATTCACTAATTTTCAAATTCGCATCGAGAAAAATAATTATAGAATTTCTATAGAAATATTTCTTTCTTATAGTGAACACTCCGGGGGTAATCTTGGCGTGAGAGAGCTTTTCATAAAAGCCTATCAGTCGTTCAGAGGCGGCTTCAACCTTGTAAGGCCGATATTTATAAATCACTTTAAAGAAATATAAAAAAAAAACTGTTTATTATTATGAATATATGTATATGGAAAAGTCTCTGTAGCGATAAGTAATAAGCAATAAACCAACTTAAGTTAAGGCAGAACTTTTATGCTATTGAAGAACTTATTCGGGACTTGAAGGCAATCGGCAACTCTAAACACCACATAGTTTATCTATATTACTAGTGATTTGTACATATGTGTATAAATTTCGTAGTTAAGATCAAACTTCATCAGAGATCTGAGAATCGCACTAGTTGTATTATTTGATGACCCTTTTGACCTTAACCGATAAATAGTAACACTTCTCAAATCAATCACATCTGTAGTTACAGTGTACACTAGATTCAACAATGAGTATGGAATGCAAGCAGTTCAGAGACGATTGGTGTTTCAAAATGTTGTCTCTGTAAGAAATTGCATTATTACTGACCGGGTGTTAAGCAAGGTGGTCCTTGGTAATGTTGACATTTTGAACATTTGACACGGCACTCATATTACCGTTACAATTCTCATGTACTATTTAAATTGTGATACTTTTGGACAACGAACAATGTCTGTCCGTATTGGTTGACGTTGACCCGCTTGATAATGTATATGTATATGTACTATGTAGCTTTGAAAATGTTAAAGTATTAAAATGTTTTCATCAGGCATGCGTGCGCGTTAACTATGCGCGAACACTTACACACACATGTGTAGTCAAAGCATATATGTTTAAATGTCATTGGGATGGCAGTCAGGATATTATAATTGTTTTCAATATGAGGCGCGTTCGAATATATGAATTCACACTCGCATGAAATCAGCATGTACTTAGCATTCAGTATGTAGTTGCACCGTGGCAGGGTCTCAAGCCCACCGAATCGACTTCAAATCATAAACAGTACTTTTATTACAGTTTTTGCTACGTTTTTTGTTGTTTTTTTTTGTTTTTTTTTGTTTTTATTTAATTGTAATGGTGCACAGTTTGACGCCAAAGATTTGTGTTTACTATAATAATTACTTTGGGAAATATATCCTTATTTTCACTCTGATGTTTCTACATCTGTGTATGGGTATAATTGCCTATTTATATATATGAAGTTTGTGTGCGGTTAAGTTGTTTTATTTTATTATGAAAATAGATAGACGGCGTAAAATGTGGCGATTATAATTGTCGGTGGAAAGTCTTTTATGGTTACTTCGAAATTGTGCGTGTAATTGTAAAATCGATTAGAAACTCATTTTCAAAAATAAACAAATTTCTCTGTCCTTAAATGCATGTACATGAAATACGATTTATAATTAGATATGAATGTATGTATGTATGTAAACAAAATTGGAAAGTGAGAACGAGCAAAGTTGCCCCAACAAATAGGCGAATCAGTTGCTTAAGTTAAATTTAATTACAATGTCTTCCTGCCACCCTGTTCTGCCAATATAGAATAGCAGTGATAAACTTTAAATCTCAAATGCAATAAAATTATGTAATTTCTTTGCCGTTAGAGGAGGTAAAATAGACCAATGAAGGCTTTTAGCTTTTGAGGAAAACTGTCGTTTGACAGTGAAAAGGAATTAGGAGAAAACATTCTAGATCAGAGATTGTAATATGTAGCTCATGGTGTAATGAAGTCTTAAAAATACCACTTTCCCTCACATGTATTGAGCATATATATTGCTATATATGCGTACTATATCATAAGAGTTCTTCGATCGTATAAGTTTTATACACATTCTCCAGTTTCAACATTCTTTGCATGATAGTTTTGCTAAATTTGGGAAACGAAAGTCATTCCCCATTTTCTTTTCCACCCTAAAAGTATTTAACTTTCAAAATACTCCGCACGCCTTCAGGTCAATTAACATGTATTCCCTATAGCACCCATCTGTCATATTGGCATTCGACACAGATTTTCCAGCAAAAAGTTGGGTTTGCAATTTATATTGCCTCACAAAAACTCACAAGCCTAGCAGCAGCTTCTCTATATACCTGAGATATATGAGATATGTGAATGTATACATATATGTCCAAATATATGTCCATATATTACAAATCTTTGGTATTTTGGAAATTGTATACTATTTGCACAAGTTTCCACTTGTCTGACAACCACAAACAGAGGAATATTTTCATTTAGCACATACATGCATACATATGAGTACATGTGTGTATATACCCGCTGGAACTTTCGAACGCACTTAAATTCTCACTCAACCGACTAAAAAGAATAGTTTTGAAGAAAGGTGCCTTTGTGTATTAGTCGAAGTGTTGGTGGATTATCTGGTGTCCTCCCCACCCCCGTTGCCACCCTGGTGTGTTTGAGTGGAACATGACATAACCCACAATTGAAAGTAAATAATATCTGAAGATTTGACGCATGCATAAAGCTGTCAAATGCATACCCTTACAAACACGTACACACACTTAAATAAAATATAAATTCATTTCTTTACTTCTTTCGTATATATATATATAGAATATTTGCTCTCATTAAAGATAGGTAAGTGGGAAGGTAAGCAGGTGGAGGTGGTGGTCATATATATGAAACGTACGCTTGACTCTCCTCGTGTGTGTGTGTTTGCACTATTTTTGTGTATTCTGTTTTGGCAAATGATATAGGTGAAATTTCGTTGATGAAAAACTTTCATATATTTCGACATGAAATATTGACTTTGTTAATTCAATGTAAAAACTGTCAAAGTGGAGGTAACGAAAACTGGAAATGTTGTATTGGTTGCTTGGCTTCTTCAGACAAGTGATTTTGGTGTGTTAATATCTGTCACTATGGAAGCGCAGTGTGCGGGGGTGGGCGTTAATCTGCTTCGTTGTATACATATTGTGTATATGTACATATGTGAATGTAAGTGGCACATTGAATAGCAAACTATTTAAGCACTGAGTAAACTTTTTTCGAGTTATATATAAACATGCACTAGTACATGTACTATCCATCCCTAGAAACACAACAATACCCTTATAAGGGAACATTCGATCGGATAATGAACTGAGAAATTAACTTTGTGGCAAATCTATCTTACAATGGGTCTTTGGATATTGTTTGGTCTTCGTTGAATATTGCCTTTGGAAGGTCTGGGTGATTTCAGGAACCAAAAAGTAATTCTAGTATTTGCCGCAAATACCCGAGCACCAAGGCCTAGATAGAGTGACTATTAATTCATATTCCACGATTATATTAAAAGAACTGCGCAGACGCCTCGCACTAATTCGGTGCCCACCAACACAACAAGTTTAGATTAAAAAATGCTTCTCTTAGCGAAAATCGGTTCTTAAATTCTTTGGGAAATTGTAATACTACGGTGTTAAGTACAGAGTGAATGTTGAAGTAAAAATAACCGAAGGTTTGTTTATAGTTGATCATAATCACAAATGATTGTAATATTTCAATTTAGCGCTATAAATTTGATCACCTTTCTTTATCAGTAAACTCAAGTCAATGGAATTTGGTATTGATACCAATACTCAATTTTGTTTGACTTTGCTTTGGCATTCGCATAAGTCAAAATCAAAAATATAAGCCGCATAAAGCAATCGGATTTTATCATTTATGGTGTCATGGTGTCATGGTGTCATCCTCAATCTTTATTTGTTTGTCATAATTTTCTCGAATTTCACATTTCAAATATTTTTCAGGTCTAACAATAAGATTAGGTTAAAGGCGCCGGCTGAGACACGCCCAAAAGCATGAATCACACACAAACAAATATTACCGCTATTCGAAGATGTTGAAATGAAAGTGTGTGGCAAATCTTCTTAGGTTGGTTTAGTTTTTTATGTGAGACCCAGCAAAGTGCGGCTAAGGGTAAATGGGAAGAAAACCAACAATATGCAATGTAATACAAATAAAAATTGATACAAAGAAATAGCAACAACCGAAAATAAGTCTTCGACCGAAATAGAAAGTTTTGTGCTACTTTTGGAGGAGGCAAACCACTAACTTAAAATGCATACAGGGGTACATCTCAAATTATTAAAAATTAACGTGTATATGTCAATGCATTTGTGAGCGTGATTGGCTGTAAAAAATCTCTGCACCGCTGAAATAATTGAAGATTGTGGCACATTTAAGTGGTCACTTGATTAACCACAAAGATAGCGATGATAAGTGCTGCAAATAAATTAAGTACACTGTTAAACAAAAAAGCACGCGAAATAATGTGCAAATAAAACATTTTTAAAGCAAAATGAGACTTTACTTATATAAATAAGAATGTAAATACGTAATACGCGTAAATACTTAAATTCATAACATTTTATAAGTTTCAATTTTTGATTTTTGCTCTTCAAAACAGATTTTACAGCTAAAATACATATGTATAAATACAAATGCGCGCAGGCATTTTGTTATATTTTGTGTATTTTTGTATATACTTTAAAGTCACATATTTTAAAATTTGTTTTATTTCATTTTGGTTTAACTTTTTTGAATATTCAGTTTTTACGAACTATTCAAAAAACAAAAAAAGAAGATGTTTGTATTAGTTTTAATAATTAAATTGTATTTTGATTTTTGTTCTCTCACATTGCGCTTATTCAGTAATAATTTATTTACTTACAAACACATACTTCAAAATGTATGTAAGTAGTTTTAAATGTGTGTACGTATGTTTGTAAATTAATACCATACACATTACAATTTTCATAGTGTTTAGTAAATACAAATATGTAAACATACTTTAATTTTAATAATTTTGTTTGTTTTATTATAATATTTATATAAATTGCAATTTCTTTGCAAATATATAGTCTACTGGTTTTGATTTGGTGGCCGTCCCGAGTCGGGTTGAAGCCTTTTGATTTTATGCTCTTAAAAAGGTACTCTTAATTTTGATTAATGCCGTCTCGAATAATTTTCTTTTCACTTTATAATCTTATATATATACTTTTCACTTTTACTCTCTTATAATCCATATACATCTCTTCTCTTGTATATTTTACCACTTCAGTTGTATGCCTTCATAATACAAAAATTTTATGAAATCTTTTAAGATATTAAAATCACAAAACCAAGGACAAGAAATTAGAGATGGAAAAAATTTATTTGCAAGCCCTATAAACGAAATGATAATAATAAATATTTTCCAAATTCAAAGAGAAATGTTAAAAAATACCGTTCAAAAGCTCTTTACACTTCTAAAATAATACCGTTATAATTTATTTGACCAATCGTGTCTTTCGAAGTTCGTAACTAAATGCCGAAGTGATCGGAAGCAATATTAATGGAAAACTTGTACTATACATATGTATATACAACCGAATATGCTCAAGTTAATTGTAACGAATTGGTTTTACTATATCAAATTTTTTGAATTGTGGTCTCTTTCTCCCTCTTTCTCTTTTCCTCTTACTTGGAAATATCGTGATATAAATGTGGTTAACAATAGGGGTCGTAGAGTTTATAACAACTTTTTGCTTCTTTCAAATGTAAATGTTGTATTTGCAAAAATTCATGGCATTCATTCATTTATGGCAGTTTATCACCACATGCAATCGTTCGGTTATTGTTTGCGTGAATATGTCGCCACATACACATATACATGCAAACGTCTTTACGCCCTCGGCTGCGCCAAAACTGTCAAAGGCATGATTTAATGTTATTAACATAATGACGTAACGGTAAAATTTGCATAGCATTTATAAATGGGAATTCAATATAAATTTACAACAACACATAGCGAGTATAGCGATGAAAAAGTTGACAGGCTGAGCGCTTCAAATGTCCTTTCCTTACTTACTTATTTTTCAGTACGATTTTTGTCAAAGCACAAAATCAATATTCCGCCGATGCATTCGTTCCACATGTGAGGGTGCTGAGTGGATTTTTACCTCCTGCCTGCAAAATCCGCTTGACGCAAAATTAGGGATCTATGTATTTGCTATTTATTTAGTGTAGCGACAATACGTAGATATGTTGGTATGTATGTATGTTAAAACGAGAGTGTGCGCTGTGCGCTGTGCTATCACCTTCCTCTCCGCACAATTGCTGCTAAATTGCATTTTTCATTTTTCACTCATTTTCTTATTTATTTTTCTGCCAAAAGCATTATGCGCAAATACATGCAAAATAGGCATTATTGAAATGGGATAAGGGAGAGAATGCGGTGTGCGGTGTGCGGTGTGCAGTGTGCGGAGACGCTCGGGAAATTGCACTTTTAAACATGCAAATTCAAATTCCGTTCTATGCACTTTGAATATTTCCTTTTATTCGGGATTTTGCTATTTGATTTGCTTCGGCGCTTGCACCCTATGTATGGAAATCTGCATCTACCGAGTATGTTGTGTGGATGGCGTGGCTGGTGTGGCTGGCGCATAATACGAGTATGCATCCTGCATGCAAGCCGACACAAATGATAGCAATAAAAATGCAGATTAAACTTTGTCAGTGCATGGCAAACACTTGGTCCGCAAAGCGGCGAATGGCGCGCTCCCACTGAGCAATACAGAATTTATTATAAATTGCCATCAATTCGACACAAAATTAAAATATCGACGGTGTATTGAAGATTTAGTTATTTCCTTTCGTTCTTGCCATTTATTCAATACCTTATTTGAAGTATAATCACCCATGCACCAATCACCCAATGGTGCATACATAGCACGAGTTGATGCAATGCCGGTGAGGATGTAGAGTGGTCGTTAGCAGGCAATTTTATAGCGAAAGTGTATTATTAAAAAAAATATCCCAAAAATATAATAAAAATCAAAAATGTGATAGGAAACGCCGACAGCGGCGGCAATCAAAGCCGCTGAATAGAAATTTTCGAAAAATATCGAATGTCCTTGAATTCTATGCTCGCACCAAGGCACATCTTCGCCCTTGGTGGCTGCCACAACGCAATTCGCTGCTTGAATCAATTCGAAAATTTGCATGCCTCACTGACTCTGAGTACATGCATATCTATGACATTTACATATGTATTTCTGTATTTCGCGCATTGACGAGTGACGCTGTGGTGCGTGCGACACGTGACAAATAATTACTATGCCGCCGGAAGGACTTTTTCTGAATTTTCTCATTCCAGCAAAAGGGAAAGTAAGTCTGCGAAAACTAACGGGGAGAAGGAAATTCTAGCGTGATGGCAGTGCGTGTCCGAAAATTGCGAAAAATATTTGCTAAATACGACGGATATTGCCCTCTGCAGCTGGGAAGTTAACCAGCAAGTTTTTCGAAGAGACTTTGCTTGAGTTTATAATAATCTTTCAGATATTTTGAGGGAATGTCCAGAAAACAGTCCCGGTTGATGCTTTGAAATTTTGTTTCCCGTTGTTTCACAGCTGCGGCAGGAACACGCGCTTATTACACTGAAACTGACCGTTGAGCAAAATTCCTCTTTTTATAATCAGAAAGAAATCGGCATAAATCATGTGTAACTTTTTAAGCCAGCACAAGCATAAATATAATATTTCCTTGCCAATAATGTGCTCACATACATAAAAGGCATAAAAGGCATAAAAGGCATGCAGATGCATGTATGTAGATCAGTATAAAATTTTTCCATCCGGCTTTTTGCTTTCTTTATGGATTTTTAAAAAATCAACAAACAGCTGCCGCGTACTTTCATCATTCGCTTCAACACGGACGCACACGTAAGTGTGTGTAAGTGTGTGCATTTCTCATTAATGTTAAATGTAGCTGTTACTCTAATAATGATGAACAAACACACGCGCGCATGTCCTGCCCTCGCAGGCATAAATTTGAATAGAGTCGTTTGACCGTGCCGTTTTTTATTTCAAAAGCCCCTTAGTACTTACACACATGCCTAAGTGTAAATCTAAATGTATGTACATATGTGTAGGGGATCCAGCGCGTGGCGTAACTGTGTATTTGAATGTTGCCAGTTATGTGGTCATGTGGTGGTCTGCATTTCCCGGCTGACTTTTTTCCAGCATTTTTAGGGTCGAATGCATCCATTTTTTATTTGGTAACGTTTTTCAACTATTCTATTACTGCACTGTATTGTTTTCATTTTTTTTTTTAATGATTTTCCACAGAAATATTATCGCAATCACAGCGGGAGGGGAATAGGAAGGGAGTTTTTTTCCATTAAAAAGTAAAATGCGCGCAGCAACTATTTTGACAATTTTTTGGGGGAAAATTTTATAAGCTACTTTCAAGCGGACGAATGTTTGTTTACAACTCAAAAAGAATTGCAACAAAATTATGTGTACAAATGGGCGTAATTGTAATCCTTCCAATGCGATCCTCTCTAAGCTTGTCTGTTTTTGTTAAAAATCAGTTAGGACTTAGAACTACCAGAAATTGCGATAGAACAGAAATTATTAGAAAGAAAAACTTACAGTTAACAATTAACGGGCTTCTTTAAGTAGAAATTAATTACTCATAAAAAAAAATTGCTTCCAAACTAAATTATTATACTCCTTCAATAAAAAGTGTATTAACGCCCGAAAAAATTTGAGAATGTAAGCTCTTTTCTTAATATATTCCTAGCAGTCTCTTATTGTCAGAAATAAGTTTGATTTTTTTTACTTAGTGCTACGCTTTTCTCTAAAACGTTATTAATAGTTGTTCACCTGAAATTCCTTGCCTACGATGCTTACTTTTCGGAGTACAGGCACAAATCAAGAGCGAGTAGCTAAAAGAATGATTTATTTTGAAGTAACCGAAATCTTATTTATAATACCTAAACACCCTGTTTAGCAATACCACTTGCATGAAGGATTCATAATTATTGAAAGATACTTGAGAAATGCTATTAACTAGTTGTTTAAAGTCATATAAAATAGAAAAGTTGACCGAAGTAAGTGGGCGTATCTACTTTGAGGAGACGAATTTTCGACTACAACAAAATTCGATACTAAGCTTTAGGCAGACGAATCAAGTATTAAGAGTTCACAATTATATTTTACCATACTTCACTGATTTCTATAATTCGCAAGCCAAGTCATTATTTTCAGGAATTAAAATTTATTGTCTAACTAATATAACTGATAAATGATAAATTTCGTCAAACCGATTCGAAGAAATAAAAATTTATTATCAAGTGATTAATATACAATTTTTGAGCTTGAATATAAACCATAGAAATTCTCCACTCAGTTAGGAACTTTAATGCGAACTCAATTAAAAGACAAGAACCCATTACAAATTATAAACTGTAATCAGTTTTCTAACAATCATTGGTGTTGACCATGAATAGCTGAATAGTCAAATTTCTATGCTCCTAAATTGTCATTGAATTTAATTAAAGTATAATCCAATAAAAAGTAGTTTTCTGCCTCGTATGGAATTTATGAATCTTCTCACACATAATGTAAGTGCTTCTTGCGGCAAAGTCTCTTAATTAAATAAGGCTCTAATGTATCTTGCAAAGTTAAAATTCAATAAAACTGTCAACTTTCTCAGCAACAAATGAGTGCTGATTATGTGACTTATTTCGCAAATAATACTTCTATGTATGTATGTTCGTATTTCATATTTTCATTGTTAAAAAAAAAAACATATACAGCGAAAATGCTTGTCTACTTATAAATTCTTTAAAGCTACACCAAAGTGAAGCGGTGTCTGCGTTTGTGTGTGTGTGTGAGCTCTTCTCAAACCGTCTTGAGTGCCCATTGCTATTGTGTGACAATAATCATACAAATGCCGAAGATAACACACAATTTATTGGGATTAGAAATATATACGCGTAATTGTTTGTTTTTTAGTGGAAATCAATACCCGTCGATGATACGCACTCAATTGTGCGGGTTAGTGTGCGCGAAAGAGAGAGGGAGAGAGAGTTTATTGACTCTGGGTTTAAATAGCACGACTATTTGTACAGTAGGATATCAATGGAACGCTCTAAAGTCAGCTGGGGGATTACTAAAAAAAACGGAAGTAAAAAATTCAATTGAACTTGTGAAGGTAGGGGGAAATTAGGCAACGGATCGAGTTGTTTAGCTAAAGAATAAGTGAAATTAATGCTTGGGAAAGTGTGTTTAGCACGCGTCTACAAGGCGAATATCGTGTAAAGAGGTTCCTTCGATTTATTTTAATTATGTAATAATGAGCTCTGTGGATTCTTTAATAAGGAAAAAACTGAAAATGAAATTAAAGGGCGTATGTATAAAGGGTATAAGCAATGAAAAATATCGTAAATTTTTATAAAACAAACTTTCATTTTGCTACTGCTAAAACAAAATTTAATAAAAGAAACCTGCTGGAAAAAAGATAATTGAAAAACGAGAAAAAATAATAAACATAATTTTAACAAATACTTTTATTTGGCTTGTCAAACTTTTACAGCTGTAATTTCACACTTGAAGTTATAACCTTAAATGAAAACCATAAAATAATTTATTTTCTTAAAAACAATATTTTTTATTATTAAATTAAAGTGAAAGCAGTAAGAATCGGCAATCGCTAAAAGGCACACAGCTTTTAAAATACTTAAAAAAATTCTCAAAAATAGCAACTGCCATTGTACTGTTCAATTCATATACGTATATGTGTATGTTTCTATTATTTTCCGTTTTCGCAAATGTATTTCGTCAATTACTTATTTTGTACGTATGCGTTAGATTTTTGTATGTTTATTTAAATTTTTGTAATATGCAACACTTGATTGCCGCAGGCGCACATCGTAAAACCACCTTAAATACTAAAAAATTAATTTACAGAGATATGCCCCACAAACAATGAAAGCCGCAACTTTTTCGTTAAAAGTATATGTTTGTATGTCTAAATTATTGTTATATTTTCTTGATTCTTTGTAAGTCCACTAAGCTTTAAGCTATCAGCAAGACTGTTTGTATAAAATACGTTGACTAGATTAAACTGGGCTCGTACCGTTATTTAGAGACCTACACATATGAATTTTATTTTGTGTTAAAGTGTTCTCAAATTCGTCATGTTTTTATAACCATTAATTCCATAGGAGAGCGAAGCACTTATCATGGAATCCTTAATTTTGTGGACTGTTTAACTTCATTAAAAAATACAGGTATTTTCCTTGCTACATGATTCTTATTACACGGTTTTCATTTACACGGTAATTTCCTGATACCTCCGAAATAAATCTTTTACATGGTCTGTATTTTTTCCCAACACTCATTATAAAGTACCTAAGATACAGGAGAGGTCGACGAATTTTGTCAAGACTTTGTTTTACATGATGATGCAATTTTCCACTTTTCGATGGATTATTGTTTCCAATGAAACCGAAACAGGAAAGAGGACCGCAGTAGAACTGACTTAAAAAACGATGTCCTAAACCATGATCGAAACGAAAAACGCTTAGCAAAATTTCGGCGAGATATTAGGAATGTTATTGAATCCTACAACAATTTTTATAAAGAAAGTAATGTTTTATCACAGTGGATTATGATTGACAATTAGTCTTAAATTAAAATATTAGTGTAACTAATGACTTTTTCTCTCCTGAATTGGTATCCATATTTCTTGGTATAACCTCTATTTTTTTGTGTCCGAGATGCAAAACAATTGATGAAGTACTTTCGTTTATACCATACTAAATAAATATATATGCAGATATTGAAAAATGAAAGTGTTAGGGCATTTACAAAAAAAAAAACAAAAAACAGTGTTTGTCTTGCACGATATTTTATTTTGCACCCTTTGTTCCGAAAGATGTACGAAATGACGGATTTGAGAAATTAAAATTTTATTGCACGGTTTGTCACACGGTATATGTTTGGTTCCAACAAGCCGCGTAAGAAGAAAAATACCTGAATACTATGTTATTTCTATAAATTTCTGCTTTCTGGTTGCAGTATAAAATCTCTGTCACTATCTAATAACGGTAGGTAATTAGTAACGGCAACGAGCCCAACTTTTAAATTCCCTCGCAGGCCAGCTTGTTTGTTAATTTTATATGGATTTTTTAAATACCTTTTCTTCTTTGTTTTCCAGTACAAAGTAAAGAAATTTCATAAAATTTAAGTAAAAATTAAACTTAAATACAACAATTACATAAGCACATACAACTTCCAATGACCCTTCGATTAATGATGACAATGCTCCCGATTTGTTTGATTTTTCTACTTTGAGGTAATTTTTACTAAAAATCTGCTCAAATGAATGGCTTGAAGATTTACCTGGCAATTGGTCTTATTGTTATTAGTTATATGAGGTAGTCGTGCGGTATTTAATATTTTTTTTCTATTCGCTTTTAAACTAATCTTCTCTCAAGCCGCTGCTCACTTCGTAACTGTGTTGTTTTGTGTTTTCATTACTTTATATATTATATATTTAATTACTATTACTTTTTTAAGTAATAATTATGTAGTTAATTACTTAATGGAAAGTACCAAGTAAATTGTACTTTTGCCCTGAGAAAACGTTCTTGTCCTGTTTTGATTTACCTTATTTACTCGTATGTATGTGTGCAGTTGTATTATATTCAGTGGGAAAGTGTTCATTATGTAAACACTATATATACATATACATATACATATATATATATACATATTATATATTATATACTATATACTTGTGTATGTACTGTTATCGAATATGGTACATTTGGCAAATATGTATGTATATTTGGATTTATATATTCATTGTTTGTCTGTCTGTCCTTGTGTTATGCTACTATCTTATACGAAATGATTTTATGCTTCAATCGATAACTAATATTTTGTAACTAATTTTTAATATTATTAAGGGTAAATTCATTATTTCCATAGTTTGACTGAATTTTTCATGTTTTTGAGCAAAGCCTTTCTTTGTGGATTTCATGCATATACGTAAGTATAAGAATGGATGTTTGTATGTATGTGTAATGTGGCTATTTTTAATTTAAAAACTGCATACATAAGCATGGTTCTAAATATTTGTTTCATATTGCACACTCTTTCGCCTCGCCAAGCAGTGTCTTAAACACTGATTTTTTTTGTCTTCTCACGCCTATGCTTGTATATATGTATGCATGTGTATATTTATGTGTAAATTTAGCTAGACTGCAACTGTGACTGTGTTGTGCTTGCTAAAGTTGCGGATCGTCGAATTAATTATGTATGTATGTACATATTGAATTTTCATTTTCGCTAAATTTTTGTTAATTTTTATAAAAAAAAAAGATTTTGATTTTATTAGGAACTTTCGATTTTTTTTCATCACCGAATATTTAGTGATAAGCCCGATTCACTTGCGTTTAATGTTGCCAGACCTTGGTGTATGACGCATTGCATATAATTCAACATAGTTCAATAAATGCTAATGCGACAAATTATTTATACACGTTGTTGTTTCTATTTCTTTGAATAATTCTCAATTAAAAGCGCACTCAGTCTTTTTGGTTAGTTAGAAAAGTTTTAATTTGATGCAGAAATCATTGATGAACTAAACACGATTAAAATAAAATCTGACAAGTAGTTAAGCTCAAAAGCTGTTTTGAGAACAGATTCTTTTGTTGAAATCTGCTAAAATCACAACAAATAACGTCACAATCTGGCAACAATTTGTTCAAGCAACGCGTCTTGGCCATAAGCTCGAGCACTCTAGGCTGGTGTCAAGTTGAAGGACACCGTTACGGGCCCTGAGATGCGTTTTCTAACGGGCAAATAAACTATAGCTGGCACAAACCTGTTACTGGACTCCTCGGCACTAGCTGCAGCGCTGGCACCTTCCGCCATTGTGTTAATATCACACTCATTTTGGATTTCCAAAACAAAAGCTTGCATTTGTGGTTCGCTGTCATCCGAACTGTTACCTGTCACGTCCTTCGGCACCGCATATGATGCCACCTTTCCACATTTCTCTGCTAAATCGTTGAGCGCGACCTTAGTGAAGGTATTAGTGGGGGCTGTGAATATGGGTGAGGTCGCGATTGTGCGTGTTTTCTCCACCTTGATATGCCCAGAAGACTTGGTAGTTGCGACCTCCTTGCGGCCCTCCTTCGCTTCTATTTGCTTTGAATTGCGCTGTGCTTGATTCTCTTTGGTTGTTTTTGATTTACTTGTGTTTCCCGATGGTGTGGCCGAGCGTGTAGACAGATTAGTAGGTTCGACGCGTCCGCTCTCCATTGTCATGTTATTGGACTGTACCACTGACAGCATTGGAGACTTGTCGGCCATTACTGCATTGGTTGAGTCTGACTTCGATTTGGTCTCACCACTGCCATCTGTGTCATCCTTAACACCACTGCCGGATATTAATTGCTCTGAAGCAGTTGCACCAAATTCCCCAGCACTACCGAGCAGTGTATGCGAACGTTCGTGTATGAAAAGGAATGCATAGTATGGAGTGGTGAAAGGGCAAATGGAGCATTGGTACTCTTGTAAACGTGGTGTAGGGTGCGTTTGTTCTACTGCAGCACTAAACATGCCCGGCAAGATATTCTTGGGCATGTTACCGAGTAGATGCTGTGCATTCAGGTTTTGCAGAGCTTGAGCAAGATTCGTTGGATTTGGCAACACTCCAGTTGCAGCATTCGTATTGTTTGTATTAGAACTAGTACTAACTGAGCCATTGGGTATTTTGAGCGTTGGGCTGGAGGACTTGCTTAAAGGGCCGTATTGTTGTTCCAGTTCACGTAGTTTCTCGATACCAGCTGTGCCATGGTCGCTTTGTAAATGTGCACGCAGCCACTTAGCGCTGCGGAATCGACGTGTACAAATTACACAAACCTCTGTGTAGTTGGCATAATCCGATTTAGAGTCACCGGAGTTACCACTACCAAAGGGGCTCAAGTTAAGACCGCGGTTGAGATCGGTTTCAGTGGACGTCAGTTGCTGTTGCGCATCAAAGTTCAGGCCATTTTGACGAGGCTGTGGCAACGGAGCACCCTCGTCGACAATGCCGTGCGTGTTTTGTTTGTGTACTCGCAAAAAGTATTTGCTGCATAGCTCTTTGTTGCAAATGTTGCAGACAACACCACCGATTTGTGCGCCGTTCTCGATCTCAATGCCATGCATACGTTGCATGTGTGTTTTCATGAAATATTTGTTGCACAGTTCCTTGTTACAAATTTCGCAATAGCTGCTAGTTGGCGTTATGGTGTACGGTGGACGCGAGCCAATAGAGGCAGCGTTCGGGTTTATGGGACGTTCTGGTGTAGCGAAACCGTCACGTAGCGGACTTCCGGGTAGTAGGTGAACTTCGGCGATATGTTGTTTGAATTCTTGTATATTGGCAAAGTCCCGATCGCACTGATTGCAGCGCATTTCGTTGAGCGATGGCAAAACGCCAGGAGAACCTGAGGGCGAATGCTTGAGCACTTGATGTTGTTGCTGTGCTTGCATCTGTTGCTGTTGCTGGAAAAGATGCTGTTGAAAGCTCAGTGGCATTGTGCCACTACCATCCAACAGACTGGCATGATCGGTCATCATATGAACTTGCAGTGCATATTGGTTCTCCATTTCGCGGCCACAGAGGTGACAACCCATAGTACGTTTGCCATTCAAGTCGTTTAGTTGTTGTATCATTGATTGCAATTTTTGAAGGTTCTGCAGTCCAACGGCGGTCTCGGGACTAGCAGGCATATTGGCACCCGAATTATAGGATTCCGCTAAAATCTTTTGTGGTTCCGGCGTAGATGCCACACTTTGTGAACCCGTTTGTTGCTGTTGTTGTTCATCCAATTGACAACCGGACAAACATTTGTTTTCCTGATTTTCATCATCTCCTCTGGACACCTCTTCATCATTTTGTTCAATCTTAATGCGTTTACCTATATGCTGAGGAGCATCGTCGGCGCTAATATTTGACGTGATGGAAACGGTTGAAGTGGCCGCAGCAAACATGCGTTGAGCCATAAGCGCCTTGTCATTAGCCATCATCAAATTTAGCGGCATACCGGGTAGACCCATAAAAGGCCACGGCATCTTTTGGGCAAGCTGAAGCTGTTCCTCTTTAAGATCGTCTGGAGGAACGAAAATACCATGGCGTTTCCACTTATGTGTACGCAGGAAGTACTTGTTGCAATATTCCTTGCAACAGATTTCACAAAATGCTTCCGGATTAACCACGCCCAGCCGACGCAACTTATCGTGTGAGAAATTGGCATCTCGTGCCTGCTGTTGCGATTGCGGCGAAAGCTTACGTGGTTGTGGCGTGAAGGTCACATCTTCTTGTTCAAGTGTGTAGTCCTGTCGAAAGCCATCGGGCATCTGAAACTGCTTAGCTTCGGGAATTGTTGGTGAACTTACGTTAGACAAATCATGTTTTGATTCATTTTGAGCAACTGAAGTCTGTGTATCTGATTTCGATGTTGGCACGCTCGATTGCTGTGTTGGTGGAGTGGGAATCGTCGGTTCGCCGGGGCTGCTGCGTGTTTGATCATGTGTTTTGGCGCGATGACGACGCATGGCGAATACATTGGTAAAACGTTTGGAGCAAACATCGCAGTACACCGGCGGCGGTGCTGGAGGTGTCAGTTGTTGAGACGATGGTCCATTGGTGGTTGGTTGCGAACTAATTTGTTGGTTTTGAGGATCTTCCAATGCCATTTGTTGCTTCTGTTGTAATTGCTGCATACTTTGTTGTTGTTGTTGTTGCTGTTGCTGTTGCATTTGCAGCTGTAGCATTTGAGTCATGGCACCCATATTTCCACTGGAAGTGCTGGCTCCACTCTCGCCACCAACAGAAACAGCAGGATCGTAAATGCCATGCTTGTTTGCTCTGTGCGTCTTGAGGAAATATTTGTTGCAGAATTCCTTATTGCAAAGATCGCAATAGGCTTCAGGATTGAAAATACGAATCGGTGGACGATTCAATCCATCAACAGTGGGAAATCCGGGCATACCTAATAACGGCAAATAGCCACTGGCGGAGAGTGCTGCTGCAGCTGCAGCCTCCGGAGGAAATGGAAATCCCATGCCCGGCATTGTGTTCAGCCAAGGCTCTTTGCCGTTAGATAAAATGTTTGTGCTATGATTTTCATTTTGATTTCCGGCTGTGGTGGCAGCGGGAGGTGAGGTGGAACTCTCATAATCAGGGTGTTCCATTTTAACATTTACTGAGGAGAGCATATCATATGGTATAAGCTCTACTTTTTGTTGTCCTTCACCTTCGGCACGGTTAATACTCTCTTGTTCAGTCGCATCATTCTGATGTTCCTGTAACATATGCAAGCCCAGTTTAAATTCGGTTTCAAAGTTCTCACCACATGTTTTGCAAAATGTCTGATAGGGATTTCTCAGCTCTTCTCCTGGTTCGTGTGACTTCGGCGAACATTCGTCACTTACCAGCTCATTACTGCTTGTTTTTATTTCTGAGACAATTTCTGTTTTGGGTTTAATCAGTTGAGGCGTGGAAAGACTTTCTTCGGCTAAAGCCGCTCCAGTGTCTGTTGATATGTTTCCAATTTGTTGCTGCTTGTGCTGTAGCAAATCGAACGTTTCCTTCAATTGCTCTATTGATTTTGGTAAAAGCATTTTCGATAATTTGTCCTCGTAATCGATTGGCAGTGTGGTCGGGGTCATGCTGCCCGCTCCAAATTGGCCCTTAACTGAAATTATGGCTTCAGCATCCGCATTGATTAGTGCGCCGTCCCTGCCCTCGTTTAAATTTAGTGCCGCCGTTGCTGCAGCTGCGGCTGCGGCTGCTGCCTGTGCGCCAACCCTACTGGGATTATTCTGCTTGCGTCGCTTTTTCGCAGCATCGTTTATTGCCTCTAAGAATTGCAGTTGCATGGCTGCTGCGGTAGCGGCTGCCGTCATAGCTGCCATTGCAGCCGCTGATGCGCTGTCATCGGCGATTGGTGTCGTTGACATGTCGGCGTCATCTTCTAGTGTCCCCTCATCTCGTACCGTGCTATCAATGACCTCCTCCAGTGTTATTGGGGCACTTGTAATGCTTCCGCTATTAGATGTTTTTGGGGATTCGCTTCTACTCTGTTTCCGCGAGTGTGGGTTTGTTGGGCTCGCTTGGCTCGTTTCGCTCGCTTGGCTCTCGCTGCTGGCTAGAACTTCGGCGATGGATCGTTTTTGCTTATTTCCTACTGGATTCGTATTTGTTGTGTTGTTGTTGCTTGTAGTTGTGTTATTAGAACTGGTGCTGTTGTTGTTGTTGTTAGTAACGTTACTATTACCATTGCTGTTGCTGCGATTATTTAGCGAGGATGCATTGGAGACGTCTGAAAGAGCAGTGTCCTCGCTGCTTAAGTCAGGTGGTGGGGTGGCATAAATAGACGCGGCCATTTTTGTTATTACTATTGAACCGAAATAAAGATGAGAAAATAGAAAGAGAAGACATTAATTAGGAAAGAATCAAACGGGTCTCTAAATTAGTTGAAAGTGCGAGTATAATTTATTAACTTTATGGATCGCTAGTGCTGAATATGTAGTATATAAGTGCATGCTTTCTACAACAAAAATTATGAACTTGTGAAAAGGAAATAATTTTCTAATTTTGTCATCAATAATCTTCATTCATGAATCCCTAATGCTAAGGTTTCGCTCATAATTAATCATAACGGAATTGATTTAACTTTTATGGATAAATTATTATATATTGCTGATTGAACTTTAATCTCCAATTAACTGAAAACAATAACTACTACTAGAATTCTCCTTTTTCATCGAATCCAATAATTTTTTAAAAAATTTCCCTTTCGCGCCAGTAGTAGCTATGCAGTTCGTTTATTCTTAAATAATCGTTAAGAGACATTTGGTTTTATTTGCAGGGCAACATATTTGGTGGAGTCGAAAATTCTAACCGTTTTTATCTACATAAACTTAGTACAACCGCCCAACCCAAACCATCTGCCGTGCAATTTAATTTTGTTGCTAGCTTAAAGAATTACTTCGAAGAATCGGCCAACGAACAAGCATGTGTATACGCAAAAGCAGTTACTAACATAATTACAAATATTATCAAATACACACGTACAGTCCACATTTGGTGTTTGTGTAGAGCAACTGTTTTCATTTTTCCTAATATTATTTCTTTCCTTATTTTTCTACAAATTCTATGAAAAATTTCCCATTATACATAATTTCCACGGTATCCCCACCAACACCGCTGCATAAAAGTCTTGATAATCAAAGCAACATTCCACATATACATACTCGTACTCATGCACACGCACTGCCACATCTTTGAGTGGCATTAGCAACAGCAACAGCAACAGCAACAGCAACAGCAACAGCAACAGCAACAACAAAATGCAAAAAATTATACAAAGTCATCCGATTTAAGGAATACAAAGTTCTCTTATTTCGTATATTCGTATCTTCTTTGAATTGGATGAGTTGCCATGTCTTGCCATGTCTTGCCATGCCTTACAATGCTGCAGACTTGCGCTCAAAGCTGGCGGCCAAGCCGTTCCGAACTAACAAACAGAACGCCTCACATTACACGCGACCACTGCCACCCACCCACATTTTGATGGTAGCAATGTGTGTGTGAAGGTGTGTGTGTACCCATACAAGTAAAACTTATGAAAATTTTCTTCAACATGACTTGGCAAAATAAATTTCATTCTTAAGAAAAAAGTGAAAAAGTAGTGGAAATGCAAGCCAGAAGTTGGGGGAAAGCGGCGAAGAGGGCGATTGAGGAGCTGAGGAGCGAAAAGAATTCTTGACTATGCCGAAAACATAAATTAAGTTTCCATGGTTGAAATTGGTTGACTAGCAAGCAGGCTACACACTTAAACGCACGTACGCATGCATGTGTCTGTGGATGTACATATGTAATTGTGGTTGGTTCAGCAACTGCTTGGTGGGCTGCACACTTGCCTGGGCAGGCTTGACTTTCCTTTTTGCCAAGCAACGTTCACTACTTTTCCAGAAACAAATTCTTACATGTATTGTTGTTGTCACTGCTGCCGTGTGGCACTACTGCTATGCCGAATTTAAGTTGCTACTACGTTGGCCGATGGCGTTGGGCGGCAATTGTAGCGCTTTGCCCGGTGCCACTCCGAGTAATGCCGATGGTGGGCAGCTAAGGCCGTGTGGAAAATAATATCATTGCACAAGTGTGTGTGATCTGTTTGTGGGAGTGCATAGGTAACTGATTACTGCTTCACTCATTTCGCGTCACCACATTTCTTGCTATCTCCTTCCACCAGCATTCGTCGTTTTCATTTTGTATTTACATATATAGAATTTGTTCGCACCGCATATTGTAGTGAGGTCCGCGGATCAGTGTAAGGTAAAATGTGAAAGGAAATAGGGAAAAAATACAAGCGAAGAAAGTAGAAAATTGAACGAAAAATGCCCTAATGAAAATGGCAAGAATGTGAACAAACTACACATCTCTTTCGACAGCCTCAAGTAATTGCTTGGGTGGGTGCCAAAGTGGGTGGTTGAAGGAAATACTAACTACGATATATAAGTGGCTGGTCAATTGTTTGACAAAGAGATGAGAGAGGTAGACACACTGAATGCAGCACCCTGTTGGGTGTGAGGCCTTTTTGGCGCCCCAACGCCTAAATGTATGCTTCAGTAGATATTTATAAAGAAGATATGCTGGATATACTCAAGTTTTACCTAATATAATTCTACGCAGTATATTGAGGAATTGAATTCCAATTAAAAGTATTTCATTAATCAATAGATACTTGGTCGTCTTAACATTTATTATTCGATAATTGATACACTATGCTTAATTCTTCGATAAGTTTAATTTTAGATGGTCTGAGAAATCAATATTTTATAAACAAAATTATGCAACTTGCAAGAATATGAAATGATCGTAGAGAGAGCTAATTTTCTTTTCGTTAAACAAGTAAGAATTATTTTAGCTGAAAATAAGAATAAAATATTATACACAATTAAAAAAATTTGGAGGATAAGAAACACATATTTTTTTGCTTATTTTAGCGATAATTTTTACCAGTTCTTAGTGAATTTTTCACGTTATCATCCAAAAAATTTGTTAGAGAAATATTCAACAGTTGATTGAACAAATATTCGCTAGTATCCCTCTAATATTAATTTCATAATTCTTTTTTTAATTTTTTTGCCAAAATTATTTTTTTTATTATGTTCATAATTTTAAATCTTTGCTTGCGTACACATATGCAAAATTAAGTGTTTTTATGATGTACAATACATAAATAGTTTTTTAATTTTTTTCTTTTATTCTTCTCATGGAATAAATGCAATCACTTTCGTTCATCACACAAAACGCTAAGTCATTGATATTTATTAACTTGTTTTATAAATAGAACAAATGTTGTCGTTCGAATCGCGTAAAAAAATTGAACCGTAAGTGCGCGCATGCGCAACGATGTTGTATCCTTTGGAACGTGCCGTTTCGTACTGTGCAGAGCGCCTCTGTGCATGATGCAGCAGAAAAACGTCCAACAAAAAACTGCGCAATTTTCGGCACTTTTTTCGTTAAATTCACCGATTTCCCGATTTCCGATCGCCGATCGACGATCGACGACCGCACAAATAATCAGCGCCAGACAAACAACTACCCCCTCGATAACGTTGCACTTTTATTGCGACACGATTTTCACAATAAAATTCCACTGCCGCACAAACATGTATCGGTGCACGGTCGCAAATAGAAGCGCTCACATTTAATGGTTTTTCCATCAAAAAACCACTTCGAAACACCCCAAAATATGGAAAATCGCATAATTTCCTTCCAAAAGTGAGTCACAACGCAAGGCAATGCGACCGCCAATGCAACCGGGCGACAGTGTCACAGTGCAACTAGCGCATACGTGAAGAGTTCGTGTTCGTGTGTGTGTGCGTACGTTCGTAAGGCGGTTGATTGGTCCGCCCTTTTTGCCTTCACAATTTTTACTATTCGATTTTCCTTTGTTGTGCAGTGTTGTGCAGTGTTGTGCCTATTGTGGTTGTTGTTTTTGTTGTTTACAGTTTTTTTACCCTAATTTGCCGGCAAAGTGCTGGATGCTATACGCGATAGTTTTTCAATTTCCTCATTGTTGTTGCCATTTAAATGACAGCAAGACTATGCGTTATGTGCATAATTCATATTTAGGGGTGTGCTCTTTTACCATCTTGGCTGGTCGAAGAGTCGGGGGCTTTGGCATTCAACTGATTTCACTTTCAGCATCTTCTCTAATTTCCCAGCTTCAAGTTCAACGTGCACCAATTGGGTTCCTTACTCACAAATACACATGCATTTATAGAAACGGTTATTTTGTTGTGCATCGCATTAATTTGACATCATCTTGACGTTCTTGGGAACAGTTATTTTATATCTTATTGCGCACATGTTTGTTTGTATGTGTGGATGGAAGCTAATTAAGTATGTCACATACATGCCCATCAAACTCAACTGAGGATGTGCCCTGAGGCCAATTATAATGAGCATCATCGACAGCCACCTAGCGAACCAGCCATGTATGTATTTATGTATGTATATATGTATCTGGGGGCACTTGTGCAAGCTACATGCAAATCAACAATGCAAAACTGTGAACAATCACATTGTCAAATCCGTTGCAATAATTATCCACTCGCAATATCCATAAACTATCCCTCATCAGCTTGCTGTTGATTTTGTTATTGTTGCTACTTCTGATTGTTGTCTTACAATATTACACAGCACTTATCCAAGTATGGGATATAGGAAATTTTGTCCTTACATATTGTGCTTAGAGTCACTAAGTTCAACTGACAGAACCAGTCATACTTTGGCGTCTCAGCTGGCTTCGCCAAATCCCAGTTAATCCATCAAACAACCCTTAGGAGATCATTCGAGTTGGCCCTGACGGCTAATAAAGTTATTAACATGCAAACTGATTCGAATCAACTCACATCCCTTCCTACACATGAACATCTCTACACATTAGGTATGCCTTCGAAGCCCTTGAATCTGACCACTTTAGAGCTGGATGATGTGCAAAAACGTAAGAAAACAAAAACAAAATACATGAATGCTGTTCAAATATTCGATCGCCCGGGACTTGAGAGGTCAATGGTCAATCCTTTAACTTTACCAGGTGGAGTAGTTCAATCTTTTTAAATATTAGCGTTTCACATATCTGAGGCACCGAATTTATCGGATCTAATGTCATTGGTAAGAAATGATGCCCAGCATATCAGTCTTCCTGCAGCCTTGTTAACACCCATATCTGTTTTTCCTCTTCATCTTTTTTTCAAATCAATATGGTAATAATTTAAATTTAAGTCATTTGAGCTCAAATAAGTTTAAAATTGTGTAAAAATAATTTTCAGAGATTAACAATTACAATACTACCCGAAATATTTATAATGATTATAAGCAGTATATGGGTGTCGGGATAATTGAAAGACCGATTTCACCTATTTTCGACACCAAACTATAGAATATCCAAGATTATACGTTCACTTAGTTTTGCTAAGATATATTACATATTGACTATATATCGGTATAAAGCCAACCGGAAGTTTAAAAATCCTTATATCAGGTACATGGGGGCTAAGAGAAGTGTTGACCCGATTTTATTAATTTTTGACACCCAGACACAATGTTACTAGGAAAACTTTGAATTTCAAATTCAAAATTTGTTTCAAAGGAAGTTCAAAAATCCTTATAAGAGACACATGTATATTGGCTATGAGAAGTTTTGCTTCGATTTTACCCATTTTTGACACAAGGATACACTATTATCAGAAAGTGATGATCTCTGAATTTCATTAATGTATCTTAACGATTGACTCAAATTTTCGGTAAAAAGTCTGCAAAAGGTACTGAGCTCCACATATTCGATATCTGGGGGTTTGAAAAGTTAAGAGTTCGATTTCGACCACCTTTGGACTAGTGAAGGTACCTTGAAAGAAGGAATCTTGAAGGGACTATTCGTACAAAGTATATTCCAATATCTTTATTGGTGTTTGATTTATATACTCTAAAGTTAAAGAACTAGATTTAATTTAAAATTGTGTTCTATGGGCCGTAAACGGGGTTGTGGTTCGATTTCACCCATTTAGACACCATAACATTATGGTAATGTTATACACCATATTTTGTTTAAATCGTTTAAGTCGTTCCACGCCCATTGTTCCATTTTTACTTCGACACTTATATAGCCTTTCCATGCTATCTTTACTGTGAAATTTAGTGTTTCTCACGTTTTTGTTTAGAATACACTTTAAACAGTCTTCAACATAACCGTTATATGATGGTAGGCGTGTTTACTATCCGATTTCACCTTTACACTCTGTGAGGAAGTGCTAGAAGGATTTATCTTCAACAAGTTTGTTTGATATGTATATATGGTATGTATATTAATGTATATTAATAAACACTTATTAGGGGGCAAGGCCAAGTCCACAATTTAAACATTTTGAATTCCGATTCCCTATACCAAACGACAATTTTGTTTCTCAATTGGTGACTATGTAATGTCTTTTTATAATTTGGCGCTTAACGGCATTTTGCGGGTGTGGCAATGGTTTGATTTCGCCCATCTGCAATACCAACTTTCTCTTAGAGCCCATGAACACGTGCACCAAGTTCCATCCAGATGTCTTCGTTTTTACTCAATTTATCGCTTGCACGGACAGACAAATATCTAGAATTCAAGTCGTCTCATCATCCTGATCGTTTCGGTATATACGTATAACTCTATATCTATTTCGATTAGTATTTGGTGTTACAAACAACCGTTATGTTAACAAAACCGTTGTACTCTGTGCAACACGTTGCGAGAATATAAAAGTAGATAGAAATGTAAGTAGAAATATTGAATAAAGCTATAGAAATAATAATCTCTGATACTATGATTATGCTGTTGGTATTCGTATAATCTGGGTCAGAAAAACCTAACAGTGATGAAAATACAGCGATTATTAGTTTTTAGTTTTTGTAGCGACATAAAACATTCCCAAATTATTGTTGTAGAATGCTACAGAAACAGCTGTCTTCAACAAATCCAAGTTCTTCCCATTTACGATGTGTGTTCAGAAAATAACGGGAATTTACCTTTTTAAAAAAAATATTTATTCATTCGCCTACATTAATGCTGTCGCCTTCGATATAGTCTACATTCGATATTATACAATTATGCCAGCGCTTCTTCCAATCGTCGGAAAACTTCCTAAACATGACTGTCGTGGGAATGAACTAGCTTTAAATCACCAAAAATAACCAAAGGATTTAATAAGGGGAAACATTGTCTTACTTTAGTCATCATTAATAAATATATGTGCTTTCCTATTTTTGTACTTAATTCTTTCAAAAATCAACTTTAAGTCAACAGCACCAGTGAAAAGCAACTCAATCGCCCTAATTTTGACCGGGTATTGCGCAAATAAGCATTGCATTCTGAGCGAATGATATTCATAAAGAAATTTTTTAATCTTTCCACCTTTACTTCAGCAAATGTATTGAAGTGGAACTATAATCAAACCCTTCTTTCATAAGATTACTTTCTTCAAATTACGACATCTGCGTAATCATCATCATCTAATTATAAATACGACATCTCTCCACTGGCGTCAAATATATCGAGAAAAACTTGTAGTAAATATAAATGGGGTCTAACTGAAATTCTTCTTTTACTTTAAATGAATATCTCCGACAATCAATGAAATATTATATATATAACATTTAAAAAACTAGATTAGCATGCTAACAATACCAAACCATCAATAACAGCCTACCCAAATAGCTTTTGATATCAGTTCAATCTATATAAGAACCTTCAGCACGTGAATGAACCTGAGGAACATTAAATGAAATAAGGAATCTTTGTTGATGGACTTAATAACACTTTAATGGACGCCTACGAAAATGTTCCTCTATATGGCGAACGTTCCCACCAAATACATTGGAAAGGTAACACTTTCGAATGGTATAAATAAAAAAGAGGAGAATCAAAGTTAATATTCACTCACCAATACAAGGTCACAGTTGCTTCTCAAATCAACCAATGTGCTACTGTTTTAAAACAAACGATTTCATTATAGAATACATACTATACAAAAACACATACTCATATACATACAAACTTACATACATGAGAAAGCAGTGCATATGCGCGTAGTGTAGGATAGTAAAGCCGGCATTCGTATGTCGGAGGTGTTCAAGTGCGTATGAGTAAAATGTCACTTTCACTTTCATTTTATTCCTGAGTCTGCGCAGAAACACCTCAACGAACTGAGAAGGCCAGTGATATACATGTGCAGGGAGTAATATGAGGTTTTACCCGCTGAGAGAATAACCTCAAAACCAGTAAGCGACGATTACTACCACACGTAGTTCTTGGGAGAACTCAATACAATCAGCAACACAATTCGCCGGTCCGACTAGGTTGTATTGAAAACACATATTCACTTTTGCATTCCTACATACTCGAATCATACATATGTAAATGGTTGAAAACGACAGTGTCGGCCTTTGGAGGTAAACGATTTTCCGTTGGGGAATTCTAGTCGAATGGGTGGCTTTCGAAATCATTGGTTGGTCACTGAATGGTCAAGGTTTTCTATTGACTTTCACTTTCATTTACTATTTATACATATAAACATGTGTAAACATATACATATGTGAGTATATTGGTTTTCATTGAGCTCCAACAAAATTCACTTTCCTTTTAACAGTATTTTCTGAAGCATGAATTGTGCTTGGGAGCGGAAAAGGGTGACTGGCATGTAGTGCTGCCGGCGAAAGCAACAGTAAATAAGTTTTGTGGCATTTTGGGTTATGAAATGGTCCGAAGGGTGGCTTGGTAGTTCGGTGTTGACGCTCAAATTTCAGCAAGACAAACGTACAACGAATCGACTTGGACGATTGAGTATTGTTCAAATATTTCAGAATATTGGTCGTCAGCAATACCAGCTGGAACATTTTTAATTATTAACTTGAAAAATTACTTCTCTTGTTTTTTTGAATAATTCGTATATTTTGAGCATTTCAATGCCAGATTTAACATTGCAAACAATTAAGAACTCTTTAGATAACCTGCTCAGTTATTTACGAATATAAGACGAGATCCTCTGTGATGATGATGTTTTGTGATGAAACAACTTAAAGCCAAAAATCGAACGAAACCAAAGGATTTTCTTGCAGGGTGAAGTTATCACATTGTATACCATTGTATATATATAATAAACATCTCCATTTGTAATTATGTATGTAGATATGTATATAAAGGGGCAAGTAGTCGGTACTAGTTTGGTCGTAAAAGAAACACTTGTACTGATTATGATGTCGTTTGTTGACACCTTCCAGCAAAGTTTTTATGGTGAGAAAGAGCGTATATTTGCCGTTTTATATTTTTGGTGAATACTTTCCTTTCAAATATTAACATTTTCGTATGTTTACGTACATATGTATATCTATTTGTATACTCAAAAAGAAAACTATTTTCGTTTTTAATGTTCAAGACAAAATTTTTGAAAATGAAGATATTCTGAGTTGTCAAGATATTTAGAGGATTTCAATGCTAAGTTTGGAAAACATACACTCTAACCAACAGTCATCTTTTTTGTTCTGCAGGATACAAATAAAGCCCTGATAAAATTGCCCTAGTTTCATTAAGATTGTTGGCCGTTTTTCGCTGAATATTGCTTGTCGAGCTCAAGCAACATTGAAACAATATATAGAAATCGTTGGAGCCCTGCTTATGCTTATTTTAACTAATCAGCAACGTAGTCAGTTTTAAATCATCGATGTCCTGCTTTTGTAAAACCATTTCCTTATTTACAGCGACTATTGGTTAATGATTCGAGCATTGTCTCCTTTGAAGGTATGCAATGAGAACTTTAAGCCATAAGCCATAAGTCATAAGTCAAGTCATAAATCAGTGAAGTTGCTGTCGATTTGTACGAAAAATGCGAAGCTCGAGTAAGCAGTTATTAGGTGATATAAACTAAAATTGCTTAAAGAACAACCTTAGTGTTATATATAGTGTTAACTAATAGTTTATTAGTTTATAAGTGTTTTTTAAACTCTTTGGTTTCACTTAAAATTGGCAGTTGTTAAATATTGTAAAAAATATTTAGATTTCCAATTTCCTTTTATCCGCTACGAAACAATTCCAAAAACAAAATGTATTTTGAACACGTTCCACAATCACAATAAAAAAATATTCTTGCAGACGCACCACACCACAACAACGCCCCCCTCATTTATCAAATGTCAAAAAGCAGTCATTGAATTTTTAATTCAAAAAGGAAACTTATCCGAAAAAGGAAAAAGGTGCTAAAGGTGTAATAGAAATAAACAGAAATGCGTAAAAGGGAAAGTGGTGACGAAAAGTGCGTCCCCCTTTTGACGCACAAACCGAAAATCATGTGTGCATACACACACACTCATAACTACATATATTATTGCAATCATATAACTGTTTGCATGTATGGATGCATGTACCTTGGTCATATGAACATGTGTATATAATTATGTTTAAACAAACCTACACTTGCGCGCCAACAAATCACCCCCTCAATTGAAATACAATTTTATTTTATAATTACATACATTCACAAACATTTTATACTTATACCCAGACGAAGGTGCATATGCCGTGTGACCAATATTTTAAAAGCTTTCGTTCCCCGAACGTGGCCCTGTGCCTCTGTTATCGCCCGCTTTCTAACTTTGACTCACTGCCGGTTATTTGTTTTTACATTCTTCGGTTATATTTATGATTGATGTGCTTTCTGCTTGTGGCCAATGGACGTGCAGGACATGTCACGTTGTGGCATATGGCATGGTTAGGCCTTCTACTCAATTTGCTTTTCCATTATACATTTTAGTTTTGTTTGCATGTTTATGAGTTTTAAAATACCCACAGAACTGCATACACACATGTACGTATATAAATATATTGGTATAAGTACAACTGTTCTCGAGTGAAACAATTGAGAGCCACCCCCGCGAAAACGTTCACCTTTGTCATCGCTTCCACGAGCGTACTAATGTACATATGGATTTATGAGCATGCCTTCCTGATACAATATTTTGTACAACTACAATAAGTAGTTAAATATCTGGTTTTACAGAGATTACTTCCATTAAATTCACTCATATTTACTAGTAATAAAGTAGCATGTACTTCTTGAGAGAGTTGTATAGATCTTTTTATCTTCTAATTTAGGTTATACTTCTCACAACAAACAAATGGCTCACGAACTATCAACGAACTAATACGAGATGTATGTGTAACAGCAGGTGCTGTGCGTCCTCTTAATTACTTTGAATTGCCTTTATTTCTAATTCTCTTCAGAGCAGCTCGATGGGCCATATTCATTTTTGTATCAAATGTATTCGGTGGCCTCCAAAGTGCTAACTTTTCTTCAAGACCAAGCCACCAAATAATGGGAATTCGACATTTTTTGAGCTACAGTGACAGTTTCAGTAGTCGTGATGCTTTCCGAAATAGTCAAACGTATTTGCTGTGGAACCTAATTAGAGAAATTTTGTTGATTAAATGGTTAAAATAATTGATATGCCTCACTTATAATTTCAGTGAAGATCTGAAGAATACTTATGAGATGCAAAAATTAAAGTCGTTCATACTGAACTTTCTAAATAAATTTAGTGTCCAACAAAGCTATGATTACAAAACCCCTAAACATTATTGTGTTTTCATTCACCATGTTAAAGGATGAGGTACTTTATTAATGTTGAAAAAATCCGCAGTAAACTGAAAATAGATAATAGACTATTTGAAGACTAATAAATTCTCAATCAGGATTTTTGGTTAACATTTGTTATGTCATTACTTGAAGAGGGAATATTAACCCTATATCACTACAAATTTTCTCTAAATTTTATAATAAATCCTGAAAGCTTATTTTAGTTGATAAATAAACGCGTATGTTCCTCTGCTATTAACATTTTATTCTTCATGTTCCTCTGAAATCGTTTCTAAGTTCCCGTCGAAAAATGTATACTGACTTAAAGAACTTTAAAAATGTTTAAGTTAGGTAAAAATTCAGATAGCCACCATAGCAGAGACCGTAAATAATTAATATTGAAAACGAATCTCCTGTAGGGACATACATACATATAGCTATATATAAATATTTGTGCATATATTATATATATACATATATGGGTATCTATAGCAAATATACTGACATATACATGTTGATATATAAGGTTCTTGATATGTAAGAATCATCCTTCTTTGAATTGAAGTAAAATTTCACGCATACGCGCACTCATCATTATCACAACAACAACAACAACAACAACAACAACAACAACAACAACAACAACAGCTACAAAAATAATAACATCGAATTTATATGTGTATTTATTTTCGGTTCACTGTATCGAAAATATATTAAAATAATTACATACGCAGCCACGCGCCATAAAAGGAACGCAAACACAAATTGACGCACACAATCGAATATCTACACACAGATGAGAGCATCCGTGTTGCTGTATGTATGGGAAAGTGCTTAAGAAGCGAATGTTTACACAGAAGATTGAAGCAAGCGAGAACAAATGCACGTATGTATGTATGCATGTGTGTGCATCTTTGCGATTTCTTAATTTTCTCATATTTTTATTTGACTACACCCACAACCCTGTGCAAATACACTCACACAAACGGACATACAGGCAGCCATATACATATATATGCATATACATGTGACGGTTCTCCTCTCATTTGCACTTTCATTTCTTTTGGTGAAAAATTAATTTCATTTCATATTTTACTGCTTTTTCTTTATTTTTTTCCTTTTCATTTACTGATTTTTGCTATACGCACTCGTATAGCTTGCTTCTTAATATTCCTTGCTTCTCACGGAGACTTATTAAACATGCGCCATCTCTGTCTAACACTAATTTGTTTGTTCTCACTCGTTGCGGGCGCGTTGCTGCTGTTGTTGGCTTTCAAGCGAAAAAGCCCGCTTAAAGGCGTTAACATGTGTGCCGCTGCGTATACTCGTACAACATATGTGTGTGTGTGCTTTTATTTCACCCCCAATAACGAATGTGGCGCAATCAAAAATTTCCATGGAAAAAAGAAAGGATATTAATAATGAAATATAAAACAGAAAATGTGCACTGGGCAAACTGTGTAACAGTATGTACTTACATATGTATGTATGTGTTAAATACATGGATTTCGTAAATTAACATAGTGTGTGTATTTATGAATTATTACCTACATGTGTGTGTGTGTGAGCGTGAGCGTGAGCGTATAATTAATGCGGCCATGTGTATCAAGAGTATTTAGTTTTGTGTGCATGAACGCACAGCATTTAAATGAAGCGCACACAGGCATACACACGTATGTGTGTACATTTTAGCGAAATCATAATAGTTATTCTAAAACGGTTGCTGAGCAGCTGATGAATTGCCGCTACTCCGCCAGCCTCCTGTTCTGGCCAGTCAGCTAGTCGTAGCTACTTACGTACTACTGACGTAGCCGAAGCTCAAGCCCCTTTCGCACAGTGTCCAGCGCGACTGACGCGTGTTGTTGCATATATTGTAGCCTTTGGCGGTAATCATCACCGTTACAAGTCCAATTTTATCAATCTAAGAACAGCCATCGTTGCCAACACACACACACATACATGCTGCTGAATAAACAGTTATAACTTTTGGGAATTTGCCATGACAGCCATTGAAAAGCCGCTATCGGCCACCACTTCAGTCGCAAACTCACACCCCACCAAGAAATCTAAAGAACACAGTTGCCATCCTACGTGGGACACGCGAAGGGGAAAATTTATCTCGCAAAATTTTTCACAAAATATCAACACAAAATAAGCGAAATTGTTCGCTATGAAGGGGCAAAACACAAAGAAAATAAAAATATGGATTGTAAAAGGAAAAATTCCCATTTTTCCTGCGCCAAAGCGAAAACTTTCCTTATTTTCTATTACCTCCACTCACCAACTCTCCCGTATAGTACAAACTGTGTACGCCTGCTTTTGTTGCCTGGCTTCCCGTGCAATATCTTTGTCCATTCACCCGCGCGTGCCCGCCTTTATAAGACCATCAAATTATTTTCTTTTCCATTTTTGACACTCAAAGCAACAACAACAACAAGGCAAGATGTGGAGAAATATTATTTTCTAGTTATTCCACGCTTGGTCTGCTACACAGACATCTTCTGGCCGACAGTGCAACCAGCCGCCACCCGCTCATCCCAACTCTATGTCTATAATTCGCCTTTTCTTTTATTATCCTTTTAGATGGAAGTTTTTCATTTTTTTTGGCTTCCATTTATTCCTCCACCCCCCTCCGCGTTCACAAAGGTTTGCGAAACTCGTCTTTAGTTTACGGTGAATTAGGTCGACTGGAAATTTTTGTGACTATGGGATTTAGCAGTTCAAACTTAAGGTTCGTAAAAATGTTATGTAAATAATGTAAATATCAAATTGCTTTGAAGAAATTTAAAAGAAAATTTGGTTAGGAAGTAGCCAAGATCATAACTAGAACCAGAACCTATTATTATATTTACAAATATGCAAGATTATAAGCTAATATAATGAATATAAATATCCTTCTGCGGCGTACTTCTAACACTCATGCCACCAATAGCTTTGGATCTTCTCCTAGTCGTTGGGTCATGTAAAGGTATGTTCTTTTAAGACCCTCTTAACAGAGTTAGCAGAGTTAATATATTCTCCACAGAAAAGGTAGAAATATTCCGGCAAGGATGATGCGACATCCTTGTGCTCGTTTGCCTATGAATATTCACATATTCGGGTAAAATATTGTGTTTCCATGTGTTAGTATGTAGGTACATGCATGCTTTTGTGGTCGTATCTTAGAGCATTATAATGTGTATATAAAAATATAAAAGTTATAAGCCCCGACTGTGTTGGATATCAAAATATTTAAAAGCAAATATAATATTAGGACAGCGGCAAAGGAATGAAAGGCAGAATTTGTAATATCACTGCATATAAGCAAACTGTGGAAGCCTGCATACTAACAAGCATACACACATCTGTACATCTGTACATGAAGCCACTCATACGAAAATGAAAAAGTGTCGAACTGTAGCAAAATACTTTAATATATTGTAGTACCCCTCGGGGGTGGAGGTGTGTTGCGTGCCACACATTGCGGAAAACGGCAGGTGGAAGAGTGTGTAGCGAACAACTTCCATAAAGGAAGCCAAAAGTATGTGAATGCAAAAACAAAAAGAGAAACCCAGCCTAACAGCACAACAGCACAACACAGCTTCAAAGCACAACTACATGAGTAGTTGATACGATATCGCTACTGTGTTGTTGTACGTTGGAGTGCACGCTGTGTAAATTGCATTGGAATGTTCAAGCACATATTTATACATGTATATTTGCTATGTGCATACGAGCCTGTTATTTTGTGTATGTGTGAATTGTAAATAAATAAAACTAATAATAAACAGCTTGCAGAGGCATGCGTATGTATGTGTGCACACATATAATATGAGAGTTTATTGATTTTTTATGAAAATGCCGTTTTGGTTCGATACCACTTTTGAGCCTTAATACGTCCATTGAGGAAATTTCTACAAGACCTGTATGCATACATATACATATATGTACATATGAATATTCGCACTAGACATTCGCATGCAAACAAGCATGTTGTGCTATTACACACCATCGCTAGCTTTAGCACAAAGCTATGCGTGGTCTTAATATTTCGCCTTGCATTGGTATTAAAATGATTCAATCTTTTATAGGCCAGCTATCATTCAGCCAGCGAAGCAGTTCGAGAGCAGTTAGTTGATATGACCCATGATTTCCAATCGTACTTTGTACACTCAACTATCAAACTTTAGTGCCCCCAACTCCACCGCCAATGCCGCAGGCAACGCTCACCCACCCTCAGCCCCATGTTGAGCACCAGCTCGACAGGCCGACAGCTCGATAGCTCAATAGCTCAATAGGGTTTGCACAGCTCTATGGGGTGGTTGTGTGTTTGTGTGAGTGATTTCAAAGGCGTCTGCGTATAAGTGTAAGTGTGCACATGTGTGAATTTATTTACAGCAATATTTTTTATCGCAAATTTTTTTTATTAATTTCGATAGCAGCGATTCCAATGAGATACGATAAATTGTGAATAAACCAATGGGGATATGACAATTTTTAATGAGCAAGGCTAGATCCAAGTACAGTCGCCACACATACCCGTAATGTGTTTGTAGCCTGTGGTCTCGTAGAATCTTGGTGCTTACAAATAAATCTAAAACCTATGTATGTATATGTACTTATGTACTTATGTATTTGTACATTTTATTTATCAAACATTGAAATGGTTAGATTATTTCATCATAAAATTCGATACTTTATTAAAATATTATATACATTTTCTCATATATGTATGTATAAGCACAGCATTAATATAATGTGGCTCATACAAACCTATGGAAGAAATGAATAATATATTTTTTTTATATTATCGAATAACTGAAAATATGAAAAAATTTTGTTTATTGAATTGACGTCAGCTCTCTACCTCGCTAAAATTAAAGTGTAGCCATAATGAAAAACAATCCAAACATTTATATGGATGATGTGTTAAATATTACACCCATATAAAGTATGTGATGTATACATATATACATATGAAGTTATCATATGGACATATGAGGTTGTAAATAAGAACCGAATATGGTGAAAATTAAATGCATAAATTGAAAATATACTGCAAAACTTCTTTTTGAGTTCATACAAATTATTATTTTTTCGTTTTTAAGGGCAATTTATTTCAGACCTTAACTATTAGTAAATTTTGTTTTTTAATAAGCGCTTAGAAATTATGTACATCATAAAACGATAATGAGTCAAGGCAGGAGTTTGGAATCTAATTTAAAAAAAAATTTAATTGAAAAGCTTGTTGGATTCTTAAATGCCTGTGTTTATAAGTATAGATACAAAAACCATATTTTATTAATAATAATTTCATATAAAAAAATGTATAAAAAAATTGTACTCAGTAAAGCCAATAATCAAGACGCGCGTTAAGGTAATTGCTTTGTTTTGCCTTCGCATTCAAACCGCTAAAAAATACCCAAAACCTCCAAACTATGCATAAAAAAAGAGCAAAAACAGATAGAATGCTGTTAAAGCAAACGTCGGATATTCGTAACTTATTACCACCTTAAATAAGTAACTGAATATTGACATTCTTAATGTCAATCTTCACACATCTTCATTTATTACAAATGACTTTCAATGAAAATTTCAAAATTAAACATGCCATTTAAGTAGGAATGGGACACTACGTTTATGTACGGTCTCACTTATTGCCCTGCTTCAAAACGCGTAAACTTGGAGGACAAATACGACAAATACGTTTCTCATATAGGCGATTCTCTAAAAACCAAGAAATAAATACCTCTGAATTCATAAATGCCAAAGCACTTTACTAATCTCAGCAAAGCTGGATACAGTCTCTTGATTTTCTGTAAAATCTTCTCAAATCAATCAATCAAAAAATTTCTTGTAAAATGAGTTTAAAAATAGACGAAATATAGGAAATAATCACACCTTCCTCCCATAAAATAATATTTTGAGTGCTATTAGCTTATATGACTTGAAATTAAATAACTCAAGAACGGGGAATACATATTTACAAACCTTCCGTTCGTCCTGCTAACTTATTAAGACACTAATGATGAATAAGTATACTATAACGCCACCCGCCTTATAACGTGTCCAGCCTGTTTGACCATCTTTTTTATAGGAACAAAACATGGGAACACAAATTTGACATTCAACGAGAAAGCGACGCAAAATGGGATTCTAATACTACATGTATACATTATAAAATAAATTTTTGATAACGGTAGACTTGAAAATGAATAAGCATTAATGGAAATATGAAACAACTCTTGAATATTCAATGTGACCAATACTTTCGTTATCCGATCTGGCAAACCGATCTTTTTTATTGGAAACCTATTTTTAATATTTTTATATTATATTCAAGCAAATAGATACGAATAAAGAAAATTTTGTGTGGACAAAAATTAAGTAAATGGGCCGTTATATCACAATATTTTGGGCGTGGCACATCACTAAAGAAAGAATATCAAAATGAAAATGATAAACACTTTTAGTCATGTCTGAATTCATTTCCGAACCGTTTGGGCTTAAAATAACAATTAATAAGGCCAAGTAACAGTGATATGAACGTATTCATTTATTACAATAATAAATAGCTTCACCCGGTTTTGAAAGAATCTGCCAAAGGACATTAAAGGTTTAATTTTGTACTTAAAATCGCTTGAAAATTGAAACCCGATAGTTTACTTATACCTTGTGCCCAATGATACTCCTCAAAATCCCTGGAAATATATTTAGCAACTGAACGAAATAAAAGTTGTATAAAGATAATAATACAATCTATAAACATGCATATCTTAAGCAGTACACAAGCTTGCATATTTATATACATATTGCAGGTAGGATGAAATGTGCTCAGTGAATTAGAAAATACTGGTGTAAGAAGCGTACATATTAACATACCCATATCATAACTTACTTTTTTCTCTAGTTTTTCATTTTAATTTACAAAACTATTAAAAATAAAAAAAGGCAAAAAGGCAAAAGGGCAAAAAACAAATACGACAACAGGAACATTATTTACACACTTTAGGAACATACTGTACATACTGATAACATTAATCGGGGAACAACTAACTGCATTTTCTGATTAATTTCAAATATTTTCACATACAAAGCTTTTACAAAAAAATGAATATTTGTGATATTACAGGTGACAGAAGTAGTGTTTGTATTAACAGCAAATTTAGACAAAAAAAAAAAATTTGAGATGAAAATATATTTTATTGGTTTTTTTAAATTAAAATTAGTTTTTTACATATTCCAATCTATATTTTTTTTAGCGCAATGCATGACAACAACGTTTTTTGTTTTCTTTTTTTCGTCCAATGTTTTTGATTTTGAATACCAATCGGGAGTCTAATCTTCGGATATCGCTGCAATTTGTAAGCGTAATGAAAGTACTCGTATATGGTTTTTGTTCTTTGTGGGAAGCATACATATGTATATACATTGGCATATAATGTACATGGTGGATTGGACTCACAATGTCTTTGGCTAAATGCTCAAATCTTTTATTTGTATTTTTTGTAGAAAATTCGTATTAAAAATATTTTTTTTCGTTGTTGCGTTGCACTGTCGCAAGAATTCGCCTTTCCTTTTAATCAACACCATCAACGTGACTATTATACTGATTAGTTTTACGTTTAGTATGATGTTGCGGCACCTGTGTGGTTTTCATTCGAAATGAATGTTGGAAGAGTAGTTTTCAATTGGAAGCACTTGAAAGTTCAACTCGTTTGCATATTCACTTCACAATTGACCAAGTGTTCACTGGCCTTACCGTAATCCCAATGTTGCAGACATAAAAGCCCAAATTAATATGATGTATTTATGTATGAGTGTGTATATTTGCGAGTTTGATTATCCTTTGTTTGCTATTCACTTGATGATTATTCACACACTGAAAGTAATTTTTACTTTTTTCTCTTTTGTTTCTCTTCTATTTTACATGAACGCTTAACACATTTTCGTCGTTTTTCGTTTCTTATCACTCTATCATTATTTTATTTTCTGTTAGATTACTGTCGCTGGAGTTATTATTATAAATCAATATTACCTTTTTCTAGCATTATTCGACTTTCCAAATTTATTTATCTTTTTGTTTTTATTTAAAAAAATATATAACAAACACACCAACAACATTTAGATTAGAACCAAAATATATAGAGAGCAGAAAAAAATCAAAGTATAGAAGAAGGAGAAGAAGAACAAGAGACTTGGCTTTATTTGCTGGCAGTTAATTTCCAAACTTACAGAACTTTTACAGGGTGTATCACTTATTTATCATACCGACAAAAATTACACGCGGAAAGTGTAGCCTTACACGGCCACTTCTGTTCACGGACGCGTTTTCTGTAGACTGATTTGAATTTTCCGCCTTCAAGCATGGCGAACCATAGAAAAAGCGAAAAGCAGCCACGTCGCAAGTCCGACACATCGACACGGCCAAAAGGATATCTCAGAGAGACAGCTTTTCCAAGCGACTCCCACACAATTGCATCGCGTACGCTCATCATGTGCTGGTATTGGTGAGTGTTGACTCCATCGTTGCTGTTCCTACCCTTATTACCGTTTCCTTTTGCAAGTTTCTAAGTTCCTCCTCGATAGCTCGATTGCTGCAAGAGCACACAGTATTGCTTACGACTAGCAACAAGCTAACAAGAAACAAAGTGTTTCACTCATATAAAGTTCATTCAATTCGCTCGTTTTTTACCATTGTATTTACTTTCGCTCTCAAAAACAAGAGCCAGAAAACGCTATAAGGACTTTGTGTGCTAGTGTATGTGTGCGCTTGTTTATATTATATTATATTTATATTATTTGTTTTGCGGTTTTGACATTTCTCTCTTATCTCATAAGCGGACGATGGACAGAATTCGCATGGAGATAAGAATACTTCCTCTAAAGGGTTACCTCTTTAAATAGTTACTTTAAAAAAGAGTGACTTTTAGACTTTTTAGAGTCTATTAGAACCATATAAAACATAATACTTTAGTAGTCTCACCCTAGACCTAGAATATTCACTCCCCTTACACGACTTTCAGTTTCCAAACTAATTGGAATTTCACTAATAATATACCTTTACACCTTTTGGCCACCTGATGATTGTTGGCGAAAGAAAACGCTTCTTTGTAAAAGTTCAACTTATGGTGTTGCCTTTTCTAGATTTCTTCACCTTTTACAAAATATAAGAAAGAATATAATTGCCTTGGTAACTATTTGATGGAATTTTTTGAGTTATGAAAAATTATTATGTAATCACTATTCAGTCTAATGAGCAAATGTATGTATGCAAATGTAGCATACGAACAGAACTCAGAAACATTTTTCGGAACTGAGGACTTTCGTATACTTAACAATTTGAGACTTGAGAATATGATGGCATTCCATAGAACAAGTGACATGTCTATTCAAACAAACTGAACGAAAAAAATGTAGTCAACACTCAGAATTACCATATAGACTACCACCCAAGGAAAGCAAACTACCTTGAATATTTCACTTCTGAATCTGAATTTCGACTCCAAGAAAGGTTTTATGTAGTAATTTCGATCTTACGTTCTCAAAAATTTAAACTCAAAATTCCATTCGAAATGGTGGTGGTGTGAAACATTATTTGGACAATTAGGACAATTTATAAAACATTTAAAATTAGAAACAAATACCATATTTATTTTATATATTGTCTTGCCTACTCGATTATATGCATGTATAAATATATGTACACATGTATGCAGATGTTCATTTATATGCCAGTAAGTACCATCATGTGTAGAGAACCACCACAAAGAGCAATGCTGGAGAATGAAAGTCAAATTTGGAACTGCAATGCGCCTGCGCGCTCACATTCCAGCGCGTGATTAAACACAATGTAATACACTACAACACTATTACAACACTACAACACCACACTTATATGCATACATACACATGCATCGGTGACACTCAAACAACTGCATAGTGATGTAAGTATGTTTTTTACACAAGGACTGCACCCTGTATTATCTATCTATTTACAAGCTCTTGCTTGCTACAGTTTTTTATCAACGAAAAGTGATGAAGACAACACCATTAACAAGGCCAAACACAAATTGAGTAGTTGTTGTTGTTATTGTTGATTCTTTGTTGCGCGCTAAACAAATTGAGTGCAGTGTGGGATGTCTTTTGTTTTGTTGTTGATTGCTTCATTGACCGGTAAATTGTAAATGGGTTAGAAAATGTTTGTGTTTGTGTGTGTGCGTGTGTTAATGTGTGCCAAATATACATACATACATGCTTACATATGTATATAGATGCGAATAGCAATTAACTCGTCACAACGTCGTTAAGAGACGTTAGTTAGTATTTTAGTTTAGAGTTCAAAATAGCAAAAATATAATAACAATAATTAAGACACACATGCTTAAAAAATAAAAAAATATAAAAATAAAGTAAATTTCAAATTTAACTCGCTCTAGACAGACGCTCACTAGTGACAGTTACCATGTAATACATTTGTTGAACTTTCTTTGCAAAAGGTAGAGAAGAGAAAGAAAAGAAGGGAGAAACATTCAGGCACTGTAATGTAGAGGACAGGACAGGGGTACACGAATAAATTAATAATGATTGTTTCAATATCCCACTATTTTTGTACTCCTTGTTGGAAGAAATTCAACATTTGGCAGCTTTTAGGCGCGCACCGTGTCAGCGGGAAGAATGGCATGGGCTTTCTTAGCGGCGGTGAGCGTGTGTGTTGAATGGTATTCAAATGATTGTCGGAAATTGTCGGTCAATGTACGCAATGCAAAGCGTGCCTCAGTAGTGGTGGAACCCTTTCGGAAACTTTATGAGCCATTGTGTTGCTTTGTCTTTTTAAAATTCACTTAAACTTGTGCTTGGCACGAAATATTCAAATTTTTGTGCGTTATTTAGTTTATTACAGTTTTTAATACGAAAATAGTAGCATTGTTATGAAAGCAAACATAATTTGCCTCGCAACAATAACAATGTGGAATAAAAATGTAGAACTAATGAGAATCACAAAACTGAAGAAAATTTATTGCTTAGGCAAAAAAAAATGAGGTTAGTTTAGTGGCGACATGCACACACACATTTTCACACATCGCGATTGCACACGCAAAAATGCAAAGTTTTTCGTTTTATTTCAGATTTTTATTAAAGAAATCGATTGTGTACGATTATAAACAAATATATATGTATGCATTTTTGTTAATTGCTTTGTATATACTAAAAGCAAATACGCTTTGATACCAAAGCCTTTAAATTTCTTAAATCTGCATATAAATATGTATATATATGTAATATATAAATACTATAAGTTTCACTTCTTACGCTGCCGCATAGCCAACAACTCTTTGTACTGCTCGATAGAACCATCCTCGTGTTTAGAGGCATAACTTGGACTCGGTTTTTCTTTTTCTTCAGCGACGTTTACACGTTCCGTATCTTTTTTGGTTCGTTTGGACTTCTTGATATTGTCACGCACACGTTTGCCAAGGCGTGATGTTGCCAGCACTTTGCTTACCTTAGAGCTCTTTAAATAGCGCGAATGCCATGACTAAGAAATTTTGGCAAACAACCATTGAAAAGTTAATATAATTTTCCAGCATTTTATATTAATATAGAATAATGTACTTACTTCGGAACTAGCTTTATCTCGTTCATCCTCCTCACTCGAATCCAGTGATATTACGTCTGCATCCTGCTCCTCATTGGCCGTGGTGGCTTTTTTTGGTGAAGTTGCAAATGACGATTTTGTATTTGTATCTTCTTCCAGATGCTCAATCATTTCCTCCTCAAGATCACCACCTTCAAGTGAGATGACATCATCATTGCCATCGTCCTCATCTTCGAGACTAGGTGATAAGTTTTGCTCCTCCTTCGTCGGCAGTGCAGTATTGGTGGTTGCTATTGCTGCTTCAGTTGCAATTGCAGAATCTTGTGTTTTTTCTTCTATTTCTTCTGCGGCATTGTTTTCTGATTTATTTGCTTCAGTCACCAATTCGTCAATTTTTTGTGGTTTTGTTGTTGACTCCGTATTATCAATGGACGATAAACTCAAGCTTGGTTCATTAACTTCAATGTTATCGTATTTTTGGTTATCTTCCGTTAGGTTTTCAATTAACTCCCCTTCTTCTGGCTCAGTTATTTTTCGCTCCCGGGAAGAAGTTATATTATCAACATTATCTTCTATGTGATTAACACTGTCGCTTTTAGCATATTCAACTAGTGTTGGTTTCTTTCTTCCTTTCTCATCGTGTTCGCCCTCTGAGCTGTCACTGATGAATAAAGTTTCTGGCTCTGGAATTATTGGTATAACATCTGGTGTTGGCGAGCGGGACCTTGCCTCTGTCTTCACATCTTTCGTAGCAGCCTCGGATTCTTTATTTCTAGATTTATTTTCAAATTCACTAACCCCTGATTCAGGCTCCTGATTGTTGATGCGGTAATTTCTCTTCATTTTAGTTGGCTTTATTGTTTGAGATTCATCTTCTTTACTCTTTGCTTTCACAGTTGAAATACTAGGTGTTTTAATCTCAGCCCCTGATCCTGAAGTTTCTTTGCTTGCCTTCGAAGAGAACGATTTCGTTTTGCCAGCGTCTTTACTCTTCTCGCTAGATTTACGTCTGCGTTTTCGTTTATGCTCTTTTGCGGTGGTTCCGTTTGTGGATTTGAGAACGCTCCTTTTTCCATCACCTTTCTCGGCATCTGAGTCTACTTCAATTTTTGTTACTGGCTCGAGTGCTAGTTGGGAGCGTATAGCACGAGCACGGGCTTGCAATTCTAGAAGCTCCAAAACGCTTATTTGTCCATTGTCTGTAAATTAAAACATTGCTACGATTAACATTTTACAAACTAAAATTTTTCTTAATTTGTTGTTCTAAGTAATTTAGATTTCTTTTAACAATAATTTTAATGAAGGAATATTTTTATACTTTAATGAAACACACTATAAGTTTACTACTTAAAGAAGTATTTATTCTCCTTTAAATATGAATACGAGTATTTCACTCAATTTTGTTTAACTTTTTCTGTCATTGGTTCAATTTTGTTTTATGATACTTACTTTCATCTTTTTCGGCTGGACTTTTTGTGGATTTTTTGGTGTTGTTTCTAGCGTCTGATACGTTGGACTTTTTCTTTCCTAAAAAATAAGTAACTAGTGGTTTAAATTCAAAAATACTAAAATATATTTTGTTGTAAAATATGGAATATGCTCTTAAAGACCGTGAACGCGATGCTGTCACTTCGTTAGAGGGTGAGGAAGAGGAAGATAATGAACGGGAATTTCGGGTACTCTTGAATGATAATCAAAGTCTAATGAAGCGTTTGGAAGAGTTCAAACGTGCATGTGATGAGCATGAAAAGCATGCGCGGAAGCGTTGCAAGCGCCGCTACTACAATCTTGGTCTAATGGCGCGTATCGTTATGGAAACCGCAGACGATGAACTGAGGTGTCTGTTGAAAAACGGTGCACGCACATTTCTCATTGACACAGTGACAAGTAGACGAAACGAATTCGAACAACTGCTCATTCGCTCTAAAACTATAATTGATAAATTTCAAGAAGAAGAACCCAGAATCCGCATACCAATTGGGATAGCATTGCAGTTTCAGGGCGACTGCTGTCGTATAGGACGTTTACGTAACAATTGTTCAGTGCTTTTACATCGGGGTGATATTATGACGCTAACTCTCGATGAAGCCTACCGATATTCCAGCTTTCGAGAGATTGCTTTCGTCTTAAATTTGAAATATTATTTCAAATCATTGACACTTGATGATATATTGTTGCTCGGGAATGAGGTGAAGGGTAAGATAGTCAAAAAACTTAAAAACAATATAGCACTGGTAATTGAAGATGCTGGTATGATTAATTCGTATGAATATATTGAGCTACCAAATCAGTGTTACTCATTGTCCAACGAAACCTTTCCCGATCTATTTATGAACGACCTTCAGTTGGCAGCGCAATCGAAAGCTGATTTCATAGTACTGCCACGCATCCGTTGCAAGCCATTCCTTTCTACGCTGCGTAACCGTTTGAAAGGCGAGTATGATTTCAAATTAATTGGCACAATCGATCTCGAATTTATTAGTTCGAAAATGCTCGATTTAATGGGAATCGTTAAATTACTGGATTATGTTTGGATACAAGACATGTTCTGTGCTAGCACTTCCATACAAAAGCATATATTTAACGATTTAATACCTTTGGCAAAATGTTTGAAAAAGCCCATTATAGGCACAATACCATTGGAACGTTGTAGTGACTTCAAACGATTTGAAAATCACGATTTTCTCTGGCGTATCGATACGATGTTTATACAGAAGAGTAGTTGGTGTAACAAATACCCACTGATAGTGAAAAAGTTGTTGCCTCTGAAGGATTTCCACAAATCTGTTGTCGAAAATTCAATGGCTTTAAAGAATATTCTGTCCTCTTATCAAAGCATAGTTAATTTTATAATACGCACAATCAGCTCAGTGGAGTGTCAAGCGATTGTTATGCATAGTAAATGCGAAACCGCTGCTGTGGCATTGGGGCGTGTGGAAATTTACTGTCCAGTCTTAATGATGTTGCCTTTAGAAAGTATGGAGGAAATAGAGTTTGAATGCAAGATGAAATTGGCAAAGGCGTTGAATTTGCGGCGAAACTTGCGTGGTATACTGTACACTCAAGAAATGAATGAGGCGAATCTAAGCCCAATTGAATATGGAATCGAATTTGGACGGTTTAGTGGTTTGTTGGAAACCGGTGATTTCGTAATTACATTGGAAGTTTGTAAGGAAGATGAAGACGATATTAAGTATGGCGTTAATGAGGACGTAGTCATACTTCGAGCTTTCTATTTGCCCCCAATGGTTATTGGTGAAAAATTTAAATATAGCTAACACAGTTCCTCTATTATAATATATGCCTTTATATAAATATAACTCATTAAATTTTTGTAATAATAATAAAAATCAATAAAAGTATTAAATAAAACTTAAAGAAAATATATTTGCATACGAATATCAATGGGCATAACTTACCGGCATTGGAGGATGTACCTTCGATTTCACTATCTGATGAGATCTCTTCAAGTGAGATGTGTTCTGTATATAATAATAATAATAATGAATTTCAATTCCAATCAATATTAACTCGATTCAACATACCTTCTTGGTGTTCTACATCAGAATCGCTGGATGACTCTGTATCCGAGGGACACTTTGTGGCATTAATTATGGATAATAATCGTTTTGTAGATATACCTAATAATTCATTCAAGCAGAGCTCTTCAATATCATCCATACTTTTTTTCTGAGTATTTTTGGGGCGATTAAAAAATATTTACAAAATAAAAAGAGTTTACTACCTTTAAGAAATCAGGAGCTAGGTTGGTAATTGTTTTCGGTTTAAGTGATCCAAAGATTTGTTTTACTAATTCCAACCGGTCATCAATGTAATGCGACATGGGGTGAAGGGTGCGGTCTTCTTCAGTTTTTTCCTTCTTTATTTTAATGGGCCTGGGAATTTTACCTGACTTAATTTTCTTCTTAGCTTTATGCATTTTGAAATCTGTAAATGATTGAGATCACTAGCAACAAATGGATTAACTCCCTCAGTAATTATAAAGTTCACGTTACTTTGGTAAATATTCAGTTACTCAGCTGTGCTGAACTAGGGTGGTTCGTTTGTTTTCTTCAAATTAGAGATGCATTCAAATGTGCCCCAGAACGAAACTATCATAATTTATATTTTAAAAAGTTTTCATTAAATGTTTTTATAGCTCACGCCTATTTAGGACTTACTTTAATCTATATTTATAGTTTTTTCTTTTAGTTAAAACTAGCCAGTCACATACTTCATACAGTTATAATACTCGGAATTTAATAAGAAGATACGTAAACATTTAACGTTTCAGTAAGTGAAAAAGGGCTTGTAAGTGACTTTACTTGTAATAAACTAAAAGATTTCGCAGTATTTACCATTTTATAATCATCAAAGTTCAAAATGAATAGATAAAAAAATGTAGTATTAAAGTAGATTAAATAGTAACACTGTATTGTAATCTGAATTGTATCTGGAATCACCCCTGTTGAATGTGTTATATATTAAACAGCTGATATTTGGCTATTTGTATTCCGCAATAAAGTATTTGTCTATTGGCAAAGTTTTTATGTATATTACTGAATAATAAAGTATTTATTTCGTTTAAGGTAAGTGTTGTTAATAATTTTGAATTTTGTTGTAGTTTGAACAGTTAATGCAAAAGTGTCATTTCTCTTTGCTAATTGTATTCACATTTTTGACAGTTGCTATGAGCGTCTGATGTCAGCTGTGAAGTTAGTCTATTCACGACTGTCAAAATGGTCGCTAAAATTTTATGGCGATCCTTTTGTTAATTCATAAATCTGATTGGTTATCTTAGAAAAGAAAACCTATTAGTTAATAAGCGTTATACTACATAATGATTAGTTATGTTGTAAACCATAAAAGATTATATTACAAGAGTAGTGAAAGTGTATATGAATTTGATAAAAGACTGTGATTTGGTAATCGAAGGAATACTTCACAAAGCGCACTGTCGCTTTTTATCGTTAGTGCGATGACCACACATAGCAGTGAAGACCAAAATACTACACTTGAGCTGTCGAGCAGCAGCAGCGATAACAGTAGGACAAGTCTTAATTCGAAGGAGCTGCGTCATAATGATGATGGCACATTGTTTTTTAAGAAGGTCGGAAGTGCCCTTTTCTATGGAATGTCATCCTTTATGATAACCGTGGTGAATAAAACAGTTTTAACTTCGTATCACTTTCCATCGTTTCTGTTCCTAAGTTTAGGCCAGTTGTTGGCTAGTATTGTGGTACTTGGACTCGGACGGAAGTTGAAGTTCGTATCGTATCCTCCATTAAAACGAAATACCTTTATGAAAATTTTTCCATTGCCATTAATATTCCTCGGAAATATGATGTTTGGTCTAGGTGGAACAAAAGAGCTAAGTTTACCAATGTTCGCCGCATTACGTCGTTTTTCAATATTAATGACGATGTTACTAGAATTAAAAATATTAGGAGTGCGACCTTCGTTTGCAGTACAAGTTAGCGTGTACGCCATGATAGCCGGTGCACTACTGGCCGCTTCGGATGATCTGTCATTCAACATGAGAGGATATACCTTCGTAATGATAACCAATGCGCTTACTGCATCGAATGGAGTATACGTAAAAAAGAAGCTGGACACTTCGGAAATTGGCAAATATGGTCTAATGTTTTACAACTCACTATTTATGACAATACCAGCACTGCTTGTTACTTATGTTACTGGGGACCTGGAAAAATCGGTCGCTTTCAATCAATGGCAAAACCCTTACTTTGTCATACAATTTCTAATGAGTTGCTTCATGGGTTTCATTCTATCATACAGTACAATACTATGTACGCAATACAATTCGGCGCTTACAACAACAATTGTTGGCTGCTTAAAAAACATATGTGTAACCTATCTGGGCATGTTCATTGGCGGTGACTACATCTTCTCATGGCTAAACTGTATAGGAATTAATATAAGCGTATTTGCTAGTTTACTATACACTTACATAACATTTAGGCGGAAGCAAGCACCTGATAAGGAACTATTGATACCAACGACCAGAGGGATAGCAGTGTAGTATATTAAGAAAATTTACGTGTAGTTAAGTATTAGTTGTATAAAAAGTATTGCCGACACATTCAACACAAAACATGTGCATTATCTTTCAAGAATATACATATGTGAGTTAATGGTTGAATTCAGTAGCTAATATTAAAGCAGAGGAAGACGAAACCAAGCACGTAAAGTTATTCGAAGTTAAAAAATGTAGATAACAATAAGAAAAAGAATGTTTGTACGAAGTACATGCTAGAACGAGATATTAAAAATATGCGTGTATTGATATTTAATAATTTATAGGTACCAGTAGCCATGTACGTAATTATATAAATTTTAGTGTTTAAAAAATTGCCAAAGCCATAGTTATACTTTCATATGTATAGTATTGAATTTTATGTTCCGATTTAGTGGAGGGAGCAATTTATTTGTAAATAAGTTGTGGGGTTAATAATTGCATGCAACTGAAGTGTCATAGTCAATGTATGTAACTTTGCTATTGATTTAAGTAACAAAAGCTATAAAATGTATTTTAGTCAAACTAAATTTGTTTGTGATTTTGTATATTTAAAATAAAATATAACACATACATATTTTACTATCTGAGACACATATATTTTATATTTTGTGGCCACACGGCACACATATGGAATTTTAGATTCGCACTTAAAGATCGGAATGCCGTTGATACCTTTGCATTTCCAAAACATAAGATTTTTTAAAACATACTATTAGTTAAACTAGGATTTTCAATATAAATTTTAAACAGTTATACTTGTATGCGTGTGTAATTAGTAGATTAACGTAAAACTTAACTTTTCTTTAGCATGGAATTATAGAAGCTTAAAAATTTACCAGCAATTAGTAGCCATCGACTTCAACCCGTCGCTCATTTGCTGGGCCATCTTATCAATTAGCTTAAGTTTTATATGCCAACGTCACAGCGGAAGTTTAATTACTTTTGAGCAACGTACCTATGTACATGTATGTATACATGTGTGTGTATGTATTTACTTAGGTAGTTAGAGTTGTTTGCATTAATGTACATTGCCAATGCAGGAATTAAACAAACTTATATTGCAGATAAAAATTCGATGAGTATGTATCTAGACAGCTTCTCTTACATAGTAAGCCCGAGTAAGTTATTTGTTGAAATTATTTTAAACGAACCATCTTTCCAAAACAACAATTACCTACTTTTGCTCTAGATCTCTGCCACATAGTGTATACTTATCAATGGTTGTGTGTTTTTTAAAGTATGAACATAGCCCGATGTTTGCGTATTATATGTGCCTGCATACATAAATCTTTCATATACATATGTATGTATAACATCCCACTTTACTCGAGTTTAGTAAAAAAAGGTGTACGAGATACGATGTTGAGTAGCCATTATACTTCAATACTTCATAGTACATATGTACATATATGGAATTAAAATTTGAAAACCAAACCATGTATCCTATGTATGTATGTATGTAACCAAATATGTATGCACTTAAATACAAACCATGGGTATGGATGTGTAAATGTGATTTTTTTCGTAGGTAAATGAGGTGATAATTATTTTCATAACTCATAAATTGAGTTCATTGTACCCAAAAAAAAAAATTCCACAAATCGATAATGTAAAAAATATAATCCATGTACGTATGTATGTATGTATATACGTTTGTTTATACTGCGCAAGATGAATGGTGTTGTGAAGTGATGAATGTACATACATACACGAAAAACACAAATGGTAGCCTTCAAATTCTCTGAGAAATTATGAATCAATTTCTACTTCTTATTAACATATTACATATGTACAGTAATTATAATCATCATAAAAATATTTTTGGAATTCAAACAAAATGGGAGATAATCACAAAAAATAGTAAAATTCTATCTTGTAACTTTAATTAATTGGAAGATTAATTTTGAATTTATAAATACTTGGATGTACATAAGTATATAAAATATACATACATATGTACATATATATTTATAAAGATTTAAGAACTGTTGTGATTTCTGTAAGCTATAACTATATTACGAGAATGTTATTTTTAGAAAAATCCCCAATGATAGTTTTGATAAACGCAATATCAGTGAGAAAACTCTAAAATTGAGAAAGCAACACTTTAATCGAGAATTTGGTTTGCACAATTGTACAAAAGACATTTGTTTGGCATAGAAATTACTTTTGTGTAGGTAAATATGTGTTAGAGGCATTCAGCTTAAGATTTTACAAATTAATATGTACATATATTCAAGAATAGTCATACTTCTTTCATAACTAATATAAAAAAAAAATTTTGAGAATAAGCGAAAGATCCCATAAATAAATGTGGAGGGCTTTATTTATTTGATAAAACCCAAAATACTTTACTTGCATATCTGCAGAGCGCATACCTAAGTTTATTAATTATGCTGAATGGATATTTATACATATATATAAGCATATATCCATATGCGCAGTTAGTGCTGTTTTCATTTACACGAGAAGTTTCAGTCAGGGCAAATACTATTAGACTCTAACTCTATACTATTCTCTAAATACTACTAGACTCTTAAATACTATTGAGAGCTTTGTGAAGCTTTTTAGTAAACAATAACTGAAATCGCAATGACGTCACATTATTGAAGGCTTTCAAGTGGTTATATAAATAAAACAAGAAAATAAATAAATAAATAAAAGGTAATAACATGATTGCTCAATAACTCTCAACTATAGTAGGCAAATGATAAAAATATCTTCCATCTCACATATATATATTCGTATGGTTTTCTATAAAATTCATATTCAAATTCTATAAAAATAATAAATTATTCCTCATCATTCGCAATGGTTATAAATATAAATTAGTTACTGTTATTATTAATTACAGTACCAAAATATAGAAGATGAGCCAGGTCAAATTTTAGTACCGTGAAGTATAAGCAAGAAATATAAATTTATGGATATAATATATACTATGTATGTATGCCCATCTACATTTTAATTGATAACTATGGAAAGTCAATGATCAATTTATCATTTCATAATGATCATCATAAAAATGATCATACATATTTAAATATATGAGTATACGAAACATGTCTTGTGAGCAGATCTTTGAAAATAAAAAAATTATTGTCTAGGTTATTTGAATGAATAGATAAGATTTAATTAGAGTTGACAGACCTTTCAATAGTAAAAAATAATTTAAAAATAAATAAAAAATATTATAATATTAATATAATGATTATTTAGTTTTTAATACCTCGTTAATTAGTGGCTGTTATTAAAAAATGTAAATGTTTATCATTTAACAGAACTATTCGCATCAAAAATGTTACAGGCCGTCCGTTCAAACCTGTTAACGCACTTGTTTCGGAATCCCCGTATATGTCGACTTGCCACAGTCGCAACGGAAAGCAACATTACAGGAACGGAAACAAATGATGAGGAAAGACCTTGTGATGAAACACATTTGGATGAGTTTACCAAAGAGTTTCTTAAAAATCGCATAGAAATGTCGCCTTTCCAGAAGATATTACTCGGCGCGGGTTCGTCAATTGCCGCCCTAATAGATCCACGAAGGTGCAACAATAAAATGTGCATGTACCTAAATTATATAATGTCTTACTTCATACTCTCAGACATGACATGATCGCCGCTTTGGGGGAAACCACCGGCGAAGCGACACTGCGGAATATCTTACAGACAATGGAAATCACTGCTGAGGGTAAACGTATACTGAAACAGAAGCCACGTATAAACACTCATACCGTAGATATGGCCCATTTACGTTCTTTAGGAGAGAATACGCTTGGGCGAATCTACATGAAATTCTTGGATGACAATGTAAACTTAATAATTATAAAAACATTATCAGTTAATGCTATAGCCTTGTATGTTTAATTAGCTAATTTTTGTTAAAACAGAATGTAACACCCGATTCGCGTATGGAAGTACGTTTCATTAACGATCCAATGCTGGCATATGTGATGACACGTTACCGCGAATGTCATGATCTGGTGCACACGGTGCTGGGGATGCCTACCAATATGCTGGGTGAAGTGGCCGTCAAGTGGGTGGAGGCATTGAATAACGGGCTGCCTATGTGTTATGGTGGTGGAATATTTGGAGCCATGCGGCTACGTCCTAAGTAAATATAAATGAGTACATAATCATGAATTCAAATCGAAATGATTTTCTTAATTTGTAGACAACGGAAGGAATATGTTTCTCGCTATTTGCCTTGGGCTTTGAGAAATGGCAATGAAATGAAACCACTAATGACTGTATTTTGGGAAGAACGCTGGGAACAAGATATAAGGGAGCTTCGTAATGAATTAAATATAACGATCTTAAAATTATGAACGTAAAGGGTATATAAATTTGATTCTTAGTATATATGGACATATGTATGGTAAATATTAAGCATTTGTAATTCATTATTTCTTTTTTCTTTAAATACAAGTGCATATAGAAGTCAAATAAACCGAAATTTCATTATGTTATTCATGTAAGTATGTGACTACATGTACATATGTGACTATTTACAGACAAACGAACATACAATAATAATTCAATCAAGAATGATTTTATAGTTTTTGAATATATCCCAATTTATGATCGCAAGCCAAATGAAAGCGGCAACACTGTCCGAAGATCTTCAATTGTTGATGATGTGTTTGACATTTGTCGCTGCTGTGTTGGTTGGTAAATATTCATAATCTTGTTTTATCGATCTTTGATGTTTTGTTTGCATTTAATTTAAAAATTCTCTACTCATTGATTTATTGAAAAGTGGCTTATTTTAAAGTACGATTTATTTATATCATATAAGATGTCGAACAAATTCGACGGCTTCAGTCAGGATGAGATAAAGAAAGTTTCTGGAGGTTCGACTAGCAGAAGTAATCAAGGCCAGCAAATAGCGGATGCAAGTAAGTATTATTTGTATGTTTGTATGTTTCTATAGGTATGAATATGTATATAAGTATACATACAATTCTGCTAAAAGTTAAATGAACGTAAAGGTATAACATAATTATTATACATAAACAGTAAAGCCAGCATTTCGTGGCCAGCATGGAGGTATAAGACGCTTGCCTGAGAAGTGGTCAAGATCAGTTGAATCTCAAAGGAAAGAAATCAAAAGTTCTAAGTCATCGAAATCTGTATTTACGGGGTTGCTAGACAATAAACAAGATAGAAACAGTGTAAAAGAAAATGATACCTTGGATGATATAAACTTTGATGGCAGCATGTCTAAGTCAATTGAGGAGGCGCTCTTCTATCAACCCATCTGCAAATTAGCTGCAAAACCAAACGGTACAAACAACAACCTTAATAACATAGAAATAGATGAATCTTCAATATTAAAACTTCCAACCGGAGATAATAATATATCTTCTACATCTACAAATGAAGCAGACGACTCTTCAATACTTCCAACAACAAAAAAGTCAAAAGTCTCTATACCCTCTGTGGACTTACTGAACACTGATTCTCCCTTTAAAGGAATATCTCTGAGAGAATTTGAAACGCAGCGCAAATTGATCGAAGAGCAAAATAAACAGAAGAAGGAGCTACTACATAAAGCTATAGAATTACAGTAAATATAGTCTTGTAAAACATACGTAGTGTGTTCAAAAAATGGGGATTTTCGTTTTTTGAAAAAATATTTATTCATTCGTCTGCCTTAATGTTGCTGCCAAATATAGACTATAAAAAATAGTCTCCATTAGATATTATGCACTTATGCCAGCGCTTCTTCCAATCGTTGAAACACTTCTCGAACTCGATTTTCAGGATAACCTTTAGCTCTTTCAGTGATGCGCTTTTAATGTCATTAGCCAAGAATTCACGAACAACTAACGAAGCGTGAGCAGAATTGAGCAAAAGTCATGAATTGTTTTTCCACAAATCCGGGCGTTTTTTTCGGATTGCTTCAAGCAAACGTTGTTGAACTTATAGGTATTACTCCGTATAGACCGTGACCATGAGGCAAGAATTCATAATGCATTATGCCATAAAAGTCGAAGAACATACTCGAAGAATATTCCCGTTATTTTTTGAACACACCACGATATAAAAATTTCAAAATTTTACGAGTCCTTTCCTTTACAGCTCACAAAAAACAGCTGCTGAGGCACGGAAAATTGCTGAAATCAAAGATGAACTTGCAAAATTGGATAATGATCTAGCACTTGACGTATCAATATTACGCAAGCAAATTGATAATGCTTGTATATACTTTTCGCAAGTCGAGTATGTCTAAAATTTCATAAATAACTTTGATTGCAATACATGAGTACGTGTATTTATAGGAAACAGTATATCAAAATAGAGGCTCAGTTCCTAAAAGCAAAAATAGATTTGCATAATGCGGCGGAGAAAAAGGAGTTGCTAACCGAGCATTTATGTACGGTAATTGCTCATAATGAAGATCGTAAAGCACAAAAGCTCTCGGAACTTATGCAGAAAGTAGGTTTAACCGAAAAAGGGGATTTAGATGTAGGTATTCAATATGCTATGAATGGTGAAAGTCACGCAAACCAAGAGAAATAAAATTGTATAAAACATTCGCATATATTTTTAGATTTAACTATCTCAGAACTAATTACTTATATATGTATGTACAATAATTTTTTACTTCTATAAATATGTATAGCTTATCAAATAATTCACAAAAGTTTAAATGTCATACTTCGTGTCGAACAAATGGTAGGCAATATATTATCCATAATTGTGATGTATTTACATTTAAAGTTGTTATGTATTTATTAAAGTTGCAAATAACTTCCGTACGAAAATGGCATAGATAATAATAAATATTAATTTCTTTATGAAAATGAAATAGATGTAGTTTTTACAAATGTGAAAATTGTAAACTCGGATTATTATGAGTTAGAATTAAAACATACGATATATATAGTATATTAAAAAAAAAAATGTTTAACAAAACTTCTCATTACCTTGCAATCTAAATATCTTTTAAATCATACGTTAATTACCAGATATTTCTCTTAAAGTTTCTAAGAGTTTCTTAAAGCTAAATTGACTTGACCAAACTTTCGTGTATATGTGATCTTTCATCCCTTTCTTACTCATTTGGTCAATTAGTTGCAACGTGTTTATGCTTGGTTTCCATGAAAATTCTTTGAAAGCAATGGAGTTTCGGGTAGCCATGATTTGTTGGGTATAATTTAAATGTACGATAATTGGTAACACTTCAGACAGTTTTAATCGCATCAACAACCCTGATGGCTTTCAAAACAATGAAAATGTGAGGTTAGTTTCGATTCATTTATTTTGACGTGGATTTAAAAAGGATTTAAAAGTTCGAGGATGAGAATGATTTTAGAGTAACATAAATAAAATTAGTACATAATATAAAAAATGGCAGGTCGAGGACGTGGTAAAACTGGCTCACTTACTCAGGAGCAATTGCAGACTTTAGGTTGTATAGGCAAGGATGTTCCTCAGGTGCAGACTGCGCCTCCGCCAACATTTCCTCCACTTATGTCTAAACCGGTTAAAATTGAGGTAAATAATTGATTAGTTGCGTTGTAATATCCTTATCATTTGATTATATCCATTTTATATTTTATTTTAGACTACAGCGGCACAAAATTATCAAATACTTTGGAGGGAAGCGTATCTTAATCACATGCGTGATTCCCCCTATTTCCTTGCTCCTAAAATTCCAAATATGAACAGTACTTTACAAAGCTATTCTGAACAATGGGCGGTAAGAAAATTGCATACTCTTTACCTGATTTTCTGATTTTCTAATATATGACATTAAATGAATGCAGACCGCAGTCGAAAATGCTAAAACGAAAACAAAAGCAGAGTTTATTTGGCAAATGATGCCAACTGAATTACACATTACACAGAAAAAACGTCGTGTGGTGGGAGGCGATAAAATTATATCTAAAAAGCCTAAAAACATTGACGACCGCTTGAAAGTTCTGGAGGAAAAAGAACGTAATGAAGATGAAAAAGATATTACAAAAGTTTCATCAGATTCAGAACACGAAGAGGAGGAAGAAGTGCGTAGAATGTAGAAGCGAAAAAAAAACTTAAACCAAAATTGATATCTTATATATTTTCTAGGAAGCGCCAGCAGACGAAGAGATGGATGATGAAAACGATTACGGTAACAGTTATTTCGACAATGGCGAATCATATAATGAAGAGGATGACAATCTTGATGATGGTCCTGTTTATTGAAGTAAAAGTAAATTTTTTACATTTGACATTGACTTTTATTTTTTGTTCAACAATATTGTGATTTTCACTCAAATAACTCCTCGTCGGCTACATTAGACTTATTTTAACGCACACTTATAATAAGTCACATAGTAAATGGAATTATACTAAATAACCGTCTAGTCAAGCGACTCTGGTGCTTTGCTGTTCAATTCAATAACGCCAGATGTCTTCACCTGATATAAAAAAAATGTTAAGTTCACGAATTCCCAATATAATGTGTCTACTTACGAAGCCAATTGTGCCGGCAAAGAAAAGAAGTCCAGCGACTAACCACGCATTGTGCTTGGCGTTCTGGCGGGAGTATTGCTCCTGCCAATCACCAGCTGGTACGGGCAGATCGTTCAATGTCGTCCGTTGATGATGGCCACCATGGTATGCTGCGCGCGACAGAGCTCCAGCTAAAATTATTTATTGAAGTTACTCATTTACTTTACTAAACTTTGTTCATAGATACACTTTCCCACTGGTGTAAAATTTGTGAAAATGGTTATGTAATGACGACTAGGTTTACTAGAAATAAAATTTTTGTGAAAAATGTATTTTACCGTTTTTAACCAAAAGGCCTTGTTTCAATAGGTGTTGCATCAACATATCTGTACACTGATTTTTTCCTGATGAAATAAAAATATTATTTTGTTTAAAAATCAGATTAACTTATCAACTTCTACTTCATACTCTCGCACTCACGTCAGTTGTTAGCTCGATGGAAAAACTGCAAGAAAAATGTATTGGAATATATCACTTTTATATTTTCGGAGATTTTTCGATATCGATAGTTTAATTCGAAATGCAACTTCGACTTTATGCGTCGTATATTAACTACAATAAAATATTTTTTAATATTGAAGCTAACCTTCTGTCAAAATTTGTGTAAATATTCCATTTTCAGTAGGTATTATTTTACCAAGAATTCTTATATTAGAAAAAGTAAAATTAAGAATATCGAATATTTCGTTGCAACCTCATACAAAGAACTTTGCAACACTATTTTCGCGGCTATCAGCTGGGTTTGGCATTCTAAACTGTGATCAATTGGGATTTTGAAAAGGACGACAAGTGAAGTAATTGGAAGATTTTCTTGTCTTTTCAATATTCTTTTAAATATTGCATAGTTTTTAACTTTTGTATAAAAAGTTGGAATTCGTTCTTAATATTTATAATGCTGACTACTTTGGCAAATATTAAACACATTCTGCAGAAAGATCTCTTCAATGGAAGTGGCGAGCGAGTGTTGTCCGTGGTGACGGTGACAAAAACATTTAAAAAGAAGAAGGCTTGTTATTTATGCATCGTTACCACCCCGCCTCCTGTGCCGGTGGTTACTGTGTGCATAGTGAAACAGTCTGAGCAGAGAGAAGGCGAGTATAAAAAGAAACGTACTTGGCAACTGGAGGAAATTAAGTGGGTGGATGGTCGAAATGAGCAATTTGAAACTCATGAATTTGATATACAAGTTGAAAAAACATACAAATGGTATGCATTAAATTTGCACGAACGCCAAAATTTTCTTGCTGTACTGTATAAGCAGATACAAAAGTATGTGAGAGCCCAACGTGCAGAATTTCGAAATGTGCCCAATGCGTGGCTAAATGACAAATCACCAGAAAAACTGGCTGCTGGGAGGAGAGCCGAACAAAAGAATATTCAGGATACAGATGACGAAGAAGAAGGACAGGAGTTTACAGCGCTTACAGACAAAGAAGCTACTGAATTGGGAAAGTTGTTTTCTGAATGTGACTTTGCAGTGAAGGACGCGGAGCAACTTATTGAGAAGTTATCTAAAGAACTTCATGATTTAGACGGTGTATGTGCATAAAGTAATTTATCTTTTTGGACTTTTGTTGTGATATTGCTTATTTTCCAGGCAAACATTCAAAGTGTATTGGCTTCTGAAAAGCAAGTATTTGCTTTAATGGAACATATTGATAAAGCCATCGCTGAAGCTGATAGTTTTGAAAAACGTCTGGACTCATACGAGGAGATTTTAGGACATGTGAAGGAAACCATGGAGAAGATTGGTGGTAAAAATGCCATGATAGAAATTGCTAACAACAACAACATAAAATTGATGAAGGAATTGAATAAAGTAATTGTAAGTTATTAGCAGTTAATATAGAATCTACGTTAAAAAAAAAAAAATTATGAAACTGTCACAGTCTCAGCTGGATCTGCCGCACGTACATCAACAGGCGCTGGATGAGCCCGATTTGAAAACTGTTGCCGGTAGAAAGGCTGCTATATCTGCCGCACAAAGCTTACAACAAGCGATGAACAGTGACATTGATGCAAATCTGCTACGCCTAGAAGCAGTGCAAGACCAACGTAAACGATTTGAAAAATGGAAAGCAAAGTTCTCGGGTATTGTAAGTCGCTTTATGAATAACTTGTTTATACATTTGGGAAATGAGATGGGGGATAATACGACAATGAGCACTGAGCTTGTACTGCCGAACCATCTAGCGGTACATCGTGAGTTAACGCCTTACACAGAGCTTATGCATTGGACAAAGGCTATGGACCGCAAAACTTATGATGGCTTAACGCGCGTCTATACCACATCGTTAAGTAAGATTTATGAACGTGATATCAGAAACTTTTTTTCTTTGGTATGTCAGCTTTGTATGCTTTGTATGCAAATTTTCATCTAATTAGTAAAGTTTTATGTAGGCTAAACTGCAAATATCCGAAAAATTGCGGACGTCACGTGAAGATCTTGATACATCAACTTCATCGAAAAAATCCGCTGTATCAGCGGCTCCTTACGGTACATTAGGAGTGAATCGCGACCAATGGGGACCTGGGGTGGAGAACGGAGATCGCGAACGCTTTGACTCAGTTCTGGAAAAAGTTTTGGCAGAACTGGAGCCGGTTGCGCTACAAGAGCAAATGTTTTGCATAAACTTTTTTCAAATGGACGTAATTAGTCCAACATCGAAGAATACTCAAACCACCTTGGAAGTTTTAGAAAAAAGCACTGACTCCGCAATCCTTCTGGCTTCACCAACATCGGCGAGTGGGGGAGGGGATGCTAGTGGTGAGTTCGCTGACTTATTTTCACCGTTATGTTATACTCAATGATTTCGCTGTAGGATTTCCACAGAAGAAAATAGATCGCCAAATAAATGAAGAGGTCCGCAAATTGATGATTGCTTTATTTGGCTGCTTGGAGCCAGAGCTGGTTAGCTTTATACAAAGCTTTGAACGTATTGATAGTTTGTAAGTTTGCTTATTATATCGAAAATTCAAATTGTTGACTTTAATTTCCTGTGTGCATTTATTTGTAGCTATTCTCTTTACGTGCTCGTGCGCTTAACGCAGCATGTCATGTCCGCCCAGGATACACATTCCTTTCTTAGTATGACCTTCGCCTCCGCATTGGTTCAAGTGAAACGAAACTTTGACCGATTTATGCAACAACAACTTTTTTCGATCAAAGAAGCTAAAGTGCCTAAGCGTTCCAAGTGTGGCATCTTGCCCTACGTAGAGAACTTCGAGTATTTCGCACAAACTTCCGAGGGCATTTTCCGTAAATCTGATCGTCGCACTGATATGGAAAAGTGGTATTTGCAGTTGGTGAATTCGATATTTGAGAGCATCAGTGTACATGCACAAGAGCACCCGAAAACGCCATCGCAAGTCGTGCGCATGGAAAACTACCATCACATGTACTCACTGCTGGCGCAGTTAAAGGTACGAGGTCTGGATGCAATGAAGAAGGAAGCTAAAATTCGTTATAATGATGCACTGAAAGTTTATGTCATACAGTATTTCGGGCGTCCTCTGGAAAAATTAAATGTAGATTTCTGAACTCTTTCGCAATAACCACCGAATTATCTATATTCACACTTATGAATTTGCTTTCAGCTCTTCTTTGAAGGTGTCCAACAAAAGGTCGCTCAAGGTGTCAAAGAGACTGAGATCAGTTACCAAATGGCGTTCTCTAAGCAAGAACTGCGTAAAGTTATCAGCCAGTATCCGGCTCGTGAAGTCAAAAAAGGTCTAGAGAATCTCTACAAGAAAGTAGAGAAACACCTCTGCGAAGAGGAGAATCTTCTGCAAGTAGTTTGGCACGCCATGCAAGAGGAGTTTATAGCGCAATACAATTTTTTGGAGGAACGAATACAGAAATGCTATGCTGGAGCGATGATTACTTTAGAATTCAACATACAAGATATACTGAACTTCTTCTCGGATATTGCGCGTTCGCATTGAATTTAATAATTCGCATTGCGGGTAAAGATCTTATTTGGGGATACCGAGTATTCCGTTATTTTTGTAAAACGATATTCACTTTGAAATATTTTTACGAGTATTGTGTATTATTATTATTGTTACTATTATTACTATTAATATTATTATTACGAACGTAAAGCTTAGCTTTGTGCACCTTGTAACAAATTATTGCTTTTCAATATATGTATGTATGGAAATATATAAGTTGACAAAGGCGTGCAGAATTTGTATTATTTCTAAATGGAATAGAATTATACAACTCTAATATATATGATTAAATCTGCATTGTGGTTGTTGGACGGATTTAATAAATTTCTCAAAAAGTAGCTGATACTTATTTATAACTCAATGAACTATCTTTGTTAGGAATAAGTTGGCGATGCGGAAAACAAAATTCGTCTTTAACATTTAGTTCGACTTACACAATCTTTATCCAGTTTGTGAGGAGTGATGCAGTTGACTTGGAAGAGAATATAAGTACATACATATACATATGAATTTCTTGTTCTTGCTCTTCTCATTAATTAGCTTGAACTAAGCTTTTTTATGATCGAGAGTTTTTCTATCTTCGCCAAAAGATTGAGAACTTCTGTTTACGATCATATTATGAGGTTCGCAAAGCAAATCCGTCTCTCTAAGAAACATACACATATACTTAGGCATGTATGCGCAACAATGCAAATAATGGACGAGCACGCTCTAAAGAGCACCCAAAACCGTGGAACGGCAGCTATGATATTAAAACTGCTCACTCACTCACGCAGCCGGTTGCACTCGTATAGCTGCCCCTGCCTGCTTCTCCGCTTCCCGGCTGTAGGACTGTCTGATTGAGCGGCTGGAAGTGAGCCCACCGGCGTGTTCTGCTTCAGTGCGATTCTGAGTGTTCAAACGTTAAGTCGAGTTGGCGAAGTGGGCGCGTGTGTGTGTGCCTTTGTCATTTTATTTACAAACAAAAATTATTGCATTTTCAACTTTTTCTGCCAACAATTGCTGTCATGCATTGACATTGTTGTTGTTGTTGCCACCAATGCCTTTCTGTTTGCAGCGGTTCTTTTTTTACGAGCGAACACATATATATGTACATACATGCATACACACATGCATACATATATATGTACGTAAATATGAATTTTTGAATATGCAATTTTGAAAACAAAAGAAAAACCAACAAAACTGATGAATCTGCGCATTTACTAATTTGAAGTCAGGATTTTTTTAAACATGTGGTAACGGTGAGGAGTAAAAATAATAATAAATACGAATCAGTGAAGTAATCAAAAAAAGTCGCTAAGTAACTATAATAATAATAATAATAATAATAATAATACATAAAATACAACAACCAATGTGAGTGCTATTGAATGTGTGGTTGATTGTAAGTGTTATCCTGCTTGAGACAACCGGAATCACTTCAGGCGAAAACAACGAACCAATAAAAGGTAAAAAGGAAACGACAGAAATTGCTTTTATTGCGGGGTCAACCAAGTAACTGCGACTCATCCATGTATACATGAATATACATATAAGCGTACCAAGCTAAAAGCCCTAATGTGTGTGAGTGTGATCTTGTAAAATGCGCCGAAACCGTACTAGCCCAGATGTGATGGTAGAGTAAAGCGGTAGAGGAAATCTCCCTAAAACATGTTCGACTCGTTTTGCGACTCGTTTGGGATCTTTCAATGGACTCTTGTTTGGCCATGCGCACTTTTACTGCACTTGCGTTAGGGTGCTCCTGAAATAGACGTCAAACAATCTATATACTCGTATATACTTGCTTTGTGGGGAAGAGTTGCTGAAGATTTGGCTATTTAGAGGGGGCTTTTTCGAAGCAACACGGAGTTCATTTAAAAATACGAATTTATCTTCCACAAAAGATTTTTTCTTGCTTCCAGTTTCAAAATATGTTTCGGTTTTGTTCGGACACTCGGACGGATCAGCAGAGTGATCATGAAAGAAAGTAAAAAAAAAAATCTTTATATCCTACACACTAGTCTTCCAGCGTTTATATATATATTTTAAAATAAACTCGAAGTTTTTGTCACCAATATACGGTGGACCAAACTTTTAAATATATTTCCACGTTATTTCAGATCATAATATTGGCAGTTAAATTACGCGAACCCCGAACAATTTTGGTGCCCGAATATCCTTAATGGTTTAATCCATTAACTGATAAAAGTATTGCTCGTCTACCATGAATTTTTCAATTTTTGAAAATGCTAGTATTTGTCTAATTTACTTTCTGTCCAAAAAAATATTCAAATTTTGCTTAAAGCTTTCCCAAGGGATGAAAGGTGAACTCAAATAATAGGTTAGAACAGAAGAGCCACTCTAGTGCAACAACTAAGAGTAAAACTATAAAAGTAATAGTTTTAAGTACTATTAGCTATATACACACATATGTACATATATACACTCGATATACATACATTATATTAAAGGCTCTCCCTCTCACCAATGTTCTTAAAACAATAAACATACATGAATTACCGATGTTAATGGACAATGCATGGCTCCTGCTTATTTACTCGTATATACTGATATACATTAGAAGGGGCATACATATGTATGTAGGTATATGCACGAAATTCGTGTATTATTAACTTTGCAGGAACCTTCCTCCCTTTTGCATTGATTGCTCAGAATACTCGTAGGTGTTTCCGATGTTTCCGCTGTGTTGTTTTTGTTATTGCCATTCTTGCCTTACCTTCTTCCTGATTACCAACTTGCCATCACATTTAAATTGTTTCGTGGAATAGCTATTGATGAAGGTTTTAATTCTACATATTTTTTTTGTTTTTTTTTTGTTTTTTTTGTTTTTAGCACATAAATGATTAAGTTTTTTGTTTTATAATAAAAATGGCTGGAAGATGGAAAATGGAATGATACAAATACAAACACAAAATATTGAATTGAAGAAAATTTCGTTCAACACTGCAGGGTTTATGGAATAGATAAGTCGGCCATGAAATCCCGGACAGAGAATATTCTCATATGAAGGGACTTTGGACGGCTTCTTTTAGTTCTGCTACTTCACTTTAGCTCTTTTTTGGTTTTATCTATATGTTTTTTGCTTCCGATTTTGTCAAGAGAAGTCCCCGTTGGATTTACTGTTGAACCGACCGTCACGACCTCCTCAAAACTAAATACTTCACCGCTCAATTGGAAACAAAAGCTCTCCCTCCTCAGGTAAAATCCTCCTTCGAGTTACAAGTTAAAATTTTGGGTCCAATCCAAACTATCCACCCATTCCCTAGATTCACGGCTTCCAAATAAATCTGTAGACCTGGTTTTGAATTCAAGAAAGTCAGCGCTGAGGAAGTTTCTTGATCTTGGTGACAAGCATAATAACTGTTTTAGAGCCATACTTAAAAAATGGCTTTGCTTTTTTAGACACATGCATATGTATGTACATATTTTGTATTTAGTACATACACGTTCGGATGCTCGACATCGCGGTTATCCTCTTTTATGCTCTTGTTAAAGCATGTGCGGCTATAATTTGCATCAGCTGACGCAGTTGCTTGCCCAAAAGCCGAATTTGCGAATTCAGTTCGACACTCGGCTGTATTCTTGCACCCATTTCGGGTACTTCCCATGTTTTATATTAAATTCGCGCATTATTTTGTTTTATTTGCCTTACAAAGCTTTGACGTCTGCCTCCTGTTTATTGCGCTCGCAAGCGGGTACGAGATGAATTTAAAAAATTCAGCTGTCTCTGCCTTCTGCACTGCTCACAGCTGTGACTCACTTAACTGCCAATGCTCCGTCTGTCTTTCCTTTCCTTTAGGTCTTCCCTTGATGCTTTTATTGCGGTGTTGTTTTTCAGTGCCGTCTCTCCAATCTTTGTTGTTCGTTTTTGCATACAACCGTAAGCTCGAGGTTATATGAAAGCGGTTTAAACTTCAACTTCAACTTGGTTTGGCTTCCTCCACCATAAGTATTCTATTCGAAAACTGGAATGATGAGTGACGAAATGAACTGGTCCGTTGGGGGGGGGGTCTGGGACGTCGTGCGGAGCGTAAGAACCTAGGAGTAGGTAAAAGCAAAGCACGATCAGTTGTTAAAAAGGTCTAAGGTCTAATGCCTCGTTTGTTTGTTTCACTAAGTTGTCGTTACTATCGCTTTGTTATTGTCGTCATCGTCTTTTCTATTGTGCTTTTTGTTGTCGATCATTAAACACAGTTGTTTTGCTATAAAACTGCATTTGTACTGCAAACGTTTGTCTGTACTTAGTCAAGTGTTAAAATAAGTATATATAGAGTGAGTATTCGCTACTAAGTAAATGCGATCTACATGAGTATATACAAGCCCATTTGTATGTATGCATATGTATTTGCAGTTAGGTGAAACGTTGTGGTGAACCGTTAATGTAAAATACCATTAAAGTTAACACCTTTTCGCAGCAGACGACCGGCGATGGCGGAAAGAGGCGTAAACAAACGACTGCTAGAGTTCTAATTATACAGCCACGTACCCATATACCCATGAACATACCAAGTAGCGCACTGGTCCAAAGTGCTAATTCCAAAACTGTGTTGGATTGATTCCTGTCAATTCATCTTTGTATACCCACGAAGGCCGTTCATTAAACGCTGAACTGCATTCTCCTTAGCATTCTTATAAGATTTGAACTACATAACATACATATACGTCTCCATGAATTCTTTTGTGGCGGCTAGTGTTTCGCAAAAATGAACTAATACAAAAACAAGATGGGCTAGTGTCACGCACTGCTGGGTGTAAATGCATATGTAAGTGCATACATATTTACTTAGTACATGCGCTGCTCCGTATTTACGAACAAACATCATATGTAATACGAGCATAATATATTTTAAACACGTTCCTGGTTTATTTGAAGGGTTTCCTTCGGAAGTTCATTGAAACTTGCACTGTTAAGGGTTTCAAGCATTTCGCCAGCACAAATAGCCTACAACAAGTGCCTTAAGTACCCTTGTACATTAAGAGTTATAGTTACTTTAGTCGCTGTGTTTAGAATAGAAATTATTCTTGAAAGTTTCGATGTCGTGTCAATTTCATTACAAAATATATCGGTCAGAGCAGAATTTCGAAAGAATGTTGTACTATGACTGCACCGCGTCGTTCTCTAAAGTAAAGTAAAGTACTACATGTGTTTCATTAGCGTAGTATAAAATGGGCTGTAAGACAGCGCCCAACCGATTCTACAAAACTCTGCTCCAGGCTTGTCGAGTGTGTGTAATCGAGATGAACCTGGACTTATATCAAGTCAGGGCCAGTCTACTCGACAGAAAAAGAAAGACTTTCAAGACACCTGTTGAAAAAGAAGCGTTCCATTACCAAACATATATATATATATAATATATGTATTCAGTTACGAAAAGCCCATAAAGTTGAAAGATTGCATCGCTATTGAAATCCATTGCAAAATGTTTGGCAACTGAAAACCGCAGCATCACCGCCATTTATAATTCAACACCAGCACATTCAACACCAGGGCATCTCCACAATCTGAGCCTGTGATCTTCGCGATCACGAGCGCCCTCCAGCGCTGGGGAGAATGGTGGTTTTCTTGATGTTGCTGTTGCTGTTGTTATTGCTTTGTTTTAATTTTCCTCATTCATTGGGTAATCCCAAAAAAGGTTGGCCGAACAAAATACAACAACAGTTTAGTGAGGAATGAAGAAGGAATTAAGAAATTGTATCAAATCTAAAGGAAATGGCTAATGAAATAGAATCGTATAATGGTAGCGAGTCGAGCGTGGCTAATAAAATCGAAACCGCAAATGAAGGCAGCAATTTTGATTCGAAATAGAAGATTAGCTGGAGGACCAGCTTGGTCTACGTGATCGTGCGCATGCTTTATAATAATAATAATTCTACTTTACCTGCGACGGCGGAGTTGCTGTCCGTTCTACTATTCCTTAAGTGATTTAAAAGCAGAAGGAAAAATTTGGAAAATACACCTTTACCACATGGGTAAAATGGTGTGTTACAAAGTTGTTGAAGAAATTGGTGTACGATTTTCAAGTGTAATAGTTCCAGTGATCAATACTTCTGCTTGTATGCGTTTCAATGGCTAGACCAAAAACAGCAGTTCTAAACAACAAAAACGATAAAAGTTGAGTTGGAAAGTTTGTGGCGACAACAGCGCTGCAATGAAAGCATTGAAGACATTTCTGAACGTGGTCCAATTTCATACAATTGGATACATGGACTTCAAAGACTGGAAATGATTGATGGGAGGACAACATTGAAGGGATCTAACGGTTATTTAGTGCAAAGTTCTGATTCCAATTGTATCCATGGTTAGTCAGACCGTTCAATCCGTTCCTGGCTTCCATACCTACGACTTCGTGCGTATCTGTTATCCGAAAAGGACTCAATACTAAGCAAACAATACGTTCAGTGTAGGACCGAGTTTTTGTATTCAAACTGACTCAAATAATAGATTGCTGTTGCAATAATGGGAACTGCAACTCTTATCTGCATCTTTCCTCTTCGCTCAATTTTTCTCAAGTGTTCGATAAGGCTGAATACTTCTTCTGCAAAAGTTCAGCAGAAATATTGAAACATGAATCTAAGAAAGGTAGTTGTACTGACTAAATATTTCAAAACGGCACAACAACATAACGAATCCAAGCTAAAAGAACGTTATGCGAACTTTTTAAAATCCTCTAATGATAGCTTATTGAGACACATTTTACTCTGTTGAGCATACTTACTAATAATTCTACAAGTATCACTGATCACACTTTCCCTAAGCGTTTAGGCTCTTCGTTCAACGAAAATATTAAACTCAACACCTTAAAGGAGTTCAATTTAATTCTCGGAAATACATAATTCGGCTCTGACTGTATATGTATACATATATATATGTATGTATAATTGATTGCTTGCATATATTTAGAAACAGTTTTCACTTCAACAACTTGTTCTTCTGCTCTATTTAAAGCGGGTAATGATGACTGCCAGGCGCCTTAGAAATGTAGAACTCAACCAGCATAGCGTTCTATCAGCTTTTTCGTAGTAATGGATGTGTTTAAATGTTCTCTTGCTTGGCATGTGTTTATTTGTGTTTTTGTATGGTTTAAAGTTAAACATTGATTGCTCTTTCACTGGCGGGCTGTCTTTCGCGTTAGTTTCGCAAGTTTTTGTGTTTCGTGTTGAGCCTTTGGAAAAACTTGAACTTGCTTATAGTTCTAACAAAAACAATAAAATTGGCAGCCTTGCCGCAGTTGTTGGTTTGATTATTTTTTCGATTTGCTCAAACAAATTAAAAAGTCGTGAAACATTTGCTCTTCCCAAAAAGCCGGTTAATATGCAAAGTAATATTGCTATGTATGGATGCATGTAAATATGTATGTTTTTATGTGTGTATGTGTGTATGTGGTTAGGTGGAAATGTGAGTTCTATTTTGAATGCCCTCAGTGCGTCGTGATTGATAATAATTCTGTAGAAAAGTGTGTCTACATACATATATATACATTTACGTATGTGCTTTTATGTACTTACATATGTATTTTAGAATTCACACACTAGAACAATAATTGAATATCAACTTAAACACTCATTTCGATATAATTTTCAATCCTCGAACAACCGCTTTAATGGGCAATTTTAAAACTGCCAAATGTATTTAACATTTACTAATGAATTATTCATTAAATAAACTTACTACAATTTAAAACTTACTAAATATATGTACATATGAGTATGTGTGTTGTTATGACGGTATATGTTGATCTCCGTATTTACGCAAGAGCATTTTTTCTACAGCGGATTTCTGAAACTTAACCCGCAAAGTGGCAACTATTCCGTCAAAACTTTAATAACCTTCCATTCAAAACTTCGAAAGAAATATGAATATAAGCCTGTGAACATAGAGCTGTACATATGTATGCACATACTAAAGCACATATGTTTTCTAAATATAAATAGCAAATTTTTAAATTATGGTTTAAAGCGTAGAACTTCCGTTTTCGGTTATTTCATGTTCAATATGAATTAATTTTAAACTTTTATCGCTTAAGCTTCCGCAAATATTTAATACATACATATTTAGAGTTAGCAAAACTCAAAGTCAAATAATATTTAATTGCCGGAGTTTATTATTCATGTTTTGACATTTCAGTTAAATCAAAATAGAAACAAACTATTTTTTAGTACACTCAAAATAAAATCCAAAATTTTTGTTTAATTTGGAATTGGCGAAAAGTTAGCGCCGGCTCAAATCAAGTTCCAATTAAAGAGTGTTTTTGATAATGTTTATTTAATGGTGGCAATATATAAAAATCAGAATTTTGCTTTGGAAGAATTTTTTCATATTGTGTCATATTCATATTGTATCATGTGGTCATACTGTGGAACACTTTAGCCAGAAAGACTATTTCTCTATTCTGGCTACTTCACATCCCTTCAGATGACGTGTGAAAGCAAGCAGTTGAACGGTTGGTAAAGAAGTAAAAGAAAAGGATAGTTGTAGAGAAAAGTGGACTCTTAAAACGATCGATTGAGCTAACTGTCGATAGACTAACTTTCACACCAGAATTTGGCCTCTCTTAAGCATTGCCTATATGATTTATAAGGGTCTTCCCAATTCTGACTGAACCGGTTGTGTTACTTATCTCCATCTTACAAATCCTATTAAGCTTTGTTGAAATACTAAAATTCGATTCGCTTTTCGGGTTCCCTATTAGTTCATTGATGGTGGACTTCAATCTTTCTAGAATACTTTCGGTAAGACTCGATATGCAATGTTCGGTATACCGATTTGTAGTTTGCTTAACTGAAAGTATACATACGCATATACGAGTATCTCCCAAATGTGTAGTTAGGATGAGCATCTAAATTTAAATGTGATTATAAATATGAAAATTTAATTTAAACATACTTTGATTGGTTACAGTATTTGAATGAATGACTTAAAGACTGCCACTTTTGTTTAAAAAAAAACCAACTTTTATGAAACATATATTCACCGTTTGGTACTGAAAGAATTTCGGTTGCCAAATGGTTAATGTAACTAACAGGAGAGCGCCACGAGTGAGTTATGTTTAAAACATTAAACTAAAGAGGAGCAGTTCGCTGCTTAACATTTGTTGTAAAGACTTCTCGCAAACATTTTGTCATTCATAGAGGACTTGGAATCCCTCTGACAACACTGACTGCTTCTTTAAATTGTGATACATAATGGCAATACTATCGAGTTCATGGCAATGAACTCATTGAACTTTCTGCATGTTATACATGCCATAATATTCATAAGTTTTTCCAATTCTTGCTCCTAAAATTTAGCTCCAAAGATCTGATCATTTCGCGAGTATAATAATTTTCCATCTTCAAATTTATTTATGGCTCGTAAAGTAACCATTTAATTTCCTTTTAATATTGCCATATCTTCCATTAATCGATGGCAATTTATTTAACGGAAATTTAAATAACGGAATGATTTTGAAAAAGGGCATATTCTGAGAATCGAAACATTGGTTAAGTCTGCCTAAAATACTTGAAGTCAACAATATATAGTACTTGTAGACATGATAAGAAATACATACATATACATATGACAAATACTCCATGTTTTCTTCAAGTTGCTCTTCTGTAGCATATATCTAGGTACGTGCATACAGATATATTCTAAGCAAATACATTTATTTTGTATTCACTCATTTGTGTGAAAGCTGAGAATTTACACGTAATATGTTAATAATACCTCTAACGCTTTTATTCTATGCAGTCATCCGAGACGTTCGGGGTTCTTTAGAATATAAAGTTTAGATGAAAGGGCAACTACAATTAACTGAATAAACTGAATGCGATTAATGCTCGAGTCCCTAATTTTAATATTAAATAATAAAACACTGTTATGTTTATTTGAGAGGTTCTAAGTTCATATAAAGCGTGCAAAGTTCAGCGTGCGACTTATTTGTATGATACAGTGACTAACAAAAGTAAGAATCTAATACATTTTGAGGAAAATTAAATAAATATCAAGCAATATATAAGTAACTGAAATTGTATTGGATTGGATGTCATAAAGTGAAAATATAAAGCCATTTATAATTGTTCTTGATTTCTGTTTTAATTACAATTGATGATTCAAATAAATCTTGTTTTATAAGAAATATTAAAATATTCGATAGCAAAGTAGCAGAGATTATTCTACGAATATTTTTGTATCTGTTTGAATCATAGTATATAAATGTATGCATCACATAATTAACACAACTACATAAAATTTTTGAATTCATATGTGGGAATGGAAAACATAGGTGCACGTGAAAACGTGCATGGATAAAAACGGTGAATAAATTAATTATATTTTCATCTTCCGCAGTGTCTGGGGTAATTGCATACTTGTAGTTGTAACAAACATTAGAAAGAACTACAAAAAATACATTTCAAAAAACTCTGATTCACTTTAATACCTGTTGGTGTGGCATAACTGACGAGAACGCATGAAATCTACGTACTATCTGACGTTGTCTGATTTAAATTCCCAACTAAACGGTTGAATAATAATTTTACTTATGTAACGGTAAGTACTAACGGATTAGAAATACATGTATGTGCATGTGTAATAGAACTCTAAACGTATCTATGTTAAAGGCAAATTAACACTAGCCTTTGCAACAGTCTTTTATTATGAGTATGGCGAGGTCCGAACCCTGAATTTTTCCATAAATATACATACTATACTGTAGGTATAGTTCTCAATTGTTGCATTACTTAGTAACATTAATGACAGAATTAGTTTTCAATTAAACCATAACTAAGTAAGTATAGTATTATTCCCGTCTCAGACATTTGACTTTTGTTTGGTGGTTCTATTGCAGAAAGTAATATTTAACATGAAAAGGCTTTCCATAAAAATCTTCGGGCGAGCGACCACTTAAAATTAGAACCTCTATGTGTTCGATAGCATTAGGGCTCAGATCGGAAAAACTTTAACACTACTGCTTACTTTCTTCTATATACTCGACGAAGTATTTTGTTACGTCAACTTGTGAGCTATTAACCGGTGATTGCATACTATATATTTTGTAGGTAATGTACTTTTGACCTAGACTTCTTTAAGCGGTGACTACTGTCATGTATATAATATGCACGAATGTAAAGAGTATGTACACAGAATTCACGACATTGAACTGATGTTGCCAATTTGTTATTTTTGTTTGACCTTCAACAGCAGACAGCAATCGTTTTTATCAATGCTATGATTAGCAATACATTTTTTTATGATTATTGTATTTTGTTTATTAATTACTTTTTTGTTTCAAAACATTAAGCACGTTTTTGCTGGAAGAGGAATTGTTTACAACCAATTATTACACGAGCTGACTCAACATGAATAAATTTAGCATATTTGTTTACATTACTTTGTTATAAGCGAAAAATGTTAATGGAGATCTACGATGAAACAGCGATTAAGATGAATTAACTAAATTTTTGATAAATTGCATATTTTTAATAATAATATTAACTTAGTAGCAAAAAGTGGGTTTTCTTTTTCAAATGAAAGTGGCGAGCCATTCGAGTGACACTGGACTTGATGAAGGTGTCATCAGTTTTCGTAAAATTCCAAAGAAAAAAACCAAATTAAAACAAAATATTTGCAATCTGTGTACAACCTACTGACAGAAAGTGAGTAGTCACGGGAATACGGCACCTTACGAACATACACATTACTGCTGTGATCCCACGATGAGCGCTCGCCACGCTCAAATTGTTTGTTTTACGTTTTGCTATTCCTTCGACGTAAAAGTGGACATTTCCTACGCCCCAACACTCTCTTACACTCCCGTGTGTACTCATGCGTAGGTGTTTGGTTACAATAAGATTCATCGTGATTATGACAAGTATGTATGCATATCATATACCCATAGGCAGGTATTTTGGGATACGTTTTATGCGTTTCCCAAGGCAGGTCCGACCAATGATTAATTCTTTACATAACTGAGTTGTTTTCTTTTCGTGATTTTTGGCCATTGCCTTGATTTCGTAATGCATGAAGTAATGACTAACATACCCTTACTTACAAATTAGAAACGCGGGTTCAGCGGCAGGCTTTATTGCCTGCAATTAGTCATCAGCCATTAGATAACGAAAACAGAGGAAAAAATGTGAGGAAGTCACTCGAAGTTAAGGTACTTTAACAGTTTTGTCTGCACGTACCTATATAAGTACGTATATTTCTATGTAACTATGAATTCTTGTATTTGGATTGTGAAAGTATTATTCATAGGCAATGCTGGCTTTAAAGAGAAATTATACATTATATTCATTATGTTTACATTAAAGAAGGAATCGGTGTCAAAGAAAATAAGATTTTAGAAATAGCCATCGGAGTTAGCATATCATTTTATGACAAATTGAAGAAAGAGTTCAAGGGGATTCCTCCAATTTGACTGATTGAGATTAAACCCTTTACCAGTATGCAAACATCCTAATAACAGTAAATTCTCAGTGAGTTTATCAACGACTATATTTAATCCAAAAAATCTGATGCCGACCCATTGCATGTGTTTTTGCAATCATTGAACAGAGCTTTCTTTTCCCCGTTCATCGGAGTCATCATCATTATTATTTAAAAATATTGATAACATCGACATTTCGACATGCATTTCTTGTAAAAGCACAACAATGCAAACAAAAACAAACTGCATTGCGCAAATCACAACAAAACCACTAGATGGGCGAACGACCCACTAGCGACTAAATGCCAAACTGGAAAAGCGACAGACCGTCAATCGAACGACCATGATCGCACACTCCTCAATACATATGATATCTCCTTGAACCAGAGTCGCTTTTTAGACAGCGGCAGTAGCAAAAACAAAACAACAACAAACATTTGTTCACATGTAGAACGCGCAGTGTGCACAGTGTGCAGGTAGAAGCCGAAGTAGGCGACCGAGTGCCGTCGAATTGGGTGAACAACAAATGAAATGAGCAAATAAAGCGTTGCTCTTAGAGTATACCAGCACATTACTCCACAAAAATGCAGTGCCGATGAGCAAAGGTAGCGAACACAGAGAGGGAGAGTGAGTTCGAATGCCAAGTTAAGTAGCGGAAAAACACAACCACTGAGCTCTTGTTGCTTGTGGGCTGAGCAAATAAAACAAACCACCCGATCTGTCTGTGTGCTGCTATTTCGGGGTATATTTCATATTTCCGCTGCAACCACCACCGCCACCAACGACAGGTAGCCGGACACAGAGGCCATGCGTCAGTCAAATGGGCTGTGCATGCCGTCACGTTGGTCTACAGGTGAAGTGTATAGTACAGCTGAAGTTACCGGTCGCCCGGCTTGTCATTCAGTAGATCGCATGCTCGTCGCTCTGTGGTGTTTTTTGGGAATCCAATTTTTCGTTGCATGTCAGTATCAAACGACAAACAATAAGTGAAGCAAAGCAAATGAGGATAGGAATATAAAAACAAAGAAAATATCACTTGCATTACTCGTAAAATTCAAACCGATTCAATGCACAAATGGACGAACGAAGCGGCAGAACGTATGCAATTGCCGTTGAGCTCAAACTTATGGAGCGGAGCAAAAGTGTGTGTGCAAAAACGCGATATTTACGTGCATATTAATTTAATTCTCCCCTTTAACTACGTTTTTGGCTCGGTTTCCAGGAAATAAATACAAAGATTTGTTGAGTATTCTTAAATTACAGGCGTTTCGTTTGTAGTGTCAGTTGGTGGATGTGGGAATTTAGCAGGAATTCGCAAACATTTACAGTGGTACAAAAAATAAAAAACCAAGTCTGGCGAATGGAGTGAAAAATATCCGGAAAGAAAAACGCTTTATCTACTTTTTAAGGAAAATTGTGTAAAAAAAGTGTTTAGTGTTGGGCGCATTGTGGTTAACTGCGATTTACCTTCTCTATATTTTTACCCATTAAGCGTAAGAATACTAGAAGAAAGCAAACAATAATGCGAAAACTTGCAACGTGTTCGTGGAGAATTTATTAGGTTATTGTGTCTTTTTTGCAATAAGTAACAATAAATGGAATATGAAGTAAGCAAGTAATGAGATACGCAAAAACTCTGGAGGAGTAAGCCGTGCACACAGAAAACATTGGTTCTTGATAAAGTAAGTGAAACTTCTGGCGCTTGCCGTGGACAGCTGTGGCCGTCGCTGCAGCGTCATGGCAGAAGAAAGTCGATACAGCAAGCATAATTAGTTAGATTGCTGTAATTAAAAGCAATTTCATATGCAAGCTGGCCATTTGTCTTAAATGCATATACACATACCATACGTAAACTGTTTAACAGGTGTGTGGATATCCAAGCGTATTTGAATTCGAGTTTTTCTATATGTAAATGCACAAATGTGCGATTTTGCAGATAACTGATGACTGTCATCTGAAAGTGGTGATTGACCAACATCTGCGACTATGCAGGAAAACCCAACGGCATTTTTTGACTTAGTGCTTCAACTCTAGTTCTTCTCTTCGATTCTTTCAATGATATGGGCCTCCCCTCACGAAGTATACAACAAGAGTTCTGTGTGTTTTCCTAGTTTAAAGATTTCTAAATTTAAAGCATATTTATAAAAAGAACTCGAAATGTGATCACTTTTTTAGTTCATTAATGTAATGAATTTGAAATTTAAAGTGGTTTCGCTGTTGTTGTTGAAAGACAATTGATATTAAAACCAATTTTGGAGGAGAAAACTCCGAATCTAAAAAACTTAACCCGGTATCGGATGGCTTGACGTTTCCAACCGAATATTTGTGATATTAGATTGGTGGTTTTGCATTTACATTTGTGCTACATTTTTCTGGTTGGGTATGCGTTTTTATATACTAAATAGGTAGAGACGTACGGGTATTTACGTATGTGTATGTACGGATAGATTATTGATGCTTTTGCACTTATCATAAACCATTGAATACATTTAAATTTGGAATGAATAATGTGTTATGAGTGAAAATCGGTGCCAAGCAGCAAATGCATCGTGTTTGATAAACATATCAATGGCTATTGCAATGACATTCTTTTATACAGCTGAAATTAAACATTTTATAAGAACCTACTTAGCAGAGAGTGATTTGGTAAAATTAAAAGTTCAACTTTGCAATTGGTGTCATGTACTCATTAAATAATTTGTGGGAAATTTCTCATAAAGTTTTCGAAACATTCAAACAAGATTTCATTGCCCCATTAGGTATAAGATATTTTCGTCCACAGTTAAAATTTTTCCTGCAGGGTTTATACGAAATGTGCCTTATAGTCATTGTCAATGGTCAGTTTGATTGTTCCCAAAAATCGCTGCGTTCAATCAACGCAATTTATGTGACATAAAAGCAATATATTTTAGGACATGAACCGCAGTCATAGATATGTACGTGCATATGTATGTTTGTTTGTCTGCTACATTTTTGCCGGCATGACAGATAAGAATATTTAAGGTGTAGTTCTTCGAAAGATGGGCGGCATTGAAAGGCTTTCTTATCGTTTACACAATTTTCTAGGAATTTACAACCCGAATCTGTTGCAAAAGAATCGTACGGACATATTATATACACATGGTTAAATGCTATTTACTAGTTATTGGACAATATATGAGGTGATATTTGCTTGATTTCGGAAATTTTATTTCAGACGTCTTATAAGAAATGTGTGAGGGTGTGATAAAAAATGTTGGAGTTGTTAATTCACTATCTCGAAAGCTGAATTAATGAATGGAAATACAAGTGTATATGATTTTGATTGATATGTATATTTTTCAATCAAAAAACAAAAAAATAACAAAATTATTATGTTTTTTTTTATTTGTACTGATGCAAGGATGCCGCAATTGTTGCAAGCACGGTGCAGCATGATTGGGTCAATCTATGTCTATTTAGCTTTGATGAAAGCAAAAGTACATTGTACCAAGGAGAGATTGCAGCAGACGAATTAAGTATAATTTTGTGCAATTAGTTTCATACTTTAAAGACTCACACATATACACACGCATACACACAAGCGCAGGCAAACGTTGCAATTTTCCGCTCCAAAGGCCAAACCGACACTCTAGTTATATTGAGTTATCGAAATTAACAATTCAAATTTGCTCTTTAACTGCTCTTGCATTCGCCACTATTTTCTGGTTATTGATGCAATGAACGCTCTTGACCCAGTAGCAGAGCAGCAACAGTGGTGGAACACCGCCACCAGTCTGGCGCATTGGTCTGTTGGGACGGCAAAAAATGCGTAGAAATTAAATTGTCGCACATGAGCATAATAAAATTAGCTCAACTCTGATCTGCGGCGGTCAGTACGCGCACATATATATTCATACATACATACATTCATATGTGTGTCAATATGTAAATTAGTATGGGGGTATATGAAGCAAGCATACATACATATATGTATATATCTACATACATACATACGTATATATACATCTACATTCATATGTACATATGGTAGTTTCAGCTGTGACATTTTGAACGTTTTCTGTCGGTTATTTGCTCAGTTTGGCTCAGTTTTGCTCAATCCTCAAGGTAATTTGAAGTACATTTATGAATTTTTGCGAATAATGCATATCTAGAAATGTATGTAGATATGTGTGCATGTGTACTTGAGTAATTCAGCATTCATTTTTTCAGATTAAAGCCGTTAAAGAACTGGCGCAATTAAAATTAAAAGATGTCAATGCTAATGTGTAGTACTTTATCTATCGGAATGTACGAGTATGAGAATATGCAGCTGTAATTTTCGAATACTTATTACGTATATACATAAGTTTACATGAAGTATTGGTAACACTTCAGGATGTAACAAAGTTTTCACACTTTTTTCAAAGGTCATTACTATAAAGAAATAAAAATAAATTCCTACTTATTGGTGGCATGGGCTTGTTGAGAGTTTGAAATTTCACAAAATATTTATCTAATGCAAGAATCTTATTAAGAAACAGTGTATTGTTTATTATTCAAAATACATTAATTTTATCTAGGTTCTAGAAATTTCTTAGCAAAGCCCCATTAGGTCCTTTTTAATATGTTTCTAAAGTAAAAGCTTGGAGTTATTTGGGGTTAGCTTATTTTAACATTGTTTTGGTTTTCGCATGTTTTTTTTTAACTCCATTACCCATTTTAGAAACATTCCTATACTTTTGCTAAATCTTTCTCAAATATACAGTAAGTAACTACAATTTAATAACTTGTCTTATAAATGAAGTAGGGAGGTTAGGAATTAGTTACTTTTATCCAATTTGTTGTCCTTCCTACACAAATTTCGTTTTCGGAAAGCTAATAAAATATTTTATAGATTTTTATTTTTTTGATTTGCCAAAAAGTTTAAAACACTTTTAATTTAATTCAATTTTGAAAATTTCAGCATTTTTTCAACATATTCTCAACTATTAATTGCTATTAAATTAACATCGCTTCAACTCACCGACTTTGCGGTGCTAAGCATTTGTAAAGCATAAAAATTGTAACGGTTTAAATACATTTCAGTTATTCGTTGGAAAACATGTTTTTATGGGCATTTTCTGCACGATTTATTTAGTTTTTATAGTTGAGCTTATGCACAGCTGTTAATTATTTCTGAACCTTACATAACCTTTTCGACACTTTCCAAGTGTCTTTGGCTTACTTGTGTGACACTTTCGCATAAAAATGGGTGAGTATAAAATGGTGAGTGAAAAATGAACGCTTTTTACTTACATATGCATGCTAAACTAAATACATCTCTGCACATAAATACCTACATATATATATATATATACGTATGTATATATTTGATGGGTTTATAAAAATTAGTGGGAATGTTGCATTGTGTATTGCAGTGAATTAATTAACACAGTTTGACATGCGACTTGCAAGGCAGCTGGCTTTCCGCGCCGACCCACCTCAGCCAACTCCGACATAGGAGTATGTAAGCTTAAGTGCACATGTGTGAATGTGAGAATGAAAGTCCCACCGACTAGTTGGTTAGGTGAGTGGATTTACGCCGAGTAGTCGCGCCAACTTTTTGAATGATTGGCCAACCAGTAGGTCTGCGGCGTGATGTAACAAGTTTGACTGATTAAATTCGTTTTTAATTACTATGCCTTCAAACTATTAACTATTTGACATTTTCGCCTCAGACGCATTAAAATGGAGAGCTTTTTATCTGCGAGTTTATATAAATAGAAATATTAATGAATGGATCTTCATAGATATTAATTCTCCTACTCCGTTTTTAAAGTAAGATAAGCTTTCAATTGTATTTGTAATCAACGTTTACATTTATTAATTTAGAAAAGTAAATTCCGATTCTGTTTTTCAATGAAAGAATTTTTAAAAGTGATAATACTTATACTATAAAAAAATTTTTTTGCTTCTTAAAGGAGCTTAAATACTTCAATTGAATAGCAATTTTGTAAACTATTCAGCGGTAAAGCGTAAAATAAAGCGAATAAAGTAAATGAATGAAAAGTAAAAAAACCGATTTATTGCTACCAAAATAAATACATTTGAGTAAACTAATACTTGAAAAAGAAAACAACAAAAACTACATCCTAATAGACGGAATTCAGTGAGTCATTGCTCACTATACATACACAAATGTACTTATATAAATATGTATATATGAATGTGTAACGCAAACAATAGGAGCGCATTAAAAAAGCTTTATATTTAACGCGTTACTAACCCAGTTTCAATTTCGCCAATTTGCTTTTTATAGATTTTATTTGTTTTCCTATTTCAATTTCATCTTGCGATTTGTTATGCATAGTCAAACAATTACCATCCAGTGTTTTCCATGCCTTTAATGTGCCCATGTTTGTATGTATGTATGTATATTCTCATATATATATAAATACATGTACATATGTAACCATATACAATGCATTTGCGCACTGAGGTGTCTACCGAAAAGTTGAAGAAAACTTAACCTTTGCTTATTTTATTATATCCATAAAGGTCGCTCAACTTCAAACCCTTCGCATTGGACAGTCTGATCCGCAATTAAATCGCTGGCTACTGGGAGCTTCAGTTTCGGTGTATTTCGGCAATGTTCCGTTCCGTTTAATAAGACACATTTTTGGCAAATACTTTTGCACATAAGTATTTGCTCATATGTATATGGCTTGGCATATGCAATACCCTTGCATTGTGCAATTATTTAAAAGTAAAAGCATATTTTGTTAGTTTGTATGTAATCAACGAAAAAAACCAAGTGCGAAGTTCAAATATCGCATGCTAACATTTAAGCGATCACAAACGCAAACTTTTTACTTACGGAGTCATAACGGGTAATTTATTTTCTAGAATATTAACACTTGTATGGATTTATATAGATACACATGTGACTATATACTGAAATGTTTTCAGTAATCAAGCCGTTAAGCAATTCGCGGTGTTTATCGCTTTCGTGACGTCAATTTTCCAAATATTGGTTAAATATGGCTCCCAATTTTAGAAACGCCGAGCGAAGCAATAGTCTAATCTAGTTAAAACATACCCTTAAAATATGTATTAAATTTTCGCTCGTTTATTTTTATCTCCTAGGATCTATCTAGGTAAAAAACTACCACAAATATTCTTCCGACATTCTTTAGAAATAGAGTATGAGTGTTTTACTATTGGTACTCTTGAATTGTTGTGTTGTTGCATTGGTTTGGAGGCAGAAGTATTTTGATATGGAGGAGTGTTTCGAAAGACAATTTTAATAGCTCATAAAAACGTACAAATTTCGGTATTAAATGTTTGAAGCAAAGCCATTATTTTGAAAGCCGTTATTTTTAATTGACGTTGATTGGTGTTCGTTGAACTTCAAAATTGGCAAAAACTCCCACATTCAAATACGAAATATTTAAGTATACTGATTATTATAAGTATAAGATTACTTGTCACAATTCGATTGAAATTGTGTTCTAGTGGAGAGCCCATTGTAAGAGATATTAAAGCCGCATTCCAAGTGTAATGAACTCAATGTCGTGAACTAAGAACGTGTGCTTGTATCCATATATGAGTGCTTATAAGTTATTCATCGTCCATTGTTTGTGTGTTGGAAACACTTAACCTACAAGTAGCAGAAGTGCAAGTACTAGATATCCACAAGTGTCTTATGTATGTGTAATAGAAATTATTATATTCGCATCCAAACAGTTTTAACTCCATTCGTACAATACCACCCCACATTCAATCTCATCTCGTTAACGTCACTTCTTATGTAGAGGGATCGAAATTTGTTCAATTGTGGTTACATTTCGTAAGTGATCTATATATAGTGAACTAGTGTTAAAACAAGAGCAATCTGTCTCAATTTACATAATCTTAAGTTGTTTTCGATTAGTATAAACTTCGAGAGCAGTGATTTGTATGAAGAGCTGGTATAATTATAATGGACTGATATAATAAAATATCAAGAATACTACTTTAATGAGGTATTATACTACTTTAATGAGGTATTCTCATACTATTATATATTGAGTTTATCTGGATAACTATCTTGTTGAAAATTTAAATCAAATAAGAGAACAGAGTGCAAACATAGCGTCAGAGAAATGACGAATCGAAGACGACTTTTGTTTTTAATTCGTTTTTTGGACTTCAACTTACATATGTATATACATAGATATGTAATATACTCTATACTATACACTATATACTATATATACATACTATATATATATATATACTATATTATATATATATATATATATATATATTGTCGATTAGAGCACGCGATTTTCATCTAGCCAATTTTCCTTTGGTCATTTGTTTTCACTCGGACTATTTTTGTATTTCTTTGTAGCAAAAAAATGTCTAACTTGACACTGGCCCTGGTGGTCACATGGGCAATTTCGGTTATGCACGGCTGCGTGCGTATTGTGTGCCGCATATGGCAGAACATTTGTTGTCGATTGTCTAGTAGAACTTTTTATTAATTCGTTCAATTTGAGTGCGCAAAGCACAAGTTGCACAGAACCCACAAAGTCCGATGTTTACAAACAACTCAACACATTTACAACTTATATAATTTAACAGTATAATATATTTGATAGATAAGTAATACGAGCTCCCTCCATATAACTCCTTGCGGTTTCTCAAGTAAAGACGAGCAGAAAGACGAGGTTGAATATAAATTCAACATTTGTAAGGGAGCAGTCAGTGGCTTGAAACTGGATGTTTTAACCTATTTATATTTGGCTATGGTACATAGCTTCGCAGCTGGCTATCACGTGGCCCAAGTGAACTCTATGTATGCATGTAAAAAAAAACGCTTTCATGTTCCAGTTGTTGCTTCTAGTGTTTGCTCGCAGTCATGAGCGTCTACCTGGTAACGCTTAAGTAATTATTTTCATTCAAGACTTTGTTTTTTTTATAATGACAATATGTGTGAGGATGTGTATATTTCATTATTACAATTTAAAAATTAGGTCACACTTGGTTGATTGGTGTAATGAATGGCGATAAAATTTCTTACTACATACATTTGTAATTAAGTATTCAAGTGTACATGGCTTCATTATTTGAATTCTCCATCTTTATTTTATTAAGAAAACTGCTTAACTCATTAAAAACGTGCGTACAAAATGATGAATGCTTAATAAGACGAGACAAGTTCTTTAAACCTTCGTCCAAAAAATTATTCCCGTGATAGTCCTATGACAGTCATGCTTTTCTTTGGCCGTCATTATAAATATTAATATCTCTATTTCTATAAGCTTTACATAAAATACATTAACGTAATTGATAACTTTTTTGATGGACTATGATGAAAAAATATTGGCTGCTGATGACGTCTCAATAGCGGTTGTTTGATTCGGTTTAAAAGCGAAATCACACCAACGAGTACAGAATACCAGAGGAGAGGATGAACATCAAGTTCTCTATTCTATTTTAGCATCATTATTGTTCAGATCAGTAAGTTAATGATTCCATGAAAGTGTTGGTAATTCCCCCAATTTGGGATGTCGTTAGGTGATTAGCATGCATACTCGTATAAACAAATATCGTATAAACTCGTATAAACTCGTCTTAATTTGTTTTTATTTTTGTAATTTTGGTTCCGCACAGGAATTCATTGTTTGGACTAGAGCAAATACGAGGGTCTGTCTCATTATTACTCTCCGCGCGATACCATGACTGCCATCACTTAATGTCGGTGGAACAGAGATGAAATAATATTATGCCAGATAAAACTTTAGCAGAGTTGGCAAATATTTGTCGATATCTGTTTATTATACACATGTCATGCTTGTTTGTTATTTTTGTTGTTATTGTTGTTGTTTATGGATGATAATTGGCGATAAATAATTACACAACGTTGTACAATTGATGCACAAGTAGACACAGAGAGCCTTGAGAGTGATTATTGCTCATTTCTTCTGCAAATTTTTCCAAACGTGTACTCAAATACTCACACAAACCTACATACATACGTACACAATATTCACAGTGTTGATGTATTTGCTGATAAGAATCGTGGTTATGCAAATATTAAACTCGCACTCATACATATAGTTCTCATATGTACATGTATACGTACATACACGTATGTGCAAGGCAAATGCATTGTAGTTATGCACATACATACATATACTTTAGGAAGCATTCGGTTGGCGTCAATTAGTCACAATTCGCAGGCAATTCCATTTTATTTTGCAATTTGTTGCTAAAAGCAATTAACTGTTTGTTTAGTACTATTCGGTTTAAATCAGTAAACTTCTATTTTTATAAATGCACATATACATACATATGTATATAGTGCACACTTAGATATAGATATGCATAGACAGATATGCAAATATAAACTATTACACCTTTTGACTCATTTACCAAGTTGTCGTAAACACGATGCTGATAAGCCCCCAAATTTTATAGTTTTCATGGGTAGTGAGTTGGTTCACCACGCAGGTGCTTTTCTTTATATGTATAATATTTGTAACTACCGTTATTTCAAAGTACCCGTTATGTTTGTTCTCAGTTGCCTGCAGTTTGTATATATTGTGCTCTCTAATTGCCGCTTATTGTCTACTTAGCCTTTTATGTTGTTCTTGGAAACACTAACAAGATGAACTCGATTTAGGAGAGAAATAGGGTTAGGACAGTGTAAAAGAGTTTGTAATACTATTCCGAATTTGGGTTTTTGCAAAACGATTGGTTGGAAACTTTACAAACTAGCGATACGTAAGGTCAAAACAAGTTGTTTTGAGAAAAACGCATTTGAAAAAATAGTACCTGAAGCAATTGAAAGAGAGCTACTCGGAATTTTCATATAAAAATTTGGGAACATATTTTCTAATAGTTTTACTAACAATGCATGAAGAAAATTAATGTTTTGAATCGTCTAACCCGATTTTCCCCCTTAAACCCATACTCTGTAAGATGTTCTTCTCCCTAACCAAAAGTTAAAGTTATTTGCTTTAATCCAGGTTTCTACCACAAATATTATGTGTAAAATTTCCTGAGCAACTTTTTCTAACATCCTTTTTAGGAACATTGGTATAGTATTTAGATCCTTCCTAATTCTTTGTAGTCATGAACTTGTGGGTCTCTCATTGGAGTAAACATGCCAGTTTGGAAATGAATTCAAAAATGAAACTTTAAGTTCGTCTCGAACGAAACTGAATTAACATTGACCTTTTTGATAACATTCCTTCCACGTTCTTTATAAAACTAAATATAATAAAAATATAATTTTTGTAAAAACCGCTTTTAAAATTTTCATATTCGCATATTTTTAGTTCACCTTCTTTTTAAAAAACAAAAATTATCTGCAGTGTGTGTGAAATGCTCTGAAAATTGCAGTTAGAGTTAAAATTTATGAGAATAAATAAATTATTATATGGCACATAACACATAATCCTTAAATTAACGTTCAGTATGGCTTTATCGCAACCAGGAGGGCATTCTTGCGAAGTTAGGATATTTTTTAAAGATTTGTCACCAAACAGAAACAACAAATATTTCCACATGTATATTGCGCATAAATATAAAATGGAAAATCTTCCATAAATATATTAAAGAAAACATGGATCAGAAAAATATTTGCACCAGAGTTTCCACTTTATTAAAAGGCCTAAGGTATCAATCAAAAGTGTTTGGAAAATATTTAGATTGTAAAAGTTTTGGAATATTATTTGGAAACTGTTTCAGAAAATTTAAATGCGAGAATTTATGGTTGCCAACTACGTAAATAAAAACAAAAAACAATCTTAATTTTGCATAAGCATTAAGCTGAACAATCAAGGCAAACCAGAAGCGTATGCCTCTAATTTTTAAAGCTTTGTCTCACCGTTGGTTTTTATAAAAGGGAAGACAATTTGCATGGATTAGCATAAACAATAAATACTTATACTTTGTATAGAATGTCAGTGAAAATATTTGGATTTGAAAGAATTGAATTGTTTTACCACAAGTTTTTACCACAATTGAAAGTCTTTGGAGAAAGTAAAATCTTGATTACTTTTCTGCAAACAAGAAATCGTTTCACTTATCTCAAGCGATAAACTACATTTATATAATAATTATCCAATTTATAAGCGCTTCTGAATGCTTTCCAACAGCTTCATATCGCGGTGAGACAAGTCAATAATCGCTTGTGACAATTCTTCAGATAACCCTCCCCTCTGCATTTGCATTTGCATGTAAAATGTGAAACATGTGAACACAATGCAAACAATGATGCATTTTTAAATACATATTTACATTCTTCTGAGTCGTCCGTCCGTCCGTAAGCTAGTACAACGCATGTGGTCATATCGAAAGATAAACAAAGATAATAAAGTGATAGTAAAAGTGATGGAGCCATTCATAGACAGTTTGCTTTCAGAAAGCACTATCACCGTCATTGTTGTTGGCATTTGACATTCCAATGACGGCGGAAGCAGATAAGCAGCTGCTATGGCTGAAAATTCAAGTGATCTATATACATACACGTGTTGCGTTGATATCAGAGGGTCTGAGTCATTTGGTTGCTTGTGAGTGTGTGTGTGTGAGTGTTAGAATAGAGGAGGCCATTTGTCATTAATTATCAGCATCATAACAGAGAGCTATGCGACAGCACCCATAGATTACCAGCAAATCAAATAGATTTTTATTGGACTCGCCGCGATGAGTCTGTTGGGAGGTATGCGCATACATATTATATATACACATATTACATATGTGTACGAATTGTGCAAAATTCATTGAAATACTCATTGAAAAGAGATGGGGAAGAAAATAAACTGGTTTGCCCAGCGAATGATGCGATTTTGAAAAACGAGAGTTAGGGGTTTAGTTAGACGTATGTATATGCTTCCATGAAAATCAATGAGTTCCTTCTTTATTTTTGTATATTTTTCAGTGAGCACTATTAAGCACCGCTTCTTATTATTCACATACTTGCAGAAGTCTCAATATTTTTTCTTTTCAGTTGTATTGGATTGAGACAAAGGGATTCATTCTGCAGTTACTCCCGAGTGTTGACATCATTTCTTGCGCGCTTGCTGTGAGTGACAAATAATAGGAGTGCTGTCTGCCTTGGCAGCATGAAATCGACGTCATATCGCGGCCGATCCAGCGACGAAGCACTCGATGAGCATTTAAAGCTACAACGCCAACAAGCAATGCCGATGACAATGAGCACCACTCGTAGGCAGCTGAGCGGCAGCACAGTGATTGCGCCAACACCGCCGCCACCCGAACGCATGCGCATGCGCACCGATTCCAATGCGACGAGCATTTATGTGATTGGCGCAGACACCACCGGCAACTACATTGGTGCATCGGGTGGTGGGAGTGCTAGGGGCGCACAGACGGATAGCAATCCGGCAACAATGGAGCGTCGACAACACAATCGCTTGTCTTGGGTGAATATGCATAGAGGTGGCGAAGATACGCCGCATCTCGAGGGCGGTGATAGAGGCGCGGTGACTATCACACCGTCACCGCAAACAACGCGCAGCTACATATCCACAGTATCCACAATCACAGCCACAATTGGCACCGGCGGCGACACAATAAGAAGCCGGGCTGGCGGTGATGGTGGAGTGGGTGTGCACATCGGTAACGGCACAATTAGTGGACGCAACACAGCAGCTTCGGGGCGCATGAGCACTAGTGGTGGCACTACCATCAGCGGTAGCAACAACACACTAAACGATATTATTTCCGATTATCATAGCCATGAGGCGGCTAGCAGCAATGACTTCCACTACACCAGCACAGTTGTGGCGTCGACGCCGCATGTAAAGAATCTCTCCAGCAACGGTAGTTTTAATATGACCAACGGTAGCACGGTGAAGCTCTTGCCGGTGATGGACGATGAATCCAATCAGCAGGTGAGTGAAATTATAATAAATTTTTATAAAAGCATTTAGTGTTATACGTACTAAGGATCACTTGAAGGTTTCGACTTGGGTTTCATTGGCTTGCCATGAGAAGAATACAATCGAAAGCATTTAGAATATGTAGTAGTGTTATGTAAATGGGTGAATTAGTTATTATTAGTTTCATTTCGGTCTCGCGGTCATAGAGCTGATGCTATTACCATTTGGTGTGGAAATGTACAACTACTAAACAATTTGTCGATTTATTATCAATGAACGATTACAAAGCATTACATAATCCTTTCAATGCTCTGTTGTCTGGTGATTTCCCAACCAAAATTTTGTAAGAAACTCCAGAAGAAAACACAAAAAAAAAACATTAAAAAGCATTTCAGCAAATTGACATTTTCATTACCTCAATTTTGCATAATCTCTGAGTAAATATGATGAAAATCACTACTCCAATCCACTTCAATAAAGATGATAATGGCGGAAATAATTGTCACCAAATGCCATAAACTTGAACAAAAGGAGGAAAAACAATAAACATTTCGCGAATGAACACTTTGGCAGTTTCCTATGATAAAGCGAAAGGGCGAGGGGGTAAAACAAAAATTGTGTAATTAAAAAATCGAATATCAAACCATAAAAATAAACAAAGAAAAAAAAAACCAGAAAACAACGGATGCCAAACGAAAAATGGAAACAGTGGATAATGGCGATAACGATGCAAATGAATGTAAATAAAGAAGTAATTCCCACATTTCCGTACAATTTGAGATTTATTGTATAAATGTTGGCTGTAATTGAACCCATCACCGCAAACAACATTGCCTGGTGGCTCAGCGCTTCCACCGCTTACACCGCTTCCACCGCTTACACACCGCACACGCAGCCGGAGACGCCGTCCCATCACAGCGCTCGCACATCGCTCGGATCGCATTTCAGTCAAACAATTCCTCTATTCCAACTATTTGCATGATCACATTGTTTACTTTTAAAACAAAAATATTTTATTGCGCTTTTTAAACGTTTTTTTGCTTTTGTATATCTATAAACACTTATGTGTGTGCTTATTTGACATTGTGTGTGTGTGTGTGTTGCCGCTATGAATTGCGTGCGCTTGCATTTGTTCACACACCCGCTCAAGTATACACACATACATATACACAATGGGTTGGTGTGAAATTAGCGGCTTTGAAAGCTCTTTTGTAAGCGCCCGCCAGTGTTGGTGGCATAAACGCTGCACTTGACTGTCATCGACCACCCGCCGCCAGGTGGGTCTTACTTCATTTTTTGAAAAAATGCGTTAATTATTGCTTTCGCGCATGCTCTTTAACAACTGATCGAGATCGAGTAGAAAACTTTTAGGTTTTGTTGAGCTGAGTTTGACACTTCCAAAGTCACCGAATATCACCGAATTCATAGAATAAATGAGATAGTAACGCATGAGAAGCTTGGAAATCCTCTTGTTGAGCAAATTCACACATTCAAGCTCTTATCGTGCTCCTAATCTTCCTTTGTTGCGCCTCATTTGTCATCTTTTCCGCAGTGGGCTCATCAAATGTCGGCATTTACTTACTCAGGTACCAGTAAATTGTTTGTGTGTGTTGGCAAAAGATTTCATGAGTACTCTGCCACGTTGTTAATTGAAATGTTGTGGTTTTCAAGTGCCACAGCTAATTACTCAATTGCAATTGCATGGCACATATGCGCACATATGTACTTACAAGCATTGTGAATGCGAATAAGTCTTTACAAATCTGTCAAACTGTGACACAAACAAATACATTTTACACATTCGCTTAAACAAACTTGCCGCCAAACATGCATACAAACATACATATGTATGTGCATGCATATAGGACTAGCAATCAACGAATGCGCCAGCCGAAACTATTCGCTCGTGAAGCACGTCTGCATTTACGCCATTGAAATGTGTATGAGTGTATGTTTATTTGTATGCAATTTTCGCACGCTTTATCAAACCTGAAGCCTACATGCATATGCACTTTGTATTGAGCTCATACATATGTACATACATATGTTTGTGATTGCAGTTACTTCGGATGCATTGTGTTTGCATGTGTGTAAGAACGTGTGTGCTCTTCGCTTGTCAGCGCTGAATTAATCGCAATCGTTTTTAATTAACTCCAATTGAGTGTTAAATGTGCATCAGGACGCTTGACGGAGGAATTTACTCATAACGGATTTATTTTCGGAATACGTTCTCACTGTTGGTGTTGTAGCGGTTCTTCAAACACGAGCTTTTTCATATATATGTACGTATAAATTTATGTGACGCACTTGCACAAATACAATTGGGAGATTGGTAAGGAATGTTGTTGTAGGCATAAATTACAATATTCCAAAATTACGTAAGGTTTTAAGAATATTTTTGCTCGGGTATTTTTGATGATATTTTCGAACTTAAATATTTAACATATGATATCCACAATCTCTTGAGTTGAGAGTCGATTTCACTGTTAAAACTTTCAATCAAAACACTATATGAGGGCCTACAAGGACCAACAAGAAATACCATTTTCTACACTTTCCATCAAAGTTCCGCAAAGCTTTTCTAAGAAACGCTTACTATTCTTTTTGAGCGCTGAATAAAATACATTGGGGATTATAATTGAGATATGTAAGTCGCTACTTCAATTAAGTTTGGTCGATGTTCGCGTTGCCAACCTAAAACGTAAAGATTCCGACTATAAAATAAGCAACAGTTTAATCAGTTGAAATATTTGTGCTTTGCATGCGTGAGTTTGCTTTGAAGTGCAGAAAGAATTATAAAGAAATATACTCTATTACTTCATTTAAACGCAATTAATGGCATGGAGATGGGATTGGCTTTTTCGTGCGCTTGATTTTGTGCTACACTTCCGAAGCCTAAAGGCAGTCCATGAATTAGTATGTTTTACTTCACTCATTTCCAATTGAATTTTGAACAAAACAATTGCATACTTTTAGGCGCAGTTATAAGAAAAATTATAATTTCACCGCGTTCAAAACGCTAATTATTATTTATAATAATTAAAATATAAATAAATAATAGATATTAATAGATAAATTTAATTTTTTTTATAAAAATTCTTCACAATGTACTACGATGTTGAACTGCATTATCTGTTCTTAACCATTTATATATATTTATTGTTGCTACATAAAATGGTTAATCGAGTTCGTTGCATCAGTCTTTTGTATTTGTCCTATGTCCCATTGCAGATATAATATGAAAATGGAAATCAAAGGGGAAAGGAAAGAAAAATGCACACAAAATTCAAATTATCAATAAAAAATTAATGAAACCCTCTATAGTATCAAGAATGAAAATGTATATAAATACTCACGGTAGGGGTCAAAATGTACGGTTTTCAGGTTTTATATTATACAATTCAATTTGAATTTTCATCAACGACTGCTAATAATTACTAAAACTAAGAAAGTTGTCTTTAAGCGCAAATCTTTTAAACGAAATCGAAATATTAAATATTTATTACATAATTCAATGATAAATAAGATAAGATATTTATTAAATGTCGCATGTGACATCAAAACAAATAAGAGTTTAACGAAAACATCAGAGCAAAAAATTGGCAAATTTTAAAAAGCAATAAAAATCAAACTGAGATGGGAGATCTATTTACATACGAATTTGCCAATTAACCCATATAAATTTGTAAATAAATAAATTAAATATACCTGCGAAGCTGCTAAGATAAACAAAAGCATTCGCTGTTCGAGCCAAAGTAAAAGTAATTCGCCTCATTGAATGTGGCCACACGCTCGCCTCCTCCCTCCTCGCTGATTTTCATGGCAACACTTGAGTGAACAGCAACTATTCCTTTGTTGTTGTTGTTTATGTTTAGGCAAGTGGCGCTGGGGGCTGGCGTTGACGTGGCGAAATTGCAAAAGCGAACAAAACAAGCAACTAATGTTTAATGTGTGTTAATGTGTGGCTATGCATCAACGGCAGCTCTTCAAAATGCACATTTTGCTCAAATCGCTAAGCGTTTAATAAACCCAATCGATTTAATTATCGCCCTCTGACTGAGCTGGTAATTATCATTCCTTGCGAATACACACCAACACACACACGCACACACATACAGACGCACAAATGAGTAACCCGCGGATGTTTGGCTACTGTCCGATTGCATTGCCATTTCATTGCCGAGTTCATTTGCCTCTTCACTTTTACTCCGCTACTTTTTGGCAGAGTGGGGGGTAACTCTTTTTTAACTTTAATTTAATTCAATTTTCGTTTCTTGCCGAGATTAAGATTAAGATGGATGCTACTTCATCGGTTTTATGATTTTCGTAATCGTCGAGATTGTGGGTGTTTGCTTTGGTTACAAACAAAAAGTAGTGAGCATTTGATAAAATATATGAATATTGTAGTGATTGCTAATGAATTTGAAATTCGTTTATGTATATATGTATGCATGCGTACGAATGTGAATGATGTTTATTGAAGTTGTTCGCCGAGGGGGATCATTGACGCGTGCTGACGCATAAGTTAAAATATATTTATTTGCTTTGAAAATAATTTTTCCAATATAATTTAAACAAATAAACGTTTAATTTAAGTGAAAATGAAATAGTTTAAATAATCAGCATTTTTATTTTCGTTAACTTGAACTCTATTCTGGGCACTAATGAGTTCTGAAAGCTTGGTAGCTAGAAAGAGCTTCTCAAAAAAATTAAAAGGAGGAAAACGTATATATTTAAAATTTACCAATATGTCTGTTTAAGAGAATACTTGCCACGCCGATCATCAAAACTTTACACGAGAGTTAATTCACTTAATTACACACTGGTAATCCGATGAAATCACAGACTGGTATGCGATTTCACTTATTTTCCCAGTATATGAGAACATTCTAGAAAATTTTGTTTGATCAAGTTTGAATGATACAGCTTTAACGGTTTGTGAGATATGTACATTAAACTTACTGGAGGGCGGAACCATGCCCACTTTTCAAATTTTTTTACCCAGAAATTTCCCGCCGTACTAGAATCCTCTGTACCAAATAACACGTTTATATCTTGATTCTTTGCTTAGTTATAGCATTTTATCTGTATGTATATATTTCGATTAATGGCATTTTGGTTGCACGGACGGACAACCGTTGAACAAGGGGAACAAATCTAATATAAACGAGTATACTCTGTTGCAAAATGTTGCGAGAGTATAAAAACGATTCTTTAAGCCTCTTTAGGGGAATTTATTTATTAATTTTGTGTGGAGTTTACGTCAAAGCTTATTTTGCATAAGCAGAGCTAAAATCGTAGTAAATTTCGCGGTCAGTGAGCAAGCGTGCAAATTCCGATTCTTATCTGCCTCTGAAGGCATGCGCATACGAATGCACGATTTTGGGATCGGGCTAAGCGTAAACAACTTGATGATAGCCGATAATTTGCACTCTTTATGAATTATTGTGATTATTAAATTTTCTGCGGACCAAAGCGCTTTCGTATGAGTGCGTTGGGAATTATGTGCAAATTTCGTAGCATTTGCTTTTGTTTGCCTGCACAGGGCTAATGTCCACACTAATTATTAAATAATTGCCACTAGTGACTAGTGACTGACCCCGACTCGTATTCAATAACTACACAGGCAGTCAGGCTTTATTTTGGCAAAAAAGAACCTAGAAACACTACAAAGAAATCGCTATCAAAGCCCAAAAACAATTCATTTTCCAAGCAGACAGTCAAAAGCCAAAATTCTATGGAGTTCTGTGACATTAAAACGACAATTACGCATATTTCCTTTTATGCTCAGTTGTAATTGTTGGCTAGAAAATGGCTAACGGCGACTTGGATGGGCACAAAGCGATCCACCCAGGCGATTCGCCACTATTTCTATACACTCGTGCTTTATTGCCATATATGAATGTGTTTTGAAGTGTTTGTATATATTTTTGTTATTGTGGCATACGAATTAATTGCTTGCCGTGGACAAAAACGAGCACACCATCATTGAAATTTGACTCTGTCGCACATTGTCAGCGCTCCCTTTAATGACGACTTTTTGCCATGCCTGTCTGTCTGTCCGTCTGTCCACATAGTGGGTATGTATTTCTTTGTTATCAAGCTACTTTTGAAACTTTTCTTGCTTTTGCCATGGTCTGTGATTGTGATTGTGCTTGAAATACAACACACATACATATGCACTGATATATATTTATGTATATATCTACTCATATGTATAAAACGTATGTCTTAGTTATAATTCAAAATGAATTGTTGTAGGAAATTAGAGTGTGAAATTGCACAAATAAATTCTTTTAATGCATGGGTGTGTGCGTATGTTCAATGGCGTTGTTTTTGTTAAATGCGACTTTTTGAATGCTCTTATCGCACCTAACCAATTTAGCAATAATTTCATCATATTCCTCCCTTGTCAATTTTCACTTATTTTCTGTTCATCATACGTCCTGGGTGCTCACTCGATCCACAGTAGGTAGTAATGGTATGCCAGGTCCAATTCCACGTTGTGTTGGTAATTCCGCAATCGGCCATATTCATTTATTCATCTCCGTTACAAATTCGCTTTTTGAGACACATATATTTATATATAATATTATATATAATATATATATCTGCAATGTACCCTGTAGGAATAGAAGATTCGGGATTAATGCATAAATAGCTAACAAAATATTTGTGGCCCAAAACAGGGAAGTTTGTCTCAAAGTGAAAGCAATACCGAACTGAAAATTTACTTTCCCTTTTCTACTTTTAGATTACTTCAAAAACTAAACGAATCACATCCAAAATGTTTAATTTAATTAGCGGTTATCTCTTCAATACTTTGACTTGATATAATACAATAATGTTGAAAGATATTTTACAAATATTCATTATGTTCATGAGCGCATTTGGGCTTGCTTTCTTAATATATTTTGAAACAAAAGGTAATTATATCGCACTGACTCATATTTATTTTTACATTTATTTCCTCAACAGTTTTATTAAATTTGAGAACTTTTTGTCTACATCAGTGGAGGATATATTCCACAAAATTTTGGAGATACCTTCTTTGCTTCCTTTAGAGGTAAAGTTATAGACAAATAATGGAATTGAATTTCGTGCAGGGGATATTGAGAACCACATATGAATATCAGCATGACACAATATGACTTGTCACTACAACTGAATATGCGCTGAAGCGTATACATACATGCATTCACTACTGTGACATGTTTACTGTCATTTGTAAATATGTATAAATAATATACTCTGCTCTCGACTTGGCAGTACTTTTCATTACGTTAATGATATCTTGCTTTTGTCGTTTGCATATGGAAATATTTCTCACCGACGAGTTAGTGAAGTAGATTTTATTACATTGTAAGGGTCATCCTTCACTGATTCTTAAAAGATAGTGAAAGGAAGAACATACATGACCTCTGATCCAAAGATAGTGCGGTGCAGGGTAACCACCTTCCATTAAAAAAAGATTTTCTTCAATTTAGGGCATTTCTTCTATAAAATCATAGAAGATGCTACGCATGACTTTTCCAAAAAAAGTTTATAAAATAGTCATAACGCGTTTGGGGCCTGCCAAATACTGTCGTTTATGCACACCAAAGATGCCTTCGGATGCCAGACCCTTTCTTGCATATATATTTAGATATTAGGCAAACATTCAATTAGTGATTTGTGTTCAAATGAAGCCACCGCTAATATGCAAATAGCTGCCTCCTCTATTCAAAGTTATTGAGAAGTAAAAGTGTGCCTCTGTAGGGTATTTAGCATTCTTAGCCAAACAAATGACACACCCAGAAATAAAGAATATGTAAACCTACATTTTGTCGCTTTAGGCTTTAACACTTTTCGCATTCAGCTCATTTCCAAAAAATTTTGTTGGTGTTGAATTATTAACGTGCCAATTTTTTTTTTTCAACATAATCTGGAGATAATAGTCAAATCCAATTTTTGTTTTTCTAATGAGATCGGAGCCGACGGGTGTTGAAATGTAAATAAATCATATAAAAAAAGAGTTTTACTGAAATTCACGAAATCGTAAATAGAGACATTTCTAGCACTCCTTGTAACGGTGTATGCTTTCTTACTATCTAATTAAAAAGTTTGCTAGTAAATACGCAATAGAATTAACAATATTTGAGGTCTCGTGATATGGCAGTGAAGCTTTGACTTTGATTCACTGAATAGAGTTAAAATGCGAGGAAATGTTTATTCGTAAGAAGTTCTATAAAACATACTTATATATATGAAGCACAATAGCGGTTAACTATGATTTATCACCGAGTAGAGTGATTACGCGTGATCAAAATATCCCAAAATGATCCCCGTTTGCTTGGACGAATATGAATTCTTCATATAGAATCGTTCTGTTACGCCTTTGAGCTAGATCAACGAATAAAAGATTGCATTTGCATTTGCTTTTGTTGTTTTTAATTTCGTTTTGATTTTCTTGTGCGCGTGTTGCTTCAGAAAGAATTTTTATTGTGAAGAAAAAAGAAGCATTATTTCGGTCGCTCTTCGTTCCATTATTGCAGCATTGCATCCTTGTATCCGCCATTCAGTAGTTTTAGTAGTTACAGTGCTCACTTAAAAGTATTCGTGCAGAAGTAAATGCACTTTTACCAGTCGCCCATCAGCCCAGCTTGCGTGCTTAGAAGTGTTTAAAAATGAAGAGGCTATTGTGCATTTGTGCATTTGTGCATTTTAATAAGTTTAATTACAAACTGGCTACCTTTAGATTGCGCAATTAGGTACAACACATACACAATCACACACATACACATACACACACGTGTACATGCGGGGAAGCATGTATGCATGAAATTAACACTGCAAAAGGCTTTACACATATACAAACACATGTACATAAATACATATAAAATTACAAATTGCAGTGTTAGACTCCGACCTTGCTCTACCCCACTCACCCCACTCAGATGGGAATTCATTGTTGCAGCGATGCTCAATGCGCATTTACCGTTGTGATTAGCGGCACCTTGCCATATACGTAATACTTTGCCAACTTTACTTCCTCCTCTTGCTCCATTATAAGTCATTATTTTGTTAGATTATAAATATCTTAAATTCTAATTGCCGTGATTTGCGTTTTATTTTATGTTTCGTGTTTTCGGTGCATGAACACTTCTAACCGGTTATGGGTTAGTTTTTCACACAAGAGATACTCTAGTGCGTATTAGAGTCGCGAAGCTTATATGCTTGCGAAGAGGTTATGCAATGGGGTCGTTCTTAACACTTATCCCCAACTACACAAATTAAAGATTATTAGAGTGTAAACCGCCTCCAAAGACCTCTACTATCAGATATACAGGTAAATATACATCCGAAATCGAAATCCTTTATGCTGATTAATTTCAGACTGAAAAAATAGTGCAAATTTATAAAGAAATGGTCGTGCCATAAAGTGCATCGTAGACCCATCGGTATAGATATCAAAAGAATCTCATTTACAAAAACAATAACAGCGGAGAATAGCATGCATCGAATTTGGAAGCCTAAAGAAGAATCAGTGAACTGTGACCATATTGCATCGTGTTGTGTCTTTAATGTTGAGGAGCCGAACTCGGATGCATCGAACATGAAGAATCATTGTTGTAGACATGCAAACATCGCATTACAATCCCTCGATTCAGAGTGATATAATTTACAACAAAATACTGATATTCTTAGTTAATAATAATTAAAAAGAAAGATTGTAGAAAATTTGTTTGTTGTACTACCTTTGATAAGATTTTGATAAAATTCAAGTCCCAAGGTGCCACAAAAGCCCCATAGGTGGCACCGTTGTCAAATTGCTACCAAAAAATCACAAACGAAAAATCTTAAACTCAAACATTTTTGAAAATATAATTTAAGATTTAATGAGAAAAAGCTCTTTTATATTTAATTTAGTCACATCATGATTTAAGCTAATATTAAGTTCCATAAAAGTTGTATCCGCGCGTGCAAAATATGGACACCTAAGAACAGTTAAGTTGACATGATGTATAACCTTATACGCCGGACACCATCGTTGTTTATGGCTCTTTCATGGTATTTATGCTTAAATTATGTTCGTATTAAGAAACATTGAATAAATTTTGTCACCAATTTAAGAAGGCATAGTGTCAATTAAGGCGTATAGAAAACAAATTCAATAACAAATCAAAAAATCAAGGCTACGAACGGCTAACGGGTTCTTTACAATAATGGCTTTGTTGATTTAAAATTTTATTTTATCTTGGCATAATAATTTATACAATAATAATATTATTATTTATGAATGCTGTGAAACGTTGCAGAAATGAATCAGGAAGTGCAGGTATTTGAATCGCAAACGCTTTCAGTGAGGTAGATCTCCAAAACTTTCTTCAAACGAATCAGCCATCCACAACATTAATGACGACGAAAATAATGAAAAGGTGATAATGATCCCACACTAATTAAAGAGAGGGCTGATTTTTATGCTTCATTCTGCTATATGGCCAGATTTTGAAACTTTGTATGTAAAATCTGGGCTCAGAAGGATCCTATGTACAGGGCGATAGTATACATTTGTACCGAAACACAAAACTCCATTTCATTTTTAAAGAATCCTGATCAAATTTAACTAGATCTAATATTAACAAAAATTCTAAATTAGGTATCGCTAACATTAGCCTGTGTATTACACTTTTAACTCCCACTGTGTGTACTCTGAGTATGAAGCAACAAGTTCGCAAGTGTATTGCAAAACGGCTAATTATCGAATGTGAAAAGTAAAGGGAAAAACAATAATTGTATGAATGAAAGAAAGAACACACACACACACACACATTTGTTTAAACTATGTGTACATGACCAATGTGTGTAAGTGTGAGACGTGATTTTTCATGAATTTACTCGAGACTATTAGACGTGTGGGTAAGAAAGCCAAGCCGGCGGCGCATGGCGAATCTGTGTGTTGGGTAGAGGGGGCGCGGTGCTGCGGTCGCAATTACGAGAAGAGCGGAAACAAAACAGAGCAAAGCGAGAAACATACGGATACCTCGTGTGTGTATGTGTGTGTGTGTGTGTGAATGGAGCGCTGATGCCAAAGCAGAGGCAAGCCATTAGTTGGCCGGCACAACGCAACACGACACAGCACGCCAACCAGCGAGCCAGCGAGCCAGCCAGCTGCACTAGACAGCCGAGAAATCGTTTAATCGGCGGTAGCGTTACGAACGAGTTACGCATTGAGCGAGCGAATGAGGAAAGGCCGCGATCGTTAATTTTTTCTTTATAATATTGTACTATATTGGAGTTTATTTATGAAGCCTTCAGGCAAGTTTGAGCCACCACCGCTGCGGCGTTAGGCAGCTAAGCTAAGCCAAGTGAGTTCGCTGGCGTTGCAAAAGTGCTACCAAAAGTGTAAAGCCGCGTGCCGACTCTCTTGTTTACCATTGTTTCACAGTTTTCAGCCAGTCAATTAGGGAGAATGCGTGTGCGGTGATTGTTTGTGCTTACACCGACAAACGCATCGATCGAAAAGCGTTTATTTGCGTTGTAAGGTATGTGTTTCGTTGGGCTTTGGGTCTTCAGCGCTCTTGATTGCGCCGTCAGTTCGGTCTTACCCGGTGAGAGCGAGTGTCTGTTGTTCCAGCTACGCGGTAATATCTATCATAGAAAATATACGTAAAAAAGCAAAAAAAAAAGCAATAACAACAAATACGTATGCAGATGATTGTTGCGTGTGAAAATTCTAACAAAAAAGTGTTGCACCATCATTGAAAACATTAAAAGCCAGCAGAAAGAGTAGGAACCAATTAAGCATTTGTGAAGCTTGAAAGCACACACGAAACATAAATAAAATTCGGTGAATTTCATAAAAAATTCTTAATGACGATACGGAAAAAATCGTAAATTGAAACTGTGACTTTGACTGGCCTTAGGCACATAGGCGGCGAAAGCATCGCAATAGTGCAAGCAACGGTGACCGTGGCAACGACTATTCGACTATTGTTGAGCAACAGTTATTTGGCAATGACCAGCTAAAAAGCTGTACAGCAACGAAACCGGCTGCGCAGAAAAAACATCTTGCACTGAGCCGCGACACAACAGACCTTTTCAAGCGTTTCACCATTGCGGCCACCATCAGGCGTTGCTCAACCGAAGTGTTGGACAGATGCGCGTGCTGACGGCATCGGCAACATCAGCGCCTACCAACGCGATCTCGTGCGCGATCTGACGCTAAGCGGACACTTCAATTCAAAAAACATAAAATAAAAAATCAAAGAACATAAAAATATTCTTTAGACATGGCGTAGTTCCAACTTTTATTCTACACTGTGCTTATTTAATTCATTGTGTGTTGTTGTTGTTAGTGCAAGTTCAAATGTCGTGTGGGAACATACGTCTTCGATTTAATTAACGCTCGTCTAATTCAATTTAATATTAAGTACGAGCTGCTCACACACACACACACACACTCACACACACACATACACACATAAAGATACAGTGCATACGTAAATAATGTACATATGTACAAAAATAAACAAAAATAAACAAAAAATTGAAAATTTTAATTTTAAATGCGCTAATTTACGAAATTCATAAAAGCTTAACATTTAGTCGGTGTTTGTTGTTGTGTTGATATTTATGGGTTCAGCGCGTCATTAAAGTCGATAGCTCGGGCAAATTGTGTACACATTCACAATTGTTGTTGTTGTTAATTATTAGCTGATAAGTGCGTAGTGTATGTTTGTTGTGCGACGGTTCACGAAAAAGTGGTTTAACACTTAGCGCACGCGTAACATATGCGCATGCGTACACATACGTTCGTGTGTAAATATGTAATATGGAAATAACAAAGCAAACAAACTAAATACCTTAAATAGCCGGTGGCTAACTCACGTAACATAAATAACGACGCTTAATGGCAATTGACAAATTCGATTTGGTAGCAGATAGGAACCATTGCAGTCAGCTTACTTATTTTGGCTGTTACTGTGAAGGCTATAAACTAGAAAAAAATAACATCCGAAATGGAAATAATTTGATTGAGTACAAAAAATTGATTTAAATGGTATTGATTGGTTAATAATAGTGATTTATTAATTGTTTGGCAAAATTAGATGAAGTGAAATAATTAGAATTTAATTTAAAAAGGGAAAATGGGTGAAATAATATAAAAACGAAAAAAAGTGAAAAAAGTAAAAAAGAAAGTAAATAAATAGAAAATAAAAGTTTTTATTTTTACAATTAATTAAATGAATTAAATTAAAATAAATGAAATTTTTGAAGTTATGCGGAAAATATAGACCAAGATAGTATATGGATAAATTGCACATATAAATAAAATACGTTGTAAAGGAATAAAGATTAAATAATTAGTTACCCAGCTTACCAAGTAGATGAAAAGATTTACTGAAAATCAATATAGACTTATAAAAAGCAAACTGCTGTGATATTAAGTTACAATTAAGTACCTGGTCGTACTTTATATTAAGATTGCAAAAATAAAACCTTGAAAAACGAATATGACTTAAATTTTCCTGCATATCTTTATGAGTGCTCAGCGATCACCGAAAAACGTTTCTATCGCATAATAATGGAAGCATTCTGAAAAAAAACTAAGAGTTTTGAGAAAGCAAGACCTCATTTTAGCCTTCTATTTAGGCCTTGACCTTAGTTTAGGATTGCACTTGTATCTTTGGTACAGTGCAGGCTCCATTGGTTTTGTCCCATATTCTATAACCTTTAACCAACTTTCTATACACTTTAGTCGCTCCTGGCGAATTTCATAAGCACCCTTCCATCACTAAACATATGTATGGATGCTTGTTGTACAAATTAAGAATATTGTTATAAAAATTTAACTCAACTATAATGTCTTGAATTGTCATAGCATGGACACACCATAATTTAGAAATTAGTGTAGATAATTTGAGAGAACACTGTGAGAATGATAATTTTCTGCGAAGAAAGTATACCTGACTCATAGCTTTCGGATTTTCCCCCTAATACTACAAGTATAATGTTTAATGTTTTGTTGATGTCACACCAATCGGGCTAGTACTATATAACATGCAAATCTACATAATTTAAAATTATTCAAACATAAAAAAAAAATTCAAGGACGCAATTACGAGTGTTGTACGACAAAGATGAATGTATTTCGCGACAAGTTGAACAATAACAACAACTCAAATATTCGAATGCGAAGCGCAGCCTTTACCCCTGCCAACGTACTGGGGCAGCGGAATAAAAAAGAAGCCGACTCCACTCAAATATTTTTCAATTAATCGGACACATAAATAAGATGATGGTATTGTACCAATTATATAAAATTGTCTGGGGTATATTCTCCTGTTATATGAAATAATAAATCTGTAAATTACAATTTCGGAAACCTAAAAAGAGAACCGTGGCGGTATCAATGACCATTGTTGATTATCAACCAAAGTGTTCTTTGTGAGAAGACAGCCTAAGAAGAAACATTTATCCACAAAAATACGTACAACAGCAACTACCATATAGGTTCCTGTTGAAGTTGAAAAACTTATTACGATAATAAATTACTATGCTTCCGATGCTAAATTTTAGTCAGCACGGCCGTAAAGAGTGACCAGCACCTTTCGCCACCACTCGCATGTTCCCTGAATGCTTTGATCAATTTGGTGAAACCAGAATTGTCAGCACGCACACAAAGAATGCAAGTCTATGTACCATTCTAATATATTTGTGCCCCTTCATAAATATTTGAGTATTGAAAATGTATTCAAGTTAGCAAATTAATTAATTTCCGGTTGTGCCTGTTGTGCTTATTTTACGAAAGCTCATTTCGGGTTTCTCGGTTCGGTGCATGCGCTTTGTTCTGTGCTTCTTTATTCAGGTTTAAGCTTGCTGCCTTTTACATCAAATTTGGCAAACAAAATAGAATGAATATATAAAAGTGGGCAAGACACAAGCAAAGACGCAGGGCACATATTTAATGCAATATTATTGATGTAATAAATATTTTGGTTTGAGGCCACCTTGGGTTCCATTGAAAGATTTGTAAAATGTAGCTATAACAATTAGGTGGCAGCTTGTGATGGAGGTGCTTATACTATCATTATTGTTATACTAATGCAAAGAAATAATTGAGCAAAACATCCCTTCTTTGATCCCTAGGTCTCTTAGAAAAATATTTTAAATTATATGGAAGGATATTACTATAAGTGGCATCACCCCTTGATATCTCTTTGTCTTATCTTTGTTTGATTATACCAGTCTATTGAAATTATATAAGTTGTTTGTTCGATTCGCCAGTCTCCAAGTCTTGACCAATCGAAGACGAGTAGAAACTATTTCACTGGTATCAATTGAATTGATAATATGAAATTAAGGAAAAATCTACTTAGTTGTTACAGTACGAACGGACTCACCCCACTATGTAAAGCAAAAATGTCATAGTGCTAGTCATTTGATAGACTATGCCAATCTTTCTTGGCAGGATGTACAGCTTTATATCAAAAATGAGCTAAACCCTTGGAAAATACTGACTAGTTTCTTAATCCAGAAGTTAGGCATTCCGTACAGGCGAACAGTATTGAAAAAAATAGTTTTATTTTTTTTTAATTTTTTAATGGGCTCCAAATAACCCTGAGTAATCTTAATTCATTCATTCAGGTTATTCATTAAAATCTCGTATTTGTATCTTCCATGAACAAAGTGCCATTGTATTAATTTATGTATAAAAGCTTTTAATTTAAGCGGATATTGCCTTTCGTCATTGCCAAATATTTAAAGATGGAATGGAAAAGATTTGTCATTATTAGCGAAATAATGAATTTCTCCTTGACGTTGATTTTATTTATATTCTTTCCTACTGAATCAACTTCACTGCAACAAAATCGCCCACCCGCATGGGGAAAAATCATGAGCAAGTTCATTAGTTGTAGAAAAAATTTAATCAAATGCCGAACGAATTCACTAAAACTGACTAAATTGCTAATGACAACAACAATAATTAAATATATAATTTGCTTTTATTAAAACCAACACATACATATGTACATGCTTGTCACTTAGTACACTTGTGAATTATTTACTGCGCATGCTCAGCGACTTTGTTGCAGGTGCTAATTGCGTCAGGCCCGCATGCGTGCTGGGCTCGCCTGCTCATTAAATATTTTTATTTTAATTTTTTTTTTTTTGATTTTTGTCGTTAACTTATGGCCATTATATATGCAAAACCCCTCGCAGTGATGTGAGAAATTGAAATGAATGCAATAAAATCACACAAAACAAAAACAAAAATAAGAAATATAATGAAATATAAATAAAAATTTTCACCAAAAAAAGCAAATGCTTGAGTTATATTAAAGTCTTAACGAAATAATTAATATTTTCAGCAGCGTTAATATGTGAAATTTGAAAAGTAGAAACAAAAACCAAAACAAAAAAACACAAACATAAAAAGTAATAATAATAATAACAGCAATTACAATAAAAATAGCATTAAGCGACCCAGGCATGATAACTCTCTTACTTTCACCTGCATGGCGACCTTTAATAACGGAAAATACTGCCAAAAACAAAGCGTCGAAACGTAAATAACGAAACATAATTTAGGAAAATACTTGCAAGCACTTTTTGGGTGTTCAGCAAAGCGACGCTCGACGACTCGCGTTTGTTTTGCCAGAAGCGCTGAGTAATGCAAGAAAATGACAAATTCTTCTGCGCATACAAACGCTACAAAATCTGCCCCAAGATGGAGATACCAACAACAAAGTATCTAGCAGATTACTTATACGTCGTGCACGAGGATGTGCCATTCCGTTATTATCGCAAAGTAAGTGTACTTGTTTGCGTGTGTTGGTGTGGAGAGTGCATTAACTGTTAACTTTTATTATTACAACTATTATTTATTGCATTAAATTTTCTTTATCATTTCACTAAGTCCACGTGTGCACGTATTACGAGTTGGCTTAAGGTGGGTGTAGTAGTGTGTGTTTCGTGTTCACTCGACCAAAGTTATGAATCAAAATGCGGAAAGTAATTATGCCCTTCTTTAATATCATTACAACATTTGAAAGCGCCTTAAGTAATAATACAAATATTTAAATAATTATGATGTTACGTAACATAGCAACTACAATAATTACATTGAAAGTTAATTTTAGTGATGAGCCAATTGGATTTCGTTGAATGGATTGTGATGTCTCTCTTTCCGTCCGTATGTCCACCTTTATGCGTAAGGCATAACTAAAGATTTGGTACACGCTTTTCCTGATACCCAAAGAAGTTACGTATTGTGAATGAACCGAATTCGAGCATTACTACGCCTATAAAATGGTATTATCACAAATATATACTTTGCTATAAAATTTCTATGTTTATTATTTATACTTTTATATTGAAGAAAATTTTTTTCAAATTTGGTTGAGTATCGTGTAAACGAGTTTAAGTACCTCCTTGCGGGCTTCCCTTTTCCGTAGCCATTTCATACCATTTATGCACACACACACACACACACACACATACACATACTTATTTGATGACTGATGGTTAAAAAATGATAGTGAGCACTATTGGATTACCGTGTTCGGTTCATTTCACTTGAAGTCATTGACAGCAAATCGTCTGTCTGTTAGTTAGCGAAATGTTTGCAGTAAACATTGTTGTAAATGCAACGCCTGGGAACAGAATGTCCAACAAGCAGCGGTAAAGTACAGGAGGAATGGCTGTACACATACATATTTACATAAATACATTTACAAGTATCGAATAAAAACTTTTGTATAATCATCGATACGATTACAATACCGATACAAACCTGTGAATAATTGCGTTTCATTGCTTCTACGCAGAGATGTGCGAAAATAGCAACACACATTGTGTCGAATTCGGTAAATTGTGGTCGCTGGCAGTGATCTCTTGAATGGCATCAGGAAGAAAACCGAAAAGTGGGAAAATAACACTTTAATTGAAGAAAAGAAGAAAAAAAACCAAAAAAACAAAAAAATAATAATAAGGCTTAAACTCATTTTAGATTAAATTAGAGTATTATTTCTCATTTTGGGCATGCTATATCCTTATATGAAAGAGTAAATAAACTTACAAGTTAATTAAAATTAGGTAAATTTAATTAGTCTATAACTAATTTCTCAAATTTTTCACATATCTCTAATGAGTCTTTTATTCGTCACATGTTTATTATTGACTTGGCCCATCACTTGCCTCCGAATCCACTTAACGGGTGTGTCAATGTAGTTTCTTTACTTCGTCTTTCCACTAGTTGCTGTTAATTGCTGTTTTGTACATTTATTTGCTAATATGCAGTTTTGCATAGCACTATTGTTGTTTGTGCTCTGTTATTTCTATAGTCACTCGTTAAAGTTTATTGCGAATTTCATAAGGCGATTCTAACAAGTTTTGCTTAAGTGCAATTTTAAGCACTTGAGTAGTCGTGTGCTGTAAATTAGAGTTGATGATTTTTTTTTCGGTCTAGATGTGATTTTGTGATGTTTTTTCGTGCGTTTCAAATTCTTCTCAAGCCGCTTCGCCACAGAGAAACAGGCGACGCAAATACACAAGTATACATATGTATATAACTGGGTACTAAGCTGGTGTGAAAGTATTTTCACGCCTTTGGTGAGCTACTTTTAATTGTTTTGTAATATCATTCATTCGCATCACTGTCACTTTCTTTGTCGAGCTCTGAAAACTGCTAAATTTGAGTTAATGCGCACTCATACTAAAGTAGTCTGCAATTTCTTAAGCATTTCTTTTCACATTCTCCTAAACCTTTCCCTCGGCATTAAGGTGTACTTACAATTATTTAGTGGCACAATTGTCTCCCTTCTCCCATCTTCCGGCTGGGTGTGTATCTGAAGACTTTCAGCATCAACGCGGCTTAAAACCGTAAACTTTCAATTTCTCCCCAACTTAATATTGGCTCATATGCAAGCACAGCGTGAATTCGCTCCTCTTGATTACTGCAATTACCTTAGTTGGTGTTACTTTTATTGGCGCAGTTATGACTGCTGCTTGTTGTCATTGAATGCCAAGCTGCACAGTGGTCCACGATCGACATAACCGTCGATGGTTGCCATCGCAACCATGAAACAAGAAAAGTCGCTGCTTCGGCTATGCTGAGAACTTTATAAATATTAATAAAAAACCGAATCTAACTTCATTTCTGCATTTCATTTCAACTTGATAAGAATGTTAAATAGTTACTAGTTTCAAGTTAGATGGGTTAGAGGGACTTTTCTTGTTTCATAAGCGTGCTATAATTTTATATAATTATAACATAATATAATTCACTGCTCGTATCTATTCCTGATATAATGGAGGCTTGACTCATTTGATTGGAGAAGTTAACTAAACTAACTTTCTCGTTTTTGATCAAATTTGTATTACCAACCTTTCAACAGTCTATTCAAATTCTGTTTATATAACACAGAAAGCAATAAAATGAAACATTTTTCACCTGCTCTTTCATTTCAGACAAAATGTTCGATATTTCGTGGGCTTGTGCTGTGCATCTGCTTGAACGTCACCTACGCCAATATCGTGCGTTTTCCCAGAGAACTGGATAAATACGGTTCGTCGTATTTGATTCCATACATAACACTATTGTTTCTAGTCGGTTTGCCAATCATTTTATTGGAGATATCAGTGGGACAGTTTTTGGGCCAAAGTGCAGCGCACACGTGGACCGCTTCACCCATATTTAAAGGTATGTGAAAGAATAATCATAAAAAAGCCAGCTCTAACGAAATTGGATAAATGTTTATAAAACATCTCAAAAAAGTCAAAATATGACAAAATTCAAATCCAGAATTAAGAAATAACACTAATAATAATTAAAAAATTCGTACAAAATTTCACATTTCACTTAATTAATCATTGTAAACATGAATCTGTTTTGATTTTCTGTGAATACATGTGAATATATATATAGAAAGCAGTATATGTATATTGAAATGTATAAGAGAGGAGTTTGAATTAAGTGGCAACAATAATTTCCGCTACGTAATGCTTAATAGTTAGCCTAAAAGTATGCAACGGTTTATGAGCGATCTTTACCAATTAACTCTAGTTCAGTGCTGCTCCCAAGCACTTCTTTTGTGTTAGCGTTGGTTGAAATTATATTTTTGGTGGTGATGAATACGAACACATTTACATTTATTGTGTGATAATCGCTGTGTATGCGTGTATATATTTATCACATGTAAATACAGACCATCTTTTAATTGCAAATTTCTAAGTTTGGTTCCAATGTGGTACATGAACGTCTGTGTATCTATATCTGTGTATATATATCCTTTTCAACTTTTCAACTTTTTTACTATTTGTCGTATTGCTATTAACTGCTTTTAGTCTCAAAAACTTTCATTCGTTGAATGGTAGATGCAAGTGCATTTATTTGCTGATATTTAGCCATACAATCATATCTATCTATGTATGTGCGTATGCACACTGCCAATTGAGCACTTCGTTTCATTTGAAGCTCCGGCAGCAGCAGCAACTCGTCTAGGCAGTAAGAGCATTCGTGTAGTTTGCACCGCGAACACGCACACATACACTCGGATCCATGCAGTGCGCATGCAACGGCGGCGAAGAGAGGGCGGCGGTTGCACGCAGGACACAGCATGCAAGGACCAACACGGTCGCACTCCATCCACTTAGGGCCGCCCACCGCTAACCACCCACTTGGCTCCAAGCAGATGCTGTCCCGACTTTCATTGCTATTGCAACCTGACTGCAATTCACGGATGTGTTTTCCCTGCGACGCAGCACAAATATGACATCCATTCACTCGGCTCTCGGGCGGTCTGGTGTTCCGCAGTACATAACGGTTGGGCACAACCCGTTTCAAAATTGTGCCACCTAACTAACAACAAACTAACCAAACCAACAAAAGCAACTGAGTAACTATTAAGAAAACAAACTGAATACTGAATACTGAAAACTGACAACTGGCAATTAAAATGAAATGAATTTAACATACATGCAAACTTTCGTCACAACTAAAATGGAAAATGATTTACAGTTGAAATGACACATAAAGCAAAGCAAAAATTTAATCTGACTCTTAAGGCAAAATCTCAATTGTGGGCAAACGATATAACGAACAGATAGATATACATATAAATCAATGAATAATTTGCGAAAAGCAAAATCAATCAGATTTAAACAGATGCAAAAAGTAATACGAATACGAAAGCCAACGTGCAGATATGGAAATTCAACTTCAAAAATACCAGGAAAAAGCACATATAGTAACTCTAATAAAAATCGCAATCAAAATCGCCTCCGTGTGTCCCGTTTGTGTAAAAACGAAAGTCCACATTCGCTGTCGTGCTGGCCACAGTTGACGACGCTGCTCGCAACAACATCGGCAACAATACACACACACACACACGATAGCGTGAAGCTGACGGTGCAGTTGAGGTGAGGTTGTATGCCCGAGTGCTGTTGCGAGAGCTGTTACTGGGGAGAGAGCGTGAAAGTTTCCTCGAAGAGACGAGAGTACAAAGGGCCAAAGCGACGTCGAAATGGATCTGCAAAAATTAAAACCAATAGATGTTTGAGAATAAATTCTAGCAAAACGAAATGAAAAAACACCAACTAAAATGGCAAGATGAAAAAAACTACTTAACAAAAAACACACACAAAAAAGCTGCACAAAAATGAAAGCAAATAATAAATACTTGGCAAACTGACGGAACACAATCTGGTGATCGCCCTTTTTTTGACAATGTGGACTACAATTTGAAAGTTGAAACGGTTTTTTCTTTTAACATGTACTCCTCAAATTCATTACAAATTATAATAAAAAAATATATTATAAATTCTATTAGTTTATTTTATTCTATTATTTATATTTATTATGAAGGGAAATTTTCCCAGAAAGTGCTTATTTAAACTTTTGCATAGTCACCTGAATATAGTTTTATTTATGCTTTAGTTTCTAATAGTTTTTGAAAAAAAAAATTCAAAATCTAATTGAAAAAATAGTTTATACTTCGAAATTGGTTCAGTATGTTGCACAGTGTTGTTCATATATTATATGCGAATAATTTGTGAAGGTAATGACGCTAACAACGTTTGTAAAGCAATCTCGGCTGACTGCAATATTTCTCTTCTGATGCAAGCAATAGTTCTCACTTAGTTTGTCGCTCTTCTCTTTTCTCTTCCACAGGCGCCTGCATCATCAGCCGCTTCGCGTCATGGCTGTCGACGATTTGGGTATCACTGCAAGCGGTATTGACGTTGGCCTCCATCGGCATGTTCATCTTCAATTCGCTGCCTTTTCGGGAGTGTGTGGGCAACGTGAAGTTGGCGCTGGTAAGTTATTCTTGATGTTGTTGCCGACGAGCTGCCGCTGTCTTAAACGGGCGCGCTGATTGCGACCGTGACTGATTGTGCGAAGAAATCGTTTTTGGCTGCAACCGTGATTAATTGACTATTTCACATATTTATTGGATTTTTATTACGGTTATTTGCACTTATTTGCGGTTAATAATGATTTTGCTTTATTTGTTGTTTTGCTGCTTCCTCCAATCATTCAGAATGGCTATACTGTGACGGGCAACAGTGGGCAAGAATGCTTGCAGCGTACGTTCTTAACGCCTTTTTGGGAGAATCCCATGTATTTCGGCATGCTGGCCGTTGGACTGATCGGCATTTGGATTGTGGTCATGTTGTGGTGAGTATTTTGTTAGTGAAACGTAAACTAATTGATTATTTAACATAACTAATTGATGATTGCCAAAATGCCATGTTGGCAATAAAGTTGAAAAAGAGCTTAAGTCTGTTTTTTACTTGTTTGCATTTGTAGATCTGTACTTTAATTGATTATTTGTCTTGGATATTTTGAAAGTCAATATTTGTAGTATTTTGTAGTTAAATATTCATTTATAACACATAGTAGAGAATTATTACTTTTGATTCCTTCGCTGAAGATTCAATTATTTGAAAGTCATATCGCGAAAGACTCAAAATTAAAGTTTTTTTCAGCAATTTTTTCATTTGAGTGAAGCCAATTTTTTATTTGAACTGCTGTAGAAAAGTATTGAGATACTCTAAGTCTGTTAAAAGTACTCCATCATTATATTCTGTGGATTATCTTTAACAAAACAACTCATCTAGAAAAAGGGCCTTCATGACATAGATCGTTTGCTCTTTTTTCATGGTATCCATTGAAATTTTCGGGCATATCACTCAACTCATGTTTTTTAGTCTTCTTAATTTTTTATTAATATTAAATGTTAAACATTTTTTGATGAATTCAATTCGATTAGTAGGCTCAACAAACACACAACACCCGGAATGAATTTTTGAAACGAAATGTTCACATAAAAGTAATAATCTCTATTTATGACGTCATTGAGCCTTAGCCAGAGCAAATAAGAAGTCTCAGGTTAAAGATGAGATGGCGAACTTTTTATAACAATATTTATACACACTGTAGCAATAGAACCGCAGACTTTTTGTGCGAGCGGATAGAGTAATTGATACTTATGCAAATTAGCTTATTAGGCATGAATAAATTTTAAATACCCAAATATAATATCCATTTACATACAAATAAATCACTCGTAGTGCCATTGTAATCACTCTTACACGCAAGTGGACATTCAAAGATACTACACTCTCAGCAAGTCATTTACACATTTGATTGATGCGAACATCCGCATAATCCTTCATATTAATTCGGATATTCCCAGCTAATATTTTCATGTACATGTTTGTCTTGTTTGTTTTTGACATATGTTTTACTATTTAGCTCTTTAGCTATTTAACAATTTTTCTATTTTTAAAAGTTATTTCAATTTGTATCTTTTCACACCATTCCACACCACTCCACACCAGTCCATTGTTTGTGTCACTTTGGTGAATTCTTCTTCTTCATTGCTTCAAGCGGTTGGTGGATTCACTCTAATAAAACATAAAATTTATGCTTTTACCGCAAGCAAAATTCAAAGAAAAAAGTTTTATTTAATTACCTTTTAATTGCAAACTTGTTAGATATCCGAATTCAACATTAATTTATGTTTTCACCTTACATCATATGCCGTTCTTCATTCGTAGCTTAAAATACAACCCTATCAAAACAAGTATATTATTATGTATATGTATTTGATATGTACACTTAGCAGATTGTCTATATGAAACAAAAAATGAATTAAGACTTTTGAATTTTTCGAAACCCTCCCCCACAGCACCCACAATGGTCGTTTCCTGCGCCGCAGCTTATTTTTCTTCGGCATATTGGGCTTCCTGCTGCTCTGCTGCCTTACCGGCTGGGAAGTGCACAACTCGTTCCAACGTTCGTACTTTCCCGAGCTCTGGCCGTTTGACTCAACGCTACTGATGGACTCCAACATCTGGTTCAATGCATTGATGCAGGTACTCTTCGCGACCAACTGCGGCTTTGGCGCTTTGGCCGCGGTCACCGGGAAATTTCTCTATAAAGGCGATGCCGTGCGCACATCGATCGTTTATCTGTGCTTCAATTTGCTGGTGAATGCAATTGCTGTCACGCTTTTTATGGTACAATTTGACCTCTCGGCGAATAGTGGATCCATGATTGAAGAACTCAAGCCACTCACAGCTGTCTATGATCGCGTCATGTACGATCGTCCCAGCAATGAGCTTGTCGCACGCATCATACCCATATTAATTTATGCGTTGATCGTGATTTCCGCTATTGTGGCAATGACGGTGTCTATCTATACGGTCACACGTTTGGTGCCGCGACATCCGAATTACGTCATCAGTTTGGTGGCGCTCGTCATGACGATCATATCATTGGCCGCGCCAAAATTCATCATTGCGCGCATTTTGGATACACGTATCGTTGGTACAATCTTAATTACGGCGCTTGTCTTCGAGCTAATTGCTACCAGTTGGATTTATGGCGTCAAGAATATCTACACGGATTTGGAATTCTCCATTGGACGGCCGATCTTCAAAGGCTGGATGTGGCTATGGTGCGTTTGCCCGGCCATACTCACCGCGCTGTTGGTGTGGTGGTGTTCGGACGACGATCAGTACGATCTGCTGGCGGAGTACGTTCCACGTTGGGCACCCATTCTGCTCGCCCTGGCAGTGATCTTCATAATTGCCTGTGTGCAGATATTCCGTCAAGTTGAATATAATTTCTTCGGCATGATCTGCGAAGCTTCCAAACCCGCAAAGGAGTGGGGACCAACTGATCCTTTGGCACGCCATGCCTGGAAGCAATGGCGCTCAGTATGTCAAGATACTGGGCGGCGCGATTTTACGCTTCGCCGACGTGGTACACGCGACTACACGCACTCCATTAAGAAAGGACAATATTCTAGCTCCAGTAAATATGCGAACGGTCACGCCGCTCAGCAGAACTGGAAGCAATCAACAACCGGTAACAGTTCGCCTAACTACAGTGGCTCCATGTTTGGTGATTCCGCTATTGAGGAGGACATTAGCGTTGATAAGTTTCCGGGAGTGTCACAGCAGTTTATGCCCTTCCAGAACAGTGATGGCAAGCCGCTGCGCTATTCAAATCGCTCGCGTGCTCAGCCACAACAACGTTCCAATACGCAGCAACAACAACAACAACCACAGCAACAGTATATTGATCAACACAGACAATACCAGAATCAACAGCTTGAGGATGAGCTGCCTAGCCCGCCACCACCACCGCCCAGTCACGTGCACGCCATGCGTCCGCCTACCACGAACATCGAGAAGCATCGTGAGATTGTCTACATACGCAGACTCTCGGAGGATGGCCGCCATGCGACGCGTATCGAAATTACACCATCCAATGAGTCCATCACATACGGCAGCTCAAATGCCATCACAGCCAATGGCCACGGGCGTAACCCAATGAGCCGAGTCGGTGGAGGTGGACCGCACGGCGCCGCTTACGTGAAGCGTTCCTCCAGCACCAGCATGGCCGAACATAACCGACACACGGTAGTGAGTGTTGGCGGCGGCGGTCTCGTAGGAAGTGCCGCAGGCGCCAAACTGCCACCGCCCAACGCGAATGGCAGCGCGGATCACATCTGCTGGCGGAAGTTCACGGTGAACCCGCAGGAGTACTCCACGGAGCTGTGAGCCACAAACACATTTTTTGCCACGACGAATCATCAGCATTCAAATATTTAATACACACATACAACAAAAGACTTTTCCGTACCCAAGACAAATTCGTTATAAAAATTACTTTATAGTTATAGTAGTTATGCATTAGTAATAATGAGACATCAATTAGTTGTAGTTGTAGTAGTGTAATATGAACATCTAGACAATTCCAAATTGAATTCCAATACTTGTCGTATAGTTCTATTCTCTCTTTTAATTAAGGTCAATTGAAAACGTTGTAAATAATTAACAAAACTAAAATTAATTGATTGATATTTTGTATAAGCTTTAACTGAAGAGTTCAGATTTAAACGACTAACACGAGTAATATTAATAATTAAAGTTTACGAATGAAAATCTCTCTGTTCATAGATAATCTTAGGAAAAGGGCGGTTGTTGGCGATAGCGCTACAGAAAAGCTACAATAAGTAAATAAATAACTAAAAATCGAAAATGAAGGGACAATGTGTTTAATGAATGCATTAGGATATAACCTTTGGAGCGCGCAAAAGTATGCAGTACCAATATTTAAAGAGTGGCTCATTTATTTTACGGAGTCAAGCTAAGGCTCGAGCCTTAAAGAAGAAACAATTGTTAATCTAAATTGAGGAATATGTATGTATCTGAGAATAAGTTTTATAAATAATAAAAATATCACTTCCGAATCGTTAAAGTGAGTCCTCATCTATCATTTGTATTTTGAATTTCTTTATGTAAAGCCAATAGCCGCGCGAACTAAAGAATGCAACGAAAAAATAATGTGAGGAATTCTATTAAAATTTAATAAATAAAGCAAAATGAAAGACATTGAGAAACAAATGGGTCTAAAGCCTTTCAATATATTTCAGGAAGGTGTATGGAATGTTAGTAAGTACGAAAACACTGCTATACGCACACAAATGCATGTGTAGCTGTATAAACGTGTGTTCAATCACATTTGCTTTCGAATTTGTATTTTTATACTGTCGCAACATGTTGTGACAGAGTATATTAGTTTTGTTCACCTAACGGTTGTTTGAAACACCTAAAGCTAATCGAGTTAGGTATACACATATATATATCATCAGGATGGCGAGATGAGTGAATTCCGAGTGATTGTCTGTTCGGCCGTCCGTGCCTCCGTTCATGCGTCCTTGCAAGGAATAACTTAAGTGAAAATTTAAATATCTTGATGAAAGATAAACTTGTTTTTTGTCACCATAAAAAGGTTTGTATTGCAGATGGGCGTAATCGCACTACTTCCACACCCAAAAAATGCCGTTAATAGAAAAACTATAATGGCTATTACTAAACTAATAACTAAACTTAAAAAAAATTTTTTTTAAAACTGAATATGGTCCCACCCTCAATAGGTTTAGTGTACATATCTCATAAACCGTTTAAGCTATATCAACAAAATTGGTCAGAATAGGTCCCTCTACCAACTCCTCATACAGTGGGAAAATGAGTGAATTCGGATGATAACCGCGTCCACCTCCCATACATAGGTTATGTTGAAAACGTCTAAAAGTTCGTTAACTCGCTGAAAAAACACGTTAGAAGATGGTACTTGAGGACTTCGAAGGAATCGGGGTAAATTTTGGATCATGGGTGCGGCACCGTCCAATTTCAAGCCTCCGTATACCCAACATAAGGACCACACTGCCTTTTGCCCTGCAGGTTGACTTTAAAACGATCATGTTGGTGCAATAGAAGTGATATTTTAATTAAATTAAGTGCATATGAATAAATATGATAAATATGAATGAAATTAGTCCAGACCGTGATCTAAGCCCCTTATTTCTAATATAATGATTTCCGTTTCTCTGGTTGACATTTTCCGCATATGAATAATATATTCAATGAACCCACTTTGGTTGAGTTTACATCGCATATCTCTTTCGAGTTAATTTAGTAGATTTTAATATAAATATCTCGGACAGGAAGCAAAATACACTAATGAAAGTACGTGATTCTATGACCTGTAATATAAGTAATGATGATAATATAAGATAGGTATGACCTGTAATATACCAAATATGATTGCAACATTTTTAAATATGAAGTTTTGCCAACACCTGGAAGCATTTCCCGGCCTTTGACCCTTGCACATTGCGAGAGTATAAAATGGTCGGTTACACCCGAATTTAGCCCTTCTTTACTTGTTGATTTATTATATTTTGTTGTTCTATTGCAAACTAGTTTTGCTTTTTAAGATGCAGAAATAAATGTATTTCCGGTTTTCGATACACATCCAAAATTAAATTGTGCACTTAACCCATAGACCCAATAATAACAAAACTAAAGTTTTGCTTTTAAAGCAATTTATTCAATGAAATAAAAACTAATTAGTTCTGATGGCTATCATTAGCCCAGGCTTAAAGGCTTACGCCTTTAATGTTATTGACAAAATCTAAGTTTTCAATATTACTTCAAAATTTTTTCGAAAATACGCAGCAGAAGTATTTTCTTTGGCACTGACCAAGAATCTACCCATTATTTTTCTTGTTGTGCATCCGAAAATCACATATTTGAATCCACGTCTGATTCAGAGTCGTCCGTTTGGAATTCGGAGTTTTACAGCACAAATACAATTTCGCCGCCTTCGAAGTAATCTCAAGTAGATAATACACTGATGTTAATACTTCTTAATATCCTCAAAGCACTTCTGATGAGCACTTCTTGATATTGCCGCGAGTTATTTTAGTTTTTATCTTCTTGGTAGCAGCAATGCTGCACCCTTTCTAGGGTCTTTTTAGTTTTGTCAATAGAAAGACGATAGGAGTAGGTAGGTAGGGAGTTAAATCGTGCGACTATGAGGATTAAGGATGAATGGAGTATGGTTGCTGGCTAAATAATCATACTGGATTATTAATATTTATCATAATATTTTTTAATTCAACAAATAAGAAAGTACGTAACCTGATAGATTTGAATGATGTGTGAAATGTTTTGTTCGCATCTCTTTATGAATAGTTTGTAAATTTGAATTCCAGCAAAAGGGGCTAAGACTAAAATGGCGGTAAAGATCTGACATGAAGTGATATCTTAGTAAACGAGTGTCAACGATCTTCATGAAACTTCAGTAGATCAACCATTGTTCTGCCTAGAAGTCTCCAACTTTTCCCGAACTATTGCGATTTTTGGTCGTTGCTCCAACGTTTTTGGAGATAAGAAGGAACAATCATACAAAGGAAAATGGACCTCCCTCAATTTTTAACAAACGTTCAAAATTCTTGTGTTCAATGATTGCCCCTTAAACGCTCAAAATAATTTCCTACTTTAAGATGGTCCCTTTCATCGCTGCAAGGAATCAACTAGAAAGTATTCTTAAAACCACATACGGACGAGTTTCAGAGACGAGACTTTTTCTGGCAACGGTAATAGCGTAAATAGTAATATTTCTGTTTGTGTCATGGACAAAGCGCTGCAATCTGTGAATTAGTAACGATTAGCAAAAAAATCTGCCTGACAATAAGCAAATTAGAGCAAAATCGCAATTCTGCTCAATAATGCATGGCAGTAAATATGAAGAAATGTGTTATATAATTCCAGTTTGACGCACACACTCACGCACTGTATGTATGTATGCCTAAGTAAAATATATGAGAGCTGCTTCAGTGACCTTCTACACTCTTAGCTTCATTTAAAATACCTCAGGCTAGTTGGATCATATTTATTTTAGCTAATTATATCTAAGTTTAAATAAATTGAAAATTAACACATTTAAATTGAGCGTGTGTGCTGGTGATGCGGATATCAGCGAATAATAAACATTGTGAACGATATTTTAGTACAGTTTAAAAATAAATATATTTGTATATTTTTTAAGTGTTTGGTTTTGAATATTATATTTGAATATGAATGTCCTTAAGTTAAGGAAACCCGATTAATAAATTGAAGAAATGAATACAAGATACAATGTACCGAGTTAGTTTTTCAGTATGTGGGATTAGCATTGACCTTTTGGCGTCTTCGGTAATGTATCGGCAGTAATTAATCATTGCGATATAAGGATTCTAGGGGTGCACTCGCGTCGAAAGAAAGTTGATTTAAAATTATACAAATATAAGATTTAATACACTTATGGTATCTGTAGTACTTTATCGGTAGATTCTCATCAGTTCGCACCTGTTTGATTTTTTCAAGGTGGTTAAATGTCAGTGAGTTTTCTTGTAATTTTCGTAAGTGTAGAGTCTAAGAAGGAATATATGAAATTGTTCATGTTGAAGTTTAAATGTTTGTATGTGCTTGTGTTCAAAAAATGCATGGAAGGAGATATGTTTAACCTTATTAAGAATATTTCGGTACATTTGAGTACAACGCAGGCCTCAATTAATTAATGCCCAGCGGTGGAAATACATAGTGATAAGGCCATGTGTCCCTTATAGGACGTGTGAAGGACCCAATTTTTTGGGTTAGGCTAAATTCATTTACCATGTAATAATACAATGTACTCATGTATGTATTCCGAGTATGTGCTTTGGTCGTGATTGACACCTCTATCGCGGCTGTGTCGTGCGTGCGTCACAGAGCGCTGATTTTCCTTCTTTGTTTGACCACGTGTGGAATAATATTTGTGCTGTGACCAACTATAAATTGTTGCTTGTGTGTTATTTTTGTTTTTGCTATTGCCTAATATCTAAGGCTAAATCGTTTATAATATTCGCGAGACTATTTCCAAACTTCTAAGTCTACGGCTTTAGTAAGTATTAAAATTTGAATATAATTTTTAAACACACATGTTTGTTTCTGTGTTTCTGTGATTTATTCATTTTTGGTTATATTGTTCAAAGTTTGGTGGCTCTCGAGGCAAACTTGATTGGGTTTTGGGTAGCAGCGCACAATAAACTAGTTTAAAGCATTTTAATAAAATTAAAATTAAAGCTAATAAATATCTTCTTCAAATGTGCTGCTGCGACTTTTCTATTATCGCATTTGTCTTGGTGTTTAAAAACGAAAAACGCAGAAAAAATCAAAAAGTGACTTCTTGAATACTGTTACTGGCTAGCAGTTTATCCGCTTGGCTGGCTGACCGCCTAGTTCAGTGCTAGATTGGTGGGTCGCAAAGTTTCGGAGATCAACCAAATGGAATACGTTTAAAAGATTTCTGATTTGTTTCATAGCAGACAGTTGTTGTTACTTGGTTTTGTCTAATTTAAATTTAATTTTTGGGTTGATTGTTTTAGACTTGTTCAACCTTGAAACTGGAAGAACATATGAAGAGACGAAAATGGAAAAAAAAAAAAAATCAAATGCGTGGACAAGTAAGACGGTTTCTCTGAGATGAGCAAAATAGTTTGAGGCTTTTCGTTTCCAGTTTTCTATTTTCGATGTTGCACAAAAAGTGTGAAGTGCTTAGATTTTAATATGTTCTTTCTATATGCGTTCGCCTGTGCCCTGCAGCTCAACTTTACATATGTCTATTTTAGTGACAGAAAACTAAATTCCCATTATGTCGAAACACTTATTTGCATGTTGGTATGTGTGTATTTTTAAACGGATGTGTTAATTTAAACAGGAGTTCGATTTAGAAGTAAAAGGAAAGAGTTTTTTAAACCATTTAAGCACACTTTTAAAAGCGTTGTTTTGAATTATGTTGCTGTTGTTGTTTTTGCGTTAATGTAAGTGGGGTTTAGAGGGGTTTCTATAAACATCTTCATGCAGAAAACTCCAAATTGATCAACCATGCCTCTATTATCTCAGAAGAGAGAAGAGTCAAGTTATCCTAAAAGAGAGAGGTTATAGAGTTTAACTATACTATCAAATGTGTGACAACATACAAAGATACGAACCAATATCATTTGGTCCCTTAAAACAGTTCGAAACCGCGGATCTTAAAGGAACGTATCAGTTCTGCCTGTAATTTCACCTTATAGCCTAGGCGTGGTAGAATTGGAGGTGTGAGATTTTATAGAACAAGCGCCCAGCAATCAGCCGAATTTCCTCCTCGTCCTATACACAACAGTAATATAATATTCGAGAGCTCTTCTTCAGCCGCAAAGCAGAAGTTGGGTATCTGAGGATGACAACAAGTCCACTGGTTACTATTGCCGCCGTATGCATATCGGTATTGTGTTGATTTATCACTTTTAATAATTCAACCAAAAAAAATTACAAAATTACTTCAAAATATATCTATACGAATTTATATTGCATTTGTGTGCTGGTTTTTTGAATCTTTTTGGATTCAAACTGGTGTTACTAATCTCAGAGTTCTCTCTGCATTGTTAATTATTGTGATATTATCATATAACCAATGCCAAAAACCAAGCAAAAATTATTATTTTGAACTTTTTTAGTTTAGCTTAAGTAGACCATTTCAGTTAAGTTTTTCCATAAATCATTGATTTTAAGTTTTTCGAAACTGAGGGCTAACATTCATAAACTAACATGAAAACATAAATTGATATATACACACATCCATTTATATATATACACATATCTATTATTTGTATATGCATATTATTATATATTGTATTCCGTTCTTAAGAATCTAGAAGCAGCTTTGCCAGAGTGTGTTATCTAGTGTTACCACATTCCGGCATGCGGAAATTAAATCTCTTAAATATTTATTTGTGCCTTGATGATGAAATCTGGCTAAGATTCCAGTGGTAGCTGGTTTGCAATTTTTCGAGTGATTACTTGTCCCAGCGTGTTTATTTGTTTAATTCTTTCTTCTTCTTAAAGTTATTGCTACGTTTTAAGAATCAACTATCTTGCATTATATATTAAATAATAATATTTAAAATCAAAACTGAGCACATAAAATGTGTTCGTATGTGTCGCTTAATTTGGAAGGTTTAGACGCGGTTTCGGATGGTGCGAATGTGTGACTTTCGATTTCGAAATTAATGAAATATTTACTCTAGTGTCTTATACGAATGACATTCAGGTTCTTTTGCATCTGGGATACAGGTTTTTTTTTTTTATTTATTTGTTGATTTAGCTTACTGAAAAGATAATTTTACTTAATGAGTTGGAGCAATATGGTTAAACTAAAATAATCTTAGGATGTTCAATCATATGACACAGTTATTTCTAAAAGCGTTTAACGTGCAATAATTCAGTTTTCTGAGCAAAGTGGAGTTATTCGACTAGGTGGTTCATTGAAATTTCCGAGAAAATAAAACAAATCCGCTAAGTGTACTCAGTTACTGTTAAATGTACCGTAGCAACCTCCCTGTGTGCATTGATTGAGTGAATAATGAAAAAATGCTTAATCTACTTAATTGAAACGCTTTTGCAATAGAAAACATTTTATTTGCATATTGTGATGAAGACGCATTTATTTGTTGGCATTTTTTTCATTTCGGACTCCAATTTATGAGCAGAAACGAGGCAATCAAACGGTTTTTAACACTTTTATACCTATGATGTTAAATTTGTTTATAAAATCATTGTCGAAATCAATAAATGTTAATTAATTTGCCCAGCCTTTGCATAAGATGCAAAATAATAATAGAGACTTGAACTTGTTTAGCAATTATAAAAATACACCAGTTGAGGAACAAATTATTATTTGGAACTTCGTTATTTGTATAACAGGATTTCCACGACATTGTTATGAAGTCGAAGGTTCAAGGTTGTTTGGTTTAGCCTATACCATATGAGTAAAATAAGTGTTTAATGCAAAGTCACTTTTGATAAGGGTACAGGTTATTGTTAAAAAATCGCATTTATCCACATCATAGACGATTTTATTGGAGCGAAATGGTTTCGATATTTTCATATTTATTTTCGAATTTTGACTTTTAATAAATAAATATAAATAAAACTAGATACAAATTCATATAGAACAATTAAAATATGAAAAATAATATCAATCATTAATTACACTAGTTTGACACTTATGATTTTGTTTTGGGAAGGTTTAGTAGAAATAATATTGTGCAAGATGAAGTTAAAATATTCAATTGATATTAAGATTATAAGCAAATCAATGGAAACCTACTTGCACTAAAATACCTCATTCAGGTACAATAGGGGAATGATCCGAATACGTCTTTATATTTCCACTCTAATAGTGAAATGGAAACAAAAAGCAATCGATTCGATAGGTCATTGCAGTTAGAAATAGAAATTAATCTTTTTGGTGGCATTTTATATTGATATTATATCAGAGAACCCAAGGATGTCGAAATCTATAGATATGGATAACTTAAAAAAAAATTATGTTTTCGTTGGTTGATTATATTAAATTGTTCCAGCACGAAAAAATGTCGGTTCATTTTGTAAAATTTATCTATGGATTAATTTAACACTTTCAATTTCAATTTCAAATTTTTTTTTCAAGTTTCAGAAATTCGCAGAAACACATGCGAAATTTATTATTTTACTATTTTATTGATTTACTATTTATGTTCGGTACACCTTGAGAATTTATAATGCAAACACTTACACATGAAGAACATTTCCAAATTTGGGAATTTATTTCAAAAGACCCGTTGTGTG